>CM053625.1:44324454-44338615 GCA_028646595.1 Phalanger gymnotis | reverse complement strand
GGTGGGGCCCTGCTTCCCTCTGCCACTTTGTGGGTTCTGCAGCTCTAGAATTGGTTCAGAGCCATTGTTTTATAGGTGTTTGGAGGGACTTGGTGGGGAGCTCACGCCAGTCACTGCTTCCCATCTGCCATCTTGGCTCCGCCCAGAAGGCATCACCTTCTTGATATCTTTGCTCCTCTTCAAGAATGAAGGACAAACAACAACAAACTCTCCCTGATGGCATTGTTTGCTGTTGCCTTTAAGATATTAAAATATTTAAAGAAAATATGTTCTAAATAAAATGATGACAGGAAAATTAGCTATGTTACTTAAAATAAACTTATTAGAAAGATGAATGAAGTTGGAGGTGGAAGAGGGTAGGCAGAAAGGAAATTCAATCTCTCTCCATAGCAGAAGCTATGCCTTTTGTGATAAAGCAGATGTTCATTCAACAAACATTTCTTATATGCATATTAGAAGATAGGACACGTAGAGGACAGAAAATGGTATAAGAAATAGTCCCTGCCCTGTAAAGCTTACAGTCTATTTGGTTAGGTAAGACATAAATGTAAAAACATCACTAAAAAAAGAAGGTATATGAAAAATTCCATGTTAAGGGTATGGAGTTTAAAAAAAAAGAAAAAGATGAGAGCAACTGAGCTTTGAAAGAAAACCAAAATTTTAAGAGATGGATAGGTCAGAGAAGCTGATTTCAAGAAAGAATAGGCATGCCACAGGCTAAATGATGCTACTTGTGACAGTTTGAATGTCTTTGAAAATAATTATTACAACGAAACAAACATAGGTTTTACTGGGTTCAACATATCTCTGCCACATACATATGTGCACACATATGCAAAAGCATACACACAGTATATATAAATTCTTCCCCACTCTTATCTCTCCAGTATTTCTAGACTTTATTCATATGCTCTTCATATGCTCTATGATCCAAAGAAATTGGCCATGTTCCTCTATCTGCTGACCCCTTGACCCTTTTCACTGCTGTCCACTATGTCTGAAATTTTCTCCCTCCTTACCTTGATCTCCTGACTTCCCTGCCTACTTTCAAGACTCGGCTAAAATACCATCTCTGCAAAACACCTTTTTCAAGGACGTACTCCCATCCCCTACCTCGCCAGTTATTTCTCTCTAAGATTACCCCCAATTCACTAAAATACTAGTGTGTGCATCTGTGTGTGTGTGTTGGTGTGGGTGTGAGAGAGAGAGAGAGAGAGAGAGAGAGAAAGAAAGAGCGAGACAGAGACAGAGAGACAGAGATAGAGACAGAGACAGAGAGAGAGAAGCATGTATGCAACATTCAAAGCTTTGCAAAGTGCTGTACACATGTTATCTCATTAGATCCTCACAATAGCCCTGGGAGGCGGAAACTACCATTTTTTTTCCAGTTTACCAATGAGGAAAACAAGACTGAGAGAGTTTAAGTGACAGCAGAGATTCCAATAGCTAGTAATTTTCTGAAACAGGATATGAATTCAGATCTTCTTGACTCTAAATTCAGCCCTTTTAGTCACATATGTATATAGATACATGTACACATACTCATATATATGTATATATGTATACATATATATATATAGTGAGCTGTTATGTAGGAATTTAGTGACTACACATACACATAATGTATCTCAAATATATATACATATATACACACACACATACACATATATGTCTGGGTATATAGGTACGTGTGTATATCTATACATATATGTATATAGGTATATATGTATATATATTTATATACATATATGCGCATATATATACATATATATGTACACATGCACATAAATATCTAGTAAGTAATTACATAGTTTTTCAAATGCTGTCTCTTTCATTAGAATGTGAGCTCTTTGAGGGCATGGAGCATATTTTTGTCTTTCTTTGCATCCCCATGTCTTAGTATGGTGCCTTGAACATAGTCAGCTGTTAGTAAATATTTCATGATGATGATGATAAAGATGATGTAGTTAGATAATTAAGGAGGAAAAATTGTCCTCAGGCTCTTTTAAACTGAGGTACTTAGATTCGAAATATGAAGTTCATAGGACCACAGCTATAGTAAACCTCAGTGGCCATCTAACCCAATACCTCAATTTTATAGGAAAATAAATTGAGACTCAGAAAGGTAAATTGATCTGCCTAAAGCTAGACACGTGCTAAGTAGTAAGGCAGGATTTGAATCCATGTCTTCTTCCTTGACAGTCATTGCTCTTTCTACTAATGCCATGGTTTCCAATTTCATGGATAGGCATGGAGTACTATAGACAAAATTATCTTTATCCTTCACAGTTTTTACCTGTAAATTAGGATTATTTTGATCAATTGAGACCTGGAAGGGGCCTTAAAGATCATCTAATCCCTTTTTAAATGAGGTAACGTGACCACAAAAATGAATTACAAAAGTGGTCAATAACAAAATATTTGAACCCAGACCATCTGACTCCGAATTCAATATTGTTTCCACTACACCGGGTAGCCTCCCTTACATATGAAATGCCTGCTTGTCATGGTTCATATAACATGGACATTAACAATGCACATGGAGAACTTCAGTTGAGACATTGCATGGCATTGTCCAATTGGTACCACTTGAAAACAAGCTGGAAAATTCTCTTTCCCTTCCATGGTCATTTCAAAGGTGGTAAAGATTCTCCTTAAAAACAATATGAGAATTCAAAAGCATCCACTTTTGTTTTCAAGTTTGCAGAACAGCAGACCAAACTTCCTGTCTCCAGAGAGCTGGATAGAGACTGCCTGTACTGTATTGGCAGGGAGAAAGGGAAGACAAGTCCATACCCTTCAAGGGTCTTGAGAGCCCCATCACAGGCATGCTGGGCTGTCAGTCAGAATCAGGTCACCCAGAAGGACATAACCACCAGTTAAAACCATCAGTGGTTGGCTTGATGCTGAGTGACACTCAGCCAGCCAGCAACCCTGGTGGAGAAAAAAGAAAGAAAAAGTGGTCTTTTCCTCTAAATATTTATGTGTTGTAAATCTATTTTCTTGAACTCTACTTTTTGCCCTTTAAAACAGTTATTGATATCTTTTGTTCTTATATAACTTTATTTCTAGAAATATCTTTTCTAAACTCCTATCCAGAGAGCCACCCCTTGCAACAAAGATTTAAAATGAAATAGAAGAAAAAAGCAGTTCAAAAAACAAAACATCTGACAGTTTCTACATTGTTTCACATTCATACTTCAACAATGCAAAGAATAGAGGACAGAACTTTTTTTTCGTCTCTTCTTTGGAGTCAACATTTGATACTATAATTGTATACTATTTAGTTTCATTTTGGTTCTTCTTTCTAATTACACTGTCATAGTTGTGATATTGTTTTCCTCACTCTGCTTACTTCACTTTGCATCAGTTCACATAAATCTTCCCATGTTTCATTGAATTAATCATATTCATCATTTCTTATGGTATTGTAATATCCCATGTACCATAACTTATGTATCCATTCCTCAACTGATAGCCATCTACCTGTTTTTCAGTTCTTTGCTACCACAAATAGTGCTGCTATAAATAGTTTCATAGGCAGATAAATCCGGAGATATATTCAAATGAAGTCAAGTATTTATTAAATGCCTACTATGTGCCAGGAACTATAGTAAGTTATGAGAATACAAAGAAAGGTGAAATGTAGTCACTGCTCTCACGAAGCATAAATATGTGTTTGTAAACACACGTGTGTATATATTTATATACATATATACATACACAAATATGTAACATACATACATCTATATGACTTTTCTATCTTCTACCTCCTTGGGGAATATGTGGAGTTTCTTTTCTATAAAATGCCAACACGCAGACCTGATAAAAATAAAATTTTTATTATATACTTGAGACCTGAGTAAAAAGGTGATTTAGAAGGCTCCTTCTCAAGTTCAAGATGATTGGTTATTTGAGGGCATAACTTTAATACCTCAAAGATACGTGATTAAATAGTGGGGATTCCCCCTCCACTGATGCAAAGTACAACCTCCCTGAATCTTAGAACGTCTTTGTGAGCTGCTGAGACCAAAAAGTGAAATTATCACCCTGAAACCAACATGGTGATAGCTCTCTCTGAACTTGGCTAGGCAAATGACATTCAGTCCACTACTTTTTGTATTCAAAGCTTTACCAGACATATAGGCAATGTCCAGTGCTTATGATTCGTTGACATGGCCCTTGGAAACACAAAGTCACCCTTCTGCCATGATGAGACAATTAGCATAAGACTATTATGAAGTATTTAGTCCATATAACTTTGGGTAAAATCATACTGTCATTGTTCAGGGAGCATCATTATAATATTTTTTCCTAGGGACTGTGGTGAAAGGGTTAGTTTCTAGGTGATGAATTATTTTAGTCATATCCACCCATGAAAACAACTAAGGCATGAAGATACACACTGCACTATACCAATGAGATAGCATATCTTCTGAAATGTACTTAAAGTTTACTTTGACACTTTCTCTGAAAGAATTTTTTTTAAATCTACAGTATTGGTCACACAGAAAATTGGTAATTACTGTAATTGCTGACCAAAAACACCACCCAGGTTGGGAATTATATTCTTGTTCCTTCCGTAATGTCAATTGAGTTTGTCTAGTTGTCTGCCATACGATCAGAAACATGTACCCACTATTTACCCTTGGTGGCTTTCAAATGGTCCCACTATTTTTTTTCTGTTGCCAGACTGTAAAGTTCACATTCCATGATTTTCCCTCAAACTAGGAAGGGCTTCAGCCAGAAACATATCACGGAAAAATCCCAAATCCATTAAAAGACAATCCATTTCCCTGCAATTTAGGAGAAAAGTGGAAGACGATAATATAATAGCAGCCTTCCTTTCTAAAAACCTATGAGACAGCACCTGCTGGGATAGATCAAATGTAATATTTCATTTTTACTGCACACCTCTATAGTAGCATTAAAACAGTCCTTTCCAACATGATGTATTATCACTAGGAATGGAAGTAAAGAGAAAAGTTGCAGAATTTCTGACTCTCCAAAAAAAAATTTTGAAAGTTGCCTTTCATTTTCTCATCTGAGGACATAGGGAATCCCTGGCATAGGATCACGGGGCCTTAGAGACATCCTCATATGGCCCCAAGCTCCCTGGCTTCACCATTCTTTTTCTCCTCTCACATATAAGAAAAGAACAATCCTAGATATTGAGAGTCAAAATTCTGCCCTCTGGTCATGATTTTCACATTATTCAATAGGAACTCTTTGAGGATTCAACATGGAACTTGGTTCCACATTTGGCACTTCCATAAAACTATCTGAAGCATGAGTCATCCACTCCACCCCATCCCCCCCACCCTCCCCCACACACACTTCTTCTATAAATGAGGAAAGTGGCATAGATACAATGTGCCACCCAAAGAGCAAAGTAAAACAGAAAAAAGGGGGTGACGAAGGATTATACTCGATGCATTTTATAGCTGGCATAGATTTTTCCCCACTACTGATGCTATCAAAAAAGTTACCAGGGCCAAAAGTGATTCTTGGCAGAAAAAGCATAAGAACCATTAACTCAGACATGCGTAAATGGGAACTTGGCCCAAATAGACTACATTTAAGGTATAAAACCAAATGACTTTGCCATATCATGATGCTACTTATTTGGTTAAATACATTCGATTTAACTGTCAAGTGGTCATGATACAAACAAGAGTCAGCAAATGAGGGTCCCATACCTAGCTCTGACATAAAAACAGTGTGGAGTATTAAGCAAATCATTTCACTACTTTGGATTTCAATTTTTTTTTCATCTGTAAAATTAATTGAATGGGCTAGATAATTTCTAAGGACCCTTCCAGTCTCCCAGTTTCACTCTTTCTAACCCAAAGATAAGGGATATTAAGACTCCAAACTCTCCCCAACTTGTTCACTTTTTTACCATCACTACCACACATTTTCAAAAATTATGTAATCATGGCTACAGTAGAAAAAAAACACTAGACTGAGAAAAAGAGGAGGACTGGGTTTGAATCTTAGATTTCATTTGACTCCTACTGCTTACTTCTTGTGTAAACTTCATCAAGCTACTTTATCCTTCTGGACTTGAGTTTCCCCATCTGTAAAATGAAATGGTTGGACTATATGATCTCAAAGATTCCATTCAGTTCTAAATCTGATCCTGTTGGTGACTGAAAATGATATGGGTATGAATAGATAAAAGATAGGAACAGTCAGTTTTCATGGGAAACAATTCAAGCTATCAACAATTATATGAAAAATATTCCTTTTGATATCACACCCATTAGACTGGCAGAGATTAAAAATGAGCAATTTGGCAAATGTTGGAGAGACTATGGAAAAATGGCACACTAGTATACTGTTGGTGGAGTTGTAGAATAGTCCTGGAAAGCCATCCCAGAAAGCAGTTTGGAACATGATTCATAAAGTTCCTAAATGGTGGAAACTCTTTGACCTAGCTAGAACACTACAAGGCCAAAGAAATCAAAGAAGGAGGCAAAAGCCCTCTAGATATTGAGAGTCAAAATTCTGCCCTCTGGTCACAATTTTCACATTATTCAATAGAAACTCTTTGAGGATTCAATGTGGAACTTGGTTCCACGTTTGACACTTCCACAAAACTATCTGAAGCATGAGTCATCAACTCCTCTATATGCAAAAATATTTATAGCACCTCTTTTTGTAGGAGTCAAAAATCAGAAAGTGAGGAGGCATCCCACTGGAGCATGACTAAATAAATCATGATATTTGAATGTAATGGAATATTATTGTGCCATAACAAAACACACAGTTGCAGAGGAAATGGAGAAAACCTCTATGAAATAATGCAGAATGAAAGCAAAACTAGAAAAACTTATACAATGAGAGTGAGATTATAGAGGGGAAAAAGCCAACTTTGATAAACTTAAGAACTATGATCAATGCAAAACCAAAAGTCTAGAAGACTGAATATGAAACATGCTATTTATCTCCTAAACATTTTCAGATGTGGCTCATGTGGGAATATATAGTTTAAGATGAGGGTTTATTTTCCTTTTGTTGTTCCATTGGAGAGGATAGTGGAAATACAGCTTTCATATTCATGTAAAAATAAATAAATTTACATTTTATAAAGAAAACAACATGGGAAGAAGGCAAGGCAAGGTTAAAATGTATGTGTTATGGTTAAGGATTAGGTTAATAACTGGGTACAAATTGTTATTGAAAATAACACACTCAAAACAAAGATGGAATTTTTTCAAAACCAGGAATGACACTAAAGTTTTCTGGCATTTGGGTTTGCCAGGAACATTAAAATGGCTCTCAGTTGTTAGATGACTTTGCTAATGAGGACAAGGTCACAAGTGAGGGCAAGATCACAGCTAAGAGTGTGATTGCCTTCATGGTCACAAACAATATAACACACACACACACACACACACATACCTGTCAATCATCTTGTAACGTCATACTCCTCAGGAGAAAGGAATGATTGAGGATCGCCAAACACAAATTCTTCCCTATGTCCTGGAAAGCCAATTTCAATTAAAGTTCCAAATGTATTCAATGTCCTTCCCAGGTTGATGCCACCCTTCTTTTTCTGACTTCTACAGAAGGACTTAACTTTTTCTTCCCTCCACACACCCTATACGACAATCTAACTTTTCTATTCTCTCCTCTCTTATGCTTGCACTGCCCTCTCTCTACCTCCCTGCCTGCTGAATTCCAGTTTCACTTTAAAGCTCAGTTTAAGTAACACCTTCTCCATAAGACCTTTCCTAATCCCAGCTATAAGTAATGCTCTTTCCTCTAGCCCCCACATAACATTTTGTTCTAATGTTCTCTAATGCACTTATCATGTAATGTTATGTATTAAAATTATTTGTGTTTGCCCCATATCACCCTGCCTAACTATGAACACCATGAGGGAAAAAAGTTTGTAGGAAGAAAGTATATCTTATTTAAAATTTGTATTTTTCCTAGCATTTTAGCACAATGATCTGTACATAGCAAGCACATAATAAATGGCTTTACATAGTAATTACTTAATAAATATTTGTTTACTAGAATTGAATTTGCTAAAATAATAAGTGTTCTAAGCAGGACCATCCCTGGAGAATCTGAAAAGGTGAGATAGTCTTTGGGGGGATTCAGTCCCAGCCTAACTAATTTTATAAGTTTGTCTAACCTTTCAACCATCCCTTCCCACCTTTCTATGAATTTGAAATCAGATTCAAAAAAAATTCAAAAACAGCCATTCACTCATTTATCATTCCTTCAACAAATGTTTTTAAGGACCAACTCTATTCAAGGCATCTGAAGATTGAGTAGGCCATGCTTTTAAGGAACTTTCCGTATAATAGGAGAGAAAGAAACATATAAATAAATCCATACTCTCTCATGCCTCTGCAAATAAGATTCTGAATTTGCCCTGGTTAGATAGAACTGCTGATCAGTTTCCTTTTCTATAAAATGAAGATAATTGTAGGATCTAAACTTAAAGGGCTGTTGGTCCTAGATCTTAATTTTGAAGATGAAGGATTCAAGGTCACCTGGAACATTGTGCACTTAAGGTCACAGGGACAAAGCTACTATTTTAGCCAAATCCTATACCTCCCAATTGAATGTTCTGTCAATTATACTGAAGTAGAAGATGTTTTAGGTATCTTGCAGATCTAAGGTTTTAAGCATCTCTGTCTCTGTCTCTCTCTGTCTCTGTCTCTCTCTGTCTCTGTCTCTCTCTGTCTCTCTCTCTGTCTCTCTCTCTGTCTCTCTCTCTCTCTCTCTCTCTCTCTCTCTCTCTCTCTCTCTCTCTCATTCTTAGATTTAGATGTAGTGCAGCTAGGAATCTTAAAGATAACCTAGTCCAAATGCCTAAATTTACAGATAAGGGACAAAGACTTCCCCGAGGTCATACAGCTTACAAGAGAAAAATTTGGTATTTGAGAAAAAATGGTATTTGAACTCAAATTTGATTTCAAACCTAGGACTCTTTCTACTATCCCATGTTGCCTTTCTAAATAACAAAGCATAATGATTATATAACTTAGAATTCTTGATTACCAGTTTAAGTACCATTAACATGTACTATTCCAGAAATTCCTTTCGTTATTCCTCTTCATGCTCAACATTCACCCTCCAACTTTAGCCATCTAAACTCCTTTTAGTGAAGTCCTCTTCCACAACCTTAATGTCTTCGTGACTCCCACAAAGATTAACACCTTAGGTCACATTTTTTCAGGATTTCACTATCAAGCTAGCTTTACAGGATAATATGAAAAATTCCCACTGAGATACTCACTTTATATCACTATTCAAGGTAGTTTAATTTTAATAATAGTCTCCTGAAAATAAGCATTTTATATCCAAAGGAATTAATCTCTAATGATGAAATGTTCAGCCCTGTTACAAGCTAATGAGAATGATATTTTAGGAACACATGTCCTTGCTGGTGTTTCTCTCAAATTGCCCAGGGCTGTCTTCAACTCTTCTCAGTAGGCTAGTCCTTCCTATCTCTACCCATCCACTCAGCTCTAACAGGGCCTACTTTCATGATAAAAATGCCCCATTTTTCTTTTCTATGGCTTCTCCTTGGTGACTATTTGCTTTTACTTTTTTGATAATGATTTACAAAACCTCTTTGAATGCAGGGAAGGTGCTACATTAAGAAGTTTCTGTTGCCTTGTCAGCACTGATTATAATGTTTCCAAAAGATCATTTACAATATACTGCACCAATGATCTGTGTCTTTAATATCTCCATAATATTGACACCATGTGATAAAGATCTCCGTGTTAACAACTCCGTAGTGAAATGCACAGAGTCCAGCATTGGAGGCTATATTTGGACTGAGCAAGCCTCGAGCTATTTAGTCATACACCAAAGCACCCCAAGACTAGAAAGATCCCAAGGTGATATTTTTAATCAAACACACAGAGTTGTTCTGTAATATAGGGGAGCCTTGTCTGATCCATAACTTTGCCAAGGACCCTATACCATGAGCTCTCACTAGGATGCATTAGGAATGATGAAAGGGGTCAATGACCTTTCCTCTTTCTTAAAATCTGCCTGAAATCCAACACCGAATGGCTTCAAAGAAAGGCCAAGAATATGATAACCTTAAGCAATCTCACTGGAAAAAAAAATAGGTTGATATTCCAGGAACCCAAAAGACCTTATTAACACAGCACTTGGAAAGTCACCCTTCTGTCTATTTTCCTGTCATTTGAGATTTGCTCCATCAGCAAATCCTCATGTACAACTCAATCTATCTCAGTTTAAGTTCAAGTTTAGCATTTTGCAGGAGGTAGGCCAGTGAGGCACAAGGAACACTTGAATAGTTACCAACCTCCAACCTTTCATAGCAGAACACAGAACTACCTTGCCTTTAAGTTAGTAGCAGTGAGCTTTATAAACTTAAAGGGCCTAGACTAGGAATGAAAGAGATCTGGGCACATGCTTGTAATCTTGAGAAAATTATTTCTCTTCTTTGGACTTAATGTTTTCAGTGGCACACTGAAATAGACAATAAATACAAAAATAGACAATAAATACAAAAGACTGTTGTGTCTCTGAAGTCCTTAATCTTGCAAATTTTAGAGTTGGGAGAAAAGTGTTTCTGTATCTAACCAATGGGTTGCAATCTGCACCACTGGGGGGGAGTACCCACATTCATGAGACACTAGATCATCTAATAATACAGAAAAGTAAAAAAAAATCTATTCCCAAGACAGTATAATACAGTAAAAACAGATGTTTTTAGAGTCAAACAAATTGTGCTCATTGCCTGGTTTTCATTAGTTTGCAAAAGTTATTTAATCTTGAATCCTCAGTTTCCCAATCTGTAAAATGGGGATAATAAAATCTATAGGACTTAGCTCAGAGTTGTAGTGAGGTTCAGATGAGATAATGTATATAGAGTATTTTGCAAACCTTCTATGCAATTACCAACTATTATTACTAATCACATTAGCACTTTCAAATCAAAACACTCCTTCTAATCATCTCTTAATAACATCCCACTGTGGCATATTCAAACACTATTATCCTAATTTATAACTACTATGACCATCTTTCTCTATTTTCTAGGTCTTTGAGTATACATTCACCTTAAAACTTAAGGTTCCCACTGCTTGAATTTCAATTTAAACCCCCCATCAGAATGAAAGGTCACATCAAATCATTTTGAATTACAGTAATTTAAACTGCATAAGAAATCTCCTAATTCTCAGTAGGTTTAATGCATTTTTTAAAATTATAAAATGCCTATTATGTGCAGTGCCTTGTATTCTGTCTTCATAATATCATTAATTTATAGCAGGACAGAGATGTGTCACTCATCACTCCAATGCTTCACTTTACATATGAGAAAATTAAGACTCTGTGAGATTAAATGACTTGGCCAAGGTCATATAGATAGCATGTTGCACAGCTGAGATCTCTGCAACTCTGATTTAGTACCCTTTCTACTATACCACATTGCCTTTAATTGCTTAATGATTAGTGGGTGGGGGTACCACGGGGGACAGAGAAGCACAAAGTTTGACACACATAAGATAACTATAATACAAAATAGAACATGACAAGAACATGAGAGAAATACAAATAAAATCCTATGTAAAGTCCAAGGAGGAAAATACCACTTCTGATTTGGGAAAGGTCAAACAGGGAAGGGTTCCTGGTGGAGATGATATTTAAGCTTTAAAGGATAGAGAGAATTACATCAGAAGAAGGAATATACCACTCACTTCAATCCAGTCTCATATATTTAATTAGAGGAGCAAGGGAAGGAAAATAGAAAGGAAGTAAGGAGAAAGGGAGGGAAGGAGGAAAGAATAAAACAAAGTAGAAAAGGATGAAGGGAGGGAGAAAGGGAGGAAGGGGAAAGGAATAGAAGGAGAAGAGAAGAAAGAAAGGAAGCAAGGAAGAAAAAACCAGAAGACATCCAAAAATCTCTCCAAAAAGATAATGAATGATGCTTCTGATCAATCTTACATCACAAATAAAAAATAGGCTTTTACCATTGAAACTGCAATAAAAGTCTAATATGTAAAAGATAGGACCACTTTGAATTCCAGTAATTCCTGTCTTTATGTCCCATATTCCCAAATGATAGCAAGGCAAAAAAAAGTAGTATAACTCTGACAGCAGCTTGTCAGAGGTACCCAAGGTTCAATTACTATCTACAAATAAAAGGTCAAGGTTAAAAGCGGCACAGCCTCAGAAAATAAATTTGGATCTCCAAAGGAAAAATGAAAGAACAGTAGGCTAAATAAGAAGTCTGACAACTTTAGCCACTTTCCAATAAAACAAGATCAGAAGATACCTGAGATGCTGCAGAGCTCAACATTAAATTTAAGCAGACTACTGCGAAATCCTGAAAGAGGTTGGGGGGTGTTGCTTTTTTTAAACTGTAAAACATGTCATTCAAATATTATGAGGAACCCAGGAGGACAATTCTTAATCATATTTTTAAGTGGCAGTCAGATCCATGAGTGTCACCTGCTACTATTTATCTGAGACTCCACTAACCTAGCAGGGCTCTGTATGAAGTAGCTTTTGACACAACTGCCCTCTAACCTGCCTCCCAGTGACACTTTGTGTCAATGATTTGTACAAATAGGAACACTAAGGCTGTTAAGAAGCACTTTGTGCTTTCTGAATGCTTTGATCCTGTCAGGGCAGGAAGTAAATCGTTTAACAAATGCCTACATGATTGCTGTGCAGTTCACTTCTCAAATAACAGTCAACAGATTTCCTAATCCATAGTGCTCAAATCCAGGCAACACACCTAAACCTGGGATGCCTCCTTTCTACTCTGGCTTGTTACCTCTTAGTCCTGATTATAAGCCATCCAATCAGAAAACAAAGCTGCAACAGTTGTATGATGTAAAGAATCCAGGACAGAAAATAAAGACAATTAAAGGTGCCTTCAAGTAGAGGAAACCTCATGACCCCAAACCAGCAATTGCCTTGCTTGAGGACCCACTGGCTAATGGAATTGAGTGAGTGATGATTTCTACTCAGCAACTTCTCTGGTCCTTTGCCTTTAAAGTGAAAAAATAACACATCTTTGAAGAAGAGGGGTTCTCTGAAGCTTGCTTAAAATGTAGTTGTTTGGAAACATCCAACAGCTAATAATAATGATAGCTTGTATTTGCACAACCTTTTAAGGATTTCCTAGGAATAAGCTATGTGTGGAAGATGTGCAGCTATAACAATCCACATATCACATATGAGGAAACTGAGGCTCAGAGAAGTGACAGAACTTGCCCAAGCTCACATATGCTGATGGGAGACACCAGAGCTCCCTTCTGACCCAGGTCTCGACTCCAAGTCTGGTGTTGTTTCCACTATATCAAGGAACATCAGATGGAGGGGAAAATTAGGACAAATCAAGAGGGAAAAATTTCCTCAATATTGTCATGTGTACACTCTTCTATACCATACTGTAATGCCAGCAGCCCAGCTCATAGCCCTGTGCACTGTGCAGACACAGTAGGTGCTTGAGAAATGTTTGTTGAGTGAATGAATGTTTGAGTGGGTGAATGAATGAATGAATGAATCAATCAATCAATCAATGAACGAATGCATATATGCATTCGCTCAGAGAAATTCAGCGGAAAGGAATATTCTTGTGTCTACGTGAATTTACCAAGAGCTAAACTTTCGATTCTTGTCTTAGCCAATGAATTCCAGTCCTAAGTGGGGTGGGTAATTTCAGCGTAATTCACGACTCGCTAGTGAAGCAAATAGTAACAGCTACTACCCTCACAGGGAACAGGGACTGTGTCCACTTCTTTAGAACATCGGCTTGGTTTATGCAAATTAAAAATTACACAAACTCTGTCTCTGTCCTGATTTCTATCTACCCCTTCCCACTATCTCACTTTCCTTTTGACACACAATCCATGGCTCCTAAACCAGCTCTCAGCTCCTCCGCTCCTACCAGTGACCAGATCCCGCCGACCCCCTTTGCCAACAAGACGGCAACAGAGGCCACGTTTCCCATGAATGCGTGAGCCCCATGCTAATACCGCGGACTAGTCAAAGGGCCAACACCATTCGAACATTAGTCTGGAACCGCAGGCTCCGAGCCTTTTTCGGGGTGTAGGAGTGGGAACAGCTCCGATATGGAGAGATGCTGGCGGAAAGGGAAGCTGGGCTTGGAAGGATAAAATTAAAGAAAAGCAGCAGGAGG
>CM053625.1:44312179-44324354 GCA_028646595.1 Phalanger gymnotis | reverse complement strand
ATCCATAGCTCTGTGAACATTTAGTTCTGTTGACTCGAGGAGGCAGCCAGCTCCGAAAAGAGTCAAGGGTCCTGTCTGTCCTTCCAGCCGTTTCCACTTTCCGTCCCGACCTTAGAGCAGTAAAACTTAATCTTTCACCAAACTCCATCTGTTCAGGCAACCAACTTGAGCCATCCTCACAGACAAATCACACACACACACACACACACACACACACACACATACACACACACACACACATACATCTTGGGATCTGACGCGAGGGGGCTGGGTGGGGGCTAGCTGCAACCATTGCTGGATGAAAAGAGGTAGAGAGGGACAAGACCAAGGAATTCCCTTCAGTGTTCCTTAAGATTTGGCTCTTAGCGTAGCCTTAGGCCTTTAGGTTCTGGAAGACTGGGAGCCTGGGTCACCCGGAAGGGCTAGTGCCTGCATTCCCGAGGGAAGCAGCGGCTTGCCCACTCCAACTAGGGACTAGCCAAGTCCGCAGCATCCTTTCTGAATGGAGCCTCGATTGCCTTGAAGTTCAGTCACATGCTCTATCAGGGACACAAAGAGGGCCTCAACAGAGAGTTCACTTGTTTCCCCAAAGAGGCATCAAGGCAACTGCATTTGGATGGCGCTCGTGCGCTCACACACACAAACACACAAACATCACACACAAACACGCACATAAGGATACACGTACAAGTACACACACAGGGTCAGAAGGGCTAATAAAACCACAAGGAGAAGGGAAGTACATTTCCTTACCCCATATTTAGAGATATCGTACCCCAGAGCGGTAGCAGCAAAAAAGCCCGGGGGGTTAGAGACAAGATTCCCTCCCCCGCGCCCAGTCACAAAGAGACTGGGTCCAGCAGTCACCTG
Organism: Phalanger gymnotis; assembly: GCA_028646595.1. Lineage (NCBI taxonomy): Eukaryota > Metazoa > Chordata > Mammalia > Diprotodontia > Phalangeridae > Phalanger > Phalanger gymnotis. The sequence continues at coordinate 44,323,484 of CM053625.1, read as the reverse complement.
TTGGATGCTCAGACTCCTCGCCAAGCTCTGTCCAGCTGCAGCGCCACTGTGTATCCTATCTTCTTATCCTCAAACCCTGAGCTGTCCCTGATATCCCAGTTTCTCCCTACCAGGTCTTGGATTTTTTTTGGAGTTTCCAGCTCAGAGATGTGTCTTCTATTCCTGTAGCTGAATAATTTCACGCGCGTATCCTCCTGCCGCTCCGGTCTCTCCCCAGTGCATACACACTCACACACGCTCTGCTGTTAATATTCAAGCTGCTCAACGCTCCTTTAATGAAGTGCAAGCGGCCTCCTCCCGCGCCCTAGCAGCCATCCCTGCCGATCTCTAAGCGCTTACATTCTGCACCTGCCAACCTGCGGACAAATTGCAATGGAAGAACAGCCTGCCACGGGCTTCAAGATCTAGTGAAGAGGAGCTTATGAGCAGTGCACTGTGTGCCCCCCCTTTATCTCTGATACCGGCCTCCGAATTGGAATGAGAGGGGGAGGGGGAACCACTCTTGGGAACCAAGAGAGATGGCTGGGCTTGGTGGAGCTGGAGCTCCGCGAAACTGCCAGTCACGGACAGAGAAAGCCACAACTTCCCCAGTGACCCGAACCCAAGAGTGGACTGTCTTCTCGAACGCCAGGCCAAGCCTTGGGACCCCTTCCCTGGGAAGGGGCAAACCGATAACTTCAGAGAGACTGTGCCCGCGCTAAAGTGGGGAACTGGGCGCGGCGACGAGCTACTCACCCCTTGGTCTGGGCGCCGGCCGGAGCCGCCCCCTCGCGGGACTGGAGGGCGAGCAGCAAGTGCAGCGGAAGGACTTGTGTGGGTCTCTCTGTGTATGTCTGTGTGTTAATTTTTGCTCCCCCTCTGTTCTTCTCCCGGCTCCGCGGGAGCTAAGCGCTCCAACTCCAGCCTCTCTGTGCAGGCAATCCCATGAGGGGAGAGGCAGCGAGCGCGCAGCCCGGCCGGGAGCACATCCCTCCACTGGACTAGTCAGCGAAGCCACAGCATGGGGAGAGGAGGAGGGGAGAGGAGGAGGGAGGAAGGGACTGGGAATGAAGTTGGGTGGGAAGCGGGGTGGGGGTGACCGACCCCGACAGCACCAACTCTCCTTGGACTTTAAGCACCCGGCTGGATGCACCGACTCTCTTTTCCTCTGGCTCTGGCTGCGGCTCCGGCTCCCAAGCCCTCCTGGAGCTTCTAGCCGGGGGCTGGCGATCCGGCCGCCCCCTGAATCCAGGCCCCAGCCGGAGGGAGCAGCCGGACGCCTTGACAGCTGCGGGGAAACCTCTGTCCGCTCCCGCCGGCCGCCGCCTACCCAGAGCGCCGCTGCATCGTGCTTTCCGGCAGACAGGCAGGCAGGGAGGGAGAGAAGATAGGGAGGGAGAAAGAAAGGCGGAGAAGGAGGGCGGGGGCCGGAGAGCGGGGTTTTCTCCTTTTCTCTCCCAGGCTTCGGGCTTTAGGGCTCTCCCTCCCCTACCCACCCGCCTCCCCCAATCTCCCTTTCCACGATGTCCTCTCTCTCTCTCTCCCTCCCCCTCTCTGTGATTGCACTGCTCTCTCCCAGATCCCTGTTTCCCTTGATGCTCTGCTGGGTTCCGGCTAGAGACTGAGAGGGCGGCAGCAGCCAAGGCTCGAGCCGGTTTGGGCAACAGCAGTAGCAGCAGCAGCCTTGGCCGCCGCCGCCTCTTCCCGCGCGCCCACGTGCCGGGGTCCCGTTGTGCGCGCTCCAGTGGGGTAGGAGGGCCAAAGAGGGATTGGGAGGTGGGAGGAGGGGAGAATCTTCCTGAGAGAAGGAATGGAAAGGGTACCAAGGGAGAAATGGACGAAGGGCGCAGGACCTAAGCTGCGGCTCCGGGAAGCCTGATGTGCAGATTCCACCCCTTCCCTCCTCCCCGCCACCCCTTGCAGAATATGAAGAGCCAGAGAAAGGGAGGAGGGGGGAGGGGCCCCTCTCCACTCCGCAGGATCAGCAACAAGATGAGGAAGCAAAGAAGCTGCTTCCTGACTCTGCCGAGGGGACAAATTCCAAGCGTCCTCTGTTGCCGGTCTCTTCCTCCCCGCCCCGTGTCCCTCATCTCCCCCACCCACGTCCCCAGCCAAATAGAAGGATTCTGGCAGAGCTAGTCGAAGGTTTGAGGGAGGGGGTGTCATAATCATTGCGTATATTTGGCTTCCCTTAAGGTTCTCCTCACCTATGGACTTTCTCTCCCTCCTTTAATTAGAGACAACCGATGTTCCATCTTCCAATAGAAACTGTCTTTGACTTACATGATTGGAACCCAGTCTATCCAGAAATATTTATCCAGTACCTACTATGTTCAAGGCACTGTGGAGGTTGTGAAGATGAATAAGACACCATTTTTGCCGTGAAGGAGCTTACAGCGTATTTAAGAAAATGTGCAACAATCATTTGAAAAGTTAAACAGTATAAGTTTGTCAACTGTGAAGTGAAGATTAAATGGCAGTATAAGCAGGAGAACGCTACATGTGGAGGAGGAGATCCATGTTAGAGTCCTGTCTCTACAACATACAGCACTACCTGTGTGACCTTACGCAACTCACTGAACCTGCCTGGGCCCGAGTGTCCTCAAATGGAAAAGGAGAAGTTATATTAGATTTCCTCTAAGCTCCAAATCAGTGGTCCTTCTTAGCCCACAGGGTTGTTATTGAATCACTTTGTAACCTCAAAGTGATAGATCTATAGATACATATGCAATTTATTATTGTAATAGGAGCTCAAAACATTAAAAAGAAATGCTGCAAAGCACAAATAATTCCTGAATAATATGTAGGTGAATGGTAAAATTTTAATTATCTAGTATTTCAGAAATAAGAGGGATCAGTTGAAAGTGGGGTGGTCAGAAAAGGAGAGATTTGATTAGAAATTCCAAGGGATTACATTTTAGAGAAGAGCAAAAAGATTAGTCAAATCTAGGAAAAGTCTAGGGTTGTTTGTGGAAGCACTGGAAGATGAGGTTGGAAAAGCTGATCCTACAATACACCCAAGTTAAAAGACATATGTTGTTCTGGGAAGGTGAATAGGGGAGATATTTTAATCACAACAATGGACTCCCCAATTACCGAAATAGACAAAGAGGACAATTGGTCTTCTTCCTCCCTAAGATTCAGCACCCAAGGCTCGGACAGCAGCATTCCTTCTTCCACAGGCAAATAGCAGTGACTCCGATCATTTCAATTCGGCTCAGAAAACTTTTATTATTTCTATTGCTATTATGCACAGGCACACTTCTGAGGATGCAAATATGAAAAAAAAATAAAGCTTGTGAAATAAAGAGTGCAATAGTTACACAAAACATGATCATACAAGATAGTATGTGACAGCAAGATTATAGAATTATAGATTTGGAGTTGGAAGAGGCCTTAGAGACTATTTGGTACAACGTCCTCCCTTTAGTTATAAGGTCACAGGCCCAACAGATTAAATAATCTGTCCAAGGTGACACAGATAGTAGGTAGTAGAATCAGGATTTGAACCCAAGTCATCTGATTCTAAATTACAAGTGCACTTTCCATGAGGGCAAGATGGTATCGTAGCATTTAGATTTAGATGAGACTTTGGAGATCACTTAGCCAGCCAACTCCCTCATTTTACAGACAAGAAAAATGAAGCACACAAAGATTATATGACTAGCCCATGGTCAAACTGCCAGTAAGTAGCAAAATAGGGGTTTTTATAAAAGTTCTCTGATTCCAAATTCTATTTTTTTTTCCCATTACACATGCTATCTCTGGGAGAGATAAGCTTCAGCTAAGGGATTAGTGAAGACTTCATGGAGGAGGTGGGAACTGAGCATGGTGTTGAAGAAAGAAAATTTAATTCAACAATCATTAAGCACCTAGAATATGAAAGGCACTTAATAAAACATTTGGCAGAGTAGATAAAAGTGAGGGAGCAGAGAAATTCCGACTTTAATTTATGCTCTACTGAAGATTTTAATGTATCTGGGGAATCCAGAGGAATGGCTTTTGGGAATTCCTTTAGTTTTAATTAATTTTAAAGAAATAGCAGGCTAATAGACTAGTAGGTATGCATTCTGTTCCATTAGTCCATAGGAAAATACAGTCCATTAGAATACAGGAAGAACAAAAGAAATAAGGAGTTTTGGGGGGTAAAAACTAGACCAGTCAGATCATGTGCTTACAAAGGGCAAAGACCATGTCTTCTACTTCCTTTATATCCTATAGGTCCTTGTGCAAATCTGGACACATCTTAATGATAAATATTTATTGATTGAATAATATTTGAAAAACTGGATAAAAAAACTTGCTGAATAGAGGGGGGAAATGTTGATGTGTATGTATAATGAAATAGAAAGAGAGATCCTAAAGATGAGCTATGTACCTTGGGGGACCTTGCTTCCCTGAGTAAACTTTACTAGTATGACTTGTTAAGAGTAGTTCTTTGTTCAAATATTCTTCAAAAATTTTCTCTATCAGCAAAAAAAAAAAAAATTACAGTAGAATTTAACTTTTTTCCCTTAAAAACATTGTCAAGACTTTTACTTTGGAAGGTGACAAGGAAGAGAAGACAATAAATGTAGATTAAGAATTGAACAACAATTTTTAGAGGGCAGAGAGGAAGGAATTAAAAGTAGGGAGTGTAGAATAAAATTTGCAAAGAAAACTTGGTTAGTACCTAAAGGCAAGTGAGGACTTTCTCTATAATCATGACATTCACTCAGAATTTTGGCAACTAAAATTTCCATATTGTTGGATGAAAACAATATAAAAAGTTAGGAGTACCACCTTGTATTTTGAAATATGTGCTTATTGCCTGTAAATGTAAACAAAATTTCCATTAATTTCAGTATGGGTTATTTGAGGTTTTCAGGAATTTCATTCTCCAAGAATGGGAAATGAAATGCTTTTTAGCTGCTGGAAACCTCAGTGTGGATTTCTGTCATTTTACTTTTCATAGTTTGGAGGACAATGAGAGTGGATATGAAGCTATTCCTTCCCTGCTGCACCATTATTAATCCTCCAGATTCCCTATTCTTTATGAAACTGTTGACTAGTATGGAATTATAGAATGGACATATTAATTTTGTCATTGTATGCATAAATCCACCATAAGACTAATACTTTCCAAGAACAGGAACCACACTATGGGCCTATATACAATATTAAAAGCAATTCTATATATCAAGGTTTGAGGATATTATTCATCTAGAATGTCTCTAGAGCAGGGGTGTACAACCTTAAGTTATCTTAGGGCTGCATTAAAATAAAATAATTATTCAAGGGCCACACCCAGAATAAAAAATACAGAACACTAATAGAAAGCAGGGGAACGCATGTCATCAATACAGCAGGGGAAGGCAGGATGCGGGAAAGCAAACACAAAACAACAAAGTGACAACACAACAGTATAAAGGTAGGTGCATACTGACTAGTCTGGATTGTACAGATGGAATGCATCCCACAGATCTATTGAAAATTCCATGCAATATGTTCTGCCCATAATACTGCTTAAAAATACCAATGAAAATTAACATCGACAAGATTATTTATTAGTGATGGAATTAAAAAATCTAATATACATTCCATGCAAAGTATTATTTAATTTTTTTGCTCATGAAACTCAAATTCTGTGATTCTATAAAGTAACATAGCCTTGCAGATATCTATATTTTCACCTATTTCTGACCACCAAAATGCTATGTTAACATACTCCTTCCACTGAAATAGCTGCCTTTCATAGTATAGAGCTAGATTTAGTGTCAGAAGACTGGGAGCCCAGGCCTGACTGAAACTGTTAGACTTTAGTTATATCACTTTATCTCTCAGCATCTCGATTATTTTATTTGTCAAATGGAAAGAATACTATTTACATTAGCTCCCTTGATGTCTATGAAGAACTTCTCTACCACCTGGCTTTCTTAGCTTCCTTTAATTCTGAGCTAATATCTCACCATCTGCAAGATGCCTTTCCCACTCTATTAATCTTAGTGTCTTCCCTCTGAGGGCTGACCCAACCTCTCTGTTACTTAAAGCCCTTCTTAATCTGGCTCTAATCTACCTACCTGCCTTTCCAGTACATGTAGGTATGTATGCATGTATGTGTACACACACATATGTGTGTATGTGTCCTTTCTGTATCTCACATATAACATCCTATTTCCTGTCTCGGTGCCTTTGCACAGTATTTGATGCCTGGAATGTTCTCCCTCCTTACCTCTACCAATTAGAATATTTAGTTTCCTCAATTCCATAGCTACCTCATATGGGAAGCCTTCATTAAACTGTGTGCTCCTTGAGAGTAGGGCTGTCTTTTGCCATTTGCCATATCCCCAGCACGTAGCACATATTTATTGAATAACCAATCTCTCCCAGCTGCTCATGCCTTTACCCCCATATTATTCATGTATTTTATGTGTGTTTAATATGTGTGTGTACTTTTAATATACATGTATTTATAATTAAATGTGCATATTGTCTCCCCAATGGACTTGAAGGGTAGAGACTATTCATCTTTCCTTTGTAGACCTTATGGTTAGCATTGCACTTGGAAGATAGAAATCAATTAATAAATATTAAATGAGGATTAATATGGGACATGTTGTCATTAACCATATTAAAAGTGTCACAGGGAATATAAGTATATTTTTTTAAATTTTACTTTTGGGAGTGGCATAGAGTATGAAAGTAGAGTGAGTTTGAAAAATTGTTGCTGACAAATTTTTGATACTTATTATTAAGGTTGAACTTAATCATTACAGTCCTTGAAAAGAGAGTTAAGTGTGAATATTTGAATTATTATTATTATTATTCATAATCATAAGCATCATAATAATTATAGTTATTATTGTGGGGGTGGTTGTTAATGAGATTATGAAAATTGGTGCCACTTAAAAGTAGCCAAAGTTTCAGTTATCACTCTGTATGTAATTATGAAATGACCATTTTTCCTCTCAAATTTAAATGTGTTCACCGAACTAAGTCTAAAATTTGCACTCATAAAAACTCTGATTTTCTTTGTAAGCCAATGCTACCATCATTCTAAACCATTAGAAACATCGTGCTTCAGTCAAGAACAGATCCTCATCATCATTTTTTATGACATCCTGGACCTGTTTTGTTCACTTTTAATGGTTATTCAGACATCTAAGAGATAATATTGATCTTGGCCCTTGAGTGGGATTGATTATTCAGCATGCCACTATTAAAATGTCCTCAAATTGCTTAAGCATTCACTTCAACATACAAGAATACTATTTTGCCAACAGCATGTATCCAGAAGTAGTGAGATTAAATGCCTGCTAAACAGAACAGGTCAAGCTTCATGAAAATTCTTTGAATTAGGTTTTTATAAACCAACATAAAAATGTAAATATGGATGAGAAAAAAACACTGAGTTAATGATAAAGCACAATATCATTGCAAGTTATTATTATCAGTGGAAATGATTATATCCATCCATTTTTTTTCTAGTTCAGAACATGGGGGTTGGGGAACAATGAGGATATGCAAAGTTCTACTCCATTCTTCATCTGCTGGGTCACAGATTGCAATTTGCCAGATCTTCCACAAGAAAGATTTTTTCCAGGTTCTACTATATGACAGGTACTGTGCTCAGAACTGGAGATATGAAGACAAAATGAGAAAATGTCTTCCTGTAAAAAACTTATATTCTACTGGAAGGAAACTATGTCCATAGAGATAAATAAATGTGAAATATACATTGAGTTATTATGCAATAATTTTAGGGTTATGGGGAACAGTAACAATTGAAATCAGTAGATACCACCTATAGAAGTTACAAGATAGAGTACATTCCAGGCATGGGGACACCTTAGGCTGGATACCTTAAGCTTTAGTATTATTATACCAGATCTGATCAACCTCAATCATTCAAAAACTATTATGGAAGAATTTCTTTAGAAAGAGTCAGAAAGTGAAAGGAACAATGATGAATTATATCAGAAAAATTAGTCTTTACTTCGGGTAACTCTCAAATGTATAGAAAAATTAAGTGGAGGTTTCTTAAGGCACCACTGCCTGCAATTAATGACCTACTTGCCTTTCAACAGGTCAGGCTTCCAGAAAACATGCAGATGTGCACCCAGAAATAAAAATAACCTTTGTGCACTGGTCTGCTGGTACGTATTTAACAACTGACTCTCCGCGGAGGTGGGAGGGGGGAGCAGAGAATGTGCATGACTCAATTCTATGCTTAATCTGAATTGTTAACCTTTTCTGTTACTCTTTTAAATCTTGACAATCAACAAAACTATATATCAAGGCTTAAATTGTAGTTTGCCCATGCCCAAAGTATAAATGCTTTCATTGAAAATTTAACAATCAAATCTCTAGATCTGGTATGAGCTATCCCCTGGAACATCCCTGCAAGTTCTGTGAGTTATATGACTTTATGACAATCTTTTTCTCTTCCATTCATTGTGATTTTATTTTGTTCCTTTTTAATTTGATTTGTTTTCACTATGTTCTTTTTAATGAGATTAACCAAATGTTGTTAGTGTAATTTTTCCAAACAATCAGCTTTTAATTTTTGTTAATTAGCTATGAGCTTTTTGGTTTCAAATTTATCTTCTCTAACTTTCAAGACTTTTCCTTTCATGGTTATGTTGCATTTGTTTATTTCTGGCTTTCTAAAAATTTAATTAATTCATTTAATTCAATTCATTTATCCTTGGTTTTTTCTAATTTGTTTTATGCTTGTAGAGACATTTTAGTATTCCAATAATTATCATTGTCTATCACATGATTGTTTCTCTGACTTTCAATGCACTAATTGTTCATGATTTTATGAATAAGTATCTGTTTAGCTGCATATCTTTTTCTTGTGCATTCTATATTCAGTATTATTGTATCATGTTAGAGTCTATAAAGGATTTTTTTTTTCTTTTTAACATTTATTTATGCTTTCTCCATGTTGAGAAATATGTAAATTCTTTAATGTTCTCATTTAGATGTTAAAAATATTTTGGCTCTAAATTCTCTAAAAGTTTCTTCAGTTCTATATTTTACGTTTTGTTTCTCTTCTTGTAAAATTTGAGCCTCTCTGAAAGCAGAACATTAAAATTTATTATCAGTGTTATGTTATGTTGTTTCTCTTTTTAACAACTGAGTTAGATTTTTCCTTTGTGACTCTAGATGTGATGTCATTTGGTGCATATGTTCCTTTAAATGCATGTGGTTTCCTTGTCTATTCCTTTATTGTGAATTTTTATTTATGCTTCTTTTTTGATAATGTTTGTAACTCTTAGTCCTCTTTCATTTACCTAAGACAAAGTGAATTGTGTTCAAGTCTCTCATTTTGATTCTATGTGTGTTGTTGCTTCTTATAAACAACATATCATAGTTTTTTTTTAAATAAATGCCTGTTCCCTTGCCTTCCAACCTAATCTATTGTGCCATTCTTTTTCATTTTATTGGGTTATTTAGACCATTTATGCTTAAATTTATGAGAGTGAGGCTTGTTTCATCATATAATCATTTCTCTAACTTAAAAAAGTATTTATTCTTTATCCTCTTCTTATTGTAAGCCAATACTTTGTCCCTGGAATTAATTTTCTTTAAACTACTTTAATATAACAGTAATTCTCACAGGGTCTTTTTAAACCTATACCCTCATTCCCAATTTTCCACCTTCTCCCTAGTTTAAGGGTTTTACTTTCCTTATTGGGTTCTTTTAATTTATTTTTAGTTATATTTTTCTTTCTCTTGTTTGTTCTTTCCCTTTCTTTTCTTTTAAGTGGTTAGTTCAAAATCTCTCCTCTAACTTCAACTGCATGTTAACTTTCCTTTTATTGTGCCTTTTTCTAAGAATTTTTTTGAATTCGATTTCTTCACAAATTCTCTTCTCTTACATTGTACTTTGGAATTGTTTTCTTAGGTTCGTGTGTTCTACCATGATTTACTCCTATATTCTACATTCCTGGTGGGATAGAAACTTTAGGAGTATAAGATTCCAGTTTCTTCTAACCAGTTCTTATGTTAATAACCTCTAAAGATCTTATTCAACCATCAGTATTATCTTTCTTCTTTGTTGTGTATCACTCATAGAATTGTTACTTCATGAGGAAGTTAATATTGAATAGAAACAGTACTCCATGGAGAAATTACCCTATGTCCAGAATTATTTTTATACAGTTTTATACCCTAACCATCTCTAGCACCTATGCAATACTCACAGCACCTACAATGGCTATGACTATGTCTGCATAGTTCTGAATCAGAAAACATAACAGACTTTCTTCATTGAAGGCAGAACCAAAACATTTATTAGTATACCAGAAAGGCAAATCCCAACACCAGAAAGCTAAATCCATAATAGCAACAAAGAAATCTATACACATTAGCAATACCTGGGGCACTGATATCCCCAAGCCTTCATTCTGTTAGGGCCTTCCCACAAATGAACACCCTCAAGCAAAATCACTCCCTGGCTCTCACTCACACTAGCTGCTGCTCTGTGTGTCTCTCTCTCCCAGATCTCACTGCCCTATCTCACTTCCTCTCAGGTCTGCTCCACCCTTCCTGCTCCACCCCTTCCTGCTCTACTCATTCAGCAAGCTCCTCCCACCACAGTCTTCATGTGACTCAAACTCATGTGACTCAGACAGGTCACATGGATCTATTAATTGATGGGAAAATATTCAAACTGTATTAACAATACATTAACAATACACCATCCTAAGACTGTTCTTTTTGAAAGGGCCATTTTATATGATCTATTGGTCTATGCCTCCCTTCTAGGAGCTGGGTACCACTAAACTATTGAACAGTTCTTCTCCTGCTAAAAGATGTGGCCATGGAGTCAGAGTACCCTCTCATACAAGGTTCTTTAAATGAACCAACTCCCTGTGATTAAACTCACCATTAAGTCCTCATTTACCATAGAAGGAATGCAATTTTTTTCATAAATAAGTTTTTATTAATGTCTTCTGTTTTTGCATTATTGTAGTTATTTTTAGTATTCTCCCTTCTAACCCTTTCAGTGATCCTTCCCAAGTAAAAATGTTTTATCAAAAAAAAAAGTACAACTGATTAACATATTGGAAAAAGTTTTTTTTTTCTAGTTGACTCTTTAGGGTTTTCTAAATAAATCAACAGTTCACATGCAAAGAGTGATAGAGTTCTGTTTCCTTTTTTCCTATGCTTGATATTTTAATTTATTTTCCTTTTGTTACTATATCTAATACAATATTGAATAGTTCTGGTGACTATATACATCCTCACTTCACCCTTGATCTTATGGGAAGAGCTTCTATTTTATCTTCATTACAGATAATTGCTCTTGGTTCTACTTTTTTAAATTTATTTTTTT
>CM053625.1:44295602-44311679 GCA_028646595.1 Phalanger gymnotis | reverse complement strand
AAATTTATCTTGCCCTACAAGAAAGGAAGGGAAAAGGGGATGGGAGGGGAGCGGGGTGACAGAAGGGAGGGCTGACTGGGGAACAGGGCAACCAGAATATACGCCATCTTGGGTGCGTGGGGGGGGGAGAAATGGGGAGAAAATTCGTAATTCAAACTCCTGTGAAAATCAATGCTGAAAACTAAACATATTAAATAATAAAAAAAGAAGCTATCTGATCGCTCCTTCTAAAAATATCTTTTCCTGTACCACCCACCGTTTCCAGGTTCCTCTGAGTTGATGTTCACCATCTCCTATTTTCACCATCTTTCCCTCCTTCCTTCCTTCTCTCTGTCTCTGTCTGTCTCTGTCTCTGTTTCCCTCCTTCTCTTGTCTCCATGTCTCTCTCCCTCTCTCCCTCTGTCTCTGTGTCTCCCCTGTCTCTCAGTCTCTGTGTCTGTCTGTCTGTCTGTGTCTCTCTCTTCTTCCCTTGATCTCCAATTCATCTTAGGTGGGATTCCTTTCCTTTTCCTTTCCTTTCCTTCCCTTCCCTTCCCTTGCCTTCCCAATTCTTCCCTAGTATTCCCTGCCCTCTCCAGCCTTTCATTGCCTTCTTATTCCATGTAGCTATCAAGATAATCTCCTGAAGGTATTGGTCTGACTATAGAAATTCCCTGCTCAAAAACTCTCAGTGGTCTTCTCTATGCCTATAGATAAAACATAAACTTCTTAGTCTAGAACATAAGGCCCTCCATAATCTCTTCTCTACCTACCTTTTCCAATTCATTTTATGTTTACTTTCATGAACACTACAGTCTAACCAAACTGAGCTAATTTTTTTTTCCTGAACTGGATAGTCCATCTCCTATATCTGCACATTGTATGAATATACAACCTCCATTTGGTACCTGGAATTTCTTCCTTCTTCTTCAGCTTGAATAATCCTTATCTTCTTTCAAGGCTCCAGCTCAGGTATCCCTATCTGTAAAGCCTTTCCTGATGACCACAGTTGCTTCTTCTCTCTCTCTCTTCAATTTTTCTTGTATAAACTAAAGACTGTAGGATCATAGCCTTGGAGCTGGAAGGGACCTTAGCAGTCATGTAGTTCAGCTTTTTAATTTTACAGATGGGGAAATTGAGGCCCAGAGAAGTTGTGACTTGCTCAAGGTGAGACAACAAGTAGCAGAACCAGGATTTGAAACCAGTTCATGATATATTGCTGCAGTAGAATGTAAGTTCTCTAATGTCAGGAACTGTCTAATTTTGCCATTTGGTCAATCCTTAATGCCTGACACAGATCCTTCTATATAGGAGATACTTTATCAATGTTCATTGAATTGAAACAGAAATATGTCACCTGAACAAAGATATACTCAAGTTAAGATTTTACTCCAACTCACTTCTCTTTGGTGTGAACATTTTGAGGTTAAGGGGGTTAAGAAAAAAGCTCAGGTGATTGGAAGCAGTTTCTACATTGGATGTGATGTCTGTCGCATCCAATCATCTGATGCTCATTTCTGATCAGACACATGACAGCAGGTGGAAATGTGCCTTTTGATCCTGAAAAGGCAGCAGACCTGCATGTCTACAGCTTCATCTGACAAATTTGGCAGAATAGAGTAGGTCTGGGTCCAGAAGCATCTGCTGCTGAGTTGGGTGAGTTCAAACGAATGCTCCACACTGGAGCTGTGTTATTGCCATTTTGCCACCCAGTGAGAACCTCACATGGGCTGGTGACTAGAGCTCAGTGTATTTATCAGTACTGGGTGTGTGGGATAGGCTCTTCACATCCCTAATGACTTGGTCTTTCTTATCTGGATTAGGGACAGAAAAAGGGATTTAGACTTTCTGATCATCCTTCTTTCTCCCAGAGAGCAATTAGAAGCCTCTTCATTTGTGTGTCTGTGAGGAGCAGGCATTTGGAAAAACTATGAAGTAATACAAGTTTATCCTTAGCATCCCCTGCCTTCTTTTTCTGTCTCTTTGTCTGCCTTAAACTCTTTATTTTATTTTCCCATGTCCCCTTCAAGTCTGGCGCTCACATCATCTTTCTTCATTTCCCCTTCTCTAACTTTTTTTAGGAAATAAGAATCAGTTAAACTAATACAGACAAAGGTTTAAAAGTTTGGTAGACCTTACTGTATGTCTCTTTTCATTATGATTTGCACTTTCATTTTAGACAAAACCTCAAAGCCAAGAGAATTTATCTCCTATTTCAGGAATCAGGTAGATCTGGTTGGCCAAGATGGTATTCATTTGGCTTAGAGGGCTTGTAATAATACTAGTATTCCACTCCTATGTAATTATCACAATATCACAGGTTCAAAGATGGAAAGGATATTCAAGGTCATTTAGTCATGGAATCATAGAGTTAGAAAGAACTTTTGGAGGTCATCTAATTCAACCACCTCATTTTACAGATAAGGAAATTGAGGAACAGAAAGATCAAGCGACTGGCCCAGGGTCCCACAGCTACTTAAGTGTTTAGGGCAGTATTTAAACCCAGGTCTTCCTGAGTCGAGCACTCAATCCACTATGCTAAGTAGCCTTCAAGTCTAAGCCTTTTACTTTTATAGTTGAGGAAAGTGAGACCCAGAGAGTTTAAATAACGTGCCCAAGCTCACCCAGGTAATAAGTGGCCGGACCAGGATTTGAACCAGGTCCCCTGACTCCAAATTCAATGCTATCTCCAGTGCGTTACATTAGATACTTCTAACAGATCTATAGTTTCATTGACGTGGTTATTTGCAACTCCCCTGGTGTGGATCAGAACCCATCCTATAAGAGTCTTGTCCCAGTTCTTCCATAAATCCCCCTTACTTACCACATAAGTATAATTGACCTAAATAACTCCTGAAGGTAAAATCTCTTAAAAATCACAACAGTGATTCCTGGAGTGGTGTTCAATGTCTTATGAAGCAATTGAACCTACCTTAGGAGTTGGAAGAAATCTTCATCTTAGGTGACAAGGGCATTGGAACACTTTGATTGGCCCCCTCTCATCAAGAGTGAAGTATTGCTAAACTCCAGGAACTGGGTGCAAAAAAAGTGTAGTGCTGTTCCACTAAACCAGGAGCTCTCAAATATCAGGCCTCAGGCAGCTAAGAATCCTTTAAAAATATATATACCTTTCTCTAAGAACAGCTCAGCATAATGCACAAGTGCAATGGCATCATAGAAGTCACGCTTCCTCATTTTACGTAGGGAGAAAACTAGGGGAGAGAAACGATTTGCCCATGGTTGCGCAGAGTCAGTGTCAGAACCGTGGTTCTGGCCCAGTGCTCATGGATAGAAAGCAGTTTGAAGGGTATTAGGAAGGGCCTTCTATCCCACAAAATACTGTCTTCATTGTCCTAAAATTCCACGATCAAAGATTCCCTTCTTTAGAAGAAGCACTGGTTTTGGAATCAGAAGAATTGAGTTTGAATTCAGTTTTTGTTACTTACTACCTGTAATTCTTGGGTAAGTCACTCATTGCTCTGGGCCTCATTTTCTTTATCTATACAATAAGGAGGTGAAATGAGGTGATTTCTAAGATTCCTCCCAGGGAGCTAAGTGGCACAGTGGATAGAGTGCCAGGCCTGGAGTCAGGAAGATTCATCTTCCTGAGCTCAAATCTGGCCTCAGACTTTTATTAGCTGTGTGACTGGGCAAATCACTTAGCCCTGTTTGCCTTAGTTTCTGAAAAACTGAACTGGAGAAAGGAATGGCAAAGCACTCCAGTATCTTTGCCAAGAAAACCCCAAATGGCATCATGAAGAGTTAGACATGACAGAAACAACTGAACAACAAAAAAGATTCCTTCCAGCTCTAAATCCTCCTATCCTCTGACCTTCCCTAATATTTAAACATCCTGGTTACTCCCAAGAAATAGTTTCTTCCTGCTGCCTTTACCTCTCTGCATGGAATTACCTCATTATTCCTTTGGGTTTAGTGAACCTTGAATTTAAATCATTGAAGGCTTCTTTGGAAATGCTCAAATTCTCTAGGTGTCTCTCCTCACCCCAGTTTAAGCTAATATCTGCTTTACCACTTTAGCTCAGACTATTTTTCTTGTTTCTGAGCAGAAATCAGGGTCCCCATTTTCTCAGGAAAATGCAAGCTCCCTCGAGAGAAAGGACAATTTTGTTTATGTATTCCCAGTGCCTGGCATAGGACCTTACCAGGAACCTGTAGGCATTTAATAAATGCTAATTGAATTGGATCAAAGGAAATGGGACAAAGGGTGAGTATTATTTTTAATGGGAGAAAGGAAGAGGAGAAAATTGTTGGAAGTTTAATGAGAGCAGCTAGGTGGTAATCAAATACTATTTTCTTGTCCCATTAGAACAGTATTGGTAGAGGAAGGATGAAGATATGACCAATGAGATGGAGGAATAGGCATTTTCTTTGGTCCTCACAGCCTCTCAAATCTCTACAAAATGGGAGTTATAAGCAAAAGATAAAGCAATTTCAGCTACCTTCACAGTCTAGGATACCAAGAAACCTAATAAGATAAAGGGCCAAGCCTAGAGTCAGGAACACTCATCTTCCTGAGTTCAGTTTTGAATTTGGACACTAGCTGTGTGATCCTGAGCAATTCACTTAATTCTGTTTGCCTCAGTTTCCATATCTATAAAATGAGCTGGCAAATCACTACAGGATCTTTGCCAAGAAAACCCCAAACGGAGTCATGAAGAGTTAGATATGATTGGAGTCATATGTCTTGAAGGGCCTGGGCATTTGGAAGATGAGAAGGAAACAAGATGAATGCAATCTAGGGTCTTAGAAGAGGCAGTGGTAAAAGGGTTTCAGAAGGTATGGATAAAGTAATCCGTAAGTATGGAACAGCAAGTGTACGCTCATCACCATTTTCTTAAAGGTTGAGCCTTGCCTGGTTCTGAATCTATAATTTCTAGGTGATCCTACTGTTGCTCTTATTTCCCATTCTTCCTCTAAATTAGTCAAATAAAACCCCTTTCTTTTTCTAATCAGCTTGTTTTGTTTGCCAGTTGTTCTTTTAACGTTTCATTTCTGGTGCCATTTTCTGAAAAGGATGCTTTCCTTTCATTTTCTTAATTATTTCCCCTTTCTATCTTAGACTTTTATTCTTTGATTCATGACCTTTATACCTTTATTTTCTTTCTTTGTTTTGAATATGATCTTTTTTGAACTCTCCTATGAGAGTGGAAATAAAAATCTATACAAAACTAAATGTTTGTTACTATAACTTATACATCCTAATTAAAATGCAAACAGATTTTTTAAAACAGTCAACTCAATCAAAATACACTACTTCAGAATAATCAATAGCTTCATCGATGCCACAGTAACAGTTAAATATCATTTAAACTTCAGTGCAGAAATTTGGTTTGCTGGAAAGCTGAATAAGCTTTTTGCTTAATCAAAAGAGAATTGCAAAAATGCAAAGTTGTGTTTTGTTTCTTTAAGGAGATACAATCCACCGGAAAACACCAATAATGAGGAGTTGCTAAAGTATTTACAATCCTGAGGAAACATGTAATGCATGAATTCTTTAATCATCCTTCTGTTGTCTTTTATTTTCAGTCGGAGATTTATGGGTATATGGAATAATATTACCACCAACAATTGTTGCCATAATAAGGGACTGCAATTCTTCATCTCCATGAATGACAAGCTACAATTGTCAAAGAGGAGTGCACTTCACTTTTAAGTCTTTTGATGAATTTTCTTTGAACTCAAGAACCTCTGTAGTTAGATATTCCTGTATGGCTATACTCTATAGTAGAGTAGCAGTTGCTCACACACACATCCACATCGAGGACTTCACATGATGATGGATTTGGCTGACCAGGAACTCACCATTCTTCCAGTGAAAAGCTCCCTTTGTCTTTTTTTCCCCAAGTTCTGTCCAATCTTACTGACAGCCTGGAATGGGCACACATCCATAGAGCATAAAGTAGGAACAAGGGTAGATTAGATTAACAGAGTAGCTGAGGACTCTCCTCCTTCTTGGGACCTCCCAGCACCAGAATGGAGCACTTTCTCATCCTAGTCTTTCTTTTATCTGTATTCCTCATGGAATTAAAGCTAGTAGGGTATGTATTTTGGGTTCTCTCATTTTCTGTTACTGCCTTGTAGATCTTGCCCCCTTGGCCTCTTTTTCTCTTGTGATTTACTCTTAGAAATACTGATTCTTTCAAGTGATCATAATAATATTGTATCATGGTAGGAATTTTTCCCCTGAGGATGTGATCCATTATTAATTTTTGCCCTCCATATGCTCATTTCCCTCATTCTCTTTGAAACCACCTCCCTGAGTTCATGCCCTCTAACTCTTCTGGATGTAAAGATGCTTCCTAGGAACTTTAATCCCCTCTCCTCTGGTACTCTCTAAGTACCAAATTCTCTTGGGTTTTTCCCATTGTAAGGTCCATAGCTCCTCTTTTAAAACATCTCTCTTCTCCCATGAAAGTATTTTTCAGTAATCTTTCCCACCACTGAAACCAGATTTCCATGTTTCTTTCTCCCTTTTTCAATCCTTCATTTTGTCTCCTCATCTGTTCTCCTGTAGGCTTTCTTCTTTTTGAGAGACCATAGGAGTTATTTTCTCTTCATCGTTAGCCTTTTACTTGATTAGTCTTCTCTGGTGTTCATTGAATTGTTATCTTATTAGGTTTCTTGATGTCCTAGACCATAAAGGTAGCTGAAATTGCTTTATCTTTTGCTTATAATTCCCATTTTGTAGAGATTTGAGAGGTTGTGAGGACCAAAAAATGCCTATTCTTCCATCTTGTTGCTCATATCTTCATCCTTCCTCTATTAATACTGTTCTACTAGTTAATAGGAAAAGAAAATACTACAAGCAAGTCAAAGTCATGTATAGGTTGGTGTGCAGATCTCATACACAAGGCAGGGGACTTTAGTATAGAGGAAACTTGCCTATGATCATTTTTTTAATTTGGAGAGGATGGGAAGTCAGTTATAATGGAGAAAGCCCTAGATTTGGAGTCAGAAGATCTGGACTTGGATCCTAGTTCTGCTACTTACTAGTTATGAACCCTTGGGTTGAATCACTTCACTTTTTTCCTTTGTAAAATCAAGATGCTAATAAATTCACTGGCACCTTTTATAGGGTGGTTGTGAGGCCAACAATTTGTAAACCATAAAATGCTATTTAAATATGAAGTATTATTGATCTGTAGTCACTGTGGTAACTCTGAAATTCTAATAGCAACTAGAGGCATAATCTTCTGAGAGATACTGATAGAATTCAAGTCTCTTGAAGGAAGGGACGTTTTCTCTTTGTCCTTTTATCCCTAGAACCTAGCACGGTTCCTGACGTTTAGCAGATAGTTATTACATGCTGGCTGAGTGGTTGATTGCCTAATCCAGAAGATAAGTGACCCTTCTTAGAATGAAATCCACTCATTTCCAAATTAAGGTACACAGTAGAATGTCAGAATCACAATATAACTCACATTGCAACAAGTGTTAGAGCACCTGCTTGACCCTGAGAACTATGTTTAGTGCTAAGGATGATCCACAGATGACATAAGACTCAATCCTTACCCTCAAAGAGTTTATAATATGGGAAGGGAATTGATAGTACACAGAATTCCTGACTTAATTCCATTCTCATTGTGAATCAGTCTGGAGAATTCAAACATTGTAACTGAGTTATATAGGCAGTGTTCTCTCATTAGTTATTCTAATACTAAAGGCCTTGAAAGACAAGTTCATGAGACTTTCACAGGGAGGAGGGAGCAAAATGTGCAGTCTAAATAGGCTGGTTTGGAGATCCAGAAAGTGACTAAAAGAATATGCTATATGTCCAGCACATTACCATAAAGAGGGAGCTAATAAGAGCAACCCCATAAAACTCAGTCAGGGCCAGCGATTTCAGTGTGAGAATGTCAATCCAATGTAGATGTTAAGTATTTCCAGGTGCCAGTTGGAAGTTGGTTGGATTTACATCAGTGACAGCTGGTCTTAGAGGAACAGGAATGCCTGGAAGTTGGCACCAAAAACTCAGCCCTGAGCCATCTGTAGCAGAATGGTCCATCAGCTGGGCTGGTGTCATAGATGATTGGAAAAGGGGAAAAAGATAAGAAAAGAAGAAGAAAAACCAAAACAACTATCAAAATAATCATGGAATCAGAATGTATTCTTGATATAAAAAAATCCATCAATGAGTCAGGAACTGGAGATACAACAGAAAAGCCAAAACAATCCTAGCCCTCAAAGAGTGTAAATTCTAATGGAGGAGCCAAAATGTACATATGTGGTCTAGAAAGATAAATACGAGATATAAATAAAGTACGTACAAGGTAGCCTCAGAGAGAATGCTAAATGAAAGCAGAAATTCTTCTCTATTATTTCATTCCCACATTTACACTTCTAGATACCCTTTGCCCTAGAAATCTTTCCCTGTTTAACTGCAAATATTTCTAAGGCTTTTGTTTGAGTAGGGTAAACATTAGTTACCTAATACTATCACTTGTCACTGACTATTGGTGAAATTAACTAGAAGTATTAATTAATTGGCTCATTGCAGGCCAAATTAAATTTAGGATCAAAAGTGTATCCTTTTTTTTAAAGTTAGTGTCTGAGGAAATCAACTCTTCCTATATTTCAGTTCTCAACCTAAGTTGGCATCGATCTTGAATTTCTCATTCCAAATCAGGCCAAGACTTTGAGGATACATTTTAAAGGAACAGATTTCATTTTTTCTCTTTTAAATCCTTTGTACTTCTTTTCACCACAATAAGTGCCTAGGTCTAAGATCCTATAAAAGCCTCTGAATTTAAGCCTTTGGACAGGGTTTTTAAATGTTCTATTAACCCTGATAATCTGATGGCTTTCAACTTAACAATTGTCGAAGGCCATTGCTTCCATGGGAATTCAAGAGGATGTTGCTAAACTCGAGAACATCCAAAGGGGAGTGTCAAGGAGGCTAAGAGGTTTGGATACTTACTGTCTATGACTAATAGGACTTGTTTAGCCTAAAGAATAGAAAACTTAATGAGAACATGACAGCCATTTTGAAGAATTTGAAGAGTTGCCATGGGGAAGAAGGATTAGATTGTTTCACTTGGCCTTAGAGGGCAGAACTAAGAGTGCTGGATGGAAGCTGTAAAGAAGTAGATTGAGTTTTAATAAGGAAAACCTTCTCAGCAGGCAGCTAGCTGCAGTGAAAAAATACAGAGTACAGTGACTCTGGAGTGAGAGGTCTTCATTTCTAATTTCACCTCTGACACAACCTATATGGTCTTGGGCTAGTTACTTATCCCCCCTGGTTCTCAGTTTCTTCCTCTGTGAAATGAACTAGTGGGTTGGCCTGGATGGTCTCTGATTCCTTCCAGACTCTGTAGTGATTTCTCTACTAGAAGTCTTTGAATGCAGACTAGATGACACCTAGTCAGGGATGTTTGGGAAATTTATTCATTAGTTACACAGAGACTAAAAGTCTCTGAAATAGTTTCTGATTGTGGGTTTCTGTAATCTTATGGGATGATGCATTAGATAAATTTACTTGCTTCTACAGCTATTAAAGTTTAAAACTGCACGAAGGCTTATGGGACAGTCTATCAATAGGTATGGCAAATTAGCAATGTTAAAACATGATGTTTCTTTTTTAAATTATTATTTATTTTCAACATTAGTTTAAAAAATTGAGTTCCAAATTTTCTCCCTGCGTTTCTTCCCTCACCCACTGAGAAGGCAATCAATATGATATTGATTACATATGTGAAATCATGCTAAATAAGAGTATGGATGCTTCTTAATGGCAAGATTATTGTTTCAGAATGAAACTTTAATCTAAATATTTGCTATCCAGAAAATGTATTATAAGTACTACTACGAACAACAGCTCTTATACATTTATATAGTATTTTACAAATTACTCTTCATATGCATTATCTCATTTGATCCTCATGACAACTCTGTGAAGTCATTTTGTGCAGAAATTCTTGTCCTCATATTGCAGAGAAAACTGGGGTTTGAAGAAGTGGTCTTGTAACCACTTATCCTTGGTTACCCAGGTAGTAGTAACAGTAATTCACATTTATATGGTTCTTTAACATTTGCAAAGTAGCAAGAACATATCTTGGACTCATGACCTCTTATTACACATATAATATACTTTAAAAAACTTTCTCATTGTGATAAACATAAACATTTTGTAAAGATTTTGTGAAAATTTTATGTGAAGAACAGGAAAAAGGTGATTTTTCTTGATGCTGTAAACTCTGTACAATTTTTGAGTATATATGAGTTTTAACATGATAGCATCAGAACTGTCCCATCTGGACTTGTCTTCTTCCAAACTTCCAACTAGCTTCTTTGGTGATTTCTTAAGTGATCCATTGCCACTCTTTTCTTTTTTTTTTCTTGTAGAGAATATTGTTCTCACTGCTCACTGATTCTGAAACCTCTAAGCTCCCATCCTCTGACAGAAGCTGTCCTTTTATTTCTTAACAAATCAGTGTAGAAAAACAAGACATTAATATAGTGGCTGTATCTGAAAATTTGTGTCTTATTCTGCCCTACTCATCACCTCATATTACAGAGGAAACTGGGATTCAGATAATTGGAGTGACTTGTCCACAATTGCACAGCTAGAAGAGATGGAAAGTATATTTTATCATTAGATTTTTTTTGAATCAAGCTTGGTGTACAGTGTTCTTTCTCATACATCATCATCATCATCATCACCATTATTATTATTATAAGACATTGTATCCCAAATGTCTCATTACCGTTTTTAGCTTTAATGGCATCAGAAGCTTAAAACTGCACTAAGATGTTTAGGACATTCTATCTATACTATAGTAATAGCATCTGTCTCATAGTTGTCTTGAGGATAACATGAGATACTGTGTGAAAACATTTTGAAAACTTTAAAGCATATTAATACAGTACCTGGCAGATAATATATGTCACTAGCTAACATAATAAAGGTTTCTAGTTGTAGGGGGCAAGATTAATAGGAGCACTGGCTTTAGCATCAAATAACCTGGGGGTCAAGTCTAGTAATATCACGTACTACCTATGTGACCTTAGGCAATTGATTTAGCCCTACTGAACCTCAGTTTCTCCCTTTGCAAAATGAGGGTTTAACTAGATCCTCATTAAGAGGACCATTCTAGCTTTGAATCTTATGATTTTACCTCTTGGAAATATGACTTATAAAGTAATCCCTGACAGTAAGCACATAAAGTCAAGAGCCATCTCTAGGATATTTGAAGCTCATAAAAATCACAATTTGCTTAACCCTATCCCTTACCCTCTCAAATTTTGTATAATAAAGTAATTCAATTCAATTCAGCAAGCATGTATTAAGAACCTGTTGTAATAAGTACTTAATAAATGCTTGTTTACTTGAATACCATGTGCTAGGTCCTGAGAACACAAAAACAATTTCTCCCGGAGGTATTCTAGGTTATATTTAAACGATCATAGATTTAGAGATATAAGGGACTTCAGGAGCTATCAAGTTTACCACTCTCATTTTACAGATCGGGAAACAGAAACTCTGGCAGATCAAGTGACTTGCCCAATATCACATAGGTAGCAATCATCAGATGCTAGCTTTCAAATCAAGTTGTACGACTCTAGAGCGAGTGCTCTGGAGATGAGTTGGGAAAGGGCAGCCTACAGAAGAATATGATCTGAATATGGAAAGGATCTTAATGTCTCTAAGCGTCATTATGCTTAATTCCTTCATTTTCACAAATGAGGAAACTGAGGCACAGAGAGACTTGTGACTTGTCCGAAATAACACAGCTAGTTAATGGTACAATCAGCACTAATATATAGAATAACCTCAATTCACCAAACCCTAGAGATAGTTATTTACTACAGCTGATAGCACTATGCACTGTGTATTATTTACTGGTACATGCTCCATTCTAGCTTGGCACTCCCTCTCCTCTAAATGAAGAGGCTGATGTTCGGTGACAATTCATGTGGCTGACTTAGCTCCATCTAGTCTCACTGATCCCACTGTTTACTTTGCTGGTTAACCTTGAAAGTCTGCTCAAAAAAATAGATTAAGGAGAAAGCTTTTTGGATGACTTGAGAGCCTTTGCTCTGAAGATGGTTTCAGAAACCCAATATGGATTACTATTGCGGCTGTGTGTGTGAGAAAATGGCAGTTTTCCAACTCCTCTGCCAGTCAAGACCTAAAAGCCTTTCTTTTATTGTATCTCAGGGCAGGAGACTGAGTTTTAAGCATTTGGATTCCCAATTTTTATCTTCCATCTATTGGTATTGAGCTGCCAGAACGCCTCATCTTTAAGTGCCCGATGTCACTGATAACCTATAAATGATGGAATTGGGATCCTTGATTGAACATGTCTGATCACTTAAGTTAATAGAGTAGCTATGGAGTCCAGATTCATTGAAAGCCTCCTTCTCCCTTCCTCCACCTCTATGCTTAGAGAACAACTGATTTCTCTTCTGTCTGTCATTTCTGTGTCTTCTGAAATACAGCTAGTGCTTTCTGTTTGTCACTTTATTTTCTCAGACAGTGTTAGTCCTGTCTGTATCTCTCTTATGGTTTTACCTAATAGGATTTTCTATCTATGTATTTTAGGATTTTGCTTAAAAATGCAGCTGTGGTGATACCACTACTAAGGATATATCCCCAAAGAGATCAAAAAGGAAGAAAAGGACCCATTTTAACAAAAGAAAAATAATTTTAGCAATTCTTTATATAGTGGCACTATAAGGGGGGGCGGCCAATTATTGGAAGATTTCTGAACAATTTATGGTATGTAAATATAAATGGAATATTCTTGTGCCATAAGAAATGACAAGAAGGACAGTTTCAGAGAAAACTGGGAAGATATTCATGACATGATGCAGAATGAAGTGAGTAAAACATGCTCGATGCAATGATGAAATTGAGTCCAGAAGTCTTTGAGGAAGCTTGCTACTCACCTTCTGACAAAGAGGTAAGGGATTCAAAATGAAGAGTGAAACATACAGTTTGGGATATAACCAATTAGAGAATATGTATTGCTTAACAAGGCCTATTTGTCATCCCTTTCTTTTCTTTTTCATTGCTGGGGGCAAAGGGGGAGTGAACTATGAGGGAGAAAAATGCTTATTAAAAATAAAGATAATTTTTAAAAATTAATAAATAATGCTATGATAAATGGAATAAGGAAATAAGGCATCCTGTATCAAGGAGTTAAATAAACCTTTCTTTAAGACAGTATTGTCTTAGGCTATACATTGCAGAACAGGTAAAGATCTTCTTCATGGAGTTGGACTCTTCAGTGGAGTTTCCTCACCATGAGTTCCTTGTACAGATGAAATAGTTGATTGTTCTCCCCTTCCCCCAGCTCCAAATAAAAGCAACTACTATAAGCTAAACACTGTGATGGGACTAGGGGTAGATTTATAGATTAAAAAAAGCATGGTTCTTATAGTCACGGAGTTTTCAGGGGAAATACATATGCACAAATAACAGTAGTGCAAAAGTGAATGTAAGAGCAAGAGAGATTTGTGAACAAAATGTATGTGGTCAGAGGAAAGAAAAGTCATTTGGGATTGGAGGTGGAGAGAATCAGGGGAGGCTTAATGGATGAGCTGGCATTTGAGCTGAGTCTTGACGGGTAAACTGAAACCATTTCTCAAAACAAGCTCCAAGATGTCTTCCTCCCAAAACAGGGAGAGAATCCACTTAATCACAAAGAAGCAAAGTGGTCGAGAAGGAAGTGAACCAGGTGAAGTGAGTGAGAATCAAAAGATGTGAATTTTCATCTCTGTTCCATCACTGACTTGCTGTGTGGCTTTGGGAAAGTAATTTCCCTTCTTTGAGCCTCAGGTTCCTTCTCATTAGAATGAAGGAATTGGACTAGAATGTCTCTAAGGTCCTTTGAAATTTGACCAGGCTGTGTGTCTTAGAGTCTTCCCCAGTTTTGTTTGTAAGAAAAAAAATAACCCATTTAAATGGCCTTGCATTGTCTTCATTGCATGATCTACTTGGCCTCAAAGAAGTAAGGTTTTGAGCTATCAATGAATTAACATTGATTAGTGGTTAATGTTCAATGGAAATGTGACACAAGGCATATAAGGCTGGATCAGCTTTCAGCATTACATACCTTATTTCAACAGTAATTAAAAAGGGACTTTTTACTTAAGTGGTACATATTTTTCCTTCCAAAAGGAGGAAAATATACCTAGTGAGAAGGTATAGGATATATTTGATATAGGTAGATAGCTATATCAAAATTGTATAAATCTTCTCTTCCATTTCCTTTGACCAGAACATTGGACTTCAGTCATTTTTCAGTCGTGTTTGACTCTGTTTTGGGGTTTTCTAGGCAAAGATACTAGAGTGGTTTGCCACTTCCTTCTCTATCTCATTTTACACATGAGGAAACTGAGGCAAGAAGGGTTAAGTGACTTTTCCAGGGTTCCACAGCTAATAAGTATCTGAGGCCAGATTTGAATTCAGGAAGATGAGTCTTCCTGACTCCAGGCCTGGCATTCTATTCATCGTACTACTCGGCTGCCCATATGACCAGAACATATTCATTATAAATTCTTCAGACTCAATCCCGAACCTTGGTGATGTGCAAGCGATCTGGCAGAGGCCTCAGAGGTCATCTTGTCCAACCTCTTCATTTTCTAGATGAGGAAACTGAGGCCCCAAAGTCACACAGCTAGTGAGCAATAGCTCTGAAATTTTAACCCAGACCCTCTGATTCCAAATTCATGCCTCTTTCTACTATAGCTTGCTACCTGCCCTATGAAAGGGAACCTAGAGATCATCTAGTCCAACTCTTCTATTTTACAGATAGAAAAACTGAGGCCCAGAAAGGAGATATGACTTGGTAAAGCTCACAGAAGAAGTTAATGGCACATTAAAAAAAGGGAAGAAAAGAAGATTGATGTAATTTACAGTATGTAATTTTTGAACTTTGGTAAGAACAGCTCTGTTATTAAACAGCTGTGTGTCTCTGCACAAGTCATTTAATTTCTCTCATCCTCAGTGTTCCCTATGTGCAGATAATCTTTAAAGTCCCTCCCTCCCATACCTAACTTTTAAGGCTTCTATCATCTTTAATATTCGCTACTTTCTTGTCATATCTTCACTTGGACAATTAATTTCACAAATCTGAGCTTCCTGTTGGACACATACACTACTCAAAAACTTTCTGGGGATCTTAATTGCGTAAATTCGTTCTGGTATTCACAATCTATAGTCTGGCATTAATCTATCTTTCTGATCTTATCACATACTACTCCCTTTCCAGTATTCTATATTCCAGATAAACTGGATTACTCTCTATCCTCTTTTCTTATCCCTCTCTTTTCCATGTTCATTACTCACATCATTTCCAATTCTTAGTGTTCCTCTCTTTCCTATTTATGTGAGTGGAAATATAGACCCAAGTACAGTGAAGATGATACCTCCTTTATGAAGCCTACACCAGATCTCTCTTCCCACCCAAACCCAAGTGAAGATCATCTCTCTCTAATCAAATTTTTCAAAGCTCCTTCCCTATTTGCTTCTTTCTTTGTATTCTCACTGCCTAATATAATGCTTTGAGCATTAGAAATGCTGAACAAATATGATTGTTTTCTATTGCCAAAACTTTGACTGAAAAATTTTATAACAAGAACCATTCATTTCAATGGAGACAATTATGGAGCAATCCTTTAACCTCCAAAAATTCCTCCACTTTCACTAGATAATAAATATGTCCAGATAACAAATACCTTAATAGCAATTGGTTTCATAAAACTGACCGAAAGGAGAAAATCAAGAATGTGAATGATGAAGAGCAGAGGCTGAGGGAGTCATTCTACTGCCCAGAAATGGGATGAGGGACAATGGAAAAGCGAGGGTAACATGGAAACCCTTTGAAAAGATAGTTCTGCTGATGACACTTTATGAAATCAACACCTTCTTTGCTGAATTCTGAAGCAGATTTTGGAAGACTCAGAATCCCTAAGGTGACAACTATGGCTTCAGTATTCTCTGAAGCAACTTTGCAACTTTTAGGCTATGAAGAAAAATGTGACTCTTGGATCTTTTGAATCTGTCATAGCTATGTTTGAATGCCATCTTGTTCACATAGCCATGTCCCTCTTGTATTACTTTTTTAAATATAT
>CM053625.1:44274684-44295102 GCA_028646595.1 Phalanger gymnotis | reverse complement strand
GGAGGAACTTGGTGGGGAGCTCACGCCAGTCACTGCTTCCCAGCCACCATCTTCTTAATAAATGTTTTACGCATTCATTAACAACTATCAAATACATAAATTGGGGACCACTTCTGTTCTATTCTTCTTAAGGAATCATCACTTATTAGTGGCTGTCAAAATCTATGTCTCCCTGAGAACTATTATCTACACATATATTGAGGGAGACTAGGTCCTTGCTATGAAATAAGATATGTGTATGCATGGGTGAAATCTATACTTATTTGTGCAGAGCACTTTGAGAATATTCTCTCTGGCTGATAGTCAATAATGTTAATAACTAAGGAGTCTTCAGTTAAAGTAAATTATTTCCTTGTTAATAGAAATGTCATACTAATTAATGAACTTACTAATTCAGTAGCTGTTTCCTATTAAAATGAAAGATCCCATGTTAAGTCATGGGCCTATCTATGTATAAATATGTACTACATATACAAGCATCAGTGCAATTACATGTATTTATGTGTATATATATATGTATATGCATATATACATATATACAAATATGTGTGTATACATACATACATGCATACATACACACATATCTAGGATATGGAGACTTGTCTCAGCACTGGGATGACCTAGGTTCAAGATTCACCTTGGACATACAGGCTATGTGACTGTATCCAAATCATCTGACTTTTCAATAACCAGGCTACTCTCTTAGACCATATAAGATGTTGAACAATGGCCAAACTGATTGATAGGGGTAATTTCCTCACTTTAGAGCTCCCTAGACCAATGAAATGTCAGAAGTGTCCAAATAAAATATAACATATGCATCCTGTTACCCATATATGTGTATATATACCTACATATGGCTAATGACCAAATAAATTATTTACAAAAGGATCGTAGACCTTAGTGCTGGAAGGAATTTTAGTTATCATCTCATCCAAATCTCTTACTTGGAAGATGAGGAAATTGAAGGCCAGAGTGATTAAATGACTTACCCAAAGTCACACAGGCAATAAGTAGTAGTGCTGAAGGCAGGGCCATTAATTACCATATGTAATACAAGAACTTAGCAGTGCCATGCACATAGTAAACATTTAATAAATGGCTATTGAATCCTTCCCAGATCAATGCTCTTTTACTGCACCAGTTCAAATACTATATTCTTTTAAAAATACTTTCCTAAAATATAAAATTTAAGGCATATTTACCAAATGCTCAAACATATTCCCTAAATACAGGGTTGTCCAAAACAAGTCCCTTCCAGCTCTGAATCTTATGATCCGATGAAATCCCCTAGCACACACTGTCTCTAACATTCATTGGACACATCACATATTTCTATGCATTAATGTTTGCTTTTTTTATATACTAATAATAGCTGACATTTGTATAACCCTTTAAGGTGTTCAAAGCACTTTATATAGAGTATCCCAAAAGTCCTGGTGTAGTTTTAAGCTTTAATAACCTCAAAAGCATAAATGCTATAAATATACCAAAAATCATTTGACAGTTTCTTTTATATTTCTTTTATACTTATAAAAAGTTTTGTGAATTTTGAAGAAAGAAATTATGCGAATTTAATAACCTATTATTATACATTGTGTGTGGAAAAGTTCTTGAATGCTACTTTCTTAGGCTGGATAATTAGTGGAGAAAGTCATCTTCCATGATCACCTCAGTCTCTGAATCTACCTCCATTATATTCTTTATTGAGGCTGTCACAATAAGATTGTCATGTACACATCAAAACTGAAATCTTTGGGTGAAATTAAGCTCGGAATACAAATGCAGTCCTTTTTGTCACTAAGCAGAAACTGATGAAAGAAT
This sequence comes from Phalanger gymnotis, assembly GCA_028646595.1. Lineage (NCBI taxonomy): Eukaryota > Metazoa > Chordata > Mammalia > Diprotodontia > Phalangeridae > Phalanger > Phalanger gymnotis. The sequence continues at coordinate 44,293,278 of CM053625.1, read as the reverse complement.
TTGCAAAGTTTGAAAATATACTGCAATCATATATAACACAATATAGTGGTTTCATTGAATTTTAATAAAACATATTGTACCTTAAATTTATATCAAAGAATTAAATTTTCAAATGATGTTTTGTAAGTTTGTAGCATTTATACTTCTAAAGTTATTAAATCTTAAAAAATGGACCATGTGTCATCTCATTCGATTTTTACAACAACCCTGTTGGTAAATACTTAATAGGTATTTTTACACCTGAGTTTAAGGGACATTGAATTACTTGTTGGTGGTCAAACAACTAGTAAGTGTAGGAAGCAAAATCTGAACCTAGATCTCTCCCAGCTGCTTTTGGCAGTTCACCATACTGCCTCTCATGTTATTCCAACTAGAGTATAAGCTACTTCAAGAATTATTTAGTCATTCACTGTAAGAGCTGGACAAACTGGGAGTGCATCTAGTTTAAATGCCTCAATTGTACAGATGAGGAAAATGAGTCCCAAAGGGATAAACAGATTTTATCAAGGTAACACAGATAGTTGTCAACAGGAGTAAGACCAGAGCTTACTAATATTCTGACTAATATCCATGTGTCTTTCTACTATACCAATATTTTTCTTGCCTTTATACCTAACAAAGTTTTATCCATATAGTGGGAACTCAGGAAATGCTTAGTAATATAATTTGACCTTTCCTACCTCAAGGCATAAGATTCATCTAGTTGTCCTCCTCAAAAATTGACCCAATCTGAAATCTAGTCATTAAGTTGAAAAAGGTATCAATTCAATTAGATCTAATCTAACATGAATGACCAAGCATTCACTGAGCTACTTCTATGTGTCAGATACTGTACTAGGCTCTGGAGATACAAAGACAAAAATAAAAATATTTTAAGTCCTGGGGCCAAGCCAAGATGGCAGAGTAAAAGCAGGGACTTGCTTGAGCTCTCCCCCAAATCCTTCCAAATACCTATAAAAATCACTCCAAACAAATTCTAGAGCTACAGAGCTCATACAATGACAGAGTAAAACAAGGCTCCAGCCCAAGACAGCCTGGAAGGCCAATAGGAAGGGTCTATCTCATCATGCTGGGAGTGGAGCAAAGCCTAGTGTGGGTCCCTCCAGCACAGATCAGGAGGGAGCAAACTGGACAGAGTAGGCCTCAGGGCCCTGAGGCAGCTGCGGCAGTTTCCAGACTTCTAAACCCACAAATGCCAAAGACATGATCAAAGGTCAGTGGGGAAACTCTGTCAGATCTGGGTGAGAGAAGAGCGCACTCCAGCCCCAGCCCTGGGGCAGCAGAGGCAGCTGCAGTGGCTGCTTCCAGAGCTTCAGCCCCATAGATGGTGGGGGGATCAGAGCAGGAGTGCAGGGATATCTATGCTGGCACTGAGGCAAGATTCTCTTGCTTTGCCTTGCTTGGATATGGGTCACACAGCCTTGGTGGTGGTCCCGGGGGTGAGGAGAAGCACTGATGTGAAAGAGCTTGTGGTGGCTGTGGAGAGGGAATTCTCTTCACATTTCCAGGGCAGAGAAGAATGCTTGAGGTCACTCACAGAGCAGAGGACAGGCCAGGAGAGGAGTAAACACCTCTCACTGGAACATACCACCTCAGAAGAACTGAAAATTTACAAGTGCCTAGAAGTAGCTCTGAAAACATCTGTGCAAAACCTCTGACGCTTGGGAAAGAGCACTCTCCCCTCTGGAAGAACAGTCATACCTTGCCAAAGAGCTCAAAAGTCAAGTAATTGGCTGAGAAAATGATCAGACAGAGTAAAGAAAGACTCGGACTATGGAATCTTACTTTCGTGACAAAGAAGATCAAAACATAGAAGAAGAAGAAGACAACAAAGTCAAAGATCCTACATCAAAAGCCTGCAAGAAAAACAATGTGAATTGGTCTCAGGCCATGGAAGAGTTAAAAAGGATTTGGAAAAGCAAGTTAGAGAAGTAGAGGAAAAATTGGGAAAAGAAATTAAGGATGCAAGAAAAACATGACAAAAGAGTCCACAGTTTGCTACAGAAGACTCAAAAAAATACAGAAGAAAATAACACCTTAAAAAATACATTAACCCAAATGACAAAAGAGGTCCAAAAATTGATGAAGAGAAGAACGCCTTAAAAAGCAGGATTGGACAAATGGAAAAAGAGGTCCAAAGCTCACTGAAGAAAATAATTCCTTAAAAATTAGAATGGAGTAAACAGAAGCTTATGACTTTATGAGAAACCAAGAAATTATAAAAAAGAACAAAAAGAATGAAAAAATAAAAGCAAATGTGAAATATCTCATTGGAAAAACCATTGACCTGGAAAATAGTTCCAGAAGAGATCATTTTAAAATTATTGGTTTACCTGAAAGCCAGCATAAAAGAAAGCCTAAACATCACCTTTCAAGAAATTTTCAAGGAAAACTGCCCTGATATTCTAGAACCAGAGGGTAAAATAGAAATGGAAAGAATCCACTGCTCACCTCCTGAAAGAAATCCCAAAAAGGAAAACTCCTAGGAATATTGTAGCTAAATTGCAGAGTTCCAAGGTCAAGGAGCAAATATTGCAAGCAGCCAGAAAGAAACAATTTGAGTATTTGGAAATCAGGATAATACAAGATGTAGGAACTTCTACATTAAGTGATTGAAGGGCCTGGAATATGATATTCCAGAGGTTCAAGGAGCTAGGATTAAAACAAAGAATTACCTACCAGTAAAACTGAGTATAATAATTCAGAGGACTTTCAAGCATTCTTGATGAAAAGACCAGAGCTGAATGGAAAATTTGACTTTCAAATGCAAGAATCAATAGAAGTATGAAAAGGTAAACAGGAAAGAGAAATCATAAGTGACTCGTTAAAGTTGAACTGCTTACATTCCTACATGGAAAGATGATATTTATAACTCATGAGACCTCTCTCAGTATTAGAGTAGTTGAAAGGAATATACATATAAATAGACAGAGGGCACAAGGTGAGTTGAGTATGAAGGGATGATATCAAAAAGTAAAATTAAGGGTTGAGAGAGGAATATATTGGGAGAAGGAGAAAGAGATAGAATGGAGTAAATTATCTCACATAAAAAGGGGAAAAAAAAAACTCTGTTATAATGGAAAGGAAGAGGGGAGAGATGAAAGGGAATGAGTGAACCTTATTCTCATTGAATTTGGCTTAAGGAGGGAATAACATATACACTCAGTTGGGTAACTTACCCTACTGGAAAGTAGGGAGAAAGTGATAAGAGGAGGGTGGGATGATAGAATAGAGGGCAAATGGGGAGAGGGGGTAGTCAGAAGCAAACAGTTTTGTAAAGGGATAAGACCAAAGGAGAAAATAGAATAAATGTGGGGCAGGATAGGATGGAGGAAAATATAGTCTTTCAAAACGTAACTATTATGGAATTATTTTGCATAACAACACATGTATAACCTGTAATGAATTACTTGCCTTCTCAGTGAGGGTGGGTGGGGAGGGAAGAATGGAGAGAATCTGGAACTCAAAGTTTTAAAAACAAATGTTAAAAATTGTTTTTACATGCAACTGGGAAATAAGATATACCGGCAATGGGGTATAGAAATCTATCTTGCCCTACATGAAAGTAAGGGGGAAGGGGATAAGCGGGGTGATAGAAGGGAGGACAGATTGGGGAAAGGTGTTATCAGAATTCATGCCATCTTGGGTAGTGGGGGGAGAAATGGGGAGAAAATTTGTAACTCAAAATCTTACGGAAATGAATGTTTAAAACCAAAAATAAATAGATTAATCAAAAGAAAGAGAATAATTTAAGTCCTCAAGGAGCTTGCTCTCTTCTGGGCTAAGCAACATGTATGCTCATAAGTAAATGGAAACTACATATAAAATTAATACAAAATAATTTTAGGGATTGAGGAGAACATTAGCAACTAGAAGTATCGAGAAAGGCTTCGCATAAGACACAACAGTAGGATTGAGTAGTGAGAGCATTCCAAGAATGGAGTCTAACTTGTCAAAAGGTACATAAGTGGTAGATGGAATATTGTGTATGGGGATCAATAAATGTTTATTAAGCACCTACCATGTTAGGCACTGTGCCAAGTTCTGGGAATTCTAAAAGAGGCAAAAGACAGTCCTTGCCTTCAATCTAATAGGGATGAAAATATGCAAACAAATATATACAAAGCAGCCTATATACAGGATTAATAGGAAATAGTTAATAAATAGAAAACATTAGAATTTATACCCAAAAGACTATAAAACTGCATAGCTTTTGATAACAGCCATATGACCACTAGGTCTATGTCCCAAACAGATCATCAAAAAGGGAAAATGTCCAAAAATATTTATAGCAGCTCTTTTGTGGTGGCAAAGAATTGGAAACTGAGAGGATATCTATCAATTAGGGAATGGCTGAACAAGTTGTGGTATATGAATGTAATGGAATACTATTGTGCTACAAGAAATGATGAGTAGGCAGACTTTAGAACAACCTGGAAAGACTTATTTGAATTGATGCTGAGTGAAGTAAGAAGAACCAGGAGAATATTGTGTGATGATCAACCTTGATAGACTTAGCTCTTCTCAGCAATACAATGATCTAAGTCAATTCCAAAAGACTTGTGATGGAAAATACTATCCACCTTTAGAGAAAGAACTATGGAGTCAATGCAGATCAAAGCATACTATTTTCTCTTTATTTTCTTTTTCATAGTTTTTCTCTTTTGTTCTGATTCTTCTTTCTCAGCATGACTAATGTGGAAATGTTTAACATGTATCAGATTGTACCTTGTATCAAATTGCTTGCTGTCTTGGGGAGCGAGGAGGGGAGGGAGAGAGAAAAAAATTTGTAACTCAAAATCTTATAAAAGTGAATGTTGAAAACTAATTTTACATGTAATTGGAAAAAATAAAATACTATTAAGTAGGGGAAAGGCAGATAGGAGAAACCAGATGCATTCTATGAAGCCAGAAATTAAAGGTATTTGCAAAAATATGTAAACTTAAAAAAACAATAAAAAGGGAGGCATAAAAAGACTGGAAAGGTAGGAAGGTGCTAGGCTGTGAAGGTCTTTGAATATCAAAGAATTTTATATTTGTTTCAGGAGCTATTGGAGTCTATGGAGTAGGGGTATGTCATGATCCTCCAGACCTGTGCTTTCAGAAGATCACTTTGGTGTCTGAATGGAGGATGAATTGGAGTGGGGAGAGAGATGAGGCAAGAAAACTGACCAGCAGATTATTTCAATAGTTCAGGCATTAGGTGATGGGGGCCTACACCAGCCTGGATGTAGTGTCAGATGAAAGAAGAAGATGTATTTGAGAGATATTGCAAAGATTAAACCAACAGACCTTAGCAACAGATTGAATAAGGGAGGTGAGAGATAATGAGGAGTTGAGGATAATTCCTAGGTTGTTAGCCTGAGCAACTGGAAACATGTTGTTGCCCTTCATAGTAACAGGAAAGTTAGGTGGAAGGAAGGTTTAGGTGGAAAGATAAGAAGTTTGATTTTGGGTATGTCAATTTCAATATCATCCAGTTTGAGGTGTCTGAAAGGCAGTTGGAAACATGAAGTTGGAGGTCAGCAGAGAGGTTAGGGCAGGATAGATTTGAGAAACATAAGCATAGAGATGCCAGTTACATCCGCAGGAGCTGATGTGTTCACCAAGTGAAGTGGTAGAGAGGAAGAAGAGAAGAGAGCCCAGCATAGAGCTTTGAGGAACAAGTATCATTAAGGTTCATAATCTGGATGAAGATCCAATGAAGAAGACGGAGGAGTGGTCTGACAGGTAAGAGAACCAGGAGAGAACGATGTCCCAAAAACCTAGAGAGAAGAGAATATCAAATAGAAGGATGATCAACAATGTTAAAAACTGCAGAGAGTTCAAGAATAAGGACTGAGAAAAGGTCACTGAATTTCCAACTAAGAGATCATTGGTAACTTTAGAGAGAGCAGTTTCAGTGAAATGGTAAAGCTGGAAACTGGATTATAAGGGGTTAAGAAAAGAATGAAAGGAAAGAAGTGAAGGTATCTATTGTAGGCCTTTTATGAGGGATTTTAGCTACCAGGGACAGAGAGATATAAAACAATAGTGAAGATGGAAAGATCAAGCTAAGGGTATTTTTTTTCAGGATGAGGGACCAGGGAAAAGAATAATGTAACATTAACCTAGAGTGGAGGTGGAGTTAGATTGCAAAGTACTTTAAATACCAAATACAAGATTTTGTATTACGTTTTAGAGGCAATGGAGATAAGGAACAGTGAAATGACATCTTGTATTTCTTAGATAAGAGGGTTTAAAAATAGAAGAAATATTAGATATTAACTAGTCCAAAGTGTTACACTTGAGATTGGAAAAGTGAGGCCTAGATCAGAGAAGCAGAACTCAAGGAGTTCCTAGTCTTCATCATATTTGATGTTTCCAGAAAAAAAAAACTAATTTAAGTCCAATTCAACCCAGTAAATACTTACTAAACACCTAATATGTTCAAGGTCCTGTGCTAAGCCCTTGGGATTCAAAAACAGCTAGATGGGGCACAGACCTTGATCTCAAGGGGCTAGTTATAATTAATGCAGGGAACATACATGTCCACAATGAAGTATAATAATACTTAGGATAGTTAAGCGCAGAACAAGAAACAGGGACAATGTCCTAGGAGAAATATGAGGAGTGAGATCTCACTTTCCTCTGGAAGGCTTAAGATGTGGGTAGAGGTCAGTAAGACCTGATGAAAGAAATAAAGCTAGTCTGGGCCTTGAATGTTGTAGGAGGATATTTCAACATATAGATAAGTGGGGAGTCCATTTCAGACATCAAGGATGGTACGAGCAAAGGCACAGAGAAAGGAAAGGGTAGGATGATAATAGGGAGTGGAGAGTAGTCTGTTTTTGCAAATGTAGCTTGAGTAACTTGGAGTTACTTGAGCAAATATAAGCTTTATATCTTGAGATGAAGGTAGATAACATGTTAGAGCCATTATCGAATCTCGAATACCAAAACTGGTAGCTTATACTTTATTTAGGAGGCAATAAAGACCCAGTAATTAATTTTAAGTAAAGCATATCTAAGAACCTTTTGGGGTCTAAAGCTACAATTCTATGATCATATGTTGCTGTATTCGAGATGATGAATTAGGAATATTAAAGGATAGATTTTATCATGGAAGCCCTAGAAGCAGGAAGTGCAGTTTGAGAACTGTTTCAAAAGTCCAGCTGAGATGAGATAGTTTTTCAGTGGGAACAGAAAGTAGCGGACATATGGGAGAGAATATCTTGTAAAGATGGAAGAGAAGGAAACAACTTTGTAGACAAACTGTGGAGCACCTCTAAGCAAAGAAGCCACTGGAGATTTGAAATTCCCTTGGCTTGTGTCCTTCAGCTCACAGGGTGAAGTTATTTTTGTGATGAGGGATAAAAAGTGGACCAAAATATCTCTTGCCTGCTTGTAAATTGCTACTCAGAAACATGCTAAATACAATTTTCCCTATGGAAGTGCTGGTCTAATGAGGAGGAGGAAAGGGACAGCTAACCTATGGTCACCTCTATTTGCTTTGCTACTGGAATGGTCTGCATGCAGTAATCCTTGTCCTCATGAGAGATAAAACCCCAACTTCTGCTAAGTTCAATTCAAAATGAAAAGTTTGGGGACAGGAAACATGAAGGTTTTCCTCAGGGTTATTTCTTATTTCTAGGTGGTTGTTCATCTGGAACAATCTATGGGACATCGCTATAGGTCATAGTATCTTTGAGTTAGAGCTGAACAGGACTTCAGAGTTTATCTAGTCTAACCCCTTTATTTTACATGTGAGAAAACTGAAACCCACAGAGGTTAAATTATTTGCCCGGGATCACACAAGTAGTCATAGTGGCAAAGCTGTGATTTTTAACTAAAATCCTCTCCTCTCACTATACAATGCTGTCCACTGATATGGTTGATGTGAGTATAAAGAGAAATAATATTTGTAAAGTGCTCAGAAGAGAGACTGGCACATAGTTGGTGTTTCTTTCTTTTCTTTTCTTTTCTTTTCTTCCTTCCTTCTTTCTTCCTTCTTTCATTCTTTCTTTTCCTTCCTTTCCTTTCTTTCTTTCTTTCTTTCTTTCTTTCTTTCTTTCTTTCTTTCTTTCTTTCTTTCTTTCTTTCTTTCTTTCTTTCTTTCTTTCTTTCTTTCTTTCTTTCTTTCTTTCTTTCTTTCTTTCTTTCTTTCTTTCTTTCTTTCTGCAAGAGTAAGAAGCCTGGGACTATTTTTTACTGTTTTCTCTTTTAGAATGCTAGGGTAATCAAGTACCTTTGATGAATCTTGCCTTTCAAATGTAATGGCATGCAAAGTGGACTTTTTGTTGTCTTTTGTTTCTTTGATTGAATCAAGAGTCTTTGACCTGCTTAAGAAACAAGAAAGCCTAGTTCACATAAGTTTGAGTCACATGGTTTTGAGTCTCATGGTCATAATGTCCTTTGATCCTGAAAAAGTGTATATAAACTCAGAGATTAGCATTTTGTCTTTGGGTGCACACTCATTGGAAAAGTGTTGGTGATTTGGCCAGAAGAGACTCTGGGTAGCTGTTGGAGCCCCCACCCCCACCCCTCTCCCCATCTGCCCCCACCACTGCTCCAGCTTTGAAAACCCAGATAGTGGTACCCCTCTTTCTGGTAACTATGCAATTCCCTGGTCAGACAAATAGAGGGCTGTCTGTTGATTTCTCTGTGTGTTTGCTCTGTTTATAGAATGCATGTTTGTAATTTCTGTTTATATTTGCTTTGAAGTTCAGGGTGCTGGCTTTTCCCCCTGAACTAAGTGAATGATATATGTATATTTAGTTAAAGTAAGATTATTAACTCCTTAAAGTTGCTTTCCTTAGAAAAGCAGATCAAAGAACTTGTGCTGGTAGCCCTCCTGTGTGCTGGTGTTGTTGACCATACACAGCCACAGTAGCAGCAAGTAATATTGTTGTTACACTTCCTTCCTTCCTTCCTTGTTTCCTTCCTTCCTTTCTTCCATCTTTCTTTCCTTCCTTCCCTCCTTCCTTCCAGAGGAAGCTGACAACTTGTCAGGGATGTCTTATTTCTTATTCTTGGCAGGTGCAGGTTGTGCTAGATAAATTTTGAGAGCACTTTTAATATAGAAGTTCTGTGAATCCATTGTCTTTCTAGGGGTTTAGAGGGTCTATATCTTAAAATATCTCCTTCAACCATTTGTGTCACTGCATGAAATTCTATGATTAAATATAATTGATTCTTTGTGAGCCCCTTTTTATAAAATTAAAATGCCCCCTGGGGGGGTTGAGTCTTAAACCATTATCAGTTATTAGTAACATCTCCTCAATTAGTTTTTTAGATCACTTCTAATGATAGTTTATGTTTTTTATAGCCCATGCTTTAAATAAATTATATATTATAACTGCTATCCACTGGAATACTATGCAATAAAATCATGAGATATCCAAGTGGGAATGGGTCGTATATTTTTTTCAGTTTTGACCAAATGTACATTTTAACCTATTACACTCGAAGGTCTTTTAAAACAGGGTCTCTTTCATTGTTGTCATTGAATCTACAACATCTAGCACAGTGCATTACGTATAATAGATGCTTGAGAAATGCTTGCTGAATTTACAAATGAGGAAACTGAGAACCAGAGAAGGGAAGTGATTTGTCTAAAATCAGACATCAAGGTTGAAACAGAGGTAAGACTACATCCCAGATTTCTTAACTCCCATTCCAGGGTTTTGCTCTTCACTGTTTTGCCATTACTATCCTTGTCAATGAATGTTTGATGGGGAAGAGGGAAGACCTAAATCTATAATCCTATTACCTTAGGTTATCTTGCTGTTACTTAGTTTTATCTTATCTAACCCTTATACCTACACATCATGTGAATTGAATACACAGTACTCTGTACACAGTAGATGCTTAATGAATGTTTGGTGAATTTGAGAATTTGAAAGAGGTGACATTGAAAGTATTTTGTACTTGGTAGCAGTGAGCTGTTACTGTTAGATGACTAATACTCAGCATTAAATTCAATCCTGTGGATTGCTGCTTTAGATCGTACAGATTCTTCAAGACTACCTCCACACACTAAGACAGTAGGGGAATTGTCCTATTTGGGAAATTGTAGGGAGCATTCCCCATTTGGGAACAGTTAGGCTCCAGCAGGAGAACCAAAGGAGAGGGGGAGTAGGAAGGAAAGCATCCCTAATGTGATGCTTATATTAAATCTTTAAATGAGTCCTTTTCTCACATAATGGTATTTATAGAGCTCACCAGTTTCCCACTGAAGGGTTCTCCCTCCCTCTCAACTAGAATTTATATCTGTTTATATGTGCACTGACTTCACAAAAATCTTGGCAAGAGATCCAACTAAGCCAGATCATCTCTAAACTGTTTAAAAATGAATCTGAAAGGAAGATGAAGAAAGACAAAACAAAATGGACCACATCCATCAACAATTCTATGACAAACTTTCTTCATCAATGACAGAGAACCTTGCCTTGGATTTTAAAATCAGAGTTCCTGATACGTGACCTCAGGAAATGAAAATGACGCTTAGTAAGACAGAGATGGGAAGTACAGCTGAGTCAGGACAAATGTACACAGAAGAGATTTGTGCTAGAGATGACACAGTTTTAGGGATATTGAGGCATTGATATTTAAAATACATAGGATAAAAGAATATAATCAAGGCTTGGAAAAAACCAGATGTTATCATTGCAAAAAAATTGAAAGGACATCAGCCACTATCACCTTACTTTCTCACCACTACAAAATCTGTAAGAATAACCTAAACACACACACACACACATCAAATGTATCTTTTATTTAAAAAAGAAGAAGAAAATGAGAGTATAGCAGGCAAACTTTCACAAATGTTATTCTATAGCACATCACATCTTTATAATCATAAAACTGACTGAAATATACAAAAAATTAAAAATCCCACTTGTTTGTCAACTACTATTCTTAAAGCTTTTAATTTGGTTGAGCAAAACTCAGCCTTGAGGGCTTTCCTCTAACTAGGTATCACCTATGTAAATAAAATATTAATGTCATATAAGATTCCTTGATATAAATAATGATAGAAATAGATTTATTTATAAATCTATTTCTTTTGATTGATTGATTGATATCAAGTGAAACATGAAACAGGGAGATGTATGCTTACCAAAGTTTTTTACCACTGTCATGGAAGAGATCCAAAACAGAATTCAAAAAAAGAAGGATTCCTTGTAGATAATGAAATATTCCAGATTCTCTGGTTGGTAAATGCCATTGTCTTGATTGAATCAAGTCTGGGAACACAGCAGAGGCTTTTAAATGAGATTAATAGCCACTCCAAGGATTTCAGCCTAACAATCTACACAGAAAAAAAGTGGATGCTTAATGTTCAAAATATGCTCGGCAGTTGGAGAGAAACTGATTGGACCAGGTTATAGGTATATACACAAATAGACAAGATATTTATATGTGTGTGTATGTATGTATGGAGAGAGAGGAAGAGAGAAAGAGAGAGAGAGAAAGAGAGGAGACACTTCAGATAGATGACCCCAAACTTCTTCTTGAAACACAGGAAGACCGAGATGGAGGACTCCTTGTTGTTGATTTATGGGTTAAGGGCAGAGTCACACAAGATGAGATAGGATGTATTGGTTATGATGCATATCCCTGAAGGAATTACACTTATGAAGGAACATCTTTTTTACACCAGTATTTTTTCTGCTGATGCAATATGTCTGAAAATAACAGAATGCACAATCTCTTGCAAAATGAAATTGCATGTCACCCAAAAGACAATGCAGAATTCATGGGAGGCATAAATAGGTTATAGCATTTAATCGATGGTTACTTATGAACAAGAAAGAATAAAAAAGATGCCACTAAATAAATGTATGATCAATAAAGGATGTAGACTGCTCATGTAACGAGAGTGAAGAATAGCAGATGAGCAGAAGAATAGCAGATGAGCAGATGAGATGCATTCATACCCAAGTAATGTTAAGAGACCTAGATGGAGGATTCCTTGTTGATGAGTTATAGGACAAGGACAGAGTCACACAGGATGCGATGGGATGGATTGGTTAAAATCCACATACCTGGAGGGATTACACTTCTGTACATTGATCTGTAAGTAACTTTTAGAAGTTTATTGATGTATTAAGTGTTTTATGAGTTAGATTTAATGAGAAATGTCTCAAAGCAGTAAGCAGAAAAGTCAAGAAAAAGGATGTATTTTTATATATCCAGTAGGCCTATCACTTTTGCCCTCTTAGCATCACCATCCTAGCAGTAGTGAGTCCCACTAAAGTGTAGCTGTTAGGATATGAATTACAATGTAATAATGTAAAGGAATATTATGGCAACATAAAATGTCATAAATGAAGACTAAAAGAACTGTAGAAGGACCTATGCAAGCAATACAAAGTGAGAAAAGTACAATTTGCAAAATGACATAAGCACCCACCACAATAATCTAAAAAACTAACACAATAAAACTTTGTATGAACACATGAGCAGCTTCAAAAAAAGGAAACTTTACAAGGCAAATGAATTGTTGCCTTCTACACTTTAGTGGCTCTGTAATCTCATCACAAAGCCGACCACTCCTCCATCAGCTCAGGTCACAAGCAATGTAAAACATGCCATTCTATTTGATTCTTTTCTAGGCACTGTTGTAGACCCTCTCTGAAGATTATACCCAACATATTGGAGATCTTCCTCTAAGTCCGGGTAGCAATGCAGCATCTAGGCTTTCTTTTTTTTTCTTTCATTAAGGCTTCTATCTTTTTTTTTCCTTTTTTATTCTTCATTCCCATGCTGTGGCCAGCCTACCTTTTTTTCTGACTATATATGTCCATGTGTTTGTCTGATACCTCATCAAGGCATAGAGATGTTACTAGAGTATACAAGTCAATTCCAATATAAGTATAAATACCAAAAAGTTCATCACCTACAGGCTGCTCTACAGGGTGGTGAATTATTTTACTATTGAAACTCATGTGATTGTTTTTATTTAATTAAATGTGCTATTCATTTTCTCAGTCAAAATAGAAATAGTTTGAAATTTAGTTTTTTGACTTATTCTATAGTTAGTTAATTTATTATAAAATTTATTATCACATTTCTTGAGTGCATTCTTTATAGCAGCACTTTTTTAAAATGAGTTATTAGTATATTAATGCAGAAGACAGCCTAAGATCCAGAAGTGTGCCCCTTACACACACACACACACACACACACACACACCCCTACTACTACTACTACTACTATTACTACTACTACCACCACCACCACCATGGCCACCACCACCACCCTCATCATCAGAGACAGAACTCTTCATAAGCAGTAAATTTACTTATTGAGCATATGACACTAGACTTAAGGACAAAACAGTCTTGCCTCATATTTTTCTGAAAAATAAATTGAGGCTGTTTGCAGAGACTTCCCTCTTTCTCCCTCTTCCTTATCTCACATCATCCAGGCAGATGCCTTTTTCCCCCTATCTCCTTCACTATTGACTCACATGAAGAAGTAGTCCTTCTCTCTACCAAAGTAAAACCAACCACATACACAGGTAGTCCCATTCCATCTTATCTTCTCCAGCAAACTCTCCTCTCAATCATTTCCACCTTCTCACTTATCTTTAATCTCTCTTTGTTTATGAGCTGTTTCCCTGCTTCCTACAAACATGCTCATGTCTCCCCCACTTTCAAAAGACACTATCTGTCAAACTCCACTAGATCTCCAATAGCTCTTCTCTCATTTGTGGTTAAACTCGAGAATGTCATCTATTGCCAATATCTTTGCTCTCATTCCTCTTACTCTCTTTAATTCTCTGTAGTCTGGTTTTTTACCTTATCATTCAACTGAAACTTTTCTCTCCAAAGATAGCAAAGATCTCTTAACTGTAAAATCAAAAGACCTTTTTTCCCCCAATCCTCATTCTTCTTGACCTCTCTGCAGTTTTTGATACTGTTGAATACCTTCTTCTTTTTGATACTCTGTTCTCTCTAGTTTTTTGTGACACTGCTCTAGCCTATCCAACCATTCCTTCTTATTCCTATCTATTCTTTGATGGATCTCCGTCCAGGTCACATCCCTTAAATGTAGGTCCTGAGCCCTCTTCTCTTCTCCTTCTAAACTATTTCACTTCATCAGCTCCTATGTTTTCAATTATCCATGTGCTAATGATTCTCGGATCTACTTAGTCAGCCCTAACCTCTAACCTCTAGTCTCACATCTGTAATTGCCTATAGGACATCTCAAATTAGATAGCCCATAGATACCTTAAACTCGACATGTCCAAACAGAATTCATTATCTTCCCCCAGCCCCCAACAAGCTTCCTCTTTCTGAGCTTCCCTACAACTGTTGAGGGCACCATCATTTTCCCAGTCACCCAGAATCACAACCTAGGTGCCGTCCTTGACCCGTCACTGTCTTAGCAGAGTGGCTTGAGCATAATAAGCTCTATACAAATATTTATTCCTTCCCTCCCTGTCACTCTCTATGTCTAATCTCTTGCCACGGTCTGTCAATTTTACCTTTTTAACATCTTTCACATATGCTGCCTTCTCACCTCTAATGCTGACACAGCACCTTGGCAAAGGCCCTCATCATCTCATGCCTGGACCACTATAATAGCTTCTTGATGGGTCCTCCTGCCACATGTCTCTCCCCACTCCAATAAATATTTCACTCGGCTGTCAAATTAATCCCCCTGAAGTACGGATCTGACCATGTCACCCCATCCCCACCCAAAAAATTCCAGTTTTTCCCCATCACCTCCAGGATCAAAGATAAAATCCTTTGTTTTGTGTTCAGAGACTTTCATATCCTGCTTCACCCTACTTTTCCAGTCTTCTTATACCTCACTCTTCCCTATGTGCTGTGCAGTCCGGTGACACTGGCTTCATTCCTGTTCCTCATACAAGACTCTCCATTTCCAGACTGGAATACTATCCCTTCTCATCTCTGTCTCCCGGTTTCCCTAGCTTCCTTCAAGCCCTAGCAAAAAGCCTTTTCTGACCCTCCTTGATGTTAGAATTTTATTTCTATTCATTTTTTATAATTTATACTTTGAGAGCAGAAACTGTTTTTTGCCATTCTTTATATCGCCAGTAAATAGTGTCCAGAAGATGATGGGTGATTAATACTTATTGGCCAAGTAATCAAAGAAGGTCAGAACACAATAAATTTAGAGTTGGAGAATATATAACAGGCCATGAAATTAACCCCCTCCCATTTTTACTGATGAAGATACTAAGGCTAAGAGAGGTTAAATGACTTATTCAGATCAGACAAGTCGTGAGTATCTGAGTCAAGATTTAAACTCAGGTCCTTCTGATTTCAAGTTCACTGTACCAACTGGCTAATAAGTGAATCCATATCTGAAAAGAACATCTGATTGGGGATGGGGGAGAAATTCTTTCCCTCAAAAGGTTGCAAGAGCATTTATGTTTTAGAAGAAACATCTTTCATTGGATTTATTTCATGGGTTTGGGTTCTTCCACCAGTGAATATCATCCCCTACACATGTACACATATGCATATCTTCTTATCCTGTGTAATTCTTGGCCAAATTTTCCATAGAGGATTGATATGCCCACTATGGAATGACAAAATGTGCAGATCAAGATTATCAGAAGGTCAAATAATGGAGAGGAAGAGATTTTAAGTTTTAAAAGTTCATTTATTCTACTTCTCTTCCTCTCCCTAAGTCTGTACCAAACCTAACAGAGACGGTCAGATTTCTAGCTTCTTCTTAAAAGTCCACTTGGTTATTTTTGATAAGCCATCAGAGGGTGGAAAATTTTTTTCTTTTTTTTCCTTAAGAGTAAAAATAAAATCACTACTGCAACTATAACTGCACTAAGGCAAGCTCTCCATAAACACTTCTTGACGAGTAAATACTTAGGAGACATTTAAACCAATTGGAATCATGGACCTTCAATATTTAATTCATTGCTGATATATGCACCCTATCCTTTATATTATAACTATTTCCCCCTCTTTGTACAACAACATGGCTTAGTAAAAGCCCTTGATTGATTAAAAGCTTTAAATAAGCAAAATCTTTTAAGATAAAGAACCAAGTTATAAGAAAGCAAACTCATATCAAAAACATATTCTAGGCTGGCTTTCTGAAAAGGAAAGGCAGGAGACGAACACTGAGAAGTGAAAGTGATGTAAAAGTAAAATACATCATTAATTTTTTTAATTATATTCTCTAGTAGGTGTTCTGAGATTCTCAAAAATTCAGGCTAATCTCCTCTCTCTCCCTACACCTACATCTACGATACTGCACAGCGACAATGTGTTATTAGAAAGTTCATGAAATGGTAGAATGGTACTACCGCTTGGCAAAAAAACAAAAACAAAATATATTTAGGGATAATCAATTAACCAAGGAACTTTAAAAAAAAACCTACCATATGTCTAGCATTGTATGAGATACTAGCAATACAAAGCAAGAAAAAAAAAAACAAGCCACCCTCTTAAGGACCTAGCATTCTACCTGGGGAGAAAACAAGTACCTACATAAGTCTTCACGAAATAAATTCAGGATAATTTTTGGAAGATATTAGCAGCTGGAGAATAAGGAAAGGCCTTCCATAGGAGATGATATTTGAACTGATTTTTAATTTTTTTATTATTAAATTTATTTTCAGTTTTCACCATTTACTTCCACAAGATTTTGAATTCCAAGTTTTGTCAATGTCTCATTCCTTCCCCCACCAGAGGACAGAATGCATTCCAATTACCCCTTCCTCCAGTCTGCCATCCCTTCTATTACCCCCTACTCCCTTCTCTTATCCTCTTTCTTCTGTTTTGCTGTAGGGCAGGATAGATTTATTTTTTTATGAAAACAATTTCTTTTTTAAATTATTACTTATTTAATATTTTTAATTTTCAGCACTGATTTCCACAAGATTTTGAATTACAAATTTTCTCCCAATTTCTACCCTCCCCCCCCGCTCCAAGATGGCATATATTCTGATTGCCCCATTCACCAGTCAGCCCTCTCTTCTGTTTCCCCACTCCTCCCCCCCAACCCCTTTTCCCTTACTTTCTTGTAGGGCAAGATAGATGTTTATGCCCCATTGCCTGTACATCTTATTTCCTAGTTGCATGCAAAAACTTTTTTTTGAACATTTTCTTTTAAAACTGAGTTCCAAATTCTCACCCCTCTTCCCTCCCCACCCACTTTCCCTAAGAAGGCAAGCAATTCAACATAGGTCACATACATGTCATTATGTAAAACCCTTCCACAATACTCATGTTGTGAAAGACTAACTATATTTTGCTTCCTCCTATCCAGTCCCCCTTTATTCAATTTCCTCCCTTAACTCTGTGTCTTTTCAAAAGTGTTTGCTTTTGATTACCTCCTCTCCCTATATGCCCTCCCTTCTATTGTCCCCCTTTTTTATCCCCTTCCTCCTTCTTTCCTGTGAGGTAAGATACCCAATTGAGTGTGTATGTTATTCCTTTCTCAAGCCAAATCTGATGAGAGCAAGATTCACTCATTCCCCTTCACCTGCCCCCTCTTCCGTCCCAAGAGAACTGCTTTTTCTTGCCACTTTTATGTGAGATAATTCACACCATTCTATCTTTCCTGTTCTCGCTCTCTCAATATATTCCTCTCTCATCCCTTAAATTGATTTTTAGATATCATCCCTTCATATTCAACTCACCCTGTGCCCTCTGTCTATATGTATATGTATGTATATATATATATAATATATGCATATATATTATATATATACATGTATATATGTATGTGTATATATATACACATATATATGTATATATGTATGTATATTATATATATATGTATATGTATGTGTGTGTATGTATGTATATTCCATTCAGCTACCCTAATACTGAGGTCTCATAAATTCCACACATCATCTTTCCATGTAGGAATGTAAACCAAACAGTTTGACTTTAGTAAGTCCCTTATATTTCTCTTTATTGTTTACCTTTTCAGGCTTCTCTTGATTCTTGTGTTTGAAGGTCAAAAATTTTTTTATTCAGCTCTGGTCTTTTCACTGAGAAAGCTTGAAAGTCCTCTATTTTATTGAAAATCCATTTTTTGCTTTGGAGCATTTCACTCAGTTTTGGTGGGTAGGTGATTCTTGGTTTTAATCCTAGGTCCACTGACCTCCAAAATATCATATTGCAAGCCCATCAATCCCTTAATGTAGAAGCTGCTAGATCTTGTGTTATCCTGATTGTGTTTCCACAATACTCAAATTGTTTCTTTCTGGCTGCTTGAAGTATTTTCTCTTTCATCTGGGAGCTCTGGAATCTGGCGACAATATTCCAAGGAGTTTTCTTTCTGGGATATTTTTCAGGAGGAGATTGGTGGATTCTTTTAATTTCTATTTTACCCTCTGGCTCTAGAATATCAGGGCAGTTCTCCTTGATAATTTCTTGAAAGATGATAGCTAGGATCTTTTTTGATCATGACTATCAGGTAGTCCAAAAATTTATAAATTATCTTTCCTGGATCTATTTTCCAGGCCAGTGGTTTTTCCAATGAGATATTTCACATTGTCTTCCATTTTTTTCTTTCTTTTGGGTCTGTTTTATAATATCTAGGTTTCTCATAAAGTCACTAGCTTCCACTTACTCCAATCTAATTTTTAAGGTAGTATTT
>CM053625.1:44259537-44274184 GCA_028646595.1 Phalanger gymnotis | reverse complement strand
CCCACTATGTGGACCTGGGACTGGAAGCAACTGCAGCTGTAGCTCTGGAAGCAGCCTCAGAGCTGCACCACCTCCACTGCCCCCAGGGTGGTGGCCCACTACAAACTCCTTTCACTCTGCCCCAGCAGCTTTTCACACTAACCTTCTCGTTGTCTTTGGTGTTTGTGGGTTGAGAAGTCTGACAACTGCTACAGCTCAATGATTTAGGGCACTACAGCTTGTTTCGCCCAGCTCCCGGTCTGTTTGGTCCTGGCATAGCCCAAGCTGGGCTCTGCTCCACTCAGCTACCAGCTCTGTGCAATAGACCCTTCCCAGCCACCATCCTGGCTGGAGCCCTGCTCCTATCTGCTATTTTGTGGGTTCTGCAGCTCTACAATTTGTTCAGAGTCATTTTATAGGTGTTTGGAGGAGCCTGGCGGAGAGCTTAAGCAAGTCTCTGCTTTCCAGATGCCATCTTGGCTCCGCCCCCAGGATAGATTTCTATACCCCATTGCCTATGTATTTTATTTCCCAGTTGCATGTAAAAATAATTTTTAACATTCACTTTTAAAGTTTTGAGTTCCACATTCTCTCCTTTCCTCCCTCCCCACCCACCCTCATTGAGAAGGCAAGCTATTCAATATAGGTTATATGTGTGTAGTCATGCAAAACACCTCCATAGTAGGCCTGTTGTGAAAGACTAACTATATGTCCCTCTATCCTGTCCCTCCCTCCATTTATTCTATTCTTTTCTTTGATCTTTCCCTCCACAAAAGTGTTTGTGTCTGATTACCCTTTCCCCCAATCTACCATTCTTTTTATTATCCTTCCTCTCTTATCTCCTTCCCTTCTTCTTTCTTGTACTGTAAGATAGATTTCCATACCCAATTGAGGGTGTATGTTATTCTCTCGTTGAGCCAAATCCGATGAGAGTATGGTTCGCTTATTTCCTCTCACTTTCTCCCTCTTCCCCTCCATTGTAAAAGCTCTTTCTTGCCTCTATTATGTGAGATGACTTACTATATTCTACCTCCCCCTTTCTCTTTCTCCCAGTACATTCCTCTTGTCACTTAATTTTATTTTTTAAACATCATACCTTCATATTCAGTTCACTGTGTGCCCTCTGTCTAATATATTTCATTTCTATTTCACCCTCTGGTTCTAGAATATCAGGGCAGTTTTCCTTTATAATTTCTTAAAAGATGATGCCTAGACTCTTTTTTTGATCATGGTTTTCCAATAGTCCAACAATTTTTAAACTATCTCTCCTGGATCTATTGTCCAGGTCAGTTGTTTTTCCAATGAGATATTTCACAATGTCTTCTATTTTTTTCATTCTTTTGGGTATATTTTCTAATTTCTTATTTTCTCATAAAGTCATTGGCTTCCATTTGCTCCATTCTAATTTTTAAGGAATTATGTTCTTCAGTGAGCTTTTGGACATCCTTTTCCATTTGGCTGATTCTGCCTTTCAAGGCATTCTTCTCATCATTGGCTTTTTGGACCTCTTTTGCCATTTGGGTTAGTCTAATTTTAAAGGTGTTATTTTCTTCAGCATGTTTTGGGGTCTCCTTTAGGAAGCTATTAACTGTTATTTCATGATTTTCTTGCATTACTCTCATTTCTCTTCCCAATTTTCCTCTACTTCTCTTACTTGATTTTTAAAATCCTTTTTGAACTCTTCCATGGCTTGAGACCACTTCATATTTTTTTGGAGGCTTTGGATGCAGGAGCTTTGACTTTGTTGTCTTCTTCTGGTTATATGTTTTAATCATCCTTCTCACCAAGGATGTAAGTAAATATGTTTTTCCCAAGAAAGTAAGAGTCTATGGTCTTATTTTTCCCCTGTTTGCTCATCTTCCCAAACAATTACTTGACTTTTGAGTTTTAAGTGGAGAGTATACTGTCCCAAGCTTCACAGGTTTTGTGAAGCTGTTTGTAGAGATATAGCCAGGGACCTGCAAATTTTCAGTTCTTTCAAAGTGGTATGATCAAAGGAGAGTTGTTTACTCCTCTCTTGGATTGTGCTCTGCTCTGTGAGCAACCACAAGCACTCCATGAGGCAGATTCCCTCTCCACTTCTACCACAATCTCTGCCACTCCAGTGTTCTACCACCGAGGACTGCGACCCAGATTAGCCGCTTGATTCTCCCATTATCTGTAGGCTGAGAGCTCCAGAAGCAGCCACCTCAGCAGCAGTGGCTGCCGCCACTCTGAAGCTGGGGCTGGGCCAGACAATGCTCCTATCTCACCCAGGTGAGAGACCTTTCCTACTGACCTCTGAAGCTTTCTTTGGCAGTTGTGGGTGGAAAAGTCTGGAAACTACTGCAACTGCCTATGATTCAGTCCCCTAAGGCCTGCTTCAGCCCCATTTATGCCAGCATGGCCCACCCTGGACTGTGTGCCCAGTGGACACACAGCCCAGTGTGATAGACCCTTCCTGTTGACCTTGCAGATTGTCTTGGGCTTGAAATTTGTTTCAGTCGCTTTTTTGCTGCTTCTGCTGCTTTGCAGTCTTTGTTTTGATGCTTCTGCTGCTCTAGAATTTGTTTAGAGTCATTTTTAACAGATATTTTGATGGATTTTGGGATGAGCTCAAGCAGGTGCCCTTTTCTATGCTGCCATCTTGGTTCCACCCCTACAAACTGATTTTTAAAGGAAAAAGTGGATTCAAAGCGGTAGAAGTGAGGAGGGAATGTATTTCAGACACAGGAGACAACCCGTGCAAAGGTACTGTTATTTCTTCAAATTAATTTTTTTTTCAATTACAAGCACTTATTTTCTCTCTCTCTTTCCTATAGATCCTCTTTCCATCACTGGAGTAAAAGGAAAATATGTCTTGTGACAAATATTTATAGATAAAGAAAACAAATTCCTACATCGGCCACAACTGAAATGTTGCTTCATTCTGCATATATAGTTCATCACCTCATACTCTTTTCCCAGGGTTGATAGGAGCAATAGTCTAACCCAGGGGTGGAGAATCTGTGACCTCAGAGGCCACATGGGGCCCTCTAGGTTCTCAGGTGCAGCCCTTTGACTGAATCCAAACTTCACAGAACAAATACTTTTATTTATGGGATTTGTTCTGTGAAGTTTGGATTCAGTCAAAGGGCCATCCATGAGGACCTAGAGTGCCGGATGTGGCCTTGAGGATGCAGGTTCCCCACCTCTGGTCTAACCTTTGCCCCATTCATTATGTTGTGTTAGTTTTTCCTTAAAATGTACTGAGGCAATCCTGGACACTTCATAGGCTCAGAGCACTGAAAGTTCAAGTTATTGATATCGTTTCCTTGTAGCCTGAAGGCAAAATAGCCACAGTATGCTCCAATGCCCTCTCTGATTCTTAGCTAGTAGAAAAACAATAGGCAAATCAGGTAAAGAAGTTTCATCAACTGAGTCAATTCAAGGTGTCCCCATCATTCTTTTTAAATATCCTTCTGCCATGGCTACTTAAATTTATTTTTGTTGGATGCCCTCTAAGGGTCATGTTTTGTTCCAATATTGAAAATGAACTAACAGCTCATTGTTGCAGTTGTGCCTGAGTCAGGCTCAACCTTAACAGTCCTCTAAAACTATGCCTTTTATCATTTCTTGGAGAACAATATTCTATTATATTCATATACCATCATGTGTTCAGACATTGCCCAAATGATGGGTACCCTCTTAGACTCCAGCTCTTTGACAACACAAAAAAAAATGATTATCAATACTTTTGTACATATAAGTCTCTTCTTTCTTTGATCTCTTAGGGGCATCATTCTTTACTTGAATCACTGAGTAAAGGAGTTCACAATTTAGTCATTTGGATGCCCTGGTTCCAAACTGCTTTCCAGAATGTTTGAACCAATTCATAGCTCCAATTCATTGGTTAATGAATTGACCAATAGCCCAGGAATATGCTTTTATTCCCACAACCCTTACAACATTGTCATTTTTCTTTTGTGTCAGTTTTGCCAGTATACCGGGTGTGCGATCGCTTTCAATAGCATTTCTCTATTATTACTGATTTGAAACATTTTATATGGTTATTAATAAATCTGGACTTCTTCCCTTGACAAACATCTTTTTACCATGTATCAATTGGGAAATGACTTTTTTCTCAAATTTTGAATGAGTTAAAAGAATTGTTATTTAATGCAATTCCATTCATCCTTGTTTTACAAATGAGGGAGTGAACAATTCTGAGGCACAAAATTCTGCATCATAACAATGTAATACAGTGTTATATGCAGTATATGTGTTAGATAAACAAGAAGATATAAAGTTTTGATAAGACATAATACCTGCCTTCCAGGAGTTCACAGTTTAACAAGGAATGAGGATTTAACAAAAACAACTATAATAAACTACATTACATGATAAATAACACTATAGAGTTACAAAATAAAGTACTTTGTGAGGTCAGAGTGGGAAAGTCCTTGCTGACAGGGAGAATAATGGAAGGTTTTCAGGAGGTAGCATTTCAATTGGGCTTTAAAATAAGAGTAGTAATTCAACTGGTGAAGTCTTTGGAGGAGACCCCAGTCAAAGGACACAACATAAGCAAAGTTAAGGAGACAAAAAAAATCACGGACTACATTCTGGCAACCCAGATTAGCTTGATTGGAGGACAGAGAAAATGGAGGATAATGATGTGGAAAAAGAGCAAAAATTTGAAGTGTTGTTAGATTATGGATGCCCTTGAATTCCAGTCAGGGAAGGTTGAACTTTACTTAATAGGCAATAGGGAATTACTGAATTTTCATTTTTTAGAGAACAATGAATTGCTTGGTTCCATACCCAAGAAAAAAGAATGTGTCAGAGTAGAGAGATATTGGAGTTGGGAAGTTTTGTTAGGAGGCTATTCCTAGAGTCAAGTGAGTTATAATGAGAGACCGATGTAGGGTGGCCACAGTGGGAGAGGAGTAACAGATATTCCAGAAGTGGAATTCACAGGAATTGGTAACTGATTAGAAATGAAAGGAGAAATGTTAAAGATAACCCCAATGTTTCCACCATAGGAGACCAGGTTAATATTGGCATTATGGACAGAGACTATGAAGCTGGATAGAAGAGGAGATTTAAAATGAACAGTAATGAGCCAGGTTTTGTATGTGTCAGTTCAAGGTACCAGTAGGTATAGAAGGGGAGATGTCCTGTAGCCAGTTGGAGATGCCAGTCTGGACCTCAGAAGAGAGCACAGCATTGGAGCTAGAGATCCTGAGCCATCCCCTAGCTAGAAGTAGTAGAAGCTGTGGCAGTGACCAAGATTGTCAGAAGACAGAGAGAGAGAAGATTCTGCTATGTTTACTGGACTTACCAAAACATGACAATGGACTCATGCATTGTAGAAAGTTTTCCAACAGTTTGAGAGCAAAAAGTATTTTCCATTGACCTCTATTAATTAAAAAACTCAGTTAGCCAGAAACCAATATCCAGAAAGTAACCCCTACCAGTACTAGTGCAGATTTACTGTTTCAACAGCAAAGTAAAAAAAAAATGGTAACCACCTGTGTGCCACCTGCATTGCCATTGTATGCCACTCTAGAATCTTGATACTTCAATGAAATTATATTGCTGCTTAGCACCCACCTTTTCTTCTTCAAGGCTACAGTACATACTTAAGGTTTTCAGATTCCCAGGCACAAAACAATTGCATTTTGCAGTTCCCCAGCTGACTCCAGTCATACAAATATATACAAACAAGATAAAAATAATTCTCCTCTGTGGGTTCATTTTAAAAAGAAGAAGAAGAAAAAAGAAGAAAAGCCAACACAAAAGTATGGAGTCGAATGATACAGAATTGCAAAGGCACTTGAATCTGATGAAAAAGGAAGAAAGGTACCTATCTTCAAGCAGCAAAGATTTCCCAGGTAGTGTTTAACTTTCATAAAGGACTCAGGTGAGGCACCACTCTGAGCTTTCTTTTGTGAGCTGGATTCTTGTGGAAACAAGCTTGGTATTTCAGATGCTGCCTTGGAACATCAATAAACCTGGTGGCATTGGGGAATTCCAGAGCTCAGGATGATATGCTTCAGGCCTGGAATTAATTCAACAAATGCTTACTAGGCACCTACTATGTGCATGGCACTCTGCAAGGCACTAGAAGAATCTTCTATTAATATATAGTCCTTGTATTCTAGAATCCTTGTGAAGGATCTTGAATGCTATTCATTTGAAATGAATATGGGGAATAATATGTAAGCCAGATAAATGGATAACTAATACAGTGTATTAGAAAAAGCAGTTATCTTAAAGTCCGAAGAAAGACTAGGTTCAGTGCCTGGTTCTGATCCTAGTTGTACAGCCTCTCTAGGTTTTGTTTTCTCATCAGTGAAGTTACATCATTATAGAGTAGAAGATGTGTCATATTTAGTCAGAATCTGAGTTCAGACCTTGGTTCAGCCATGTATTACATGATGACTTCAGGCAAGTCAGTTATCATTTCAGGCCCACGGTTTCCTCACCTGTAAAATTATATCACTGAGATTCCTTCCAGCCCTAAATGTATGATTCTGTGAAGAAGAAATAGTAATATTTTTACTACCTACCTCCCATGATTTTGGTGAATACCTGTTTTAATTAATATGACTCCTAAGAAATGAGTCTGAAGGATTTGCTGGAGACAGTTCGACAGTAAATGACTTATCCAGGGTGATACTAATAAGTCAGAGGCAGGATGTGAACCCAGGTCATACTGACTCCAAACCTAACATGTTATTCATTGTGCAATCTTTATAAAAACCTGCCTTTTTGAGGATAGTGCTTTGCAAACATTAAAGTGTCAAAGAAACGAGAGCTATGATTATCACAAGGCCAAATAAAGACAGTTCTCTAAGTACAGAGAGGGTTCATACAGAAGCCAAAGCAGCATTACAGAGAATACCAATTCTGGGCTTCCAATGTTTATGCACTCGACAAGTGGCCTGAATTTCATGTTTGCTGACTACGCAAAGGGAGTTTTGCAAGATAACTGGTTCCTGTGACTTTTCTCCATATTGTACTTGCGACCTGCAGCTTCTCAGAGAAGATCTGATTAAGGATGAGAGCCAAGATAGGCTTCTCAGGAGTCCACTAGTGAGCTCACCATATGGCAACAAGATTGGCTTATGTGAGCCATAGAAAGTGAACATGAATCCAACAGTATGAATAGATAGCATTGCTTATGCTTATAAGTAAGAACACTACCAAAAATGGTGATGACCTCCCTTGATTAAGTTCTTTCCTTTCACTCTCAAAATCTTCTAGGATTTACCTATCTACTATCTACTAAACTCACTAAGTACATAGTTTGCATGCCATGAATATGATTCTTTGAATACAAAGGGTAAGACATCAAAATGTCTGTACAAGATAATAGGTAAACAATAGGTTTAGATAGGATGTGTGTGGTGGGTGGGAGGGGACAGGTGAATATAACTTCCATCTAAAGGAAGTTTCAATAGGAAAAAATGCAGCTTTTTATTTTTAAACTAGTATGAAGAGAGTTGCTAGAAATATGTAAGTATAGGTCTTTTTTCTCTTTCTTCAAAAAAAAAAAACAACTTTAAAGCTTTCCTAAGCCAAGGTACTTCCTATAATATATCAAAATTATGCAAGATTTCCTGACATATAAGCAAAGAAATAACTTGAGAAGCAATGTAGTTGAGTAGGGGGGAGCGCTCGGACCTGGCAGAAGCCCAGGTTTAAATCTTGCTTTTCGTATTTAGCAGCTCTCTGAATGTGGATAAGTCGCTTAAACCTGATGAGTCTCAGCTTTCTTATCTATGAAATGGGAATCCTATTTATAGAATCTGACTCATAGGATTGGTATTAGATAGAATTATGTAAATCATTTTGCAAATCATTATCCGTTAAATGATAGCTGTCATTTTAACATTGTCCAGCAGTTGGATAAATGACAACATCAAGTGAAGCATGAAGTGAGGAGGCATGTAATAACCATTATATCCTGCACTAAAAACAGATACAAGAATTCCCTATTGGTGAAAAGGTCTTTCAGATGCTCTTGTCTGAGAATGGTGTTTGATAGCTGTTTGAGGTTTCCTCAATGAGGCCCCTCACCACTACAAAGATAGTGTCTTAGCTATCAACACTGGAAAAAGAAAGATCAAAAAACCATATCATGCAATCAGATGGATAATCCAATAGAGCTGATCCATCAAAAATACATCTACCTTGGACAAGTACTGCAAATAGGCAGAGAGCAGGACCCAGAATTGAAAAAAAAAAGATAAGTACAGATTGGATCACATTTGGAAAATTGTATAATGTTTTCAATTATCATAAGTTGATTCCTGTCACAAAAGTCCATATTTTTAGCAAGGATATTCTCAAGGTGATGTTATATGACTATAAATAATGAATCAATCCAATCTCAGAATGAAGATTGCAGGTGGCCCGAAAGGCAAAGGCCTTTGGAAAATCATAAAAAATCATGTTGCAGCACATTTCTGTAGAGGACATGTGTACAAGGATTGTTGTAAATGACATAGACTAATAGATCAAGAGATGGAGGGGGCCTCAGAGATCATTGAGTCAAATGCCTTCATTTAATAGATGAAGAAATTGAAGCCCCAAAATAGTGAATTGATTTGCAAAAGCTCACACAAGTAGCATATAGCAAAGCTGGAATTCACAGCCAAATTCTTTGACTTTCCTTCTTCGGTGGCACCAAGCTATCTTTCAAGGTCATGTAAAGCCAGAAAAGAAAGTCATATGGTCAGTGCACAGGATTATAAATGAATGATCCATTCAAAAAAATAAGAAAATAATTAAAACATGACATCTAGTCAGTTTCACTAGACAGGATTTCCAGAAAGATATTGACAAGAATGACATAGAATGAAGTATACGTGGAGTTTTATCTAATAGTTATCTATACTGATGTAGGGTAGAGACCAAGGAGATCACAATTTATCAAAATATCTAAGTAAAGTTTTTTTCCCCAAAATCCATTATTTATTGATTTATTTTTAACCTTTTTAAAAAATTTTGAATTTGAAATTATCTACTTCCCTCCAGATGCTCCCCTACCCACTGATAAAGCAAGCAATATGATATCAATTATGCATGTGAAGTCATGTCACAAAAAAGCAAGAAAAATAAAGAAATTGAGAAAATTATTCTTGACTTTTTACTCAAAGTTCATCAGTTTTCTCTCTGGTGGTGGATAGCATTTTTCATCAATTCGATTTGAGGTGCTTTTAAAGTCGTTTGGAGGGATGTTGGGAAAGTTTAGCGATATTTCTGCTTCTACTACACCATCTTGGCTCTTGTTTCTTCTCCTTTTTATTCACTCTCTCTCTCTCTCTCTCCATGTACTTCTGTGTGTGTGTGATATGTACATATGTATATGCATGTGAAACTAAATGAGATAATAATTCTAAAGGGCTTAGCACAATTATTCCTGGCATACACATGCACACACGCACACTATATATATGTATATAATAGCAGCACTTCTTTTATGATAGCAAAGGCTTGTGGTACATGAATGAAACAGAATGTTACTGTGGCATAAGAAATTATACATGTGATGAATACAGAGAAGCAAAGAAAGATCTATGTGAACTGATGCAAAGTGAAGTAAGCAAAGACAAGAAAACAACATATACAATAATTACAACAATGTAAGCAGTGGATAAAGTGCTGCCCATGGAGTCAGGAGGACCTGGGTTAAAATCTGGCCCCCAAGCTGTGTGACCCTGGCCAAATCACTTAACCTTGTTTTCCTCAGTTTCTCATCTATGAAATTAGCTGGAGAAGGAAATGACAAATTACGTTAGTATCTTAGCCAAGAAAACACCAAATGGCATCAGGAAGAGTTAGACATGACAAAAAGGCCTTAGTGTATTGGTAATTAAGATGCACTTTTAGCACTTATTCAATCAAGGGCCCTTGAAAAGTTTGGCCTTTGTTTCCCTGATTAAATTAGGAGTCCTTGATGACCTCCTTGCCTCAAGGGAAAGCCTAGTTTACATAGGTTTGAATGACATGTTGTGACATCAGAGGCTTTTAGACCACGTGGGTTTAAGTTGCATTTTTGTGACGCTTTTAGGTCACATGTGTGACTCACCACTGACCCTGAACAAGATGTGTAAACCCAGAGATTGGCATTGTCCCTTGGGGCCCTCACTCTTGGAGGTGTGTTGATGTGGAGACTCTGGGCAGCTGTAGTTAAGAGCCCTCAAGCTTGTAAATCTGGATGTTGGGACTTTGTTAAATCCTGGTAACTATGCATTGAGATTTGAATCAGACAAGGTCTGTCTGTTGATGTTTGTAATTTGTTTGTATTTGCTCTGAAGTTCAGGGTGCTGCCTTTTTCCCCTGAACTAAGTGAATGATATTTGTATGTTGGATTGAAATAATAACCCCTTAACATTGCTTTCCTTAGGAAAGCAGATGAAAAGAACCTGTGCTGGCAGCTTTCTTTGTGCTGGTTGTTGCCAGGTCTTACCCCCCTATAGCAGCTGCTAGCCGAATTGTTACAACACTTAGCAACAACAATAACAAACAGAAAGAACAACCCCACACAGAAAAAAAAGGAATATCAGCAAATTACAAATGAGAATGGCTTCAAAAAAAGAGATATAAGAAGATACCCCTATGCCACCTATTTGCAGAGTTAGGAGGGCCGCAAGGATATATTGAATGTATTTTCAGACCTTTTCAATGCATTGGTTTTTTTTTTCTTAAAGTTTAAAATATTATTTGTTATATGGAACTGTTCTCTAGACAAGAGAGAGGGCAGGATACTAGAGCAAATTGTGGTGATGTAAAAAACAAAAGCTATCAATAAAATCATTGTTTTTAAAAAAGAAAATATGTATAAATGTGTATTGTATATGCATATGCATGTGTATGCACGCATATAAAAGCAAAGGTATATAGAAAAGCTGCCCTATTTTTTATTCTATGGCTTACATACATATCTAAAGAAATAATGCTGAAGTATGCATCTTTCCATAGACACCATACTGGACACACACACACACACACACACACTGACTTACTCACACATCCTGCTACATTCACACAATAACTATCCTACTTAGGGTCTTCATCTCATCTTACCCTTTTGAATTGGTGTTTCTGCCTCAAGTCTCTTTCCACTGCAACTGATTCTTTCCACAGCTACCAAAATGATGTTTCTAATTCATGTCTGACCACGTTAAACTCCAATAGCTTCTTATAGGTTCTAGGAACAAAAATAAATTCCTTCGTTAGGCATTTAAAGCTGTTTAGTCTGGCCCAAATCTAGCTTCACAACCTTATCACACTTTACTCCCCATTCATGTTTCAGTCAAACTGACCTTTTTGTTATTCCTCCCACTCAACGATATGTTTCCCACCTCTATGTCTTTGCTCTGGCTGTTCCCCATGCCAGCTATGCACTCTTTCCTCATCGCTTTCTTTATCAGAATCCCTGGTTTACTTCAAGACTCAACTCAAGAGCCACATTCTGCCTGAGGACTTTCTTAATTCCCTTTTGCCTAGCCACTGGCACCTTTCTCCCCAAGATTACCTTGTATTTGTTTTGTATGTGTTTTTTGTATAACTATACACATGCATATGAATGTCTGCATTGATATAATTGTATATAAACATGTATATATACACACGCATCTTTTTTCTACACTTTATACATTTATATAACTATATATTACATAGTTATAGTTCTGTATGTATATATTATAAATATACAGTCTCTGTATATATATGTATATATGTATTTATGTATATATGCATATTGTTTCCCCTGTAAGTTTCTTAAAGGAAGAGGCTAATTTTTTGTCTTTTTACACACACACACATACACCCCAGTACACCTAGCCTTGTATATAGTAGGTACTTAATAAATGTGTACTGCTTATATTAATGTATGGCTCAATTGATCAATAAGTATCTATTACTACTAATAATAATATTAGCTAGCATTTATATAGTGCTCTAAGGCTCACACAATGCTTTTCACATATTATCCCATTTGATCCTCACAACCCTTTGAGATGGGCGCTATTATCCCCATTTTATAGATGAGGCAACTAAAGCAGCCTGAAGTTAAGGGACTCACCCAGGGTCACACAGCTACTTAACGTCAGGGTTGAATTTTTATATTAAAGTGTGGTGCTCTACCGATTGTACTACCTAGCTGGCTCTCTTCCTAAGTGCCTTCTATGTGCTGGGTGCTGGGCTAAGCACTTCGGATATGAAGAAAACAAACAAAATAAGCCCGGGAGAGTTGATGTACTGCAGCTTAAAGAGTGCTGGATATGGAACAGAATTTGAATTCAAATTCAGGCTCTTCTCTGTGCTACCTGTGTGACCTTAGGCCAATCACTTCATATCTCTGATTTTTGTTTCATATGTTGGTAAAATGAGGGGATTAAACTATGTGGCATCTACATCCTCTACGAGCTCTAAAACTAAGATTTTGTGACTCTGTGGTTCACATATAAAAAGTCCATTGATTGATTACATGTATGGATATGTAGGACCATCATTTAGGGGCTGCCCAGGGAAGCTGGGCCATTGAGTCTGTGAAACCAGGGACTTTCTTGAGACAGAGGCAGCAAAGTGGCACAGTGGATGCCGTACCAGTCCTGGATTCAGGAAGACTTGAGTTCAAATGTGGCCTCAGATACTTGATAGCTCTGTGATCCTGGGCAAGTCATTTAACCTCATGTCTGCCTCAATTTCTTCAATTGTAAAACTGGGATAATAATATTGTATCCCCCTGAGGTTATTCTGAAGATCAAATAAGATGATGTTTGTAAAGCACCTAGCACATAGTAGGCACTTAATAAATGCTTGTTTCCTTCCTTTGGTCCTGCCGATAGCAAGCTTTTCCCTGGCATTTCCCCCTAACCTCTTGTGGTCTTCTATTTGACCTGGGGGCAGATTAGTCAGAATGTCACTGACCCAGATCTTGAAAGCAGAGAGAATAATCAGAGGGCTATTGCAAGCACTAGGAGAAATTGCTGTGAGAAGCAACACAAACAAGTATTAAGACAGAGGAATCCAAGCTGCCAGAAGTTGATACAACCCAAGTAGCTGTGCTGATTCCTCAAGAGCAATGGAGAAAGACGTGAGAGGGTGAACTATAAGATGAGCAGAATCTGCACAATTGACAAAGATGGCAGATAGGAAAGAAAGATATTGGCAAAACTTCTGCTCCCACCTTCTCTGCTCCAGGGAGAAGCAAGTTACTTGGGGGTTAGTTAATCCCTTTACTATGTCTGTTCCATTGACCCATCTAGGCTGTTTGAAAAGGGCAGCTGGGTATTTCAGAGCAGTAACCTTTCCCTGAAATGTTTACTTTTATGCCTAAGCTTTGAACATATGATTAAACCATGCTGGCCACTAGGCCTCCTAAGCTGTATATTGTATTTGATTTAATTCTCAAAAATAGAGAGTGAAAGAAGGGTTTAGAGGTTTATCCCATTTCCGCAGAGAGAGACATCTTGCCTAGCTTAGCTAGGCAGGGTGGGGAAACCTGTTTTAGGTTTTTATAAACCTGCCAAAAGTATGTAAGAAAAAATACACCTGCAGATCCTCATTCTTTCATGTATACCAGCCAGCACAACTTTCGGTTAGAGCAAGCTAGGTGAAGAGTTATTTCCCTCACCCTGAAAAGCAGACCATACCATGTTTGAAAGGAAAGCCAGGCCACTCCACGCCCCCACCAGAAGTGGAATAGGCTGCTAGGGAAGCTCTGCCCACATGAAGAAAGAAGGAGTCAGTGCCTGGGGCATGGACAGTCAAGGTCTCAAGCTCAGGGGTAATTTACAGGAGAGCCCACCATGCTTAACAGCTTCGTCTATTGGTCATATTAACAGAATGTAAATACTTTAATAATATGTAGCAGATGAGATAGAAACAAGACTACCTATCCATATGTATATTTTATTCTAGACCAGTAACTTCAGTCACATAAAAAGCTCCAAGTATTGAAATTCCCTTCCCTGGTGCAGATCAGCAACTTAGAGGTTTTAAGATCTGCCAGATGCCCCCAGAAGTTAAGTGATTTACCTATGTTCACAAAGCTAATATGTGTCAAAGGAGGGCTTTGAGCCCAAGCCTTTTTGATCCAAAGGCAAGCTTTCTGTCTTTTCTGTCATGTTTTCTCTCTTAAGAATAGATACTCACTTAATGCAAACTCTACACTTCTCTGTATGGCAATGTCATCTGTCTTCGGCTGTCAACAACTTAAGGCTCCAGGAACAAGGCTGAGTAAATGACCTTACACAATGCTTACCTCAGAAGGAAGAAAGGAAACCTGCATTTATTAAGCACCTGCTGTGTGTCAGGCACTATGCTGATTGTTTCATAAATATCTCATTTGATTCTGGCAACAGCCCTTGGAGGCAGGGGTTTATTACCCCTATTTTATAATTGGAGAAACTGAAGCAAATAGTTTAAATGACTTGCCCAGGGTCATATAGGAACATATATGTAGGTTATCCTTATCTGCTCTGAATTCTTCTAGCTATTCTCTGGAGGCCACCATTTATATTGTCCCAGTCTCATTGTCACCTAAGCTTTGCTTCCCTATGTGCCAGTAAGGCAAAATGGGCTTAGTTTAACGGGTGTGCTTAAGGAGTTTGGCTTTTGTTTATGGTGAAAGTACTTTCACCTGTTAAACGCTAAGCCCCAGGCCCAAAGCCCTATCAGGTGTGAAACC
>CM053625.1:44238159-44259437 GCA_028646595.1 Phalanger gymnotis | reverse complement strand
GCTAATTTGTTGCTCTGGGCCCTGAATAAATTTTTGGATGCCTTCTGCTTGGAGAATTCTGTATACCCATCGATTTCGAACCATTCTGATATTTATATAATCCTTTTTGAGATCATAAATTCGGCCTTCCTACTACACCCTAACATAATCATGAGTTGTTAGAAAACAAGGCCTTTTTATTTAGCCCTGCATCCCCCATAGCACTTAGCACAAGGTACACTTCTGGTGCTCAATAAATGTTTTAGGTTTCTGGTGAATCATTCTAATGATAATTCCCATGAGATTCTACACTTCTGTTTTCTTTTTAAAGCTTCCATCTTCTTTTCTCCAGGTCCCTCCACCAAGCTTCTTTAAATTGGCATAAAATGAAAAAACAAACAAACAAAAACAAAATTACCATTTGGACATAACCAGGCAGAGGACATTTGCATCATATTTCAGTCTTTAATGGACAGGCCTCTCTCTCAGGAAAATGCATCTCAGCAGATGAAAGAGGAAACATAGGGAGAGTTGCATTAAGCATACTTGGCACCAGACATGTTTCTGGTGATGGATGGTGCTGAGGATGTTACAAAAAGGATAAATACGCTTTGTAAGAACATAGGAGAACATTCCCTGCCCCGCCTCCCCCCCCTCCCCCCGTAATCACTTTGTCATGTGTGCTTCAATGAGTGAACCCGAAGGCAAATCTCCCTAACTAAGCCATGCCAAGGCATAGGAGTGAAGGACCCAGGTCAAGCTAGACCAAGAGAGTCCATGTCTAGTTAAACAGGGGAATCTGGATGATTCTATAAATGTAGGCAGCAATGAATATTGACTATAGGCTAAGGGTGTGTCAAAATATCTAACATTGTAATTGTTAAATCTTGTCTCTCACACTAGCTTCTAAGTCCCCTCAGGGTGTGGCCTCTGTCTTAGACAATTTGTGTCTCCCTCAATGCCTATCACGGTGCATTGCACACCAGAAGTTCCCGATAAGTGTTTACTGAATTAATTTTTAGCAAGCAAGCACCATAGACCTAAGCAGAAAACAGGGTTTAGAGTACAGGAGAAATAGAAAAAGAAAGACAGCTGGGTACCACAGGGTGCAGGTAGATGTGCCGAATCCCAAATCTGGGAAGATTAGCAAAGAACATGGGGATTAACAGTAACAACAGCAGCACCTTTATTTACTTACCAAAAAACAATCATTTTATCCACCTGCACAATAATGTGCCAAGCATTACACACAAAAGAACAGTGGGCTAGTGACTAGTCCCAGGATATTTCTATCAGAACAATAGCAAGTATAAGAGAAGAAAAATAAGAGAAAAATAGGTGATGTTATAGGGCTTAAGATTTTTCCTGAGTGAAATAATGAATAACACTGAAAGGGCATTGGAAAAACACATGGTGGATATGACCAGGGCTGCAATATATCATGAATAAAGAATGATAAACCAAGGTAAAAGTTGTTATCCAAAAAACATATGATTGAAAAAGAAGATGGAATGGGCATGTACTGAAAAAGGTGGATAGCCATCTCTCCCACTAATGCCTCCATACTCCCAAGAGAAGATGAAGAAAGCTCCCAGCATGTTGGGTGAACCTAGGCATCGAGGTGGTATTTGTTAATAGAGTACCAGATTTGGAGTCGAAGAGCTAATGGGTTATAATCCTACCTCAGACACTCACCAGCTATGTGAGCCTGGGTAAGCCACTTAACCCCCAGATGCCTCTCTTTCTTCATCAGTAAAATTAGGGGTTTGACTCAATGGTTTCTAATATCCCATAAATAAGAGCCACACAAGATGGGCCTTCATGGGTAGGCTACAATCCACATCACTGGAGAGGGCATCAGTAACTTATCCATGGTCACAAAGCTGATGAGTATCAGAGAACAGATTTGAACCCTGATGTTCCTTAATCGAAATCCAGGAAACTACACACTACTACATCATGATGGCTCCCAAGAGAGGACCTAGTGAATGAAGCTATAATATTCAATCCTAGAAAAGAGGCTATTTGTTCTCTGCCCTGCCTTACATTCCATGATAAATATAAAGGTACAAAAACCTATCCAAGATATTGTCAGTTCCTGTTAATTCTAGCACAATAGCATCTCTAATATTCCATCTCCTCCTTTTACTGCCTCCATTAACCAATCAATCAAGAAGCATTTACTAAGCACCTAATTTGTTCCAGGTACTATACTAGTTGGTACAAAGATAAAACCTAAGACAAAATGAGGCTTTCCACATGTTTATAAACAAATTAATAAGAAACATATACAAAGTGATAAGGAGAACTAACAATTCAGAAAATCCATCTTCTTGAAGTAGTTAGTTCTAGAGTTAAATTTGATAGCTGCTTAGGGGCTCCAACAGGTAGAGATGAGGAAGGAGAAATTTTCAGTAATGGGGGGAAACCTGTACAAAGGTGGGAAATGAAATGTACCATAAACAAGTTGGCCAGTTTGATTTCAATATAGATTGAGTGAAGATGAGTAAGATATAATCGGCCTATGGAGGTAGATTGAATTATAAAGGGCTTTAAATTCTAAATAGAGGGGTTTTTATTTTAACTTAAAGGCTACTTGAGTAGAGAAATGAAATGGTCGGAACTCTTCTTTGGATGTACCAATTTGAAACCTGTGTAAAGGATGAATTAGAGAGGAGAGAGACAAGTTTCAGGGGGACCAATTTGCAGGCTATTGCAATAATCCAGAGGATTAAGAAAGAGGGCAGATACAATGAAAAATAGTACTGGATGGTTGCTAGAGGACTCAGGTTCAAATACCAGCTCTGACACTTACTGCTTTTCTGACATCAGGCAAATATTGTCACCTCTTTTTGCCTTGTTTTCCTTATCTGTAAAATGCAGAGGTTGGACTAGATGGTCTGTAAAGTCCCTTCCAGCTCTAAATCAAAGATCCTGTTTTAAGGGAGGAGTGGCCCTTAACGGTTCCCTTGTCTGGGGTCATAAGTCTATTTTACAGAAAAGTTGTTGCTGAGTTAACTCTGTCTTGACAATTCACTAATTCATTTTGAATGTTACAAGCTACATGCTACTGGAGCAAATGGAGAAAATAGTCAACTTCAATGATTCTTAATTAAAGAAGTGAAGAATATGAGAACTTTTAGGTTAAATAAAGAAATGTGGGAAAGAGGATGTGTATAATTTACGAGACCTCAGTAGCTGAAGGGAATATGTATATATGTGTGTGTGTGTGTGTGTGTGTGTGTGTGTGTGTGTCTCTGTCTGTGTGTATGTGTGTGTATGTATATGTATTCACATGTGTGTATATACGTGTGAGTATATATTATATATATGTGTGTGTATATATAACTATATATATATATATATATAGAGAGAGAGAGAGAGAGAGAGACAGAGACAGAGACAGAGACAGAGACAGAGACAGAGAGACAGAGACAGAGGGCACAGGGAGAGTTGAATATGAAGGGATGATATCTAAAAGAAATAAAATCAAATTAAGAGATGAGAGAGGAATATATTGAGAGAGGGAGAAAGGGAGAGATAGAATGGGGTAAATTACATCACCTAAAAGTGGCAAGAAAAAGTGATTCTGTAGGAAGGGAAGAGGGGACAGGTGAGGCAGAATGAATGAATCTTGCTCTCATCGGATTTGACCTGAGAAGAGAATACCATACACACTCAATTGGGTGTCTTACGCCACAGGAAAGAAGGAGGAAGAAGATAAAAAGGGGGGGATGATAGAAGGGAGGGCAGATAGGGGGAAGAGGTAATCAAAAACAAACACTTTCGAAAAGGGACAGAGTCAAGGGAGAAAATTCAATAAAGGGGGACAGGTTAGGAAGGAGCAAAATATAGTTAGTCTTTCACAACATGAGTATTGTGGAAGCGTTTTACATAATGATACACATGTGGCTTATGTTGAATTGGTTGCCTTCTTAGAGAGGGTGGATGGGGAGGGAAGAGGGGAGAGAATTTCGAACTCAAAGTATTAAAAACAGACATTCAAAAACAAAAAAAGAAAAGTTTTGGCATGCAACTAGGAAATAAGATACACCAGCAATGGGGTGTAGAAATTTATCTTGCCCTACAAGAAAGTAAGGGAAAAGGGGATGGGAGGGGAGTGGGGTGACAGAAGGGAGGACTGACTGGGGAATGGGGCAACCAGAATATATCCATCTTGAAGTGGGCAGGAGGGTAGAAATGGGAAGAAAATTTGTAATTCAAACTCTTGTGAAAATCAATGCTGAAAACTAAATATATTAAATAAATTAATAAATAAAAATTAAAAAAATAAAGAAATGTGGACATTAGAACTGTTCTATGATATAGAAAAAATGTTTTTATCTAATCATAGACAAAAATATGAATTTAGTTAATAACTATAAACTAAGGTATTTTGTTTGTTTGTTTGTTTTATGGAGAAGACCCTTACTCTGAACTCAGAAATATGAGAGTTCAAAAGATCAATTTCTGAACTCTTTTAAAGAAAAATCACTACTTTCTCTTGATCCTGTCACTCATGGTTGTTAAAAGTAATAAGTTCACAAGACTAGTGTGGAAATATATTTAATATGGTTGCATATGTATAGTCTATATCTGATAGCATGCCATCTTGGAGAAGGGAGAGGGAAGGGAGGAAAAAAACTTGAAACTTAAAATCTTGTAAAAGTGAGTGTCGAAAATTATCTTTTCATGTAATTGAAAAAAATGCTATTAAGTGGGGGGGGGGGGATAATAAGTTCAGGCAGAGCCAAGATGACAGAGTAAAGGCAAGGAACTTGCCTTAGCTCTCCCCCAACCCCCCAAATACCTTTAATTAATGACTCTAAACAAATTCTAGAGTGGCAGAACCCACAAAAAGACGGAGGGAAACAATTTTCCAGCCTGAGTCAACTTAGAAGGTCAGCAGGAAACATCTGTTGCACCAGGGTGAGAGAGTAGCACAGTCCAGTGCAGGTTAAGCCAGCATAGCCCTGGTGCCAGCAAACCAGGAGTAAACCTTCAGAGCCACTGAATCAGCAGCAGTGGCAGCAGTAGCTGTTTCGGGAGTTCTCAGCCCATAGATGGCAAAGGGGTTGAACAACTGGTGAGAAGGAGATTATAGAGGTCTCTTTGCTAGCACAGAGGCAGGACTCTGTTGCTTTGCCCATACTTGGACCAGGGCCCAGTCCTGGGTGGTGGTCCCAAGGCAAAGAGGAGCACTTGTACACTAGAGTTTGCAGCCACAGTGGAGCAGGGACCCTCATCACAGTTGCGGGGCAGAAAAGAAGCTTGTGGTTCCTCAAAGACCAGACCATAGGCTAAGAGAATAGTAACCATCTCTCCTTAGATCATACTACCTTAGAAGAACTGGAAACTTCTAGGTCCTCAGAAGTATCATTGAAGACAGCTGCACAAAAACTCTGAAGCTTGGGATAGTGTTCCCCCCACCCTGGAAGCAGAGCCTTACTTTAACAAAGAGTTAAAAGTCAAGTAATAGGCAGAGAAATAAGCAAACAACAGGAAAAAAATTCTTATCATAGAAAGTTGCAATGGTGACAAAAACATCAAAAAACACACTCAGAAAAAAAGACAACACAGTCAAAGCTCGTAAATTCAAATTCTTCAGGAAAAATATGAATTGGTCACAGGCCATTGAAGATCTCAAAAAGATTTTGAAAATCAAGTAAGAAAGGTAGCAGAAAAATTGGAAAGAGGAATGAGAGTGATTCAAGAAAATCATGAAAAAAGAGTCAACAGCTTGATAAAGGAGAAGCAAAAAAAAAATACTGAAGAAAATAACACCTTAAAAATAGATTAGGCTAAATAGTAAAAGAGGTATAAAAAGCCAATGAGGAGAAGAATGTCTTAAAAAGCTTAACTGACCAAAGTGAAAAAGAGGCACAAAAATTCACTGAAGAAAAAAAAAAACTTTTTAAAGGTGGAATTGGCCAATGGAAAAGGAGGAATAAAAGCTTGCTGAAGAAAAAATATTTCTTAAAAATTAGAATTGAGCAAAGAGAAGTTAATGACTTTATGAGAAATCAAGAAACAACAAAAAAAAAACAAAAGAGTGTGAAAAGAGAAGGCAATGTGAAAAATCTCATTAGAAAAAACAACCGACTTAAAAAATAGAACCCAGGATAGGTAATTTAAAAATTATTGGACTACCTAAAACCCATGATCAAAAAAAGAGCCCTAATGCAACTTCTAGGTCTGGATTCCAAAGAGATCATAAAAATGGGAAAAGGACCCACATGTACAAGAATATTTATAGTGATTCTTTCTTGTGGTGGCCAAGAATTGGAAACTGAGGAGATGCTTATCAATTGGGGAGTGGCTGAACAAGTTGTGATATATGAATGCAATGGATTACTATTATTCCATAAGAAATGATGAGCAGGTAGATTTCAGAAAAACCTGGAAAGACTTACATGAACTGATGCTGAGTGAAGTGAGCAGAACCAAGAGAGCATTGTACATAGTAACAGCAACACTGTATGATGACCAACTTTCACAGATTTAATTACTCTCAGGAAGTGGTCTCAAACCCAGAAAGATCTCATGGAAGAACTCAAAAAGGATCTTAAAAATCATGTAACAGAAACAGAAGAAAACTTGGGAAAAGAAATGAGAGAGATGTAAGAGAATTATGAAAAAAGAGTCAGCAGTCTAAAACACTGCTTAAAAAGTAGAATTGGTGCAAATGGAAAGGGAGATACAAAAATCCACTGAAGAAAACAAATTTATAGAGTACAATTGGCCAAATGAAAAGAACATACAAAAGCTAATCGAGAAAAATAATACCTTAAAAGTTAGAATTAGGCAAGTGGAAGCCAAACACTCTATGAGACATCATGAATCAATCAAAAAATTCAATAGAAAGAAAAAATGGAAGAAAATATAAAATATCTCATTCAAAAAACAACTGACCTCGAAAATAGATACAAGAGAGACAATATCAGAATCACTGGACTACCTGAAAGCCATAATCAAAAGGACTTGTACAGCATCTTTCAAGAAATTATCTAGGAAAACTACCCTGATGTCCTGGAATCAGAAGGCCAAATAGGCATTGAAAGAATCTACCAATCACCTCAGGAAAGAGTTCCCAAAATATAAACCCCAAGGAACATTATAGCCAAATTTCAGAACTATCGGGTCAAGTTAAAAATAATACAAATGGCCAGAAAGAAACTATTCAAACATTAGGGAGTCACAATCAGGATCATATAAGACCCAGCAGCTGCAACATTAAAGGATCAAAAGTCATAGAACATGATATTCTGGAGAGGAAAAGAGCTAGGACTACAATTAGGAATCACTTACCTGGCAAAATTAAGCATAATACATCAAGGGGAAAATAGTCTTTCAATGAAATACAAGGATTTTAAATCTCCATAAGGAGAAGACCAAAACTAAACCAAAAATTTGACTTCCAATATCAAGACCCAAGAGAAGCATAAACAGGTAAAAAAGGAAAAGTAAACAAATGACTCAATAGAACTAAACTGTTTACATCCCTACATGGGAAAACAATACTTGCAACTCTTAACAATTGTATCCCTAACAGTACACATAGAAGGAATATACATAGACGATACAGGTATAAGGTGCATTTGAAGGAATGATATAAAAAGTGAAAGGATGAGAAAGAGGAATGCAAAGGGTGCAGAAGGAAGGGAGAGGGAGAATAGGGTAAATTACCTAACAATAAGAGGTGGAAAAGACCATTTACACTGGAAGGGAAGGTGGGAGGGTGGGTAATGGGCATTGCTTGACCCCTACTCTTATCAGTAGGTGCTCAAAGAGTGAATAATATACACAATCAGTTGAATACAGAAATCTATCTTACTGTATGGCCAGTGTGATACCTACAGCAGCTGCTATAAATATGCTGATGTATCTCCAGGGTTGAATCACAAAATATAGCAAACTTTCTTCCTCAAAGATGAAACCAAGATATTTATTCAGATGCCAGAAAGCCAAATTGGTAACAGAAGTTTAAGCACATCACCAATCCAGGGAGCACCAACATCCCCAAGCCTTCCCTCTGTTAGCCTCCCTGCAAACAAGCTCCTATAGGCAAAATTCCTCCCTCTCTCACTCAAGCTAGCTGCTCTGCCTCAGCTCTGCTTGCCTTTCTCCCAGCTCCACCTCACACTCTCCACCCCTTCCTGTTCCTCCCACCATGGGCTCCATGTGATTCAGTCTCTATCATGGCAGTCAGCTGGGCCTGCCTGAGCTCAAATCAGGTCTATTAGGCCTATTAATGGGCAGGAAAGATCTTCCCATTCCATTAACATTACACTCAACCCAACAGGGAAGTAAGAGAGGAGGAGATTAAATAAAAGGGGGCGGGGTGCAGACTGACACGAGGGAGAGCAGATCAGGGGAAGTGATAGAGAGAAGCAAAACATTGGTGAGGTGGGAAAGGGTGAAAGGAAAGAGAGGGCAAACAGAAGGAAGAATAATAAAATGCCTATTTGGCCCTCTGATTCCAGGACATCAGGGCAGTTTTCCAAGATAATTTCTTGAAAGATGTTGTACAAGTCGTTTTGATTATGGCTTGTGATTCTGATATAGTAATTATAACTGTGAATGTGAATGGGATAAACTCTCCCACTAGACAGAACTGGATACCAGGGCAGATAAAAAAAAATCAGAATCCTACAGTATGTTGCTTACAAGAAACACACTTGAAACAGAGAGACACACATACAGAGTAAAGGTAAGGGGCTGGAGCAGAATCTGTTATGTTTCAGTTGAAGTAAAAGAGAAGTAAAGCAGGGTAGCAATCCTGATCTTAGACAAAGTAAAAGCAAAAGTAGACCTAATTAAAAGACATAAGGAAGGAAACTACATCTTGCTAAAAGGTACCATAGACAATGAAGCAATCACATTAGAAGAGCAAGGAATAGCCTACCTGCTAGATCTATGGGTAGGGGAAGAATTCATGACCAAGGAAGAAATAGAGAGCATTACCAAATGTAGAATAAATTGCTTTGACCATATTAAATTGAAAAGCTTCTGTACAGACTAAACCAGTGCAACCAAGATTAGAAGGAAAGCAGAAATCTAGGAAACAATCTTTATAGCAAGTGTCTATGATAAGGGCCTCACTTCTCAAATATATAGAGAAGTGAGTCAAATTTACGAGAATACAAGTCATTCCCCAATTGATAAATGGTCAAAGGATATGAACAGGTAATTTTTAGATGAAGAAATTAAAGATATCTGTAATCATATGAAGAAATGTTCTAAAGCACTTTCGATTAGAGAAATACAAATTAAAACAACTCTGAAATACCACTTCGTGCCAATCAGATTAGATAATATGACAAAAAAGGAAAATGATAAGTGTTGGAGAGGATATGGGGAAAATGGAGCACTAATGCACTGTAGGTGGAGGTGTAAACTGATACAACCACTCTGAGGAGTAATTTGGAAATATGCCCAAAGGGCAACCAAACTGTGCACACCCTCTGATCCAGCAATACCACTATTAGGTCTGTATGCCAAGGAGATCATTAAGAAAAGGGAAAAGGACCTACATGTGCAAAAATATTTATAGTAGCCCTTCTTGTGGTGGCAAAATATGGGAAACTGAGGGGATGCCCATCAATTGGAGAATAACTGAACAAACTGTGGTATATGAATGTAAAGGAACACTATTATTTAGTAAGAAATGAAGAGCAGGTAGATTTCAGAAAAACCTGGAAAGACTTGCACAAACTGATGCAAAATGAAATGAGCAGAACCAGGAAAACATTGTACACAGTATCACCAACATTGTGTGATGATCAACTCTGAATGACTCAGGCTCTTCTCAGCAACACAATGATGCAAGGCAAGTACAAAGAACCCACAAAGGAAAATACTATCCATATCCAGATAAAGTACTGATTAACTCAGAATGCAGATTGAAACATTTTTTATAATCTTTCTCATGATTTTATTTCCTCTTGATTTGTTTCTACTTCCACAACTCTGACAGATATAGAACTATGTTTTATATTATAGCATATGTATAAACTATATCAAACTGTCTACCATTTTTAGGAGAGGAGAGGAGAGGAAAGGAGAGGAGAGAAGAGGAGGGGAGAGAAAAATTTGGAATTCAAAGTCTTATAAAAATGAATGCAAAAAATTTTCTGGATGTGTAATTGGGGAAAAAATAAAATATTGTTTAAATATGAAAAAAAAGAATGCACCAATCACTTCCTGAAAGAGATCCCAAAATGAAAACTCCCAGGAATGTTACGGTAAATTTCCAGAGTGCCCAGGTCAAGGAGAAAATATTGCAAGCAGCCAGAAAGAAACAAT
Organism: Phalanger gymnotis; assembly: GCA_028646595.1. Classification (NCBI taxonomy): domain Eukaryota; kingdom Metazoa; phylum Chordata; class Mammalia; order Diprotodontia; family Phalangeridae; genus Phalanger; species Phalanger gymnotis. The sequence goes on along the minus strand of CM053625.1, from coordinate 44,249,153 downwards.
TCAAGTATCATGGAGCCACAGTGAGGATAATACAAGATTTAGCAGCTTCTATAGGATTGGAGGGCTTGGAATATGATATTCTAGAGGGCAAAGGAGCTAGGATTACAAGCAATAAAGACCTACCCAGCAAAACAGTATAATCCTTCAGAGGGAAAAAAATAGATATTCAATGTAATAAAGGAATTTCAAGCATTCTTGATGAAAAAACCGGTGCCGAATAGAAAAAAAAAATTCAACTTTCAAATATAAGACTCAAGAGAAGCAGAAAAAGGTCAACAGGAAAGAGAAATCCTAAGTGACTTAATAATTTTAAACTGTTAACATTCCTGCATGGGAAGATGATGCTTGTAACTCATAAGAACTTTCTCATTATTAGGACAGTTAGAAGGAGTTGTATGTAGACAGAGGGCACAGGTGTGAATGTGAATACACACACACACACACACACACACACACACACACACACACAAAATGATCCTTTATGTTAATCAGGGCATAGTGAGGGTGATTGTGGTATGAGTAGAGAGAAACACATGGATATTAGAAAAGTTGAGAAGGTAAATTTTTTTTAAAAATTGGATATGAGGAGTGAGTGGAGAAAAAACATTTAAAAACGACTCCTAGGGTATCTTCAACATAAATAGAGAATTGAGGAAGATGGGTGGATTTGGGAGGGGATTATAACTTTCATTTTGGATGTGTTAGGTTTGAAATGTCATTAACACAGTAGAGTACCATTTTAGTTCCCAGAAGTGATAGTAATGTTGATTTTATTATTATTTTTTGAATAAGAAGTGTATGTGCTGAGGGTGGGAGGCAATGATGCATGTGACCACAATTCAGAGAGAAGGCTGTGTTGGAATCCTGGTAGAAGGGTTGAATTGGATAAAGATGAAAGTGTTCTCATAAATACTATCTACCTGAACAATTGCAAATTCCAATAAGCATTTATTGTCTTCTACATACCAATCTCTTTACAAGTCTTCCCATCTTTATTCTTGATGGGGTAAGATTTAACCCCTCTTAGCTACATAAGATTACACAAACCCAGGCCCTGATTCAATTGCAAAGTTAGCCCCTCTTAACTTGACTCAATTGCAAATCTGGCACAAGTCTTATCTCCTAAAGTAGAAAGCCCTGGGAACACAAGAGGGAGGTTCTTCCCTGGGTCCTGGCCAAGACCCTGAGATGGACCAGTGTCCCGGAACTAGTCACTCCAAGGACGGGCTGCATTTGGAGACCTTGAAGGGATTGGCCTCCTTTCAGGGCCTTGAGTAAGATGAAGCATTTGCCAAAAACACCTGGCCTGATGCCTTCCTTGTTCCCAGCACTATTTATGCCATAAGATTCAGACCCCTAATTGGAATCTCATCCATGGCAGAGATGTCTGGCCTGGGACTTCCATGAGCAGGACCCTGACGGCTGTACCCCAGGATTTCCCAGCTTGTGTGGTTGGGTATTGGAGCTCCCCCGCATCGGTGATGACTGTAAATATGTTGATTTTAGTACTTGCCTGTGGGATGGTGATGAGGCTGTTGGAGCCCTGTCTCTTGAGCCATTCCTCTAATCTAGTAATTGCCTTGCTATCATTATTCTTAAGCCTCCCTCTCTGCTACTTTCAATCTCCATCTTTCTCACCTGTATTTTAATAATAAAAGAAAAAACCCTTTCGAGCTTCTTGGAGTGTGGAGTGTTTTGTCTGTACAAATCCGAACCTTAACTGTACAATTCTCTTCCTGTCTCTAATCCATTCTCCATGCCACAATTATACTAATTTTCGTTAATCTGCTCACATTACTCCACTGCTCAAAAATGTTTCGGGTTCCCTGTTATCTATTGAAGAATGTTCGTACTGCTCCATGTGTCCACCATGGTCCCCTACAGTCTGATTCCATGCCATCTTTCCTGACTTACTCTTCATTTCTTCTATATTCCCATCAAATGTGAGTCTCTGTACTCTTAATCCACCTGCTACTTTCTTATCTTTGCACACTTTATTTCCTGTGCCTTGAGAGGCTTTCTTCCCCTCTTTTTTTTCCAGATAAATTCCTACCCATTCTTTAAAGCTCATATTAAATTCCACCTACTTTTTGTGAAGATTTCTTTGAATGACCCTGTTGACAACCACTTTCCCCCTCAGACCTCACCTAGTACTTTGTTTTCTGCACCTATCCAATAATATTAGCACGTTATGGTATGAATTATTCAATATCTGTGCTTGTTTCTGATTTCCCCACTGGACTGCAAGGTCTCTGTCTCTTCCCAATTTCTCTTCAGAGGCACACAGTAGGCACTTAATTATTTCTAGAATATTGGAAGAGCTTGCAGGTGTGTGTGTGTGTGTGTGTGTGTGTGTGTGTGTCCTGCCAGGGAAAAACAGAGCCCCTCAAATGCCAATAGATTTTGATTAGAGCTGGGATAGAGGTCTAGGACTTGAGGTTGGGCATATTCTTACAACGTTGTCCTAAATAGATTGCATTTATTCCCTTTGTCCAGATTTGAAATTCCTCTGATTTCATTTCCTGTTTTGTTTCCCTTAATTCTCATGGAAAATACTAGTCTCATGTTTAAGACTTTGCTGATTCTCCTGATTGCAGACAGCCTCTTCACATGTGGGGTATTTCAAAGATTGATACCAAAGAAGGTCATAATAAGTCTTTCCTAAGTTACATGATTAATGTACTTTGAGGTTTAAGAAAAAGCCTGTAATTGGGAGGGTTTAAGTGTATGTCGAGCAAATTCATTGCTGTCAGAGACGATTCACCATCTCACTGATGGAGCAAGCAGTAGCCCTTCTGAGAGGAAGAAATTGCAATAAATCCAAACAGGAAAATATCAGAGTTTTGCTACCACACTGCATAAAATATCTCCTCCCAGAGCTCAAGGTATTTTTCAAAACTACGTTAGAGCCCTACCTGTGAGTAAAACCAGACTCTTCAGAGAATGAGTAATAGAGAGAACATTTCATTGTGCCCTTCATAAGTCCCTCAAATCTGACTTTTCTTGGAACTTCTAACATCTAGCAAAGAACTGTCTTAGACCTCTTGAACACAGAATGTATATTTGATTTTGATCTAGGGTGGGGAATGTCTGCTAGTGCTGTGTGTGTGAACTATCTTTTTTTATTGTGAATCTAGATAGAATCATTCCCTTCAGGTGAAGGAGGGAGGAGGCATCTGAAAAATTAGTAATCAAAGAATAAAGCAGTATGGTGCAACAGAAACATGCAGTTTTGTGGTTGGTTGACCTGGCTTTGAATTCACACTCTGCCACTTCCTATGTGACCTTGGGTTAGTTCCTACATCTCTTAGGGCTCCCATTTTCTCATCTTTAAAACATTGAACTGGATGGGCTCTGAAGTCCCTTCCAACTTTAAATTTTTAATGTGAACACCTGGCAAGTTACACTCCAATTATAGGCTGAGTTCATAAGCTATCTGTCATGTGAGCTGTGAGAGCATTCCTCCCACTAGAAATAGGAACTTAGCAAGAAGCACACACTTTGAACTACAGTTGGTTACTCATAGAAATCTGCCAAAAAAGAAGAAATCTTTATGAACTTAGAGGATGGTAGACTTTTGTTTAGGATTTGAAATTTTAGAGGGCACAGAAACTTGATTCTTTGTTGGAGAATTTTGACTGCCTGTGAAATAGAAGGTGAACATTCCCATTGTCCCATTATTGAGCAGACTAAAGATATCTGATGGAGTATCTAAGACTGTGGTTGCCCCCAAGATAAATCAGTTGGTTTGGAGTTATCAGTGGTGCCTTTTGGAGGATGAGTTTAATTGATGAGGAGATGCCCACACAATGAATTGATTGATGAAACCTATTCTTGGAAAATCAAATTATATTGAGAATTATTCTTTCACTGCTTTTCTTCTTCCATCCATTTTTGGAAAGGTCCTAAGAGTATAGCAGGTGCCAACCTATATATGGTAGGGGAGAAGAAAGGGGGTGATGAAAGGGAACCTCTTCCAACTAGGATCTCTTTTTTTGGAGCGGGGAAAGGCAGGGCAATTGGGGTTAAGTGACTTGCCCAAGGTCACACAGCTAGTGTGTCAATGTCTGAGGCCTGATTTGAACTCAGGACCTCCTGACTCCAGGGCCATTGCTCTACTCACTGCGCCACCCAGCTGCTCCCCCCCAAAGGAACTCTTAATGGTGCATTTTGGAAGTTGCATAGCAGGAGGAGACTGGAACGCAGTCTGTACCCCACAGAGACTTGCTTAAGCTTTCCCCCAAATCCCTCCAAACACCTATACAAAACAGCTCTGAACGAGTTCTAGAGTTGCAGAACCCAAGAAACAGCAAAGAGAAACAGGAAAATATGAATTGGGCTCAGGCCATGGGAGAGCTCCAAAAGGATTTGGAAAAGCAAGTAAGAGAAGTAGAGGAAAATTCAGAATGAGAAATGTGAGTGATGCAATAAAACCATGAAAAACAAGTCAACAATGTGCTAAAAGAGACCCAAAAAATACTGAAGGAAATAACACCTTAAAGAATAGACTAACCCAAGTGTCAAAATAGCTCCAAAAAGCAAATGAGAAGAATGTCTTGAAAGGCAGAATTAGCCAAATGGAAGAGGAGGTTCAAAAGACCACCGAAGAAAATACTACCTTAAAAATTAGAATGGAGCAAGTGGAAGCTAGTGACTTGATGAGAAATCAAGATAGTATAAAACAGAACCAAAGGAATAAAAAAATGGAAGACAATGTGAAATATCTCATTGGAAAAACCATTGACCTGGGGAATAGATCCAGGAGAGATCATTTAAAAATTATTGGACTACTTGAAAGCCATGATCCAAAAAAGAGCCTAGATATCATCTTTCAAGAAATTATCAAGGAAAACTGCCCTGATATTATAGAACCAGAGGGTAAAATAGAAATTAAAAGAATCCACCGATTTCCTCCTGAAAAATATCCCAGAAAGAAAACTCCTTGGAATATTGTCGCCAGATTCCAGAGCTCCCAGATCAAAGAGAAAATACTGCAAGCAGCCAGAAAGAAACAATTTGAGTATTGTGGAAACACAATCAGGATAATGCAAGATCTAGCAGCTTCTACATTAAGGGATCAAAGGGCTTGGAATATGATATTCTGGAGGTCTAAGGAGCTAGGATTAAAACCAAGAATCACCTACCCAGCAGAACTGAGTATAATGCTCCAAGGCAAAATATGGATTTTCCATAAAATAGAAGACTTACAAGCTTTCTCAATGAAAAGACAGAAGCTGAATAGAAAATTTGACTTTCACATCCAAGTATCAAGACAAGCATGAAAAGGTAAACAAGAAAGAGAATTCATAAGAGATTTACTGAAGTTGAACTGTTATGTTTACATTCCTACATGGAAAGATGATGTGTGTAATTCAGGAGACCTTTCTCAGTATTAGGGGAGTTGAAGGGAATATAGACAGCATAGGATGAGTTGAATATGAAGGGATGATATCTAAGAAAAATTAAATAAATTTAAGGTGTGAGAGAAGAATATATTGAGACAGGGAGAAAGGGAGAGGTAGAATGGGGTAAATTATCTCACATAAAAGTGACATGAAAAAGCAGTTCCGTTGGAAGGGAAGAGGGGGCAGGTGAGGGGGAATGAGTGAATCTTACTCTTATCAGATTCAACTTGAGGAGGGAATAACATATACACTCAATTGGATATCTTACTCCACAGGAAAGTAAAGGGAAGGGGATTAAACAAAGGGGTGAGGGATGATAGAAGGGTGGGCAGATAGGGAGAAGAGGTAATCAAAAGCACCTTTGGAAACGGACAGGATCAAGGGAGAAAACTGAACAAAGGGGGACAGGATAGGATGGAAGGAAATATAGTTAGCCTTTCACAACATGAGTATTGTGGAATTATTTTCCATAATGATCCATGTGTGATCTATGTTGAATTGCTTGCCTTCCTAGGGAGGGTGGGTGGGAAGGGAAGAGGGGAGAGAATTGGGAACTCAAAGTTTTAAAACAGATGCTTTAAAAAATTAAAAAAAAAATTTTTCCATGCAGCTGGGAAACAAGGTATATAGGGAATGGGGCATAGAAATCTATCCTCTCTACAAGAAAGTAAGGGTAAAGGGGATGGGGGAGGGGAATGGGGTGAAAGAGGGGAGGGCTGACTGGGGAACAAGGCAATTAGAATATATGCCATCTTGAAATGGGGGGAGGGTAGAAATGAGGAGAAAATTTGTAACTCAAAATCTTGTAGAAATCAATGTCGAAAACTAAAATATTAAATAAAAAATAAAGTTGCATAGCAGACTCAGATATGTTCACCAGTGTGCCTGGCCAATGGGAATTCCTAAATTCGTGCTTTCTAGAGGATCTTGAAGGTCGTATCTTTGTCACTCTATATTTGAGTCCTGAAAATAGCTTTAATTAGAGAATGGGAATTTTTAAGGCAATATAATCCTAGAATCTCACCTTATAATCAGAAAAAGGAAGTTTCTTGGTCAGCTCAGAACTCAGCAAGGGCATCATGAGGATTCCTAAATTCAAGAGTCTAGAGACCAATCAAGCAGTCAGTGTGCATTTATTTATTTATTCATTTATTTATTTAATGTCTAGAAGTCAGTGTTTATTGGATATGCACTCTTGTAGTTTGCACTAATTACAACCCTTTTCTCAAGGCAGAGTCAGCCAGTGCAGCATTACAGATCTTTAGGGATAAATAATAGTCAATGAATCAGACATTAGAGATGGAAACAATCTTATAGCCTCTTTAGTCTAATAGAATTACTTTATAGAGGAGGAAACTGAGTCCTAGTGACACTAGCTGACTTGTCTGTAATCTCTTTTTAGATTAATTCTCTCTCTCCCTCTTTCTTTCTCCCAATATATTTCTCTCTCACCATTTAATTTTATTTTTTAGATTTCATCCCTTCATATTTAACTGACCCTGTGCCCTCTGTCTATATGTAAGTATGTTCCCTTCAACTACCTTAAGACTGAAAAAGATATCATGAGTTACAAATATCATCTTTCCATGTAGGAATATAAACAGTTCAATTTTAATAAGTCCCTTATGATTTCTCTTTCCAGTTTATCTTTTCATGCTTCTCTTGATTCTTATATTTGAAAGTCAAATTTTCTATTCAAGTCTGGTCTTTTCATCAAGAATGCTTAAAAGGCCTCTATTTCATTGAATATCCATTCTTTCCCCTGAAATATTGTACTCAGTTTTTCTGGGTAGGTGATTCTTGGTTTTATTCCTAGCTCCTTTGACCTCTGAAATATCATATTCCAAGCCCTTCAATTCCTTAATGTAGAAGCTGCTAGATCTTGTGTTATTCTGATTGTGTTTTCATAATACTGGAATTGTTTCTTTCTGGCTGCTTGCAATAATTTCTCCTTGACTTGGGAACTCTGGAATTTGGCTACAATATTCTGAGGAGTTTTCCTTTTGGGATCTTTTTCAATAGGTGATCTGTGGTTTCTTTAAATTTCTATTTTACCCTCTGATTTTAGAATATCAGGGTAGTTTTCCTTGAGAATTTCTTGAAAGATGCTGTCTAGGCTCTTTTTTGATTATGGCTTTCAGGTAGTCCAATTATTTTTAAATTATCTGTCCCAGATCTATTCTCCAGATCAGTGGTTTTTCCAATGAGATATTTCTTATTGTCTTCTATTTTTTCATTCTTTTTGTTCTGTTTTATAATTTCTTGATTTCTAATAAAGTCATTAGCTTCCATTTGCTCCATTCTAATTCTTAAGTAATCATTTTCTCTTATTTATTTATTTTTTGCAGGGGAGAAGGCAGGGCAATTAGGGTTAAGTGACTTGCCCAAGGTCACATAGCTGTGTCAAGCATCTGAGGCCAGATTTGAACTAAGGTCCTCCTGACTTCAGGGCTGGTGTTCTACTCACTGTACCACCTAGCTGCCGCAGGAATTATTTTCTTCAGTTATCTTTTGGACCTCCTTTTCCATTTGGCCAATCCTGCTTTTTAAGGCATTCTTCTCATTTGGTTTTTTTAGACTTCTTTTGCCATGTGGATTAGTCTATTTTTTAAAGTGTTATTTTTTCAGTATTTCGTGGGGTCTCCTTTAGCAAGCTGTTGACTCATTTTTTCATGGTTTTTTTGCATTACTCTCATTTCTTTTCCCAATTTTTCCTCTATTTGATTTTCCCATTCTTTTTGAGCTCTTCCATGGACTGTGGAGAAGTCTGGAAACCACCACAGCTGCCAGTCATTCAGTACCCTGAGGCCTGTTTCACCTGGTCTGCTCTAGCCCAGTCTGTGCTGGTACACCCATGCTGGGCTGCCTCTGCTCCCAGAACCATGCAATAGAAATTCCTGTTGACCTTCCAGGCTGTCTTTGGCTGGAGACTTGTTTCACTCTGGAATTTTGTGAGTTCTATAACTCTACAATTTGTTTAGATGCATTTTTTTTCATTAATATGGAGGCATTTGGGGGAGAGTTCAAGCAAGTCTCTCCTTTTACTTAATATGCATTTATTAGGTACCTACTATGTTCCAGTCACTGTGCTGGATGTGATCTTCTAACTGAACAAAGGGGATTTCCTCAGAAACATGATTTTTGGGGAAAAAAACCACCCAAGCGCCTCATCCTTTCACCCAAGGAGCAGCTAAGGACCAAGACCACAACATAAGGAAGCAAAAAACCTGAATTTTTTTATATTGCTCTGAGTTGGACAATGAAGGTCTGATAGGAGAGAGTTACCTATATAACACTCTCAAGTGTGTTTTCCTTCTGAAGGAGTACAAGTCTTAAGAATTTCTGGGATGAGAGAGAGAGACCTTCTAGAATGTCGGGCTATTGCCAGTATAATAATAGTTAGTGTTTCTTATCTGGAGAGTGATACAAAATGGATAGTGGAATTGTAAATTTAATGGAAGATGGGGAAGGCTGCATTTACTCCTATGAAAACAGGGACTCTCCAGAATATGTGTAGGAGGTATGGTAGTCTCAAGTTCAGTTGCCTTCTGAAGGAAGGAAGTTCAAAGATTTTAACACATCATGGAGAAGTGTGACTCATGAGAAAAGAAAAGAATAGTGTGACTTGATTCTGGGCTATTGTAAGAACTTTTATCTGTTTTATGCATTGTTTATAGGTTTTACCAAGTCTTTTGCATTTTTGATAGAGTAAAATAAGAGCTTTTTATATCCAATATTCATTTATTAACTTGAGGGTGTTTACAAGATTTGGGGACCCTTTTACTCCAAGAATGAAATATGATCTATAGAGATTTCTCAAAGTAAATTCTGGAAGGGTACATAAGCTAAAGCTGAACTTCTCTTTTAGAATAGCTTCCAATACTTAAATTAGTCCAAGTGAATCCAAAACTGCTCACTCTGAGACACAGATCACAGAAATAAGAAAAGATATCTTGTCTACAAAGCTAGGAAGCATGGTGATCTTCTAAAAGTTTCTGCAATATCATGCATGCATGGCCCCATACCTTCCCAATAAAAGGAGAGAGCTGCATTGCCTTAATTCTTCTTGACAGTAAAGATTGGTCGTTGAAATTACATATCTTTCAGTTTGGGGTATACTTTTCACATAGATTATTTACTCATTGAGTGTATTGTTTTCCTGGTTCTGCTTCCTTCTGTCAGTATCAGTCCATACAAGTCTTTCCCAAAGTTCTCTGAGTTCTGCATAGTCATTATTTATTACAACATAATAATAGTTCATTATATTCACATATCCTGATTTGTTCCTTGCCCATTTTGTATCTAGAGTTTTTGCTGCTAAAAAAACATGTTATTACAATTTTATAATATGAACTTTTATTTCCTTTTTATCTCTTTGGAGTAATACATAGGGCATTTACTGAATTTAGAATAGGAAGACATGGAAAAACATCCTACCTCAAGTACTCACAACTCGTGTGACAGGCAAGTCATTTAACCTTTAGATATCTTAGCTTCCTCATTCATGAAATTAAGGGATTGGATTAGAGGATCTCCAAGGTCACATCCAGTTCTAAGTCTATGATCTTATTCTACATGGAAGGGTATAAAAAGTTCAGTGACATTTCTTGCATACTTTCTGAAATGCTTGGGTAACTCACGCCTCCACCAGCCTCCCTCAGCCCTGTGGAGTATGTTCAGAGTCACTATTCAAGATTCCAGGTGACCATGTGAAAGTTTTGTGTGGGTTGTTTCCCAATTATGTGTGATTCATTGCTGAGATACACATTAGAGGAATATTCTTATTGTATATGAAGCTGGAAGAGCTGATGATTCAGTGAGTGAACAAGAGAATGTAGCCTGTCCTTTCACCAGTCTTTTGGCTCTAACTATCCTATGCAAAAAATCCTATGCAAAACTATCCTAAGTCCTTAGCTATAACTCTACTATGCAGAGGGATTGAAATATTGGCAGTGCTCATCTCTCCCTTTCCCCATGCCACACCACTCACCTTGTAGATTCAGCTACAGTGGGGATGTCAGAGAGCCCTGCCTACCTTGTTCACTTTATATCCCCTTCCTTATGTTAGTTATTGAACACATTTCTTGAAGTATATGTATCCAAGCTTAGGGACAAACTTGTGAGTCTGCAAAGTCTGGAGGTTCTTATTCCAATAAGTGAAAAAGCTAGTTCTGCAGGAGTAGGCTGAAAGGACATCCACAATCAAAAGGTTTAGCTCAAGCCTGGTCATTCCACCAATAGATTTGTGTCAAGAATGGTTTTGACAATATAGTGCTGAGGTGAAATGTAAAAAGCCCAATTAGCAAACCTGCCGATTGCTTTGTGTTCTAATGAGGCTTGAGTATTTGCCTCCTTGCAGATTGTGATGTTAGTTATAAAATAAATTATTGAATCCTATTCTGGTAATTTGTACTTGTGAGTCTTCTTAGTTTGTTTGCTTTACCTTCCTTTTTTTTATGTATCTGATTCATTTTGTACAGGGTACATGGTTTTTTTACTCCTCTCTTTTTGTGAAGGCCCTAGATAAAATACAAGTAAACATTCTCCATTAAGAATCAGTTAGAAAGGGGGGGGCGGAGCCAAGATGGC
>CM053625.1:44218917-44237659 GCA_028646595.1 Phalanger gymnotis | reverse complement strand
AAGGGGGATGGGAAGGGAATGGGGCGACAGAGGGGAGGGCAGACTGGGGAACAGGGCAACCAGAATGTACGCCATCTTGGAGTGGGGGGGGAAATGGGGAGAAAATTTGTAATTCAAACGCCTGTGAAAATCAATGCTGAAAACCAAACATGTCAAAAATAAAGAAAAAAAAAGACAAAGAAAAAAAAAAGAATGAACTCTGAGGTGCAGCTGAGCTCTAAAAAAAAAAAAAAGAGTAGTATGTAGCAGATAGGCCATTGGCCCTAAAACTTGGGCCCAAGTCTCTTACTTAGTCACTTACTAGTTGTGTGACCTTGGGCAAATTGTTTCCCCTCCTTGGACTGCAGTTTTCTCATTTGTAAGAGAAGGAGATCAGGAAAACTTATTTTTTCAAATATGGGGTTTGGACTAGATGATGTCTAAGTTGCCTCCCATATTTACAATGAGACTAGAAAGAAGGTACCCTTCTATGAGGGTCAGGCAAGCATCTTGAACCAAGGACTGGACATAATGGATCAAGAGAGAAATATAGACCAAATGAGTTGACTAGTAAAGAACAGTCCAAATCTGAACTACTTGTTCTATGAATCTCTGCTTAATTTATAAAGTGTGCATGAAGTATTGACTAATAAGGTAACATTAACTGACTTTGAATGATGACCACAGGAAAGAGTCAGAAGGCATTGGAAACCCAACTTTATCTGCAGGGCTGCTGCAATCTGGGAAATAGCAGTTCGGATATTTTCCATTTTCATCATACCCATTATTGGTCAATTATCATTGTACTCAAGAAGACAGACCTGAATTTATGCTGATGGCATCATGACTTTCAATAAGATATTAGGGAATTAAAGGGAGCCATATTCCCAAGGTAGCAGCCGCTGAAAAAGGTTTGAACAAAAGCTCCCTAAAGTGTCTTTGAGCACTCCCAGCTCTATGCAGGTGCAATGGACAATCTTACTATTGAATGAGGGTTTGATGCAGCACACATGATCATTTTCTTCCCTATTCTCCCAAGCGTTGCAAAAACATCGTGTACCATATCAGTTTCCATGACTGAAGCAACAGGACAATGATCACCAAGTATTCAATCAGAAATGGAGGTAGAACTTGGGCCATGCTGGCTGAGCGTTTGCCTGATATGTTAATGCTCCTGTCACTTACCATGTTAGATGGGACTGTGCTTCCAAGCATCAGACCAGATTGAATTTCCATAATAAAGAGTAATTCTTCTCTTGCTTGTCGTTGGCTCAGCCCGAAGTTGGTAGCAAATGTAATCTACTCTAAAAATAAGAAGCCACATGTGGTAGTTTATTTAAAAAAATGATTCCCTTCTAATTTTCTTCCTATAGTTATTCTACTGACTATTAAGGTAACACTAGGTGACTTTGAATTGATGACTATGGGAAAGTGTCAGAAAGACTGGAAATCCAACTTTGTTTGCATAGCTGGTGTAGCTTGGGGGGAATAAAAGCAGTTTTGCTATTTTAAATTCTGCTTAAGCACTAATGCAGAAATCTCTGTAAATTCCACCCCCCATTTGAGCCTTACTTTCCTCATCTGTAAAATGTGGGGGTGGACCAGGTGAACTTGGGGTAGATTTTAAGACTAAGATCCGTAAGATCCAAATCCTGTAAAGCTATATAGCTACAATGCTCTCTGTTTTTACTTCTTACTCAAAGTTGACACAGAGTTCTTTTCCAAAGTATCCTTAATGTCTTATCTTCCCATGGTACAGGGATATTGGAAAACATTCACCCATTGGGACCTGAGGTCCCCCTATACCTGGATGTCACCGATCCATCAGATCCTACCTCAAAATGTTAGTGCCTTGCTTCCTGAATGAGTGCTTAGACCCTGCGTGGAATTCAGTTGTTATTTATTGTGTGTCACTCACAATGCCTACCACTTACTATGATAGCTTTTTATGGAGCCTTTATTTTTTCGTGTGCCCTGAATGAAACTTACTTTGTTGGGGAGATTCCTCCACATCCAGTCTCCAAAGAGTAATTTTTGTATTACTAATTGTCTCAAATACTGATAGTGTTTTATAATTCACAACTTTGAATGTTTAAAATTTTGAAGCATTGAAACAACTTCAAATGTTGTGTTTTTATGATTCAGTACTTCAGAGGAACCATAATTTCATCTATATGGGCACTACATCCACCAATGCAGTTCCCAACAGATTGAAATCCTGAATATTTTGGGGGAGAGTCTTCATGAGTTTTTGTGACTTCAAAAATTTCTCATCTTGTGAGCACCTTTCTGGTGATGGGTCTTTCTGCACTTATCTAGGTTTGTCCTATAAAAAAGGCTCACAGTCCTTCATGGAGCTCTTATTCAAAGCCTTTCTATATCAGTAGGATGTTTCAGTGCCTGTACTCTGTTAGAGTAGTTTTTGAGAACTCAACATAGCCTCTATGCCACAGGGAAAGAACAGTAGAGGAACTGGGTAGGAAACCAACATCTGTTGTTAATCTAAACTGTTTATTGTAATAGATACTGTAGAGCACGGGACTTTGAAAGACCCAGCTACTAACTAAATGTCTGACCTTGAACAGATCATTTTATAGCCTCAATTTCTATATTTGAAATACAAGTGCATTAGGCCAGATGAACTCTAAGGACTCTTGCAATTCCAGGATTTTGTGGTACTACACATGTAAATGACTCTTGGCATTAGCTCCTATGCAGAGAAAAATATGCTAGTCATCAGGATTATTTCAATCAATCACTTGTAAACATATTTTGGATCAAAGTGGTTTCATTAAGTATTCATTTAAAAAGTGGGGGAAGGATCCCTAATAAAGCTATACAAATATTTCAGGTAAGTAGTTTTATATAGTAATGGGAAGGGGAAAAAAGTCATTCCTAAAACAAAGCTGCATTTTGTATAACATTACTCATGCAAGAAACATTTTCATATGTTTACATGGTTACTGTAAACAATAGCATCATAAATGTTATAAAAAATGGCAGCAAGAGAGAAATTAGGGCAAAGGTTATTGCAGAGAGAATATGTTCCTGGTATAGTTTGAAATAATGAGGAGAATGGCTGAAATTGTTCTGAATGATTAACGCAACAAAGAAGAAGGCCAGATCAATTAGAGAGGCCAGGGTTAAACTCAGAGGATAACAGAAAAAGAGAGAGAAGAAAAGAGAGCAAACTAAGAAAGCAGATCTTTCTGCTTGAATTCTCAAAGGGACAGAGGCCTCACAACATGCTTTGGAGAGGGTAGTAAGGGCTGAGTGGTCATAAAAAAAAAGGAATTTTACTTTTTGTCCTAAGTTCTGAGTTTGAGTACTGGCTCCAATACTTCTTAGTTTTCTGAGTCTCCGTTTCATCATCTTTATATCATATTTGAAATGAGAATATGTGAGCAGGACTCAGTTAAAAAGACCAGGGTCTTTTACCTCTGACACATCCCAGATATGCAAATCTAGATAAGTCACCTAACAAGTCTTTATCCTAGGCAACTTTCAAAGATTATAAGTTGCAGAACAGTTACTGATCTTCATTGGAGGAAGCTTCCTTAATGAGAATTTCCTCCACCCATGGAATTTTAGGTCTGAACAAAAAAAAAACTGAGATACTGAAAACAGCTTCTGCTACATGCTGAGGCATGAACATTACGATATAGAAGAAAAAAAAGAAAGGCTCACGCTCTGCTTTGCCCAGAGACAAGGGAGCAGCTACTTTCTTAATGGTAGCTTCCACTAATGCTAGAATTCTATGAGATCCCAATTTTCCAGGATAAGGATTCAGGGTTCTGAACTGAATAGTTAATCTTAGTTGCAAAAGGAGGGATGAAAAGGGTTCCTTTGGGGAATATGAGTTTAGTTTGTTCCTCAGGAGGGACTTGGCTGGTTCTGTGAAGGGTATGGAGAACAAAGGGCATGCTCTTCTATTAATTACAACAACTACTAACTGAATTTATAGACTAAAAAAGGTTAAAACTTCAACTGGGAGGATAAGGCTGAGAAGTAATGTGATAAAACTCTATATAATCAGGCAGGGTTATGGATAGGGTGAACGTGGGCTTATTCATCAAATGTCAGAATATTCAAACTTGAGGCTCACAGGCATTCTTAAACTTGAAGAAGAGAGTTTGGGGACAAATACAAAAAAATGCCATCTTATATAGTGAGAAGTATACCTTTGGATGTTGCCATCCTTACAGGTAATAAAAGTCAAATATAGCAGAATTTTAAAATAAATCCAAAAAGTCTTTGGCCAATTCATAAAAAATGATAATGTAACACAGACCACCATGGCCCCCACTGCCTGAAGACCAGGTATGTTACATTTTATCCCACCCCCAGGGTTCTGTCACCCTTAAGGGGAATGGGTGGAATGTCTAGGCTCTCTATAAATGGCTACAGCTCCAACTGATGTTCCCTTAGTTATATGGGGTAATCTCCTATAGCCAAGTTCCATTTAGCCCCTGACAGTCAGATTTGCTTTTATGCAGAAATATTTACTTTGAAAGGTACAATTATAAATATATGAACTTACTCTCAACACATGGGGCTTAATCCTTCTCCTGTCTTATACCACCTCAGTCTTTGGGGAGGGCAGAGGGGATTAGATTCATAGTTTAGCTCAGTTTCTATAGAGTACAGTCCTAGTTCCAAGTCCAAAATACCCCTTGTGCTCAAGTCCCAGGCACTCTAGCTTCTCAGGATTTCTTTGCCAGGTTGCTTGGCTGCACCATTCCAAAGGTAATCTTGACTCCAAGGTCATCATGCCTCAAGCTCCTGGGTCCTATAGAAATCACCTCTATCACCGGAAATGAGGAATACAGAGGCCAGGCCCATTTTTTCAGAGGCAAAGGTAAAAAGAGAGAGAGAAGAGAGTAGGGGAAGGGAGTCTTTCCCTTCTCATTGGTTCAGTTCATGGCACCTGCTCTGTGGGTGAACTTTGGTCTTCACCCTCTAGATGCAGCAGATAAGAGTGGTCACAAAGTGTCTGAAAAAAGAGATCTGTTAAGTCTTGCCAGCCAATCAAAGGGGGCTGCCCCAGCGCATGTGGTAGGGGATGCAGAGGTCTCCGTGTTAGGTAATCCAGACATGCCCAGACAAACCCGAATTACAATTATAACTCACATTTATGTATTTAGCAAGTTCAACAAATATTTATAAAGCTCTCACTCTGTGGAAGATCCTGTGTTGGGTGTTGGGGATACAAAGATGGATAGGAATATGGTTCCTATCCTCCAGGGGCTTACAATCCCCTTAGGAGGAAAAGAATGTGAACACGGTTTAATATAACACAAGGAAGAAGGCAGTGGGGCCAAAAAGGCTGAGATAAATTGCTATGGGAAAATCTGAGAGGAAAGATAGCACTTTCAATTTGGGATGTGAAGTGAGAATCAAGTAAGATTTTGAGAAGATGATGCCTGTTCTAATCCTGAAGGAAAAATGTGATTTCAACAATCAGAGATAACAAGGAGTGAAGACATAGGGAATATGTTACTTATGCAAATACGTTGGAGATAGGAGTTGGAAGTGACCAGTAAATAGCAAATAGTGCAGTTTGGCTAGACAGAGTACATGAAGGGTTGTAACTGAAGGAGCTAGGTGGCTCAGTAGATAAAGTGCTGGGTCTGGAGTCAGGAAGACTTCTGTTCAAATACGGCCTCAGATACTTGCTAGCTGTGTGACCCTGGGCAAGTTACTTAACTTTCGCTTACCTCTGTTTCCTCAACTGTAATCTGGGGATAATAATAGCACCTACCTAGCAGGATTTTTGTGAAGATCAAATGAGATGTTATTTGTAAAGCTCTTAGCACAGTGCCTGGGACATTTATTGTTGTTGTTGAGTCATTTCATTTGAGTCTGATTCTCTGTGACTTCCTTTTGCGGGCTGTCTTGGAAAAGATACTAGAATGGTTTACTATTTCCTTCTCTAGTTCATTTTACAGATGAGCAAACTGAGGCAAATAGGGTTTAAGTGACTTGTCCAGGTTCACACAGCCAGTAAATGTCTGTATTCAAACTCAGATCTTCCTGACTCTAGAACCTGCACTGTATCCATCTCACGCCTAGATGTGCCCAATCCAGGCACATTAATAGTTGTTATATTAGCCCTTATTCCTTTACCCGTTAATGTGAGATAAGGATGGAAAAGTAGGTTGAGCTCAATTATGGTAGGCCTTAAATGTGTGACTAAGGCATCTATATTTTTCTCTCATAGGCATAGAGATACAGTGAAGGTTTTTGAGTAAGGGAATGAATAACATGATCAGACCTTAGGCAGCTGCCTGAGGGATGGACTATAGAGAGCCGAGGCAGCGATTAACATACTATTACAATATTATAGGTAGGATGAGGATCTGAACTAGGTTGGTAGTCATACGAGAAGAGAGGAAGGGAAGAATAAGATAGGATTGGATAATAGGTGTGGAGGAAAGGGAAGAGTTAAAGATGACTCTGAGAATTTGAACCTGGTTGTTGGGAAGCATTGTGACACCCTTACCAGAAATAGGGAAGTTGAGGAGGGAGGATATGCAGAAGAGGGAAAATTATGGAATTGCATAGCAAAAGCCAGAATGGTGCTTTCAGGGTTATAAAATACCTTCATTACAACAAACTTAAGGGTTACATACAGAATTCTTGTTGTTTAGTCATTTCTCAGTTGGGTCTGACTCCTCATGACCCCATTTGGGGTTTTCTTGGCAGAGATACTAGGATGGTTTGCCTTCTCCAGCTCGTTTTACAGATGAGAGATTGAGGGAAACTGGGTGAAGTGACTTGTCCAGGGACATACAACTAGTGTCTGAAGCTCAATTTGAATTCAGGTCCTTCTGACTCCAGGCCCAGCATTCCATCCACCATGCCACCTAGCTGCCCCAGATAGGGAATTATTTCTATTGTATAGAAAGAGAAAGTAAGCCTCAGAGAAGTTAGTCATATGCCCATAATCAAATAGCTATTAAGTATAAAAAATGGAATTTGAGTACAGGTCTCCTGACTCCAAATCTTGGGGACTTTCTTGTAAACCAGACAACCCTAATGATAGAAAAAAATTTCTCTATAATGTTACTTAATGTTTTTTTTTCTTTTGGGGTGTTCGTGTATGATTTTGAAATTGACATTGTAGAAGACATGCTTTTCCACAGACTGTCCTTGACAGCATTCTGTGTGAGACAGAAAGTATACCAGGTTGAGAATACCCTGTATAATACTTACATTTTTATGCTTTTACAGTATTATGGTTTTATAGCCTTTTCTCTATTTTCTCCTTCCTATAGAAATGAGATACATAATCACTGGAAATTTCGATTTCAGTGCTCAACGCTTGTCCGTATGTTTTTAAACTGGTGATTTGCTTTGTAACTTCAGTGGAAGCCAAATATTTTATTCAGTCAATTGCATGCATATGTAGGTATGGGGTAGATTAATATAGCTTGTTTGATGGGGCTATAAAATGCTACCTTAGCTACAGTAGCTATACATGACTTTTGATCATGCATTATATCGTTTGGTTAAGAGTAAATGCTAGCAAAGCCAAAGCCAAAGTGAAACTCATTCATACCAAAATGTGTTTTGTCTTCATCTTCTTTTGGCCCAAAGTGGCAATGTATGGATTGATCTGTAATGGTTTATGGAGTGACATGGAGTAGTTATATTGTATGGCCAAGCAACCTCCTCAGGTTATCAAGAATAATATCAAAGATGAGGACAATGACAATGATGAGGATGATTATGACAATAATGATAATATTGTTGATGATGATGGTGTCTGTATCTGTTATTTAATAAATTTAATTAATAATTATTTATTATAATTTTATGATAACTGTTATGATTCTAACAATATAATGCTTTCTAATAATTATTAATAATAATTAGTAATTTAATCACTATACAGGGCTTTCAGGTGAGAAAGCTCACTCTACTAATTAATATAGGTCACCAACTTCTCTGCAGTTTAGAGTCCCATAAAGCACTATAGGAGCTTTTGACTTGTCTGTGGTCACACAGCTAGTATGTGTTAGAGGCAGGACTAGAAACCTGCTCTCACTCAAAGTCCAGTGTTGGATTCACTGCAGCATGCTGCCTCTCAGGTGAGTCATGGACAACATCTAAGAAGGTACTTCAGTAGGACAAAGGCCCAATTGTGCTGGGAATTTTCTCAAATGCACTGGAAATATCTGGGCCTGAAAATAAAATCAAGTCATTTTAAGCTTACCTTGGCTCTCTGTCATGCTTGTGAATAATGGTCTATGCACTGTAGCCCCATAAGGTTAGACAAATAGCATTAAGGAGAGCGACAACTAAACATGGCAGTGAGGAAAGGGAGGGCTAGAATAGAAATTAAATCTGGAGAAAAGCATAGTAGTCTTATGGACAAGGTCAAGAGATTTCTCTTTTAAGTGTCTCCATTAAAGGTTCATAGACTTAGAGCTAAAGGGGAACTTAGAAATCATAGAGTATTAATTCCTATTAGTGTGGATAGAGAGACTGAGAAATAAAGTGGTATAGTGTAAAATTTGCAGGATTTTAAGAGAATCATATACTTAAAGTGGGAAGGGAAGTCAGAGGCCATCTAACTCAACCCCCTCATTTTACAGATGAGGAAACTGAGAGTTAGGCACTTTGAAGTGAATTGCCAAGTATACATAGGCTGTGAGCATCAGAGGCAGAGTTTGAACCCATTTCCTCTGACTCTAGAGCCAGAGCTCTTTCAGCTATTTAATGCTAGACGTAAGGTCAAGTCTTCTGGCTTTAGTACTTACTACCTGCATGATCTTGAGCAAATAACTTAATGTCATCTGGTTCCTCTAAAAAATAAGAGTATTGGACTAGACAGTCTTCAAGGTCAAAGGGGCCCAGCACAGTTCAGTTACTTGTCCCAACAAAGCCACCATTCTCCGGATTCTGCCAGGTCTTTTGATTCCAAATCCAGTGTTCTTACTCTCCAAACATGTTATCTTGTACTATGCTTCTCTTGACTTATCTGTTCTAGGCTATCAAAGCTATTTCTCAGTACTTCAAACTCTCTGCCAATGAACTAGATGAGTAACAGGGGGCTCTAATTGGTGTCTCTTTTCATAGGCTTCAAGGAAAACTTCTCTAATTGCTGGAGTGATATGGTAACCCTTGGGTCCCAGGATGCTCGTAGATTTATGGTGGGGCTGCAAGGGTTTTCTTTTCCCCTGTGTAGATTAACTCCACAGTCCTTGGCCACTGATTGTTCATGGGCACTAGGTTATCCAGTTAATACATGTATCACCTTCCTTAGAATACTTTGGCACCATGGGAAAATAGATATAAATGCAGGCAGATTTATTACAGCCTAATTTAATTAAAATGTCAACAAATAAATGCACATTTGGCTGGGAAATAAATATCAAAGATGAGGAAAGCTGACAGTGGAGTAGGTTGTAAGAAATTAACATTAAATGGTTTGGGCTGACAGTGACTATAAAACAAAATTGTACCTTGGAGACGTTTTAGAACAATTTAACAAATGTGAGCTTCCGGCATGAGAAGAGGCAGGAGAAATAACCTAGCTTTGATAAAGGGTGTTCAGTAGGAGTCCACATTACTGCAAAGAGCAATCATTTGCTTTCTGTCCCTTACATCTGCAAAGTGACATTTAGTGCAAGCAGAGAAAAAATGTCTGAGGATTGTTTTCCCAAATCAAATGTACTTTATACTGTTCAGAGAGGTTCTTTTATTAATCTTCACAAAGATCACACCTACCTACCTCTGGTTACTAGTGAATTCTTTAATATTCCCTCCAGGAATCTGTGACCTCCTGCTATCTTCAGTTCTTCGGGTGGAAACTCAAATCCCCCAATATCTGAAATAGCTACTCCAAGTATTTCCCTGACCCCTAAATTGTTTTTGTTGTTTAAGATAAAACCCCCAGAGAATTCCCCTTTACAGACAGCAACATGAGTTTTTATGATGGAGATATTCAGACAATCTTAGGAACATTACCCTCAAAGAGTTTTGGTTTGGGTGACTGATGATGTTGTCAAATTGGGGTAATGTCAAACTCATATCCTTTCAGTCAAGGTCAGCTTTATGAGGAACCAGAACATGAGGGTCACTCACATGGTCTAATTTAAAGGACATTAAGAAGGTTCTCTGTACTTTTTCAATCTGTGCATAGTGCCTAAAACTTTAGAATTAGAACTTTATTCCTTTATTTCTTCCAATTTTCTTCTAATCACTTTACCATCAAAAAATGCAGTCCCCAAGTAGGGGATAACACTTTAAGCTATTACTGGATGTTAATTGAGAGGTAGCTGAGAGTAAAATTAGTTAGAAAGTGGAGGAAGGGGAGTACCAAGAGTGGCAAGGACATTTTTTAAAAAGGGTTTCAGGGAACACCAAAGATCAACTTTACCTATTCATCATTAAAACTCAACTCAAATATCATCTCTTCCAGAATAGCCTATCCTGATTCCACTAGTGGGAAACTATTTTTTTTTCCAGCCTCCCATAGCATTTGATATATCATACTGTTTTACTATACTCATTTTGTGTTATTATTGTTTTACATAAATTATATTGAATTGAATGTTTGTGTATGCTTCCCATCCTTTCTGCTAAAATTTGTTTGAAAGTAGGGATCATGAGCTCTGCCTTAGGCTAGAAAGACCTGGGTTTGGGGTCTGGCTCTCTAAATTATTAGCTGTGGGACCCAGTAGGATTTAACCTCTCTCACAATCTGTTTTCTCATTTGCGAAATGGAAATACTGTACTGATACTTGCACTATTTCCCTCCCAAGGTTGCT
Organism: Phalanger gymnotis; assembly: GCA_028646595.1. Lineage (NCBI taxonomy): Eukaryota > Metazoa > Chordata > Mammalia > Diprotodontia > Phalangeridae > Phalanger > Phalanger gymnotis. The sequence goes on along the minus strand of CM053625.1, from coordinate 44,226,902 downwards.
GTGAGAAGAATTCCACATAAATATCAAAGTTCTTTAGAAAGATAAGTTGTTAATTTCTCGCTGAATGAAAGGATGCCTTGTATAGGAAGGCAGGAAACAAACATTCATTAACTACCTACTATGGGCCAGACACTGTGCTAAAATGCAGATATCTCATTTGGTACTCACAACAACCCTAGGGAATAGATATTATTATGATCCTCATTTTACAATGAAAGAAACTGAAGCAAATAAAAGATAAATGACTTCCCAGAGTCATACACTTAGTAAGTGACTGAGACCAGATTTAAACTGATATCTTTCTTAAGACCCAGTGCTCTATCCACAATGCCACCTAGCTGCCTTATAGTTGTTAGAGAACAGACTTTGACATCAGGAAGACCCCTGAATTCATTAAGGGATTTAGAGGCTTGGAATATGATATTCCAGAGGTCAAAAGAGCTAGGATTAAAACCAAGAATCATCTACCCAGAAAAACTGAGTATAATATTTCAGGGGGAAAAATAGACATTGAATGAAATAAAGGACTTTCAAGCATTCTTGATGAAAAGATCAGAGCTGAATAGAAAATTTGATTTTCAAACACGAGAATCAAGAGAAGCATGAAAAGGTAAGCAGGAAAGAAAAATCATAAGGTACTTTCTAAAGTCAAACTGTTTACATTCCTAACACGGAAAGACGATATTGGTAACTCATGAGACCTTTCTTAGTATTAGGCTAGTTGAAGGATATATATACACACACATATATACATACATATACACATACATATATATGTGTGTGTATACATACATACATATGTACATACATATATATGTGTATATATATATACATATATATATATATATAGAGAGAGAGAGAGAGAGAGAGACAGACAGACAGACAGACAGACAGATAGACAGAGTGCCCGGGGTGAGTTGAATATGAAGGGGTGATATCTAAAAAATAAAGTTATGGGGTGATAAAGGAATATATTGGGAGAAGGAGAAAGGGAGAGATAGAATTGGGGTAAATTATCTCACAAAAAAAGAAGAAAGAAAAAGCTGTTACAATGGAGGAGAAGAGGGGGAAAGTAAAAGGGAATGGGTCAACCTTGCTCTCATTGTATTTGGCTTAAGGAGGAAATAACATACACACTCAGTTGGGTATCTTACCTGACAGGAAAGTTGGGGGGAAGTGGGTAAGTAGAGGTGGGGTGGGTAGGGGGGATGATAGAAGGAAGGACAGATTAGGGGAGAGGGTAGTCAGAAGCAAACATTTTTGAAAAGGGCAAGGGTCAAAGGAGAAAATAGAACAAATGGGTGGTGGGATAGGATGGAGGGAAATATAGTTAGTATTTCACAACATTCACAACATTATGGTAGCGTTTTGCATAATAAAACATGTATAATCTATATTGAATTGCTTGCCTTCTCAAGGAGTGTGGGTGGGGAGAGAAGAAGGGGGAGAATCTGGAACTCGAAGTTTTAAAAGCAAATGTTAAAAATTGTTTTTATGTGCAATTGGGAAATAAGATATACAGGCAATAGGGTATAGAAATCTATCTTGCCCTACAGGAAAGTAAGGGGGAAGGAGAGGATGATAGAAGGGAAGCCACATGGGGAAAGAAAGGGGTAATCAGAATGCATGCCATCTTGTGGTGGGGGAGAGGGAAAAGATAGGGAGAAAATTTGAAACTCAAAATCTTTTGGAAGTGAATGTTGAAAACTAAAAATAAATAAAGACATTTTAAAAAGAACTACAAATATTTTTGTACATACTTAGCATTCATTTTGCTTAGGGCTTATCTCCTCTTTAACCTACTCTTCCTCTAATTCCCCCTTTCCCTTCTCCCTTTACCCTCCTTTTTTTCTGTTGAGTGAAAAGGAGTTTTGTACCCAAATATCTCTCTCTCCCTCACGTCCTCCCTCTCTCTCCCTCCCTCCCTCCCCCTTCTCTTCTTCTTCTTCTTCTTCTTCTTCTTCTTCTTCTTCTTCTTCTTCTTCTTCTTCTTCTGACCACTTCAGGTGAGAATAAGGTTCAAGTGTCAGGCACTCTCCCCCACAGCCTCCTCCTTGTTCAGCCTCCTTGTTGTTTGTATAGATATCTACTGGCGCATCCTGATTTTGTGAGATAGTTTCCTCTAGCTTTCCTTTCCCTTTCCTCCCCTTTTGCTTTCCATTCTTTTCTCAAGATCTGGGAGAAATAACAGAAGAACTCCTAGGCCTTGTCTAATTGGATTCTGTCTGTGACCTCTGATGACGTTAGGATTTAGAGGGGAAACATGTATTATCTCTCCATATTTGAATGTAAATGTTTTGTCCTTTTTAGTCCTTTATATTTTTCATTCATGTTTACTTTACGTTTTTATACTTCTTTTTACTCCTGTGTTTGAATTTCAAAGTTTCTCTGTTTTTTTTTTCATCAGGAATGCCTGGAATAGCTCTAAAGGTCCATTAACAGCCCCCCTGTAGGATAGTGCCCAGCTTTGTTGAATAAATTATTCTTGACTGTAAGCCCATATCTTTCACCTTCTGGAATATCACATTCTAAGTTCTCCACTGCTTTACAGTGGTGGGTGCTATATCAACTGTGATCCTGACTGTGGCTCCTTGGTATTTGAGTTTTTTCTTTCTTTTTGGCTACTTGATTTTTTTTCTTTGACCTGGAAGCTCTGGATTTTGGCAATCATGGTCCTAGGAGTTTTCATTTTGAGGGCTTTTTTTTCAGGAGGTGAGCAGTAGATTCTATTTCTACTTTGCCATCTGCTTCCAAGAGATCTGGGTGATTTTAAGATTTCTTTAAATAGGACATTATAGACTCTTTTTTTTGGTCACGGTGTTCAGATAGTTTAATGATTCTTAATTTTTTTCTTCACTATTTGCTTTTCAGGTCAGTTGTTTTGTTAGAAGATATTTTATATTTTCTTCCAATTTTCCAGCCATTTGACTTTGTTTTAATATTTCTCATCACTTCCATAAAATCACTAGCTTCTATTTGGTTCACTTGAATTTTCAGGGAGTTTGTTACTTGGGCAAGGTTTTATACTCCTTGTGACAAACTATTTGTTAATTCCCTTTCCAATTTGTTCTTCCATAGCTCTCCTTTCTTTTCTATTTTTGCCTTTAAGTGCTCTCATTCCATTTTTTTAAATTGACTCTTACTTCATCACTTTTAGGAATTCTAGTTGAGTTTGTGCCTTAAATGTATTTTTCTTTAGAGGCACTGCTTCTAGATATTTTGGATATCATTATTTTCTGTGTTTTTGTCTTGAGTTCTCCCATCACCGTAATAGCTTATTATGGGGTGGTTCTTTTTTTGATTGCTTATTCTTTGAGCCTAGTTTCTGACTCTGAACTTGCTGCTAGGGCTAGGTTCTGCTGCATTTCTGAAAGGAAGGTCTGGGCCGATTCTCTTCCTACTATCTTGGGATAGTAAGTTTTATTTTATTCCTGGGTCTCACTGACAGATGAGAGATTTGCAGACTCTCAGTGTACCCAAATAGGGGTGATCCATGGGAATTTTTGGTTGACCCTCTCTCCCTCATTCAGTCTGGGCTCTTGCAAGTTCCTAATACAGGTTTGGGTCTATGAAAGTACAGAATTCTGCTAGACTCCACCCCATAGGCTAGCTGCAAATTTTTGTTGGTTCAAAGTGGCAGAATTGTAGGCTTCCATTTGGCCTGGCTTTCCTGTCTTATTTATTCCTCTGTATGTTGAGCTAGATGTGGAAGCATGTCCTTAATCTCAGCTTGGGATGTGACCCACACCACTGTCGTTGCAGGATTCTGAACTTCCTTTTTTATTGGTACACTGCTCAGCCCTGCCTACCTGGGAAAGGCAATTTTACCACCAAGCTGTGCTCAAGTAGGTCCCCTTCTCACTCTTCTCTGTATCTGCAATCCAGAATTGGTTTATGGTCACCAAAGCTGCCAGTTTGTACTTGTTCCCATTGAAGGGCCCTAATATGAGCTGCCCCAGGATGGATTTGGGACCTTCCTTCATGTTGGTGCACAACTTCTCCCTGAGTACTGGAGTGCTCCCTGCACTGCATGCTACAGTTCTACCTCTATCTCCAGTGTCTGCAGATCTTCTTTTCTGTTCCAGTCTGGTGGAGCAGATTGGCACAATAAATAGACTCCGGGTCTGGAGTCAGGATGATGTAAGTAAGTTCAAATCCAGCCTCAGATGCTTACTAGCTCTGTGACAATGGGCAGATCACTTAATCCTGTTTGCTTCAGTTTCTTCATATATAAAATGAGAAGGAAATGGCAAATCACTCCAGCATCTTTGCCAAGAAAACCCCAAATGGGACCATGAGGAATTGGATGCTACTGTAATGTCTGCCCAACAACAAATGTTAGTCTGGGCCAGAAAAAGGACTCACCAAGACTTTTTTCCCCTTTGTTTCTCTGTTTGGAGGACTTGTAGATGGAAGCTACACTTTGTTGCTTCCCTCTATTCTGCCATTCTTTTCAATTTTTTTCTCCTGTAAAATATGAGGCAAGGTTCTCAGCTGAGAATTTCTGGGGAGTTGAGCTATGGAAAGTTTGAGAAGGGATAAAAGCATTTGGAAAAGCTGCTGTGAAGAGTGGGATGGTATGCTGATAAGAGAGGTATAAGAAGATCACCAAGCCATAGTTATGTACCAATTGAGGTCGTGTAATGTAGATTTGCAGGAGACCCAAGCAAAATGGTTACATGGTTTTTCTATACCTGTTTCCCACAGCATATGTACGAATGAATGTGGGAGTGATCCTAGTCTTAGGCTTAGAAGGATACAATCAGCAGCATGATTAAAGGGCCAAGAACTCAAGAGAAGAGGCAGTGTAGTGTGGAACTGGTTCACCAAAGTGTTAAGGTGAAGAAAAGAGGAGTGTGTTCCTAGTTCAGAAATGATGGCCTGGTAGAGAACTGAGTCAAGGGATTATCGGTCACAGTGTGATTTAAGAGAAGAATGGGGACACAGAGGGAGAAGTAGAAAGCCATTAGCTCATGGTCAGATAAGGGGATTTCTGAGTTCTTGAATATGTAGGTGGTGCATTTGTGGTTGATGGCAAGATCAAAACCATCTTTGTATGTCACTGAGGTGGGCTAGGGGAATAGTTGATCATGGTATGTGAATAGGTTGAGGACCTGAACTGTTAGGGTTGGAGATAGTTATGGAAAGGAAAGTATTAATCTGCCTTTGTGGAGGGAGTTTCCTTAACAGGAGTTTCCAACACCGTTCCAATGACAGGCTCCAGACCATTCCCATTAGTTTCCTCTGCACCTAATACTTCAGGGGAACTGTGGTTTCAACAATTCAAGTTCTTTGAAAGTAGATACCCATTTTGTGCACCTTTATCTTTAAAAATCCTACCCGGTATGCTGGGAGTCTTCCTGTTTTTATAACATATTGTGGATCCCAGAAGATAACTCAGATGATCCATGTGTTATTTCTTTTGTTATATGACCAATTGACAATTTTTCAACCATACATTGCCTCGATTGCATCATATGTCGCTGTCTATATACTTTCTTCATTTATTCAGAGGTTGTGTTGTTTTGTGATCCAAAGCCACATGTCATGTTCCATATTTTCAGCCACATAGCATCACCAGAAGAATTTTGGCAAAGATGAAAATCAATACAAAACCACAAGAATTAAGGAAAACAAGAAAACAGCATGGAAAAAATTAAGACAACTTCAAGATGATCTGTTTTCATGTAGTAAGTACTGCTCTGGTCCACTATCCCAGAGTCAGGCTTCTACATCTCTCCCTCAGGATTTTAGGTATACCCTAAAGGTTTATATTGTATCTCTTCCAACACTATTGTCTCAAGCCCCATAAGTTGTGTTCCCCCAACTATTATAGAGCAGGGAGTAGAATCCCAATTCCACTGAACATCTTAACATCAATCAACCTTTACCAAAGAATGTTTACTTTGAAGATACAAAAATAACAAAAGTACAAACATCTCTCATCAGCACTTTGGGGGCGTATTTCTTCTATATAACCCCTGTCTTTGGGGAGAATGGGCTCAGATTTAGCACAGATTCACATAGCATTGGTCCCGCCAAATTTAGGTCTAAATGAAGCAACATAGCCAAATGAGTCCTCATCTCGGCTACATATGAGCCAGTTCTCAAAAATTAATCTAGGGGCATTGATGCTTGTTTGGTTGTAAAATCCAGCATGGACTCCATACTTGAACTCCTGGAAGCTTGCTTTCTTGACCTTTTGAAACTTGCAAAGCAGGAAATTCTACATTAATCTCCCCCTGAAACAAAAGAACAAATGCTAAAATAGGTACAGAACTGAGAACCATATTCACAAGAGGATATGTCGACTTTGGAGTAAAAGGGACTGAGGCCATCTTTATCTCTTACCAGATTCCATTGGTGAAACATTCCAACCCAGAGAGTCTGTTTACTGAGAGAGAAAGAGTCTGAAGCTGACTGAGATCTGTTGAAGTCCTCCCCAATTCCAGTTCCAGAGCTGCAGAAAGTCAAAGAGGCTGCTATCCAGCAAGTCGCAGTAGACCAGAACGAGTTACAGAATGTTTTTGCATGCTCCTAAAGTTCTCCAAGACACTTCCATTATATAATATCATGACTGTCCTAGAAGCAGGTCCTCTAACTTTTCCCCTCCTGAGAGGTAAAATCAGAAACAATCTATGTATGTGCCAGTTCTTATTATGTAAATAAATTGTCAATGCTGAAAAATGAGAAATGAATAGAACAGACTCAGACACTGAATATTTTCACTTCCTAAGGAAGTCTTGTGGCTGTTTTGGATTGGATTAGTAATTTCAATGAGGAAAATTAATCTACCAATGAAGATCATCAGCTGTCTTACAGGTTGTGTTAGAGAGTTGTCTGAGTCAATGAGAGAGGTTAAGTGATTTACCTAAGGTCACGCAGACAGTATTTGTCAGAGCAGGGACTTGACTCCATGTCTTTCTGACTCTAAGGCTAATTCAATATCCACTACATAACATTGGCCTTTAGTGTTTAAACATTACAAATCAATTGCCACAAAAGGAGACCATCAGAAAGGAACCACTTGACCTCCTTGATAAGAAGGGAGACATGGCAACCAAAGCCAACATTGATGTAAAATGTTTCAGAATAGAATGATGGAATTTATGACCTGCCTTGCATCATAAAAGTAGGGAAAAGGAAGGGGTGAGGAAAAGGTAAGATATTTATAGGAATTTTGGAATGAGATGGAGCCAAAGCATCACATGGCATTAAAGATAGAACTGGAAGGATAAGAAATGGATGAAAAGTGTAAAAGATCTGTAATTTTTTAAAATAATAAACCTTTCTTTACCAATGACAGCGGAACCACCACATTTGGATTCTAACGTTATATTAGCTAATCTAATCTGAGGAAGTAGAGCTGACACTAAAAAAACATAGACAATAAAAGTAGTTGGAATAGACCAAGTATGCGTGGCATGTGTCCATACCAAAGATGAAACAAGTTTAAGTGAATCGAGGCATGAGTCCTCAAGATAACTGATTTAGGCAAAGGAATAAAATGCTTGAGGAAAATATCTCAGATATTTCTATATAAAAGTGAATGGGAGTACATTAATAGCTAATGATACATATGTTTACTTCTCCATCTCTACAAAACTGTAATGAAAATTTTATGTATATATGTGTGTGTGTGTGCGCACACATACATATACATACATACCTAAATACACACACGTACATACATGCACTTTGAGAGCAACTTTAATGAAGATATGAGAAAGCAATAGTTAGGTCTTCATAAATTACATGCTATAGGAGACCATATCTTTAGAGTCATACAATTAGCTGAAAAACTTAGAGAATATAAAATCCCACTGTATTTATTGTTTGTTAACTACTAAAAAAACAGTTGAAGTAAAATGCTACCACAGAGGCTTGCCTGAGATAAGAAGTGTTTCATATATTTGTCAAAATTAAATGATTCCTTGAAAGATATAACAAAGATAGCCTTTTTGATGACCTATTATTTTTAAAGT
>CM053625.1:44198131-44218417 GCA_028646595.1 Phalanger gymnotis | reverse complement strand
TTACAAGCTGGAGGGCTCCTTAGCTACAGCCACCCCGAGTCTCGTCATCAACACCATCTCGAGAGCCCTTAAAACAAATTACAAACAGACAGACCCAATACAATTCATAGTTACCAACATCTAGGTTCAGCCGGGGAGCTCAGAACAAGGGCTGGCCCAGAGCCACACACCACCACTGCTTCAGCAAAGATCTGCAGAGATGAGAAGGCCAACCCCTGGTTTTATATCTTTTTCAGGGTCAGGGGTGAGTCACCCATGCGACTCACCCACGTGACCTAGAATCACCACAAAGAGTGACTTAATTCCACTTGGTCTAAAAGCCTCTGCTGTCCCAGACATGTAAACTAGGCCCTCCCTGGAGTTAGCCCCACCTTGGGCCCCACCTTAGTTGCCAATCCACACCCACATAGGTTTTATACCTAACAGGGGTTTGGGCCTGGGGCTTAGCACTTAGTAAAATTCAATGAAATAGCTGAATTACTCAAAGCAAACAAAAGCCAAACTCCTCAAGGGCACTTGTTGAACTAAGTGCTAAGGAGCCCATTTTGCTTACCGACACAGTGCCTTGTTCAAATGCAGTTCCAGGTCACAGTCCCAGACCTAAGGGGAGCACTAGCTCACTAAGACTTGTGGCAGCATGGATTCAGGGGCTCTGGTCACAGTTATAGGGCAGAGAAGAATGCTTCTGGTCATGCACAGACCAGAGCACAGGCCAAGAGGGCATTGACCACACCTCTCTCTAGATAGTACCGCCTTGGAAGAACTGAAAACCTATAGACTCCCAGAGATAACTCTGAATGCAATAGCAAGAAAGGCCTAAAGCCCCCTCCAAACTGGGAGCAGAGTCCAGTGTTATAAGTTATCAGTTAAGAAATAAGATGGAAAGATGAGAGAACAATAACAACAAGGAACCTGACCATAAGAAGTTACTATGGTGGCAGAGAAGATGAAGACGCAAGCCTAGATGAATACAACAAAGTAAAACAGTTATGTGCAAAGCTTGAAAGGAAAATGGGAATTGGACTCAGGCCCCACCCCCCCACCCCCACCCCAAAGGATTCTTAAAGACTTAAAAGAGATTTCAAAAATCAAATAAGAAAGACAAGAAAAATTAGGAACAGAAATGACAGTGATGCAAGAAAATTGTGAAAAGAGGCACAATAGCTTGGGAAAGGAGTTACCAAAAATACTGAACACTTTAAAAAACAGAATTGGCCAAGTGGAAAAGGAGGTACAAAAGCTCACTGAAGAAAAAAAAAATTCTTCAAAAAATTAGGATTGGGAAAGTGGAAGCTGATGTTTCCATGAGAATTCAAGAAACAATAAAACAAAGTCAAAAGAATGAAAACAGAAGAAAATGTAAAATATTTCATTGGAAAAAGAACTCAACTGGAAAATAGATCCATGAGACACAATTTAAGAATTATTGCACTACTCGAAAGCCATGATGAATAAAAAAGAGCTTAGACATCATCTTTCAAAAAATTATCAAGGAAAAGTGATATGATTTTCTAGAACCAGAGGGTAAAATAAAAATTGAAAGAATCTAGCAATTACCTCCTGAAAGAGATCACAAATTGAAAAACTCCCAGCAATATTATAGCCAAATTCCAGACCTCCTAGGTCCAGGAGAAAATGCTGCAAACAGACAGAAAGAAACAATTCAAATAGCACAGACCTATTCAGGATAACATGAGATTTAGCAGCTTTTATTTTAAAGAATTAGAAGGTTTGGAATAATATATTCTGGAAGGCAAAGGAGCTAGGATTACAATCACTAATCACCTACCCAGCAAAACTGAGTATAATCCTTCAAGGGGAAATGGAAATTCAATGGAATAGAGGAGGTTCAAGCATTCCTGACAAAAAGACCAGAGCTGAATAGAAAATTTTACTTTCAAATATAAGACTCCAGAGAAACATAAAAAGGTAAACAGGAAAGAATTCATAAAGGATTCAATAAAGGTAAACTGTTTACATTTGAGAAGATTCTGGGAAGATGGCAGAGTACCTCAGAAAATCCCAAGCTCTGCAGATTTCCTCCACAAACAAGACAAAATAGCACCTCAGGGAGAATACAGAGTGGTAAAAATAAACAATAGTTGGAACAGAATAGTGGTCCTCCCTGGACAATGGGAGAATAATGGAACAAAAATCCCAGGACTGAGGTTTGGTCCCTGTGAAGTGTAAACACCTCCAAGCTATTTCCACTGAAAGAGTGAACAATGAGCCCTAAGGATAATCAGGTGGGAGGTAGCTTTGGCCCCACCCTCAGGAATTTTCACCTCCTGGACACTATGGGGAGTCAGGTATCTGAGCAGGGAACGATTGAGGGAACCTCTGCTGATAAGGGATGCCAGGTCTAGCTGTGCTGCCTAGATGCAGCCCTGGGCCAGAAGGAACTAGCAAACAAAGCTGAGTATGATGTGATTCTAAAAAGCAATATGGCCTAGGAAGAGGCAAAAAGAGTAAATATCTTATACAAACGAGGTGTGAGAGAAAGAACTGATGTAGAGGAATTAGATAAGGGAGGAGGGCTGGTAGTTCTGGAACTACTCTCATCAGGAATGGATTAAAGAGGTAACCATACAAATAAAATTCAGAAAGAAAGATTGTAAAAAGGATAAAGAGGAAGAAAATAAGGGAGGGATTTTTAAAGGGAAGGGCTAAGAATGGGTGGAAGAGGATAAGAGAGAGGTCTTTGGAGGGGGGGGGGTAGATTAAGTAATAGGCAGGCAAGGTAACAGGTAGAAGTAAAGTAGAGGAGTCAGGAGGGATAGGAAATAACTATACATAAACAAAAAATAAAGATAAGGAGTAGAATTCATTAAGGGAAAAAGCAAGGGTAGTAATCATGATCACAGAAAAAGTTAAAGATAAGATTTAATCAAGAGAGGAAAATAGGGTTACTACATTATACGTCAGCCATATTAATCAGTATTGCTTTAGACAATTTGAAATAACTAGATAGTATAAGGTTGGAGTATTGCTGTGGTGTAGGAAATGATGAGTTAGTGGACTTAAAAAATATGGAAAGACTTGGACTTATCAAGGAAGACATTATCCACCCTCAGAGAAACAGAGTGCAAACTAGTATGGACTTACATAGATACATACAAATGTATATATCCATATATGAGTGTGATTATAAATATCTAAGTGTATGCATATGTAAGTATATGTATGTATTTTATATGTATGCACACATACATGTTTGTGTGTATAGGTATGTGGATGTGTATACATACACAACTATCTGCACTTAATTGTAGCCTTCTTGGGGAAGGAGAAAGGAAGGGGGGAAAATAACATACAAAAAATGCACAAAAGAATAAAAGAAATCTTACAAGGAAGCAAAGAAAAGATGGACAGCTCTGAACACGTGTAGTATTTATTATATAGGCTTTCTTGAAATGGAAATTTATTGCTGTATATTTTGAATACTCTCTTACATTCTACTGTGCACATGGCAATTTTTTTTCTTTTCTTATTTTATATTTAAGTTTTAGTATTTAATTTTAAAATTAATTAATAAAGTTAAAAAGAAAAAATGTTTACATTCCTACATGGGAATAGGATACTTATAACTCCTAAGAACTGTATCATTATTAGACAATTAAAAGAAGTATACATAGACAGAGGGCATGGGTGTAAATTGACTGTGATGGGATGATTTTTTAAAAAAATAAAATTAAAAGAGGAGAAAGAACGATGCACTGGGAAAAGGAGAAAGTGAGAGGTAGAATGGGATAAATTATCTCACATAAAAGAAGTTTGAAAGGAAGAATTTTATAGTGGAGGGAAAGATGGTGGAGGGTAGCAGGCAATGGAACATTATTCTCATTGGAATTGGCTCAAAGAGGGAATAACATGCATCTTCAGTTGGATATAGAAATCTATCTTACCCTACAATGAAGTAGCAATGAAGTAGGGGATTAGAAAAGGGAGTGTGGATTGGAGGAGGCAAAAGTAAAAGCAAAACAGATTTTTGAGGAGAGACAGGATAAAAGGGAAGAGAGAAAAGGATAAACGGGGGGAAAATGAGATACAGGGAAATACAGTTAGTAATCATAACTGAAGGTGAATGGGATGAACTCACCCATAAAATGAAAGCAAATAGCAATGTGGATTAGAAACTCGACAATATATTGTTTAAAAGAAAGACAGTTGAAGCAGAGACACACAAAGAGTAAAGATAAAGGGCTGAAGAAGTCTCTATTATTCTTCAGATGATGTAAAAAAAAAAAGCAGCAAGAGTAATCATGGTCTCAGACAAAGCGAAAACAAAAGTAGATGTAATTAAAAGATATAAGCAAAGAAACTATGTTTTACTAAAAGGTGCCATAGACAATGAAGTAATATTAATACCAAGCATAAATGCATCAAATGTTGTTGCATCCAAATTCTTTTTTAATTTTTTTTAAAATTAATAAATATATTTTTAGTTTAGAACAATCCTTTTCAAAAGTTTTCAAGTTCCAAATTTTCTTCCCCTCCCTCTCCTCTCCCCCAAAGATAGTATGTAATCTAATATGGATTCTACATATACCTTCACATTAAACTTAATTTCCCAATAATCAAGTTGTAAAGAAGAATTATAACCAGTGAAAAGAACCATGAGAAAGATATAACAAAAATAAAAAGAAATGAAATGAAAAGAAAAAAAGAGAGAGAACAAATAGTTTGCTTCAATCTGCATTCAGATTTCATAATTCTTTCTCTGGATGTGGATAGCCTTTTCCAACATGAGTCTTTCAGAAATGTCTTAGAACCTTGTATTGTTGAGAAGAACCAAGTCTATGAAAGTTAGTCATCACAGAAGCAATGTGTCTGTGGTTGTGTACAATGTTCTCCTAGTTCTGCTCCCTTCACTCATCCTCAGATCATATAAGACTCTCCAGGTTCTCATGAAGTCCATCTGCTCCTCATTTCTTTTTCCATAATGCTATTCCATTAATTCATATACCATAATTTGTTTAGCCTTTTCCCAGTTGATAGGCATCGCCTTGATTTCCAATTCTTTGCCACCACAAAAAGAGGTGCTATCAATATTTTTGTACATATTGGTCCTTTCCCCATTTGTATGATCTCTTTGGGATACAGCCCTAGAAGTGGTATAGGTAGGTCAAAGGGTATGCACATTTTCATAGCCCTTTGGGCATAGCTCCAAATTGCTCTCAAGAATAGTTGGGTCAGTTTGCAGCTCCACCAACAATGCAATAGTGTTCCAATTTTCCCACATCTTCACCAGCATTTATAATTTTCTTGTTTTTTTTCTTGTTAGCCAATCTGACAGGAGAGATGTGGTACCTCAGAGATGTTATGATTTGCATTTCTCTAATGAGTAGTGATTTAGAGGGTTTTTTTTCATATGACTATAGATATGTTTAATTTCTTCCTCTGAAAACTGCCTGTTCATATCCTTTGATCACTTATCAATTGGTAAATGACTTGTGTTCTTATAAATTTGATTCAGTTCTCTGTATATTTTACAGATGAGGCCTTGTCAGAGACAATCTTTGTAAAAATTCTTTCCCAATTTTCTGCTTCTCTCCTAATCTTTGTTGCATTGGCTTTGCTTGTACATAAACTTTTCAATTTAATGTAATCAAAATGATCTATTTTGGATTTCATAGTGTGCTCTGTCTCTTGTTTAGTCATACATTCTTCCCTTCCCCATTAGTCTGACAGGTAAACGATTCCCTTCCCTCTCAAATTGCTTATAATATCAGCCTTTATATCTAAGTTGTGAACTTATTTTGACATTATTTTGGTATATGGAGTAAGATATTGGTCTATGCCTAGTTTCTGCCATACTATTTTCCAGTTTTCCCAGCAGTTTTTGCAAAATAGTGAGTTCTTATCCCAGAAGCTGGACTCTTTGGGTTGATCAAAGAGCAGATTACTATATTCATTGACTACTGTGTTTTGTGCACCTAACCTATTACACTGATCCACCACTCTCTTTCTTAGCCAGTACCAAGTAGTTTTGATGATTGCTGCTTTATAATATAGTTTAATATCTAGTATGGCCAAGACACCTTCTCTAGCATTTCTTTTCATCAATCCCCTTGATATTCTGATCTTTTGTTCTTCCAGATGAAATTTGTTATTATTTTGTCTAGCTCTATAAAATAATTTTTGGTAGTTTGATTGGTATGGCACTAAATAAGTAAATTGATTTAGGTAAAATTGCCATTTTTATTATATTAGGTCAACCTAACCACAAGCAACTGATGTTTTTCCAAATATTTAGATCCGATTTTATTTGTGTGAGAAGTGTTTTACAATTGTGTTCACATAGTTCCTGGGTTTGTCTTGGCAGGTAGATTCCCAAATATTTTATGTTGTCTACAGTAAATTTAAATGGAATTTCTATTTCTATCTCTTGCTGTTGGGCTTCATTGGTATTATATAGGAATGATGCAGATTTATGTGGGTGTATTTTATATCCTGAAACTTTGCTAAAGTTATTTATTATTTCAAGTAGTTTTTATTCTCTCATCATATCATCTTCAAAGAGTGATGACTTAGTTTCTTCTTTGCCAATTCTAATTCCTTCAATTTCTTTTTCTTTTCTTATTGCTAAAGCTAACATTTCTAGTACCAAATTGAATAATAGGGTGATAATGGACACCCTTGTTTCACCTCTGATCTTACAGGAAATGAATCTAGCTTATCCCCATTACATATAATGCTTGATGATGGTTTTAGGTACATGCTTCTTATTATTTTCAAGAAGACTCCATTTATTTCTGTGCTTTCTAGTGTTTTTTAATAGGAATGAATGTTGTATTTTATCAAAGGCTTTTTCTGCATCTATTGAGATAATCACATGGTTTCTGCTAGTTTTGTTTTTTATATGACCAATTATGCTGATAGTTTTCCTAATATTGAACCAGCCTTGCATTCCTGGAGTAAATCCTACATGGTCATAGTGTATTATTCTCATGATAAGTTGCTGTAATCTTTATGCTAATATTTTACTTAATTTTTTTGCATCTATATTCCCTCAGGAAATTGGTCTATAATTTTCTTTCTCAGTTCTGCTTCTTCCTTAGGAATTAGTACCATATTTGTGTCATAAAAAAGATTTGGTAGGACTCCTTCCTCATCTGTTTTCTCAAATAGTCTATAAAGGATTGGAATTAATTGTTCTTTAAATGTTTGATAGACTTCACTTGTAAATCCATCTGGCCCTGGAGATTTTTTCCTAGAGAGTTCATTAATAGCTTGTTCAATTTATTTTTATGAGATAGGATTATTTAAGTATTTTACTTCCTCTCTTGTTAACGTGAGCAATTTTTATTTTTGTAAATATTCATATATTTCCCTAAGATTATCAAATTTATGGGCATACAATTGGGAAAAATAATTTCTACTTAATGTTTTAATTTCTTCTTCATTGGAGGTGAATTCACCCTTTTCATTTTTGATGCTGGTAATTTGGTTTTCTTCTTTCTTTTTTAAAATCAAATTGAACAAAGGTTTATAAATTTTATTCTTTTTTTCATAAAACCAGTTCTTAGTTTTATTTATTAGTTCAATAATTTTCTGGATTTCAATTTTATTAATCTCTCCTTTGGTTTTCAGTATTTCTAATTTGGTATTTAATTGGGGGTTTTCAATTTGCTCTTTTTCTAGCTTTTTAAGTTGCATGCCCAATTCATTGATCTCCTTCCTTACTTTATTCATGTAAGCATTTAGAGACATAAATTTTCCTCTAAGAACTGTTTTGCTGCAACCCATAAGTTTTGTATGTTGTCTCATTAATGTCATTCTCTTGAATGAAGTTATTGATTGTTTCTATGATTTGTTGTTTGACCACTCATATTTTAGGATTAGTTTATTTAGTTTCCAATTAGTTTTTAGTCTATCTTTTCATGACCCTTTATTACAAATAATTTTTATTGCATCATGATATGAAAAGGATACCTTGACTATTTCTGCCTTTCTGCACTGGACTGTGAGGTTTTTATGCCTTAGTAGATGGTCACTTTTTGTGTATGTGCTATATACCACTGAGAAAAAGTTACATTCCTTTCTATCCCCATTCAGGTTTCTCCAGAGGTCTATCATATCTACATTTTCTAAAATTCTATTCACCTCTTTAACTTCTTTCTTGTTTATTTTGAGGTTAGATTTATCAAGTTCAGAGAGGGGGAGGTTGAGGTCCTGTTGCTATTTCTTCCATAATTCCCTTAACTTCTCCTCCAAGAATTTGGATTCTGTACCACTTGGTGCATAGATGTTAAGTAATGATATTACTTCATTGTCTATGGTGCCTTTTAACAGGATATAGTTTCCTTCCTTACCCCTTTTAATTAGATCTATCTTTGTTTTCGCTTTGTCTCAGATTAGGATTGCTACCCTTGGTGTTTTGTTTTGTTTTGTTTTGTTTTTTACTTCAGCTGAAGCATAATATATACTACTCCAGCCTTTTACCTTTACTAGGACCTGGTTTCATGGGGGTGAAAACCCAACCAAATAAATAAATGAATATTTTTTAAAAGAAAGGAGAAAATCAAATTACCACTCTCAAAAATGAAAAGAGTGAATTCACCACCAATGAAGAGGAAATTAAAGCAATTATTAGGAGCTATTTTGCTCAATTATATGCCAAGAAATCTGACAATCTATTGAAAAGGAAGAGCATTTATAAAAATATAAATTGCCCAGATTAACAGAAGAGGAAATAGAGTACTTAAATAACCCTATCTTAAAAAAAAGAAATTCGACAAACTATCAATGAGTTTCCTACGAAAAAATCCCAAAAGCCAGGTGGATTCACAAGTGAATTCTTCCAAACATTAAATAACAGTTAATTTCAATATTATATAAACTATCTAAAAAAAATACTATCAAATTCCTTTTGTGACAAAAAAAAAATGGTACTGATACCTAAACCAAGAAGAACAAAAACAGAAAAAGAGAATTATATACTAATTTCATTAATGGATATCGAAGTAAAATTTTTAAATAAAACACTAGTGAGGAGGTTACAGCAATACATCATGAAAATCATAGACTATTATCAGGTGGGATTTATATGAGGAAAATAGGGTTGGTTCAGTATTAGGAAAACTATTAGCACAATTGACCATATTAATAACAAAAGCAAGAAAAAACATATGATTTTCTCAATAGATGCAGAAAAAGCTTTGCTAAAATACAACACTCATTCCTATCAAAAACCACTTGAAAATATAAGAAAAAATGGAGCTTTCCTTAAATGATAAGTAGTATTGATCTAAAATCATCAGCAAGCATTATCTGTAGTGAGGATAACTTAGAAGCCATCCCCATAAGATCAAGGTGAAGCAAGAATGTTCATTGTCACCACTATTATTAATATTATATAGAAATGCTAACTATGTCAATTAGACAAGAAAAAGAAATTAAAGGAATTGGAATAGGCAATGAGGAAACAAAATCATCACTCTTTGCAGACAACATGATGGTATACTTAGAGAATCATAGAGAATCAACTAAAATTAATTGAAATAATTAACAACTTCAGCAAATGTGCAGGTTATAAAACAAACCCACCTAAATCATCAGCATTTCTATATATTACCAACAAAGTACAGCAAGAAGAGAGAGAAAGAGAAATTCCATTTAAAATAATTGCAGAATGCCTACACATTCATGCCCCATTTCAAATTGCTTGCTTTCTCAGTGGGGCAGGGGGAGGGAGGAAGGGAGAGAATTTGGAACTCAAAGTTTTTAAAAATAAATGTTAAAAATTGTTTCTATGTTTAATTGGGGAAAAATACTAAATTTAAATACAGTAAAATAGTTGCAGACAATATAAAATACTTGGGAGTCTACTTGCCAAGAAAAGAACCCAAATTATGAACATATGACCATAATTACAAAAAAGAAATAAATAAATAAACAGATAAAGTCAGAGCTAAACAATTGGAAAAATTTTAATTGTTCATGGCTAGGCTGAACCAACATAACAAAAATGATGACTCTACCTAAATTAATTTGCTCATTTAGTGCCATACAAACCAAACTACCAAAACAAAAAAAAACAGAATTCATCTGAAATAATAAAAGTTCAAAAATACGAAGGGAATTAATGAAAACAAATGTGAAGGAAGATGGCCTAACAGTGAAAGCTCTAAATTGTATTAAAAAGTGGTAATCATCAAAATAATCTCATACTAAGAAATAGGGTGGTAGACCAGTAGAATAGATAAAGTACACAACATGCCATAGTAAGTGTTGATACAATCTAATGTTTGATAAACAAAAAGATCCAAATGTCTGGGACAAGAACTCATTATTTGAAAAAAAAATTCCTGAGGAAAACTGGAAAACAGATTGACAGAAACTAATTATTAATATAGTATATCTCACACTGTATACCAAGATAAGGTCAAAATGGATACATGATGTAGACATAAAAAAGAAAACAGAAGCAAATCAGGGAAGCATGGAATATTTTACCTGTCAGATCTAAGGATAAGGGAAGAATTTAGACAAAACAAGAGATAGATAGCATTACAGGAAATACAACAGACAATTTTGATTACAATAAATTAAAAAGTCTGCACAAACAAATCCAATGTAGTTAAATTAGAAGGAAAACGGAAAACTAAGGAAAATTTTTAGAGCAACTATCTTTGATAAAGGCCTCATTTCTCAAACATATAGAGAACTGAGGGACATCTATGAGAATACAAGTCATTCCCCACTTGATAAATGGTTAAAGAATATGAACAGGCAGTTTTCAGACCAAAAAACAACAAAAAAAAACCCTAAAGGTATCTATAGTCATATGAAAAAAATTCTCTAAATCACTATTGATTAGAGAAATGTAAATTAAACAACTCTGAGATACCACCTCACAACTCTCAGATTGGCTAACATTACAGAAAAGATAAATGATGAATAATGGAGGGAATGTGGAAAAAATTTGGACACTAATGCATTATTTGTGGAGTTGTAAAGTGTTCCAACCATTCTGGAGAGCAATTTGGAACTATGCTCAAAAGGCTATAAAACTTTGAATAACCTTTGACCCAGAAACAAAACTGCCAAGTCTGTATGCCAAAAAATATTTTTTTAAAAAAGGAAAAAGATCTTTATGTACAAAAATATGTATAGCAGCTCTTTTTTGTGATAGCAAAAGAATTGGAAATTTAGGGGTATTTCCATCAATTGTGGAATGGCTGGTGAACAAGTTGCAGTATATGATTGTAAAGGAATATACAATAGAATTACAAGAAATTATGAGCAGGATATTGTCAGAAAAAATTGGAAAGACATACATGAAATGATGCAAAGTGAAATGACTAGAACCAGGAGAATACTGTACAGAGTAATAGCCATATTTTATGATGGTCATATGTGAATGACTTAGCTGTTATCTGCAACATGATGTTGCAAGACAATTCCAAAGGACTTATGATGAAAATGCTATCCACCTGCAGAGAAAGAACTGATGAAGTCTGAATGCAGATTGGAGCATACTATCTATTTTACTTTCTTCACCATTTGCATTTTTTGGTCTGTATTTTCTTTCACAACATGACTAATACAGAAATATATTTTGGACTAATACAGAAATAGTCTATATCAAATTTATTGCTTTCTTATGGAGGGTGGAAAGAAGGGAGGGAGAGAATTTGGAACTCAAAAATTTTTAAATGAATGCTAATTATTCTTTTTTACATGTAATTAGAAAAGTAAAATATTAAAAGAGAGAGGGGGAGGGTTGGCGAAGGCTTCCTGTAAAAGGTAAGATTTTAGTTGGGACTTAAAGGATCTCAGGGAGGTCAGTCATTGTAACAAAGGAAGAAGAGTGTTTCAGACCTGAGGGATAGCCAGAGAAAATGCCCAGAAATGAGAAGTGGAGTATCTTGTTTGTGTAACAGCCGGTAGGCCAATGTCACTGGAGTGAAGAGTAAGTGTGAAAGAGTAAAGTGTAAGAAGACTGGAAAGGGAGGAGGGGGCTAGGTTTTGAAGGACTTTTACTGCTAAACAACATTTTGCATTTGATCCTGGAGGCCTCTAACAGCCTCTAAAGAGGCATTTCGGCTATATCAAATTGTTTCATAAAATTGTCAACAAATAAGATACACAATGAAATCTTACATCTTCTACATCTTTCAGTCAGTTCATAAATGGTAATTATCTATTTCCAAATATCATTTTAAAATATCTTCCTATTCCTTAATAATATCCTCATCAAGGATCTTTAATTTGTGTACACAAAAGAAGCATTTCATTTTGCAAGATCTTGCAAAAAGATTTTATGTTGCTGGGAACACATATAGTTCAGTAGGTTTTTTTTTTTAATGTTTTCTGTCACTTTTCTTGGAATCAATGAGGTCCAAGCTTTATCTTCAATAATGTTACTATTTCTTATTCAGATTGAAAAGATAAAATAAATACTTTTGATTACATGAAATCAAAATGCTTTTGTACAAACAAAATCAATATAGCTGAAAAGAATGGAGAGAACAAATTGGGGCAAACTATCCTTCCATCTGCTATCTCTGATACAGGTCTTATAGATGAAGTATATAGGCAACTAACATAAATACATACAAACAAAAGCCATGCCACAATAGGTAAGTGGTCAAAGTATATAAATAAAGAGCCTTAAAAAGAATTGCAAACTATTAAAAACCATATGACAAATTAGTTCATATCACTAATAAAAAATTCAAATCAAAAGAATGATTAGGTTTTGCCAGAGAATTGGACAAAAGATTGGAATAGTAAATTTTGAAGAATTGTGGACATTTAGGCACATTTATGAACTATTTATAGTTATGAAGGGGGCCAACCTTTATGGAAAACAACTTGAAACTATATATTTTAAAGGTCATTAAAATGTTCATGCTCTTTGATATGATCTCACTAACAGGCATATATCCTGTGGCACTTTTTTGGAGTAACAAAGAAATGGAAATAAAGTAAATGCCAATCCACTGGGAATATGACTAAACAAATCTTGCTGCATGATTACACTGGAATATTATTGTGCTGTATGCAAAGACAAATATGAGAAATTTAGAAAAATGTAGGAAGACAAATGAACTGATGCAGAGTGAAGTTAATGGAACCAGAAAAAAAATCCACCATGATTTCTATCACATAAATGGAAAGAACAAGAAAATGAAATAGAATGCTTTAATGGCCAAACTTAGACAAAAAGGTTTTTAAAAAACGAATATGCCTCCCTTCTTTACAAAGGGAGATTATAGGTGGGCAACATTGCATGTAGTGTCAAATTTGGTTAATGCTTTGGCTAGTTTTGCTGAACTGCTTTCATTTTTCTTTAATTCTTTGTTACAAACAATAGCTCAGTGGGTAGGAGAAGGGAAAAGAATATCTCCCTGGGTAAAAGGAGTTGTGTGAAGCTCAGCTTGTTTGTATGACAGCCAGAGTGACAATGAAAAGAGCTCTAAACTGGGGTCAAGATTTTAGCAGTCCCAGATTTACTACTAATACAGCTTTGGCACATGCTCTCTGGAACTGTTTCCTCGCTTGTTTAAGAGGTCAAACTAATGATAACCATAGTGATAATAATACCTGACAAGTCTACAATGTTTTAATTAATGCATACAAAGCACTTTACATTCATTTCATTTGAGCCTCTCCCTGCCAAATCCTCTGAGGTAGGTACTACAGGTATTACTATTATTATTATTAATTATTGTTGTTGTTTTGCTGATGAAGAAACATATTTAGAGAGACTAAATGATTTTGGAGTCAATAGTCAATAAACACTTATTAAGCCCCTACTACATGCCAGAGACCATGCCAAGTGCTAAGGATACAAAGAAAGGTAAATGATCACCTCAAAGAGCTCACAATCTAATGAGGGGAAGAAACTCAAAAAGGGTGAAAAGATTACAGGGATAGGAGGGACATGATAAAATCCTGCAGACAGGATAGGAAATGATCTGAGGAGGTGTGAGCTGTAGAATTAAATTTGTTCTACAGAATGACTAGTTTCTGGGGACCATGAAATTCAGGAGGTCAGGCAGGTAGGAAATGATAAGATAAATTCCATTTTATTCCTTAAATAGTAGAGGACCTGGGAGGAGCTCTTCAATGTCTAATCTTCGCCGTCTCCAATCAGAGGAGGGGAAGGGCCCCGTGGGCAGGGGGTGCTAAGGAGGTATGAATTTCAACTTCATTCAATTATGCAGAATGATGAAATTCTGGATATTACGAAATCCAGGGTGTCAGCCAAATTGGAAATGATTTGTTCATGATCTCACAATTAGCAAATGTCAAAAGTAGCACTCAAACTCAGGTCTTTCTTATTAACTCTAAGATCAGTATTCTATCTACTTCTATCTCTGACATTCTTTGTTCTAAGGTCAACTCCAGAACTCCAGTTCTGATGTCTTTTGTTCTATGTCCTTTAATCCCTTTCATTTCTAAAAGTCTATGTTCTCTGCTCTCTGATCTCTTCCATCTTTGACAGTGATTCTTCTACAAATCTTCCATCACCTTTTTTCTCCATTTTGTGAGACCAGCTGCATTTCCTTAAATAACAGCCTCAGCAGAGAAGTCTGCTGTACCATCTACTTCAAGGAAGAACAATTCATTACTATATTCATTACACTCATTAATTTTATTTATTAATCACTATAATGTCTTGTAATTTTATGAGCCTATAACTAAGTTCGGTCTACAATTCACATACACAACTACTGTAATTGCTTCTCTTTCCAAAGGAGAAATGAGGATAATGGCAGGGGTGGGGGGAAGCAGAATGTAGCAAAATAGGGATTTCTAGGATATTCTATGAGCTTAAATATAAACTCCTTCAAACTTACTTTCTCCTTGAGGCTTTGCAGGCATATTTTTTCTGTTATCCCAATTGACTAATGAAAAGGGAAATTGTACTCTGACTCCACTCCTCCTGGATCAATCTTCACTTCTGATACAAAAAAGAGGGGTATATAAATGTTTATATCAAGGACGCTTTCTTATGTGGGGATTTCTACTCCAAACAGATCATAATGCTGCCTAGTAAATCTGCCTTTGCTATGATTATGTGAGAACCATTTCCTTTTATTTATTTCCTCCAACATAGCATGCCTTATAAAAGATGATCCAGGACTGTGATGCCAGAGAAAGATCTGAAAAGAATGGGCTTTTTGAGGGTCATTGTAAAATTTGCAGATGGCTGGGATTGCTAGATTGGGACCAAGTTTCATTTTTCACTTGTATTCTGCTTAATTTAACTAAAATGTCAACTACCAGGACTGTCATTTTGGGAAGCAACTGTCCTTGTGGTTGGGTTCCAGAGGTACTGATGGCTGAATGGAGGGTGGGGACGGAAGGTCATTAGCCTACATGGCTTTGGCTGTAATTCACAATTTCCACACTGTTTATTCAGGGTGTGTCACAGCCATTGTGCCAGAGGGAAAGGAATCCTTGAAGCCGAACAGATGGGTAGGCAAAGATCCTGGCAGTATCTGTTGTCTCTTGTGGCACTTCTAGCCAGTTCCCTTTAGAGAAGAGCTCTTAGCTTTATGCTACTTAATGCTTGGGGGTGGGGGAGAAGAGGGAGAATTATAGAATCATTATCAGATTTTAAAGATGGAAGCAATTCAATTCAGGAAACATTTATTATGTACCATTTTCTATAGGTATTAGAAAAACAAAGAGAAAAGCACACTCATTTCCCTCAAGAAGCTTATATACTAGTAGGAAATGCAATATGTAAACAGTTAAATACAAGATAATTTGAGGCAGGAGAGTGCAGCATGAACACACACACACATAGATGCATACATACACAACTAGTGGGATCAGGACACCTAAGCTGAGCTTTGAAATAAGCTAAGGATTATAAGAGGGACAGACTGATTATAGCCATAGTGAACAACTTGTGCAAAGGAACGAAGATGAAAGATAGAATGCCAAAATCTGAGAACTACAAGTAGGCAAATTTGGCTGGAATATAGTACATAAATGGGAGTAATGTAAAATAAGTCTGGAAATAGAGGGTGGAGGCAGATTTGTGGTACATTATATGTGAAACTGATGAACTCACATATTGTTACAGAGGCAAAAGAAAAACATTGAAGATCCATGAGCAGGGGAGTGACATGGTCAGACTTGCAGTTAAGATTATTTTGGCATTTGGGTGGAGAGTGGATTGGAAAAAAAAGAATGAAAGCATGAAGAACAATTATTAAGAGACTATTATGATAGTCCAGGTGAGAGATGATGAAATCCTGAGCCAGGGTAGTAACTGCATGAGGTAGTACATAGGGGTTTAATAAATAATGGAAGTCATGGGTGTAGACTCAACAAGATTGGGAAACTGATAAGAAATGAAGGGTGAGTGAGAGCATGACTTTAAGGTTGCAAATGTGAGTGAATGGAAGAAGGTTGGTAATATTGATAAAAATGGGAAAGTTTAGAGGAGGGGGCAGGTTTAAGAGGAAAGATAATGAGTTCTGTTTCGGATATGTTGAATTAGGTACGGCTATGAGAAATGCAAGTAATGTCCAACAGTCAGTTTGTGATTGTGGGATTAGAGGTCAGGTCAGAGCCGGATCTATAAATTGTTGAGTCATTTGTCATTTGCTTAGAGTAGAGAGAGACGGGAGGGGGGAGGGAGGGAGGGAGAGAAGGAGAGCAAGGGAGAGAGAGAATGAACAAGAGAGAGAGAGAGAGAGAGAGAGAGAGAGAGAGAGAGAGAGAGAGAGAGAGAAGGAAGAGAAGAGAAGAGAAAGGATCCCAGGACAGAGCTTTAGCCTTAGAGATACAGTTAAAACAGGATATAAATCTGATAAAGAGAATTGAGAAGGAATAGTCAGATAGATTGCCAGTAGGGTTAGCCAAGGAAGAGGAAAGTACATATGAAAACAATGTGGCTAACAATGTCAAAAGCTGGAAACAGATCAAGGAGGTAAGGACCAAGAAGAGGCTATGAGATTTAGTAGTTGTAAACATTAGCAACTTTATATCAGGCAACTTCAAACTAGTCGTAGATTTGAAAGCCAGTTTCCAAGGATTAAAAACTAAAGAAGTGGAGGCAATGAGTTTGGCTGTGAAAGAAAGGACAGGTTTAATATTATAATTTGAGAATAGTCAAGGGGAACTTTTTTTAGAGATAAGCAATACCATGCCTATTTATGGCAAAGGGAGAGTAGAAATGGAAGTCATAGCATTTGATGAATTAAGAGGTTAGGGTGTTTGAAGGAACATGAAAGCATTTATTGAATCCCTGAAGAAGAAGTGAGGTTCGTGATTTAGATGTTAAAATCCTAGATGAAGAAGGGAAAATGGTGTGAGGCTAATAAATGACTACATGGAACACAGTGTCTTATGTTTTTATTTTATTTAATATTTTATATTTCCCACTTAGAGGTAAAGACAATTTGTAACATTTTTTTAAAATATCGTATCAAATTCTCTCCTTCACTCCCTCCCCTACAGTCATTCAACACATATTTTCATATTAGTCACGTTGTGAAAGAAAACAGACAAAAAAGCAGGAAAAAGTATTTTTAAGTATGCTTCTATCTGCATTCAGACTCCATCAGTTCTTTCTCTGCAGGTGGCATTGTCATGGATCACTGTATTGCTGAGAATAGCTGAGTCATTCACAACTGATAATCAAACAATAGTGCAGTTACTGTGTACAATGTTCTCCTGGTTCTGGTCATTTCATTCTGCATCAGTCCATGAAAGTTTTTCCATGAAAGTTTTTCTGAGAGCATTCTGTTTGTCACTCCTTATAGCACAATAGTATTCCATCACAATAATATGCCAAAACTGGTTCAGTCACTCCCCAATTGGTAGGCATCCCCTGAATTTCCAATTCTTTGCCACAAAAAAACTAGATATAGGTTGTGTGTGTGTGTGTGTGTGCGCGCGTGTGTATTTTTAGATACAGACTCAGTAGTTGTGTTTCTAGGTCAAAGGGTAGATGCATGGTTTTATAGCCCATTGAGTTATAAAATTGCTATGATATTCCAAACAGTACATCAGTGTCCTAATTTTTGTATACACTCTCCAATATTTGTCATTTCCCTTTTCTGTCATATTAACCAATCTGATAGGAATGAGGTGACACTTTACAGTTATTTTAATTTGCATTTCTCTAGTCAATATTGATTTGGGTCATTTTTCATATAGCTATAGATAGCTTTGATTACTTCTAGTGAAAACTGCCTGTTCATATACTTTGATTATCATTTGAAGAATGACTTGTATTCTTATAAATTTGACAGTGTTCTCTATATATTTGGGAAATGAGACCTTTATCAGAGACATTTGCTGTAAAAAACTTTTTTTTTTCACAATTATGATTACCAATTTTATATTTCCCTTCATACTACATAGTATGTACATAGTACATATGTACATACTCAGTACATACATAGTAAAGAATAGCTTTCTATACCCAATACCATAATCACAATTATGATTACCAATATTATATTTCCCTTCATACTACATAGTATGTACATAGTACATGTGTACATACTCAGTACATACATAGTAAAGAATAGCTTTCTATACCCAATTGAGTGTGTATGTTATTCCCTCTTTGAGCCAATTTCAATGACAGCAAGGTTCAAGCATTTCCTCAAGACCTCCATTTCCCTCCATTTTAAAAGCTCTTTCATATTTCTTTTGTGTTAGATAGTTTACCCCCATTCTACTTGTCCCTTCCCCCTTCTCCCACTGCATATCTCTCCCCCCACCACACTTATTTTTTTTAAATCATCCCATCATTGTCAACTTGCACCTATACCTTCTGTCTAGCTATGCTCCTTCTAACTATCCTAATAATGGTACAGTTATTAGGAATTATGTTCCATGTAGAAATATAGAAAGTTTAAACTTAATCTAACTGTCCTAATAATGGTACAGTTCTTAGGAGTTACATTCCTAACTATATTTTGCTTCTTCCTAACCCCTTTAAAAAGGATACCCCTTTATTGAATTTTCTCCCTTGACCCTGTCCCTTTTCAAAAGTAGAAAGTTTAACCTTATGGAAACATTTATAATTTCTCTTTCCTATTTAACTTTTTATGCTTCTCTTGGGTCTTGTAAATGAAAGCCAAATTTTCTGCTCAGGTCTGGTCTTTTCATCAGCAATGCTTGAAAGTCCTCTATTTTGTTGAATATCTACTTTTCCCCCTGAAGGATGATATATTCAGTTTTACTGGGTAGGTGATTCTTGGTTGTAATACTAGCTCCTTTGCCATCCAGAATATCTTATTCCAAGCTCTCTGATAGTTTAAAGTAGAAGCTGCTAAGTCTCATGTTATTCTGACTGTGGTTCCATATTTGAATTGTTTCTTTCTGAATGCTTGCAATATTTTCTCTTTGACTTTAGTGTTCTAGAAATTAGCATAATGTTTCAAGGAGTTTCCATTTTGGAATCTCTTTCAGGAGGTGGTTGGTGGTTTCTTTCGATTTCTATTTTATCCTCTGGTTCTAGGATATCAGGGAAGTTTTCTTAGATAATTCCTTGAAAGATAATATCTAGGCTCTTTTATTATTTGATCATGGCTTTCAGGCAGTCTAATAGTTCTCTTTTTTTTTTTTTTTGGAGAGGGGAAGGTAAGGCAATTAAGGTTAAGTGATTTTCCCAAGGTCACACGGCTAGTAAGTATGTCAAGTTTCTGAGGCCAGATTTGAACTCAGGTCTTCCTGACTCCAGGGCTGGGGATCTACTCACTGTGCTACCTAGCTTCCCCCAGTCTAAAAGTTCTTAAATTATCTCTCCCCTATCTATTTTCCAGGTCGGTTGTTTTTCCAATGAGATATTTTACATTTTCTTCTATTTTTTCATTCTTTTTACTTTGTTTAATTGTTTCTTGATGTGTAATGGAGTCATTAGCTTCCACTTGCTCAATTCTAATTTTTAAGGAATTGTTTTCTTTGGTAAGCTTCTGTACCTCCTTTTCATTTGGCCAATTCTACTTTTCAAGGGGTTCTTTTCTATAGTGAATTTTTGTGTATCTTCTTCCATGTGGCAAATTCTGCTTCCTTTTTTTTAATTTATTTTTAATATGTTTGGTTTTCAGCATTGATTTTCACAGGCGTTTGAATTACAAATTTCTTCCCCATTTCCTCCCCCCCCCCACTCCAAGATGGCGTACACTCTGGTTGCCCTGTTCCCCAGTCTGCCCTCCCCTCTGTCATCCCATTCCCCTCCCATCCCCCCAACCCTTCCTTTCTTGTAGGGCAAGATAAATCTCTATGCCCTATTGCCTGTGCATCTTATTTTCTAGTTGCATGAAAAAAAATGTTTTTACTTTTGAACATCTATTT
>CM053625.1:44179782-44197631 GCA_028646595.1 Phalanger gymnotis | reverse complement strand
GCTAATTTGTTGCTCTGGGCCCTGAATAAATTTTTGGATGCCTTCTGCTTGGAGAATTCTGTATACCCATCGATTTCGAACCATTCTGATATTTATATGATCCTTTTTGAGATCATAAATTCGGCCTTCCTACTACACTTACCTCCATAAACTGGCTTCTAATCCCATCATTCCACTGAAACTACTCTCTCCAATATTACCCCTAGACATTAAACTCCAAGGTCTTCCCTGTTACCTCCCGGATCAAATACAATATCCTGTATTTGGTATTTCAAGTCCTTCACAACCTGGCCCCTTCCCATCTTTCTTGTCTTATTATACTTTACTCCTCTAAATGTACTTACCTATCTGCACTGGCTGACTTTCTGCTCCTCAAATATGACACCCTATTTCTAGACTTTGAACTGGCTGTGCCCCATGCCTGTGATACTGGTCCATCTTGCTTTGGTCTCCTGAATTCTCTGGCATCCTTCGAAGCAGCTCAAATCTCAACATCTATCAGAAGTTTTTCAAGGTGTTCCCTGCCCATGTCTCCTAGTCACTTCTAGTGCCTTCCCTTTGAGATTACTTTTCATTTACTCTGAATGTATCTTGTACACACATAATTACTTACATGTTGTCTCCCTCATTAGAATATGAGCTCCTTGAAGACAGAAACTATGTTTCTGCCTTTTTTTGTATCACACTTAGAATAGTAGCTGGCACATAGTGAGTGCTTAATAAATGTTTTTTGACTGACTGATACACTGTTGTTGTTACTGTGATTGGTTCAACCACTCTGCAAAATGATTTGATATTATGCTAAAAAAATTAATTTTGGTTAGTCTGCACCCTGACTCAGATCTCACTACTAAACATGTACACCAAGGAGGTCAAGGATACAAAAGTAAAGGTCTTGTATATACTAAATAGTCGTGGCAACACTGTTTTGTTCTTCACTATTAAATAGTTTATTTTTATCTTTTGTTTTTATGCTGTAGCAATTTTGGTGGGAAAGAAAATAAACAAGCAAATAAAAAAGTTCTTTCTTTTCAAGGTTGAAACCTTCCTTTTAACACCACTACCACCACTACTAGAAGCAGTGGCAGCAGCAGCTTTTAAGCAAAACATCTTAGCAGAGTGAGTACATTTTATAGCATTCTCCTATCTCTTTGCCATGAGGAAGGGGCTATATTCTATTACCTATTGTCAGGGACCATCACTGATTTTTCAAAATCCTCAGACTTCCTTTTAATGAACTTTTAATTTGCATTTTTATAGTCATTTTGTATATTCTTTTGGAAGGGGCTGGGGGTTCTGCTTATATTACTTTGCATCAGTTCATATAAACTTTCCCCAGTGCCTATCTTGAACTACTCCTGCTTCTCGTTTCTTACATAGTAATAATATACTACTACATTTATTCTCCTAGTGTTCCAAATAGGCACCAATTTTATCTCTAGTTATTTGCTACCACTAAGAGTTCTGCTAAAATATCTTCATATATGTTGAAATCTTTGTTTCTTTCTTTGCTTTTCTTGGAGGTATATTCCCAGTAGTGGGATCACTGGGTCAAAGATTATAGACAGTTTAGTGACTTTTCTTGCATAATTCCAAATTGATATCCCAGATGGGTAGGATTAATGCACCGCTCTGCCTACAGGTTACTAATGTAGCAATCTTCTCTCACCACCTCTAACTTTGACTATTCCTGATTTTTATCATCTTTGTCAATTTGAATTGTGTAAGGTGAAAATTCCTGAGTAGTTATAATTTTTATTTCTCTTCCTATCAGTGATTTAGAGTATGTTTTCAAATGGTTTGTGAATTGTTTGCAATCTTTTGAAAACTGTTCATATTAACTGGGGAATTGCTCTTGGTGTTATATCCCTATAACTATTGGCTATCAGAATTTTATCAGAAACATTTGATACAAACATTTTTACCACACTACATTTGCTTTCCCAGTACTTTTTTTTTTACTTATTTGTGCAAACATGTTTTTAATTTAATGTTATCAAAATCATATATTCTGTCTTTTATGGTTACTTTTATCCCTTGTCTTGTTAAGAATTTCTCCCCCGCCAGTAGTAATTATGAAAGATAGCTACTGCTACTCTTATTCTCTCTCTCTCTCTCTCTCTCTCTCTCTCTCTCTCTCTCTCTCTCTCTCTCTCTCTCTCTCTCTCTCTCTCTCTCTCTCTCTCTCTCCCCCCTTCTCTCTCTCTCTCTGTCTCTTTCTTTGTTTCGTTCTCTCTGTCTCTCTCCAATGATGGGGCCTTTTAAATTCAGAGTAATCATTTAGAATTTTTGTGGTGTGTAAGACAAGATATTAGTCTAAACCTAATTTTAGACAATAGCCAAACTGTTTTCTAGTTCCCAGAAGATTATGTGAAAAAAGTTCTACCTCCAAGTATGTATGTCCTCATATTTGTCAAACACTGAGTTATTGTCTCAACTGTTTCTGTTTCTTACTTATCTGGTCATTCCTATTAACTACTTTTATTTTTTATCCAGTGCTAAATTTTTATGACTGCTGCTTTATGATGTAGCTTGAGGTCTGAAAATGCTATGCCGCTTTCATTTATTTGAAAACTTTCATCAATAATAATAAATGAAATTGACACATAATCCCCTTTTTCTGTTTTGTCTACCTCTGGTTTGGGTAATAGGACCATACTGTTTCATAAGAAGAATTTTGTACTGTTTTCTATTTCTATTATTGAGAATTTTTTATGGCCTACCTATTAGTTGTTCTTTAAAGAATTGACAGTATTCACACATAAACCCATGTGGTCCAGGGTGTTTTTTCCCTCTTGGGAAATAATTTTTTAGTTGAGCAATTTTCTTTTCTGCATTTGGGTAGTTTACACTCTGTTTCTTTATTGTTATTGTTTTGAGAATTTTACATTTTTCATAAGGATTAGTCAACTCTTCTAATTTTAGTTTGACAGATCAATAATTTTGTATAGTAGTTTCTTTCCATTCCATCTATTGAGAATTAACTTTTTTTTCCTCCCATAAGTATTACTACTTTCTTGCTTCTCTTCACCTGGAACACCACTTTGTGGACCAGATCTTCAAAAACTGTGCTCATTGTCCCTGGGAATTTGAGAATGCTCATACTGGGCTAAACTGTCTTGAATGGTAAATGAGTGCATACTTTCCTAGTCCCAGAATAGACTAAGCTTCACATCTTCACATGATTCTGCCTAGTCTTCTTGACAGAGACCTAGTAACCTTAAAAACATGCCACTCTTTCTACTGTTCACTTTGTATATGGTAATCAAATCTTCACTACTATTGCTTTTGGAAATAAATGTCAGTCAGTTGTCCTAAGGACCAACTCACCATCTCTGTGACTCCCAGGACCAAAACTCCCTTCCCTGGTCACCACTCCCCTCTATTATTGTAGGACCTTCTACTTGGGTTTTCTAAACCCAGTACTCAGTACAGTATTAGGCACATACCGATAGGTTAATAAATGCTATATCATTCATTCATCTTCATTTTGTCTCAGGGATTTAAAAATGCCTTTCCTAGCTCTTTTCCTTAATTAGGTTGATAATTTTTGTTATTATTTTCAATAAAGTATTACTTTTGTTTATCAGTTCTATAATTGCTTTTTAATTTTCAACTGCTTCTGTGTCTTCTCTCATTTTTGTAATGTCTTCCTTTGTACTTATTTTATAGCTGCTAATTTCCTTATTTTTTTCTTCTTTTTCTTATTTTGTTAATATAAGTTTTCAGAGATATATACTTTCCCTTGGTGTTTTAGCTATATCTCATAAGGTTGGAATTTTGTTTCATTGTTAACAATATCTTTAAGACAATTATTTGTTATTTCTGTGTTTTATTCTTTGACCCCCTCATTATTCTGGATGGCATTACTTGATCTTCATTTATGTTTGTATCTTTTGCTTATATTTATTTTTATTGTGCTATGGTCTTTAAAGGATCTATTTATTATTTCCTCTTTTTTATATTTGTCTACAATTCTTTTATGCCTTAGCATATGATTCAATTTTTATAAAGGTAACATGGCATTTTTAGAAATATATATCATTTAATTTTCTCATTTAGATGTCACCATAGGTCATTCAAACTGATTTTTTTTCCAAATATCTTTTCAGTTCTATATTTTCCTTCGTTTAGTTTTCTGTTGATTCTATCCAATTTCAAGAGAGGAAGATTAAAGTATCTAACTGATATCATGTTGTTATCAATGTATTTTTGTAATTCTTCTAGCTTTTCATTTAAGAACATATGGGGGGGAAGGAATAAAGGGAGAAATTTAGGTGTTCTTAAAACAAAAGATGTAAACAGAATCCTAATTTTCAAAAGAACTTACCAATAGTGCTTTTGAATATTTTGGTATTTCCCTGTTTATTTCTCTTGGTGTTATCAATGGTTATTATTGCTTTATTTGAAAACACGAATATAAGTCTTGCTTTTTTTGGAGTCACCTGAAAAATGATAGATATTCTCTATATCATCATTTTTATTTGTCTCTCTACATTTTAAAATATTTCTTGTATGCAGCAAATTGTTGAATTTTCCTTTTAAAAATCTATTCTTCAATCTTTTTTTTCCATTTTAATTGATGTGCTTAACCTATTAACATACAGAGCCATAATTATTATGTTTGTGTTTTCTTTCATTATGTATATATATATAATTTTTATATTCCCTGATTAGTCAGCACTTAGTCTGTGCAATATTTTTGTTACATTAATCTGGTCATGATTTCCTCCCCAAAAAGCCTCTTCCTTCTTGTTACCCTACCTAATCCAAAATTCCCTGAGTTTAAATAGATATATACATGGATTGAACATTAATGAAGCACTTACTATATAGCAAACACTATACTAGGCACTGTGGACACAAATGCAGCAAGCAAGGGAGTCCTTACCCTGAAGGAGCTTAGCTACAAAGAGCTGGGGTAGGGAAGAACTCATATGGCAGCATGGTTTGGAAATGGTGGACTGGTGTGAAGGTCTAGTTCCTGGGAAAGATAAGATAAAAGGTGTAATGGTAATCAGGGTAATCATTTCTCTTTTAGAATGCTAAGGTAATCAAGTACCTTTGATGAGTCTTGCCTTTCAAATTTAAAGGCAAGCAAAGTGGACTTTTTTGTTGTCTTTTGTTTCTTTGATTGAATCAAGAGTCTTTGACCTGCTTAAGAAACAAGAAAGCCTAGTTCACATAGGTTTGAGTCCCATGGTTGTGACGCTGGAAGAAGCAGAATAAGGTTTTGACTCACATGGGTGTGACACTCTTTGACAGGGAAGAAGCATATATTAACTCAGAGGTTAGCATTTTGCCTTTGGGGGCACACTCATTGAAAAAGTGTTGGTGACAAGACTCTAAGTAGCCATTGAAGCAGCCCTCCAGGTATTGAAAAACTCAGACTCTGGGTAGCTGCTGAAGCAGCCCTCTCAGCTTTGAAAAACCTAGATGTTGGTGCTTCCCTGGTAATTATACATACATACATACATACATACATACATACATACATACATATATATACATACATACATATATATATATATAGTGATTTTTATCAGACAAAAATCTGTCTGTTGATCTGTTTATATTGTCTCTGTTTGTAATTTCTGTCTGTATTTCCTCTGAAGTTCAGGGTGCTGGCTTTTCCCCCTGAACTAAGTGAATGTACGTAAATAAGTTTATGTATGTCTGATTAAAATGAGATTGTTAACCACTTAAAGTTGCTTTCCTTAGAAAAGCAGATCAAAGAACCTGTGCTAGTAGCCCTCCTGTGTGCTGGTGTTATTGGCCTTACATAGACACAGCAGTAGCAAGTAATGTTGTTTTGAAAAGTCATCTATCAGATGAGACATGGGGACAGAATAAAGATTCCGATGAGGAAGAGATGAGACTAATGGCCAGAGTAGGTAGGAAATGGCTGGGAAATTTACTTTCACTGTTATTTTTTCCTTTCCTTCTCCTCCTAATTTTTTTTTTCCTTTAACCTTTTGTATCAGCAAGGCAATAATCACAACATTGATGATAATTGTAATATGTCTGTATTTCTGTATCACAAAATATGAGAGACTTTCCATATAGAAGGTAGAAGAAATAAAACATTTATTCAGATACTGGAGAACCAAATCCCCAAACCAGTAAGTCTAACCCATCCACGCAGCAACCAAATTCCCAAACCAATAAGCCCACTTCATCATAGCAAGACACAGTATCACAGCATGGAGTCTTGCCATCCCATTAGTCTTCCCCCTTGCTGGGGCCCTTCCACAGACACTCACAAATCCTTGCTGACTCCTTGCTTCTGTCCTGCTCCTCTTATGGTTCTAACTCACTCTCTTTCTTGCTCTACTTTTCCAGTTCCACTCGTTCATAGAACTTCTCTCACCATATATGACTTAGGCTTCCTGTAATATAAGCAAGTCACATGGGCCTATTAATAGGTGGGAATTTCTTTCTCAAGAATTTAATCTCTCTAAGTATCCAATTCTGTACCTCTTCCCTTCCAGTCCTCCCCATATAGCTTCGGTTTTAAGACTCATCTTACCTCTCCTAAATTTATGGGGTTCCTTTGATGATGCCAGAGAATTCACTTTCTTAATGTTCTCTCCTTACTCTCTCACTATTCCCAAACATACTGTGAGAAACTGAAAGCTCATCTATTTCTTTTCTTGAGCCTTTGCCAGTTTTTCCTGGTCTATCCTATTCTACCTTTACTTTTCTCTGTTCTATTGTTTTTTCTATATTATCTTTTCCCTCTATTAAATATACACATATATCATATATTTACTAAATGAAGGCATGATAATTTACCCTAAAATATTAACTTACTTCTTTCTCTTACTATCCTCTCGATTTTTTCTCCATTATATTTCTTATTCTTTAGATTGTGAAAGTAATGTTTTCTCAGGGAGAAGTAAGTAGGATCAGGCGAACAACATAAACAATGACTACAGAAATGTAAAATGAAAACAACATTAACAGGAAGTTGAACAGTAATTAATTCTAAAGATTAATCTTAGACCCAGAGAACAGATAATGAAACTTCCTTTCTTTCTGCAGAAAGGCAAGACCTTAGGGAAACAGATTGTCACACATGCTTTCTGACATGGTCACTGTATTGGTTGATTTTGGTTTACTTTTTTCCCTCTGTTATAAGGAAGGGCTTTTGGGGCAGGGCAAATGTCAGGAAAAATTGTGATATAAAAGCAAAAGACATCAATATAACTTAAAAAAATCCTATAACATCTGGGCTCTCTAGTGGCTGTGTTCTGGTTGGAGCCTCCCATTACAGTTCGTTTATTGGAGAAGGTATCAGATAATAAGACCAAGGTGAATCTCAGGTTCACCTATCGCTTTCCTCAGTTTGGCATTCAAGATGCTCTGCTCTCTGGCACCAACTATTCAACCCATGTGGCTTTTTCTTCCATTACTTCTCACTGTACCACCTGGCATAATTTATTGAAGAACTGCAAAACTTATTTTTAGCACTTTTTAGTTCACAGGAAAGCTGTGTAAACACCTGGTTCTGATCATTTTCTTTCTTTCTTTATTTCTGTTTTTGACATCACTCCTGAGGGCTGTGGAATTGATCTTGAGCACAAGAAATCTCTAAGAATGCGGAAAAACAAACCAGTTATCCGGGAGTTTAAGGGGCAGTCAGCTGGGAGGCAGGGAGACCAATAGGCTGACTTTGTGGTTCTATCTAATTCTGCAATTCTTGTAGTAATTATGTGAGTTAGTTCTTCTTAACTTAATTCTGAAATGCTCAGGTGTTTTGTGTAGGAAAGGGAAATGTCTTTATTAATGCTTTTTGTTTTGAGATCATATTCACTTCCAAATATGTTCGTCCTCCTCTTCTTTATCCATCAGATCTTCCCCTTGAACAAAGATCTGAAAAGAAAGAGGATATCAATTTAGCAAAACCAATCAGCATTGATTATATCTGATGGGATGTGCAATATTCCACATCCATAATCCTCCTATTCCTGAAATGAATGGAAAAAGGTGCATTATCTCAATTCTTTTTGGTGGGTCAGGACTGCTAATTATAATTATATAGCATTCAGGGTCATTTTATTGATCTTTCTTTTAACACTGTTATAGTCACTATACATATTGTGGGGAAGATAAGATTATACAGGGGTTGAAAAATTGAATGACGAGTACATTACCAGTCAAACTTTGGGCCTGTTTGGCAGGGGGTAAGATTCTGTGTAGAAGTAATGATCATATAATTTTTGCTACTTCTGTTGGCATAGACCAACCAATGCTAGGAGAAGACTCAGCTAACCCCTACTCTGTCAACCTGGCATTCATGCTAGGTCCCTCCTTAAATGGGAGTCAGCCTGGAGCTCAGCCCATGTGCCAGCTGCCTAATGACAGATGGTTCTCACCTGTCCAGAGGATACCTCTAATTCCAGCTACCTGCTCACACACAGATGTGAGGTCTCCCACCCCTGGCTCTGTGGAACATCTATCAGCTAATAGGCCATTGTGCTCAGTGTCAGACCATTTTAGAGGGCAATTGAGTATTTACTCTGAAGTCTGGAGGGAATCTCTGTATATTTCCTCCCTTTAGTGATATTATTATCAGTATCAATAGAGAGCTGGTCACCAGGTCATGAATTATTTTGGTTGTAATAACTCATGAAATCATTTACTAAGACATGGAAGCGTCTGTGGCCTGAACCTACAGAGGGAGTAGCCCCATAGATGAAATAACAATTCCTCTTGGTAACAAGATGATTATAAACATCTTTCATTTGTTCAATACATTTTCACTTCTCTGATTTTGTGATTACAAAAATCTGGTGAAGTCGTCAAGGAAGATCCATAGGATCATAAATCTCGATTTGAAAGGATTCTTTACTGCTATTGAACCTGACCCCTTCATTTTACAGAAGAGGAACCTGAGACACAAGTGATTTGTCTGAAGTCTTATACAGAATTAATGGCAGAATCAGGACTCTAACTGGAGTCCTGTGCCTTTACATTCACCTCTCTTTCCAACGTATCTTGCTGCTTCAAGGCACCGTGCTAACCTCCCCAGAAAATAAGACACGGTGTTTGCCTGCCTGGGATCACACACCTATTTAGCAACAGACCTGAGACTGGAATTCAGGTATCTTGACTCTTGGTGGAATGCTCTTGCTGTGTGTATGTTTCATATATTCTACTAGATCATAAGCTTTCTGAGAGTAGGA
Organism: Phalanger gymnotis; assembly: GCA_028646595.1. Taxonomy (NCBI): domain Eukaryota; kingdom Metazoa; phylum Chordata; class Mammalia; order Diprotodontia; family Phalangeridae; genus Phalanger; species Phalanger gymnotis. The sequence goes on along the minus strand of CM053625.1, from coordinate 44,188,443 downwards.
CCATGTCACAGAATGTCAGAATAGAAAGGGAGGCCTCCATTCAGAGGCCTTTCATTTTCACCATCCTGGTAAATTCTCTTTTGGACCCAGGGAATAGTTTCAAAGAGAGTGGTGGCTGCTATGTGGAGACTTTTGTGTTAGGCTCTGAGGTGAGACTTAAAAACCGTATAGATACAATGCATTAAACATAGCTAGTTGGAAAGAGTACAAAGGAGGATGAGCAAAATGGTAAGGCTATAAGGATCAACTGAAGGAGTGAGGGGTATTGAACAGATTTTGGTTAGATATAAGGAAAAACTTCTTAACAAATAGAATTGACCAAGAATAATATGGGGTAACTCAGAAGGTCATGGATTGCCCTTCGGTGAAGGTAGTTAAGGGTGGAGGACCACCTGTCAGGGTCATTGTGGAGATGATTCTTGTTCTGGTACAAGATGGAGTATATAGCCTCTGGGATCCCTTTCAACACTGATATTCTGTGATCTAGGTCCTGATGTCATGGACCATATAGTCTAGCAAAAGGTTATGATACATAGATAGCAGACAGAAAATTTCTATAGCAGTTAAGAAACCTGGAGCCCAATCTCAAGTCTACAATGAATAGGTGCATAATCTTGGGCAAGGCAATACTGTGTCTTATTTTCTGCGGAGACAAACATGGTGCCTTGAAGCAGCCTTCACAGGACCAGCTCTGTCACTGTATGGCTTCGTTTCTCCATGTCTCAATTTCCTCAACTCTAAAATGAAGGGGTGGGAGAAGGTCTCTTCCAGCTCTAGAGCTATGATCTCATGATCTTATAAACTCCCAAATGAGTACCTGCATTGTGTTACAAAGGGAGGGAGGGCTGTATACTGAGAGGCAAAGTTAAAGTGAAGCACTTCAATCAGAATAGCTTTTGGGGCAGAAACAGTTAACTAACATGTAGAGTGTATACTTAATGATTAAAACAGACAGCAACAGGCAGCCGTCGGCCTTTTTAAACCTCCTGAGAGAGACACCTTTATTAACTGTGACCTTCAAAAGATTGTGAACTTCAGAGAGTCCTCAGTGGATGTTTACAAGACTCATAGCAGAGGCTAAGGAACCAATTCTATCCTTCGCTCCTTTTTCTCATTCCTCCACCCTCCTCCCCTCCCATCCCTGTGGGTCGAAGAAGATCAAATACATAAACCTTAAAATAAAAATGAATGTAGAACTGCTAAAGTATATAATAGGATACTTTCAGCTTTTCATCAGTAATGACATAGGGGAACATGAAAAATACTGTGCTGGTGAAAAAAGAGCTGACCATGGAGTCAGGGGAGACCTGGGTTCAAGTCTTGTCTCTGATGCATATTGACTATGCAGCGCTGGGCAACTCTAAGAGCCCCAGGAAACTCCAAGTAACAGTTATTGTTGTTCAGTCTTTTCAGTCATGTCCAACTCTTTGTGACCCCATCGGGGCTTTCTTGGCAAAAGATACTGGAGCAATTTACCTTCTCTAGCTCATTTTACAGGTGAGGAAACCAAGGCAAGTAGGGTTAAATGGCTTGCACACAGCTGGTAAGCCTCTGAATCTGTATTTGAACCCAGGTCTTCCTCATTTCAGGTGCAGTGCTCTAATCACTAGCTGCCTAAGTCATAGAGCAGATGCTAATATGTGTTGGCAGAGGGTGTTTCCTAAGGGGGCACTACTGACATGAGTGAGATCACAGATCTGTACACTCCTCCAAAAAAAGAAGAATCTAGCCTTGAAGATTAGCATTAAACAACTCAACTTAGGGGTCAATTCAGGATCAGCCTTAAAGGAATCAGGCAACATTGTCATTGCTTGAGAATTTCCTAAAATCCCTGATGACCCTCAAAGATGAGTCACTCAGAACTCTGGCAGTTGGGGAGTAAAGACTGGTAGAGAAACTGGGTGCTTGGTTAGAAAAATGTTGTGGACTGAATTACATTTGGAACATATCTGCAAAGTTACCTTATGGCATTATTTCCAAATATTCTCTGATGGCTAAATGAAGGGCTACCCAACACGCTTGACCTGGGGTCCATGGACTTTTAAGGATAGATTTTAGGGATTCTAGAAGCATGGATGGAAAAAAATCTTTATTTTTAATAACCTCTAACTGAAATTTGGGCAGCTAGGTGGCACAGTAGGGTGCAAGACCTGAAGTCAAGAAGACTGCTCTTCCTGAGCTCAAATCTGGCCTCAGACCCTTAGTAGCTATGTGACCTTGGGCTCTGTTTGCCTCAATTTCCTCATCTGTAAAATGAGCTGGAGAAGGAAATGGCAAACAACTCCAGTATCTTTGCCAAGGAAAGGTCATGAAGAGTCCAACATAACTAAACAATGAATGAACAATAAAAAACCTAAAATTTAACATATCCTTCAATTATTTAAAAAACACTATTCTGAGAAAGACCTTGTCCATGGGTTTCACCAGGCTTCCAAGGGAGCCCATTACACTAAAAAAATAAAAAACCCCATGACCATTGTCACAGATATTAACTACAAAAACAGAATGCTAGAGAAAGTAAATAGTTTCACAGTGTAGAGAAAATTTGGATGGGTAGATAAAGCGCTAAAATTCTGCAAGATACATTTGTTCTCTGTTCCACTAATTTACAGACCTGTTGGATTAGGAGTAACCTTGAGTGGATGCGGAAGTAGCCTTCTATCTCCCTGTGTAACATCTCAGCTACTTTAAAACATCCCAAGAAAAGAGTTCAGAATCTCTCTAGACAACTTGCTTTCAGCAAAGCTATCCAGAGGCTATCCAACTGCAGCCCAAACTCTGGCCTGAGCAGATTCTGCCATGCTGAGAAGGCTTGAATAAGGGCTAAGTGATAATTTGTTGTCTGAGGACTAACTTAGGTGAGTCTGGAGAGACTCAGCACCAGAAGACTGGACATCAGGGGTTGGATTCCTTTTTTTCAGTCACAATATCTCCTAAGGTGAGGAGTGATTGAAATCTGTATTAGGGATAGTGGTGGAGGGGAGGACTTGCTCTGATTAAACCAGGAGTCCTTGAAGTATTGAAATAAGTAATTTGTTCCCGCAAGAGCTGTAAGAATATGATATGAGCAAGACACGAGAAAAGTCCAGGGAGATGGAAGCACAATGTATTAAAATCTAAAATCTGTATTACTCCAGGACAGCCTTTTGACATAGAGATGTCTTTCAAAAGAATCCTGAATTAAGGGGCTGTGCAATTGGATTGAAAGCCCTGTTCTCTTAAATCATGAGAAGTGGGGGAAGTATCCCAATTAATTCAGTGAAGCATAATTAAACTAGTTAAATCCATTTTAAAATGGAGTCAGAAACACCTCCATGTACTTAATTCAAAGTGATATCTTCGAAAGGATGTGATTATAGTAACCCAGGATATTTAAAGTGCTACTTCAAGCCTTTTTTCCTATTGAATAAGAGGAGACATTAATATAGGTTTATTGTATTCAAGGGGAGAAATGTTCCCAAAGCACCTCCTGTCTTTTGTAGGTCACTAGGACACCACTTAGCCCATCAAAGGAGGTCGTTTGTGAACCAGTAACCCATGGGTCTGAAAGAGGGAATACATCTTCCTCAAATGCCAAACATTGCAAATAAATCAATTTAATTCAAAACACACCTGTGGAGTTCCTCCTGTGAGCAGAATACTGTTCCAGGGCTTGAGGGAGATCAAAATTAATTTAAAGCAATGTCCAGGACCTTATGTAGTTTACTATGTAGTAAGGAATTTTAATAATCACATGTGAAAATCTATAATACAAAATGACATAGCATAATTTTATCACAAAGTACAAAAAGTGCCATGTGGAGTTTGAGGTGGGAAAAAGTCATCACCACTGGTGGGAGGACATCAGGTAACACTTCCTGGAAAGATGAGATTTGAGCTCAAGTCAACAGACTTCAGTGACCCAGGTTGCTGAAAGAACAGGCAGGTAGGGTGCCAAGTCATTGCCCAGGATCTTGGAGAGATCATGGCAGATGGGAGAGTGGCTGCAGGAACAGTGTGGAGCAAACGATTTCCCAATGTTCTGAAAAGTGAAGGGAATGGAGTCTGCAAGCTATTAGCCAGGGAGCTTAACTTTGATTCCTGGCAAAATTATAGAACAAAATATCAAAGAGACAGTTGAAGTATACATGATGAGTACAACAGTGTAACAGAAAAGAACAAGATGAATCAAACTGAACACTGCATAATTTTAATGAACAAGTTTGACCCTAAAGAAGAGATGAGAAAAATGTACCTTCTTCTTTTCTTTAAAGAGGGGAGGGACTATGCGTATGGAGCATTGCATATACTGTTAGTCTTATTTGGTGAGTTGGTTACTTTTGCCGAATTCCCTTTTTTCCTCCTTTCATTAATTTTTCTTGTTGCCCATACAAGAGAAGGTTCCTTGGGGAGAGGTATGCTTGGAAAGGAAGATGATGTAAAAATAAAAGATATCAACAACAATTTAAAAATAACATATTACACTGAAGTGATGGTTTGTGAATATTTAAAAAACTGAATGGTGATTGCAAATAGATAGTATAGCTTCTTCAAGCACAGGTCAGTCCAGACTAAACTTATTGCCTTCTTTGACAAGACTATTATATGGATTAAATTACATATATATAATATATAAATATATATATGTACATATGGATACACATATGCATACATATTAAATATATGTGACTATATATACATATATGTATACACAGACATATGTATATACATACAAACAGATATTTTATTGTTGTGTGATCATTTTCATTTGTGTCTCTTTGTGACCCCATTTGGGGTTTTCTTGGCAATGACACAAGAGTGGTTTGCCATTTCTTTCTCCAGTTCATTTTACAGATGAGGAAACTGAGGCAAAGAGGATTAAGTGACTTGCTCAGGGTCGCACAATGTCTGAGGCTGGATTTGAACCCAAGTCTTCCTGACTCCAGGCCCAATGTTCTAACCACTTAGCCACCTAGTGACTTGTTATTATAATTATTATTATTATCAGGGGAATTCTGCAGATATAGTTTAGCTAGATTTTAGCAAGGCATTTGACAAAGTCTCTCACCTTATTCTCGTATACGAGTTGGCGAGATGGAAACTAGGCAAGAGCTTAGTTAGGTTAAGGTTGGCCTGGTTGAAAATACCTGGAACCGAAGTCAGTAATGCTCAATGTCAGAATGGAAGAAGGTGTCTGGTAGAGACTTCTCTGTGGACTTGTTCTTGATTCTATTCAGTTTAGTATTGAGAAGGTAGGTGGGTGGCATAGTAGATAGAGTGCTGGGCCTGGAATTAGGAAGGCCTGAGCTCAAAACCAGCCTCATACATTTGCTAGTGGTGAGACTTTGGGCAAATCACTTAACTTTTGCCTTCCTCAGTTTCCTCAAATGCAAAATGAGGAAAGTAATAGTTCCTACTTACAGGATTCTTGTAAGGATCAAAGGAGATAATATTTGTAAAGTACTTAGCATAGTACCAGCAATGTAGTAGGTGCTTAATAAAGGCTTATTTCTTTTCACTTCCCACTAAGAGTGATGGTGATCTCCTATATTCAAATATTTAAAAGACTGCCATGTGGAAGAGGGCTTATTTTCTAAGATCTATCTGCTACTTAGTTCCTAAGGACATGAGTCAGTACAACAGATAAAAACTGCAGAAAGGCAGATTTAGAATCTATGTTTGGAAAATACTTCCTAAAATTAGAGCATCAAATTGCCTCAGAAGGTAGTGAGTCCCCACTCACTAGAGGTCTCTAAGCAAAAGTTGGATGACCATTTTTCTAGGATCTTACAAGATGGATTTTATTTGGGTACACAGAGTTTTGGAATCCTGAAGTCCCTTCCTACTCTAAGATTCTATATTTCTCTGAGTTGGGCTTTAAAATATCAGTTCATTTCAACAAATGGATAAGTGAAGATGAATAGTGTCTTTAAGTCATGGTGAATGATCTGAGCAAAGGCAGGGAGGGGGAAAAGCACAATTTAAAGCATCCCCGGCCATGTTTGGGGGATGGTGAGTTGTCCAGTTTGATTGGAGCTTATTTAAATAATAATATCTAATAATAATAATAGCTTGCATTTGCATAACACTTTAAGGTTTACGAAGTGCTTTGCGTATATTATCTCATTCCTGGAGGTAGGTGCTATTGTTATTCTGATTTTACAGATGAGGAAACTGAGGCAGACAGGTTAAATGGCTTGTGCAGAGTTTCAAAGCTAGTAAGTGTCTGAGGCTAGATTTGAAATCAGATCTTCCAGAGTCCAATTACAGTGTTCTATTCACTTTGCCACCAGGTAGCATGAGATAAGGCTGGAAATGTAGGATAACAGTGCAATGAGGGTCTGGAGCACCAGACTGAGGAGTCAAATGATGCTATTAACAGACTTACTCTTAACACTTACATTTTCTATGTTTTGATGGGTAAAATCTGCATACCCAGGCACATGTATATTTTAAAAAAGCCATGCCCTGACTTGTTTATGTGGTGTACACAAAAGGGGTTAAATGCCACTTGATAATCAATTCTGTCAATTTCTATCCTCATCATTCCTTATACACAGCAGGGAATTATCAAAATTAGATTCCTTACCTTTCATAGCAGATCTGTGTAGAAGCTCCTCCGTTTGACTTGTAAAGTCTTTCACAACTTGGTCCCAGGCTGCTTTATTGCCCATCATTCACATTTATGCCTTCTACAATCTAGTCACATTGGTCATGCTGATGGTCATTAACCATGACACTCCATCTCTTCTTCTGTTCGTGCACTGCGCACCAGTAGTCCGCCTCCCTAGGACGCACTCTCTCCCCACCTTTACCTTTTTGAATTGTTAAGATGTTTTCCCCAAGAAAATCCAGCTCAAGAGCCAGCTCCTACAAGAAACCTTTCCTGATTACCTTTGTCATTATCAACACTATCTAATATATCTCTCTGTCTCTGTCTGTCTCTCTCTCTTTCTCTCTCTGTCTCTCTGCTCTTTCTCTCCATCTTTGTCTCTCAAGTCTTCATGACTACAGGTCCAGTGCACTATCCATTATGCCACCTCGCAACCCAGTGCCTCCTTTCTGAAATTGCCTTGTATTTATTTCATATTTTCAGTTGTGTCCTACTCTTTATGACCCTGTTTGGGGTTTTTGGCAGAGATACCGTAGTGGTTTACCATTTCCTTCTCCAGCTCATTTTATAGATGAGGTGACTGAGGCAAACAGGGTTAAGCGACTAGCCCAAGGTCACACAGCTAGTAAGTGTTGGAGGCCAGATTTGAACTCACGAAGATGAGTCTTCTTAACTCCACCCCAGCTCTCTATCACTGTGCCTCCTAGCTGCCATTTATTTCATATAGATTTTGTATTTTCTTCTATATGTACATATTGTCTCACCTTCCCCCTTAGAAAATGTAAGATCTTTGAGGGCAGAGACTATTCTATATTTGTTTTTGAATCCTTAATTCCAGGCACATAGTAAGTGCTTTAACAATGTTTTCTGATTAATTAATTTTATAACCTTCCTTGTTCCTTGATTGTAATATTTGACAAAGGCAAGTATTTATTTTTCCTGCAGCAAATACTGCTTCTCCATTCATCATCTCCACCAACCACAGAGCAATGAGCTTCCTTCACTCCTCTCCACCCAGTTCATCTGGGACCCACTATGGTGACTGACTCTGTTATTCAGGAAGCCTCAGGGAACAGCCCTGGCTTCCTGGACTGCTACTCCTTTATGTGGGCAAATGGAATGAAAACCAGTCCAATGATCATGATTTCTGAGCTTCCAAAAGGAAACTGGGATTCACTGATGTAATTTCAGTTCATTACAGATTTCCTAAACCTGCCTTGCCTAAATGGATTTAAATTTTTTCCCCTGCCACTTAGCTTGGAAAAAAACCTTAATTGCAACATTTATGCATAATTGCTAGGTGATGAATGCCTGAGGAATTTTTCCTTGCAGACACACAAACGTACACATTACAATCAACATTTGAGGGAGAGAAAGAGAGATTGTTCCCCTAGAAAGGTTTCTGCCCCCATGCAGGTGGGCACCTAGGATTCACCCACTTCTGTGCTCTTCACATCACTATCTCATTTTTCACCTTTTAAAAATAACTCTCAGGAGGAGCTCCATCCAGACAACTAGCTTGTCTCAAAGCATCATGAGTAGAATAGCTTTGTTGGGCAGGGAAACCACAAAATTATTCTATGAACCAACATGTATTTATTGTGTCCACTATGGGATCACGGTTACGGTAGCCAACATATAGGGTATTTTGTTGTTGTTCAGTTGTGTCCAACTCTGTGATCCAACATGGGATTTTCTTGGCAAAGATACTAGAGTGGTTTGCCATTTCCTTCTTTAGTTCATTCTACAGGTGGGAAACTAAAACCAACTTGGTTAAGTGACTTTTCAAGGGTCACATAACTAATAAGTATCTGAGGTAGGATTTGAACTCAGGTCCTTCTGATTCCAGGGCTGGCATTCTATCCACTGTGCCACTTAGCTGTCTCTATGATGGGAGTATTAAGGAAATAGAAACTATACCCCTCAAAGAGCTTTCAATCAAATTTAAGGAGAGAAGAATAATACATCTAAAATAGTAACAAATGATAATGGATATTTTATACCTCTTTAAAGTTTTAAAAGTGCTTTATATATCTCTTATAAGAAAAGTATGAAGGGATTCAGTGAAC
>CM053625.1:44153829-44179282 GCA_028646595.1 Phalanger gymnotis | reverse complement strand
AACCATCAGCAAGCATTATACGTAATGGAGATGAGCTAGATGCATTTCCAAGTTTTTCTGAAACCATCCTACTTGTCATCACAGCACAGTAGTATTCCATCATAATCATATATCACAACTTGTTCATTCATTCCCCAGTTAATTGGCATCTCTTCAATTTCCAATTCTTAGTCACCACAAAAAGAGCTGTTATAAAGTTTTTGCATATAAAGGTACTTCTCCCCACCCCACCCCCATTTTTAATTCCTTTGGGTTACAGATACAGTAGTAGTACTGTGAGATCAAAGGGTATACACTGTTTTAAAGCCTTTGGGGCATAGTTCAAAATTGCTCTCCAGAATGGTGGAATCAGTTTACAACTCCATCAACTCTGCTTTAGTTTCCCAATTTTCTCACATCACCCCCAACATTTGTCATTTTCCCTTTCTGTCATATTAGTCAATCTGTTAGATGTGAAGTGGTACCTCAGAGATTTTTAAAATTTTCATTTCTCTAATCAATGTTGATTTAGAGTTTTTTCATGACCATAGACAGCTTCAATTTCTTTGAAAACTGCCTGTTCATATCCTTTGACCATTTATCAACTGGAGAACAACTTGTATTCTTACAAATGTGACTCACTTCTCTATATTTTTGAGAAATGAGGCCTTTATCAGAGAAACTTCCTGTAAAAACTTTTCCAAAGTTATGGTTACCAACTGTATATTTCTCTCCATCCCATTTTCCTCCTGTTCATCCTTCTCTCTCTCCTTTCACAGTGTCCCTCCTCAAGTGTTTTGCTTCTGACTTCTGCCTCTCCCAATCTGCCCTCCTTTGCATCAGCACCACCTTCCTCCCCACCCCCTGTCTCTTATTTCCTTTCCTTTCTGCTTCTTTGTATGGTAAGATAGATTTCTATGCCCACCTGAGTGTGTAAGATATTCCTTCTTTGAGCCAATTTTTATGAGAGTAAAATTTGAACATTGTCCATCCCTCCATCTTCCCCTCTCCTTAAAAGCTCCTTCATGTCTCTTTTATGTGAGATAATTTATCTTATTCTACCCCTCCCTTTCCCCTTCTCCCAGTAGATCCTTCTTTCTCATCCCTTAATTTTATTTTTTAGATGTCATCCCATCATAGTCTACTCATATCTGCGCCCTCTGTCTATGCAAACTCCTTTTAATTGCCTTAATAATATCAAAGTTCTTAGGAGTTTCAAATATGTTTTGTCACATAGGAATGTAAACAGTTTAGCCTTATTGACTCCCTTACGATTCCTCTTTCCTGTTTACCTTTTTGTGCCTCTCGAGTCTTGTACTTGAAAGTCAGGTTTTCTATTTGGCTCTGGTCTTTTCATCAGGAATGTTTGAAGTTCTCTATTTCGTTAAATTTCCATTTTTTTTTCTTCAATGGATTATGCTCAGTTTTGCTGGGTAGGTGGATCTTGGTTGTAGTTCTAGTTCTTTTGCCCTCCAGAATACTATATTCTATACCCTTCAGTCCTTTAGTGTAGAAGCTGCTAAATTGTGTGTTATTTGGATTGTGGCTCCATGTTATTTGAATTGTTTCTTTCTGGTTGCTTGTAATATATTCTCCCTGTCCTGGGAATTCTGGAATTTGACTATAATATTTCTGGGAATTTTCATTTTGGAATCTCAGGAGGTGGTCGGTGGATTCTTTCAATTTCTATTCTGTCCTCTGGTTCTAAGATATCAGGGCAGTTTTCCTTTATAATTTCTTGAAATATAATGTCTACACTTTTTTGATGATCTTTGATTTTAGGTAGTCCAGTAATTCTCAAATTGTCTCTCCTTGATCTATTTTCCAGGTCATTTGTTTTTCAAATGAGATATTTCATATTTTATTCATCTTCTTTTTATAAAAAAGAATGATTTTTGATTTTGTTTTATTGTTTCTGATGTCTCATGGAATCATTAACTTCCACTCGATCAATTCCAATTTTTAAGGAATTATTTTCTTCAGTGAGCTTTTGTATCTCTTTTTCCATTAGGCCAATTCTACTTATTAAAGAGTTTTGTCTTCAGTGAATTTTTGTACCTCTTTTTCCATTTGGTCAATTCTGCTTTTTAAGACATTCTTCTCTTCAGTGGATTTTTGTGTATCTTTTACCATTAGGCCTATTCATTTTTTAAGGTGTTATTTTCTTCAATATTTTTTGGGGGTACCTCCTTTACTAAGCCAGTGACTCCTTTTTTCCCCCATGGTTTTCTTGCACAGCTTTCATTTCTTTCTGCATTTTTTTCCTCTACCTCTCTTATTCGATTTTTCAAATCCTTTTGAGCTCTTTCAGGAACTCTTTTTTTTTGGCCTTATACCAATTCATACGTTTCTTTGTGGCTTTGTATATAGCAGTTTTGACTTTGTTGTCTTCTTCTGAGTTTGTGTTTTGATCTTCTCTGTCACCACGGTAACTTTCTATAGTCAAGTTTTTTGTTGGTTTATTTTTTCAGACTATTTATTGACTTTTTAACCCTATATTAAAATTAGGCTCTGCTTCTGGCATGGAGAGGGCACTGTCCCAAACTTCTTGTTTTCAATGTTCCTTTTTTAAGAGCCAATTCTTGGGATCTGTAAGTTTTTAGTTTTTCAAGTTGGTATGATCTAAGGACAGGTCACTGCTCTCCTGGCCTGTGCTCTGATCTGTGAGCAAATTATAAGTATTTTTTTTTCTGTCTTGCAACTGTGACCAGGGTCCCTGTACCCCTGCAGCTTCATGCTCTAATGTGTTATGCTCTTCCTCCTTGTCCTGGGACTGTAACTCAGAGTCATGTGTGGGCTATACAACAGAGTTCTGCATGCAGTACCAGCAAAGGGTTCCTTGTAATCTCCTTCTAATCTAGTTCTCTGATCCCCTCTGTGTATGGGCTGAAAGCTCCAGAAGTTGCTGCTGCTGCTGCTGATTCAGTCATCCCCAAGGTCTTCTGCTGGCTTTCTGAGTTGTGGCCCCCAGGCTGGTACAGCCTGCACTGGACTGTGCTTCACCTTCATCCAAGTGAGACAGATCTTTCCTGCCGACCTTCTAAGTTGTCTTGGACTGGGAAATTGTTTATTCCATCCTTTTGCTGGTTCTGCCTCTCCAGAATTCATTTTTGCAGTGTTACTTTATAGTTGTTTGGAGGAGAATTTGGGAGAGAGCTCAGATGATGCCATGCCTTACCTGTCTTTCCCTTTAGAATTTAACATCCTTGAGAGCAGAAACTGTTTTAGCTTTTTATTTGTATCACCAGAACTAAGTAGAGGACCTAGAACATAATAGGTGCTTAATAAATGCTTATTGGTTGATTGATTTTTATTTTCCTCTAAAGGGCCCTGGTCTCCCCTGTAAGCATTCAGGCTAATAAGAGAAGGGAAAGAGAACACACATTTATTAAGTATCCACTGAGTGCTAGACCCTGTTCCAAGGCTTTGCAAATATCTCATTTGATCCTTGTAATAACCCTGGAAGAGAGGTATTGTTATTACCTCCATTTTGTAGTTGGAGGATCTGATACAGAGAGAGAGTAACTGAAATGCTCAGGGTCGCATAACTACTAAATATCTGAAACCAGATTTGAACTCAGGTCTTTCTCATTCCAGGTCCAGATTTCTATCACCTAGGTGTCTTACGATGACTATAAACATATTAAAACTAAAATAATTGTAAATAATAAACAGAATGATTTTATTTCAAAATAAAATGATTTTATAATAAAGTTCAAATAATAATAAACAGAAAAAAATTATTTACACAAAAAATACAGAAAGGACCTAAGTTCATAGTTATGAAAACGCTCCCACTTCTTATAGGGTTTATATTCTTATTCCAACTTACATATAGTACTACTCTGTGTATTTCGGAATTTCTAGAAAATGACATACTACTACCCTAAACAGTCCAAATGACTCACAGAACCATATATGGGAAAGGTCTGGACTTGCCCTTCCACATCATGGTTTTCTGTCTCATTGATCCTTGGTTCCACTCCCTCCTCTAGTCCTTGGTTCTATAGTCCTCTTCTCTGTTGAACTTTATTCTTGCTTTGGTGCTCTCCTGTTCCAGTGGCAGTTCAGTGTTTTTGTTTGTTCCTAGGAGCTTCCCGGTACTCAGATGTATTGTTGATTTCTCTCCAGGCCCATGCATGGCTCAGAATCTACATCTCCATTTTTTTGTGTCCCCTTCTTCAGTAACCACAGAAGCAGCAAAAGTTTAGTCAGATTCATTTTACAACTCCTGACACTCACTGTCTCTAGTTCCACACAGTCACTTTCTGTGCCTGTTACTTTCTCCAAATCTGGAAGGTGTTTCTTCATCTGACCATTAGTGCTGCTGCTTCCAAATCCAGATCACTGCTCATCTGTGTTTGCTCTCTGCAGCCTGAGTGGGCTTTCTTATGTAGAAGCAGCTACTTTATTGTGAGACACTACAGAAATCTTCCATGCATGAAATGGGAAACATACCTTCTCAGCACTCCTTGCCCCTAGGGCCCCTCCTTCTTTCTGGTTTGAGAGAGTGGGAGTTCTGTCTAGATCCTCAGCTTGAGGTTGGCCATCATTTTCCACCTGGTTGACCTGGATTTCATGAAATCAAAAAATTCCAGAAACTCACAATTCTGAAAGATTAAATCAGCTTTGAAACTCTTACTCAGATCATTTCCTATCCTGCCTGCAGGACTTCATCATGACCCTAGTGATACCCTCCTTCTCTCCCCTACCCCTTCAGCTTCTTTATATATATATTTTTCCCCCAGTAGATTGTGAGTTCTTTGAGGGCAGGGACTATCTTGTGCCTTTCTTTGTCTCCTCAGTCCTTATCACAGTGACTGGAATGTAGCAAGTGCTTAATAAATGTTTATTGACCCTGACACTGAATCTAGATTATTTTGCTCTTCTTGGGACATGCCCATTGCATAAATTTCAGGGATTTTTTTCCTTATCTGATCATTCTCATTCATATTTCACTTAATCCCATTATCTGAGTCATACTTTTGGCTTTCAAAAGTGACCTCCAACCCAAAAGGATGAATAGGGGAATTGTTTGGACAACAAGAAATGTAGGGCAATTGTAGGTCTAGTAAAGCAACAGCAGCTACTGTCAATAGTCCTCAGGAAGGCACCAAGCTTTTCTTCTATGATGGGGTTACCTAAGGACTGCAGGCTTTGCCAACTGATACTAGAAGGCTGACCAAATCATCGTGCCAGTGCAGAACTTAATCTCTTTTTAAGAGGGAGAATCAGATGGAACCTTGTCACTTCATTGCAGACTGTAAATATAGTGGAGGGATATCTGTCTTTCCCTGTTAATCTCTGTTTCGTTATATATCTCTCTAAGAAATTTTGTTGGTATTATTGGGCTCAGTGATGAATAAAAGACGTGATGACTCCATCTTACAATTAGCAATAGCCATATTCTTGATAGCACCTCTTAAACCCTTTTCTCTCTAGGGTTTGTAGGCTGTAGGATGCTGAGAGAAATCACAGGCATCATAGTAAGCCAATGAAGGAGATATTTGGGGATGGGAGGGTCATGCATAATAATAAAATCATCCAAAGTAGGCACCATCCTACTTCACCCATGTATAAGGTTAACCCTCTATGTTAGTACCTATGTACACAGATACAAAACAAGTTAAACATAAAATAGTATCTAGGGGAAAACACATTATACTTGGACTCATACCACTTGATTTTGACCACTAGCTTCACAACTTAGTAACTGTGTTAACCTCAGTGAATCATTTTATTTCTTTGAGCCTCATTTTCCTCATTTATAAAAAGGGAATAATAATACCTGCACTACCCATCTCACTGAAGTCTTGAAAGAAAGTTATTTTGTTCTTTTAAAAAAAATGCTTAAAAATCTTCTAGAAATTCTTGTTGGTCTTATGACTAATCTACATTTTTCTATGAGGATTTGCTTATAGATGTTATCAAGACATTGTTCTTGTCTTGTTTGCACATTGAGCTTCCCCATCACTATAGTAGATTTTTATGGTCAGTTTTTTTTCTTAAATTTTTAGCCTATTTCTTTATTTTGAACTTTATGTTAGAGTTAGGCTCCACTCACCTCAGTGGAAGGATATCTGGCCTGAGTTTCTGTTTTTTAATGTCCTTCTGCTGTTTTCACAGCTCAGTGAGGGTGGGATAAGGTAGGAGACTTTAAGTTTTCAGTGCTTCCAAGGTGTTGTGACTAGGGACATACTCTCTGGGTATGATCTCTGTAAGTTCCTGACCCAGGTTTGGGTCTGTTGGCTTGTATATGAGTTTCCATAGCAGGCTGCTAGACTCAGTCACTGTTAGTCTTCTGGTAGGTTCTACAGGTTCAGAGCAACTGAACTGCTGGCTCCTCCTTGATTTTGGTCTATTGCCCTGTTTTATTCTATTGCTGGTTTATGTGCAGGGCTAAAGGTTAGCACGGAGTCCTTCCTCTGCTCTTGGGCTCAGAGCTACAAAGCTAAGTTTTTTGAACTAGTTCCTTTCTTCATACACAGCTAAGGTCTCTCTCACTTACCTCAACCATTCATCTTGACCTGAAACTGTGACTTGAATGGGGTAATGCATGACCTAACTTCCATTCCTCTTGCTAGTGCTAGATCAGGGATCCTCTGAGATCTCTTTCTGTTCTGGTGCTTCCGGCTCTGATGTCTAGTCACAGAGCTTTTACCATCCCTGGATGCTGGAATACTCCCACTCACTGCTGCTACCTCTGCTGCCACTTACATTCCTAGCCAGCCCCCACCCTGCAGTCCACAGATCTCCCTGTCTATCTTTTTAAGCTGCCCTGATCTGGGAAAATTATTCACTATGACTTTTTCTTGGCTTTCCTGATCAGAATTTGGTCTGATATTTTCTAGGCTCTTGCAGAGTTGGGTGCATTATATAAGCTGGGCAAAAATGTTGACTCTTACTCCTCCAGCTGAATTCTACCTCTCAGGAAAAAAATATTTTATAAAGTATGATATAAACCTTTCCCTCCTAACTTCCTTATTACTATTGAGGGTTCCATTATCCTCCTGGTCACCCAGGCTTGCAACCTAGGTATCATCCTCAACTTCCTCATTCACCCTTTCACCCTCTATATTAGGGCTGTCCAAAATGCAGCCCATGTCCAGATGCTGCCCACAGCATGATTTATGCGACCCACCTACAAGCACAGAAATTTACATAAATGCTTTAGTAAAATAAGCCGAGCTACCACAGAGCTCTCACCAAAATGGAAAATCAAAATATATTGTCTATTGTTTCAATAAAAACCTAAGGTTGGACAGTCCTGCTCTATATAACAGTCTGTTGACAAGGCCTCTCACTTTTATTTTTGCATTATGCCTCACATATGCCCCATTCTATCCTCTAATACTGGCTCAGACCCTCATCACTTAACAGCTGGACTACAACAATAGCCTGCTGGTTGGTTTGCTACCCAAAAGTTTCTCTCCACTCCAACACACTCTCTCCTCAGCTGCCAAAATGATCTTCCTAAAGAACAGGTATGACCACATTACCGCCTCACCTGCTCCACATTCAGTAAACTTTAGAGGCTCCCTATTACTTCTCCAGGATCAAATATAGACTATTTTGTTTGGTGTTCAAAGCCATCCATAATCTGTCCACCTGACACCTTTCCAGTCTTCTTACATCTTACATTGCCTTTCCCAACTACAATTCTGTAACATTGGCCTTCTCAGCTGTTCCTCCAAGAGACTCCATCTCCAGAGCTAGGGTATTTTTTACTGGCTGTCCCATATGCCTGGAATGTTCCCCTCATCTCTGATTCTGGCTTCCCAAGTTTCCTTGGCTTCTCTCAAGTCTCACCCAAAAATCGCAATTTTTTATAGGGATCCTTTCCTGTTTTTACTTAATTCTTGTACTTTCCCTCTGTTTATCTGATTATCTTCAACTTATCCTGTGTATATCTTGCTTGTACATAGTTGTTTGTATGTTATCTCCCTCATTAGATGGTGAGCTTCTTGAGAGCAGGGACTGCCTTTGCCCTTTTTCATATTTCTAGGTCTTAGCACATAGTAGGTGCTTAATAAATTCATTATTTTATTAATAAACAGACATGATCCTTCCTCCTTTTCTTCCTTTTCTTCCCCCTGTTACTGCTCCACCTTCTCCTTCCCCAAAGAGCTTACATTCTGGCTCACAATGGGTCCCATTAGCCTAATATTCCAGCTGGTGAGATTCCACATCTTTCAGCAAAAGGATTTGTCCCACTATATTTCATTGACCTTGACTATTAACAGATCTGCTTCAACTTCACCGTGGCCAGGACTTGATTAGAGCCAGGACTCAGAAGCCAATCAAAGAACCATTAAGAGGAGAAACATCTGTGCCAATGATTACACCAACCTCCTACTCTGGCAGCCACTACCAGTGTTTTCTGCCTATTTTAGTCCTGGACAGACATAGCCAATTGTATTTGCAAAATACCCTGTTGACATGAATGAATGCTCTTGTGAAGAAGTATAGCCACTGTATCTATTCAATAGGTAAGGGAAGCAGATCCCAGAGAGTTGGGAAGGTCAAAGGATGTAGCTGTGGGATCCGTATCATTTATCACTCCTCTCTTTTGCTGTTTCCTTTCTCTGCCCCTTTCCCATCCAGTGCTCTTAGGAAGTTGAGACCCAGAGGGAAGGGTGACTTGCTCACAGTCACATAGCAAATTAGTGGCACAGCTGTGACTAGAACCTGGGTCTCGACCCCCCCGTCTGGATCACTTGCCACTAAACCATCCTGCCCTCAAATTCTCCATGGGCAGTTAGTCTGTTTCTGTGTCTGGTAGAATGTAAATGCTCCTCAGGAAAATTGTTTATCACTCTGCAAATTCTCTGGAAGCAGCAGTGAATGGGTGTTATCTTCCCTGCAATGTGTTTGCTACCTAGAATGGCTAGTGCTGCACCGCCCCGAAATTTTGACATACTATCTTTATAAACCCTCATCTCCTGGATGCTTGAACACTCACCCCACACTCACCTACTTCCAGCAATTTGCTTTTTCTGGCAAACTCTTATCTCCTGGAAGAAGCCTCAGCCTCTATCTGCCCTCCCTCGCACTCCCCCTCCCCCACCTTCCTTGAGATATTAAAATGGGAGTGTGGTACATGGTGATGGATGAGCTCTGCTCCCATCATTCATTACCTCTTCTGGGTTGGAGTAAATATTTACTTTTTTTCTGCAGAAGAACAATGAGGTTTTCATGCAGGAGATGGATGTTTGGTGTATATAGAATATCATGCTTGTCTAACTCCTTTGAACATGTTCCACTCATTTCCCCTTCTCTCCTGGGGGCAGAGAAGCAAGGTGAGTCTTTTGACCTTTCAGAGGATGCTCTGCAGAGGTGTGTGGATTGTTGGATCTGACTACTAGAGCTCTTTTTGGCTAAAGGGCCAGCAGCAGAGTTTTTGTTGGTAACTGGAGCTTCTTTCTTTGCTCAGGAACCTCCTGGTACTTATTGTTTCACAACACTATCTTAACTGTCAAAATACAGGACTGCTTTTCTATGGCCTGTGAAGCTGCAAATTTATGAAAAACTGACTGCCAGGAGCCTACAGTTGCTGACTCCTCCTTTCTCTCATTCCATTGCTCTTGCCGTCTGTCTCTTTTGTTTCCTCTCCATTTGATCTTTTCTCATTCTCCTCTGCTCTCCTTTCCTCCTCTTTCCAACTCTTCTCTCCTCCCTCCTCCTTCTTCTCTCCTCCCCTTTTCTTCTCCCCTCTTCATCTTTCCTCTCCCTTTCCCCCTCTTCCTCTACTTTCCCCTCTCTCCAATTTTTTCTTCTTCTCTCCTCTTCATCTTTTCTCTTCCTCTTTCCTTTCCTTCTCTCCTCTCCTCTCTGTTTCTTTCCTTCTCCCCTCCCCTTTCTTCCTCCCCCCCCCCACCTTCTCTCCTCCTCTCCTCCTTTCCATTGGGAACAGGAAGATAGGGCTCAGAGTGATAAATTAATGACAAAAGTTTCCTTCCTTACATGAAAGACAAGGTAAAAAAAAGTATCTTTGTAAGTGGACTCCAATTTTTACTCATGGGGGTAGGATTATAGGTCATTCCATTCATTCAGCAAGCCTTTAACTAGTCTACCACATTCAAAGCACTGTTCTAGTTGCTGAGACGCAGAGATGTCAATGAAATAGATTCTACCTTCATAGAGCTTACTGTTACTGATAATTTGTTCATTCAGTCAACATTTTGAAATTGCTTCTCTTTGCATGCTCTTTTCCCAGGTGCCTTGTCTGCCATATAAAAAGAAACCATTGTCACTGTTTTTAGGGAGCTTGTAGTTCAATTTGTAGTAACGGAAATAGTGAGCCAGGGCATCAATAATGATGTAGAATACGGAAGTGCTCAAGGAAGGTACAACAAACAATCTTCTAGGAGGCGCAGCACCTTGTAATTGGGAGAGACCTGGGCTGGGTGTCAGAAGACCTGGGTCCAGAAAGAATTACTATTGCTATTAGTTTTGCAAGGAGGTAGAGATGACAAAACCCTGCTTCCACTAGTTCAATATCAGTGGCATTCTGAAATCTCCGCTTCCCAAGTTCTTACATTCCCTGGAGAGCATTTGGTGCTCCTGGTGCCGGAGGAGTTGGTAGCTGGGGGTGGAGGGGAATGGCCTTCATTTCTTCTAAATGCTCATCATTAAACAAATACATTTGAATTGTGGTAATCAACTCTAGAAATCTGAGCCCAGCCCAACCACTCACATGTTTTGTGCCTCACTGAGTTATGGAATTGATTTCCTCTTGTTACATAACACTGCTTAATGCACAGATCCTATTGCTGGCAGTGGGTGACTCTAATCGCTCCAGCAGCAGCTTATTAACTGATTGCAACTGATTGTGTTACCCTGTGTTAGAGGAAGTAATTAGCCCTCACTTCACTGCAAACCAGTCTTTGGCTGTAGAAATGACTCTACTCATATTGGGGGGAGAGCAGGGATATTCAGGGTTGTTGTTTAAAACATGAGCTAGTGGCCTCTGTCTTGTCATATTACTCGCTTTGGCTGCCTAAGGCAAGACAGTGCTTTGACCTGGTAGAATTAAATTCCAGGGTTGGGGTAAAATGAGGATGAGGCAGCTCTGTCCTGGAAAGTGTTGCATTTGGAGTTTAGTTAATGGGTTTGAAGACCCAAAGTGAAGTGTTACTTGGCCAGATTAATTTGTGACTTAGTCTCTTACATAGTAGATGTTTAAAATATGCTTTCTGAATTGAAATAGAATTGAATTAATATGATATTATTCATCATCTACCTGTTTCCTTTAAAATCAATCTACTTTGCCCAATTAATATCAATCTCTTTCATTGTTTTTATGTTAATTTTTTGTTCATTATATTTTTATGTTAATTTTATCTAATTGTATTTTATGTTAATTTTATTTAATTGTATTTTTTGTATTTAATTGTATTTCTTATGCTGATTTTGTAATCTTCTTGCTCACATTTAACACTATACTAGTTTGAATATATGACATCATCAAATTTAGAAGACCCCTAAATACAGACATCTTTAAAGTGAGATTTCTTTGAATAATACATATATATGTCTCAATACTTTATGTGTCTGTATATAAATGTATATCTGTATATATTACACACATATGTATATGTGTATTATATATACACATATACAGATACACATATACATGTATTTGTATGTATACATGCACACTCAAAAATAATACTGATTATAGACTACTATACTATACCAGATTTTATACAAGCCAGATTATAAGACTAAAGTCTAGCCTACATTCAGACCAATGTGTTAGATTAATGAGAGACATCCTGACAATGTGGACAGAGAGTTGACCTTGAAACCAGGAAGATTTGAGTTCAAATCCCAACTCTGACACATACAGAATAAATGACCCTCAGCAAGTAATGCAGCCCCTCAGGGCTGAGGTGACTCTATAAAATTATAAATTGCAGAGAAGGTGATGATTTACATTGGTAGAGGGTGTTTCCCAATCTGGGAGTTCCCTGAAGCCACAGGTCCAGTTTTAGCCCTATGTTACATCAAGAATGTTGTTCAGTTGTTTCCAACTCTTTGTGACCCTATTTTTTTTGCAGTGATACTGAGTAGTTTGCCATTTCCTTCTCCAGTTCATTTTATAGATGGGGAAACTGAGGCAAATTGGGTTAAGTGACTTGCCCAGGGTCACACAACTAATAAGTGTCTGAGGCTAGATTTGAACTGAGGAAGATGAGTCTTGCTGACTCCAGGCCAGCATTCTATCCATTAAGCCACTTGACATGGGCCAATAATGGAATGAGATTTGTGCTGTTCCTTGACTAGTCCTGCTATGGCTTTTATTTCTTCTGCTTACACTCATGAGGAGAAATCATTGCTAGGTACTCTGCATTTATTTGCCTCATTTGCTATTCTCTCTAAAACACTTGGGAAAAGAGGAGATCAAGAATATTCTGTGTTCTTGGACCAGGTGAAAAAGAAGGATTCACTGCAGTGGCAAATCCTCTTGCTCATTAATGCAGCCAGAATGTAAGCTTCAATATCATTCTGACTGACCACCAGTGGACCCTCATACCGTCCCATATCTCACCATCTACTAAGCACACAATATTAAAGCCAGCCTGTTTGTGAGATTTATTGGAAACAAATTAGCTTAAATTTATTGCGAATTATTGATTTCAACATTCAAAGGTTAATGAGGTTTGCTCCTTCATTCAGCACTTCTACTCTAGGGAGAATAATGAGATTGCCTGAAGACACAAACCATTCAATTAAAATAAACAGATGACTCCGACATACATCATGGCTATATCTGATTCTTTCTCTCTCTCTCTCTCTCTCTCTCTCTCTCTCTCTCTCTCTCTCTCTCTCTCTCTCTTTCTCTCTGTCCTTCACCCCCAGCCTCCTTAATCTCTCAGGTGATTTTCATTTTTTAATTTGAACAAACGATTAAGGTGATTCCAGGTAGCACCATGAAAAATGTTCAGTTTTTCCTTTTAAAGACTATTCTGTAGAGTAGTAGGGGTGTTCTACCACATCTATCAGGATTCCTGCCTTTTGACACTTTAAAGACACTCTAGTGTCTTAATGATAGAAATGTAGATAGATTGATGCTCAATTTGGCACAAAAGACTGACAGGATAGTCTAATTACATGATTAGAAGCAACAGGCAAGAGGAGAGTGAAGATTTATTAGGCTTGCTAACTTGTATTTGTTGTCTTGTTTTCCAGTTTAGTTGATCCCTGCTAATCTAGGACTACCTAGCTCAGTGAATTGTGAAAAAATTGCATTGTAAAGCACCATTATACACCAGCTATTTTCATATATAATATAATACAAATGTAAGATATCATTTCATATTAGATCACACAGTAATACATTATATACAACATTGTATAATGTTATATGCTTTTATTATTAATCATAACTACAACCATAATCTTAGAACCTTGCTTTCATTTCTCTGAAGTATTACAGGACTTCTGATAGAAGATAAGGTACTTGAGGGCAAGCAACATTTTGTTTTTCTTTATATCTCTAGTATCTAGCACAGCAACTGACTTATAGTAATCATTTAATAAGTGTTTGTTGAATTGAGTTCAATTGAATTAGTCTGATTCTTGTGTGGCAGAAATATAATCCATTTCCAGACCCATACTTTTGAAACTTTTCAGCTCTTTTCCTGGTATATAGTAAGTGCCTAATAAATGCGTGTTGATTGATTGGAATCCAACATCGTAGACATAGCTCACATTTTTGTGGTACTCTATAGAATGTAAGGTCTTTGAAGGAAAAAGGTTATTTATTTTTTGTCTTCGTGTCTCCAGTGCCTAGCACAATGACTAGCACATAGTGGGTGCTTAATAAATGTTTGTCGATTAATGTATAGTTTGCCAATTGCCCTCTTCAAAATAACCCATGTGAGTCAATAATACAAGTACTAATATTCTGATATTTTACAGTTGAGGAAATTGAGGTTCAGAGTTGAGGTGATTTGACCACAGTCACACAGACAGTGGCAAAATTAAGACTGGAATTCACGTTGTCTGAATCCAAAGCCAATGGCCCTTCTGCCCTGTCAGTCTGCATTGCTGCTATACCATGCTGCCTCACTACACTCTCCTCATGGAACCCAGATGCCACACAGAATTCTGCAGTAAGAGATAGAGATAATGTTCATCTAGGACTCGTGTAGGTCAGTACGGTCACCTTTTGAGTTCCAGAAGTGCAGAGTTTCAACTGAAATAGCAGAAAAACTTTGGATCAGGACAGTATGGCTGCTTTCCATGACCTCTAATTGAGGAAGCTGAGATGCTTAAAAAGACAGGAGGACCCAGAGTTGCTGACTGCTAGATATGTCAGCATTTGATACACCTCAAATTGGCATTAGCTATCCGGCCTCCCCAGTGGAACAAGGTACTGAAACTAACCAACCATTTAGATGTTCAACAACAAAGTGGTCCCAAAGGAAAACATAACTCTTCAGAAGCATTATGTGGTTCTGCAGGAAGAATCACAGATGCCAAATGATGGCAAAATAGAGAGATAGGGATCCTGTGGAATGATGATGGTTAGCCACTCTGGGAGGACGTGGAAATGCTTGGATTTTATACAGTAGCATTGACATCGACTTATAGTTATGTTCCTCTCCTCACATTTCTAGGGACTTGACCAATACAGGGTTGATTTCCTGAAAATAAGGTGTATTATCCACCCCTGGGGAGTGGTATAGTGGAAAAGAGCTCCAATTTTAGAGTCTGGAGACCTGGATGAGTCTTTACTTTCTTCATAAGATAGGGATGGTAATTTGTTGTTGTTCAGTCATTTTTAGTTGTGTCCAACTCTGTGATCCCATTTGGGGTTTTCTTGGCAAAGATACTGGAGTGGTTTGCCCCTTCCTTCTCTAGCTCATTTTATAGATGAAGAAACTGAGGCAAACAGGGCTAAGTGACTTGCTCAGGGTCACACAGCTGATAAATGTCTGAGGGCAGAGTTGAACTCAGGAAGATGAGTATTCCTGACTTCAGGCTTGATATTCTATCCACTGAGCCACCTGGCTGCCCTGGGGATAATAATATTTGTGCTAATTCAAATGTTTCTGAGGCAGCAGAGTGTAGTGAAAATATCACTGGATTTGGAGTTAAAGGTCCTGAGTTTTTGCCTCAGATCTGCCACTTGTTTTTTCAGTGAGTAAACTTTTCTGAATCTCGGTCTCCTCATCTGCGAAATGAGGGAATTGGATTTGATAACCTCTAAGGTGTCTTCCACCTCTAAAATGAAATGTAATCCTGAATTTGTGGTGCTAGATAAGCAGGATAAGATATTTTCTTATCCTGAGAAAGAGAATGTTAGCTATTCATGAATTTAATAATGTACAAAAAATCTGTCCTTTCCAGAGCAATAAGATTCAGGGCCAGGAGATTTGGGTTCTACTCCTAGCTCTGAGAGCTGCGCCTGGAGTCAGGAAAACCTGAGTTCAATTCTGGTCTCAGAGACTAACTAGTTATGTGATCCTGTGCAGCCACTTGAACTCTGCTTCAGTTTCTTAATCTGTAAAATGGTAGCAATAATAATAATTTATTAATTTAATTTATTTATTAATATTATAACATTAATTATAATATTTATTTATTAATATAATATAACAATATTATTGATGATGATGAAAGTACCCAACTCCCAGGTGAAGATCCTCCATATGAGAATAAAATGAAATAGTACTTTTCAGGAGCTTTGCAAACTTTAAAGTACCATATAAATGCTTGCTATGATTTCTAATGGGGCGGGTAGGTAGTGCAGTGGATAAAGCACGGGGTTTAGAATTGGAAAGGTTCACTTTCTGGAGTTCAAATATGGCCTCAGACACTTACCCATTGTGTGACTGTGAGGAAGTGACTTAACCCTGTTTATTTCAATTTCTTCATCTGTAAAATGAGCTGGAGAGGGTCATGGTGAACCACTCTAGCTTCTTTGCCAAGAAAACCCCCAAATGGGGTCACAACAAGTTGAACATGACTGAAACCATTCAGCAACGACAACAAACTCTAAGGAATAGTTGATGATGGTCTATCCGTCATTTCTTTAGGTTGTTCTATAGATAGACATAGATAGAATGCTGGACCTGGAGTCAGGTAGTCCTGAGTTCAAATGTGACCTCATATACCAGTTTTGTGACTCTGGGCCAAATATTTAACCTGAATACCTCAGTTTTCTCCTTTGTAAAACAGATAATCATAGCACCCATCTCCCAGGATTGTTGTGAGGATAAATGAGACAATATTTGTAAAAGTGCTTTTCAAACATTAAAGCACTATATAAATGCTAGCTATTATTTCTCTTCTCTGGTCTTCAGTTTCCTCCTCTGTAAGATGAAGGTGTTGACCTAGGCCAACTGTAATGTCCCTTTTATGAACTGCAACAACATTTTTACCATCATGAAAGGAAGTGAGAGACGGTGAGGCCAGCTTTGGAGTCAGAAAGACCTGGATTTTAGTTTTATCTGTGGCGTGAGAAAATCACTGTCTCCCTCGGATGAACCAATGATCTAAATCAGGTAGAGGGAATCGTTATACCAGGAGTTCCCTGCATAGATGGAATCATAAGCTCAGAGCTAAGAAGAGAAGAAAAAAAAGAAATGGAGTTTCTTTTATGTCTCCAATCAACTGTGATAATTGTCGCTGGGTGTATGGACCTTTGTAGAGTAGGCCCCATTTAACAGCAGAGCTTCTCAAATGGGCCACATCCTATTTGTAGAACACAGATGGTCATTCCCCCACCAAACATGCTTGTGACGTAGGCTATGACAACACTGGGAGTTAGGCCATGACAGCACATTCCCCACTTAGTAGCTGAAGAGACTGAATTATTGAGAGACTAAGTAACTTGGTCAAGATTATAGAAATTTAAGATGTTAACTGACTAGTATTGTACTCTGAGCTTCTATATGCCTGTCTTTGAATAAAATCCATTGCCCTTGCCTGTCTCTGGACCATTTTTGTGTTGGTCAAAGGAAGCATTAAAAAACCCAACAAAACCATCTTGCCCATCATTATTATGTATGCCACCTTTGTAAGCACAATATAGCTGTCTGAGTATGGCCTCCTCCACTTTTTCTGCTTGGAGTCCAAAGAGAAAAGGGTATTGCACCATATGGGTTACCTTTCTCCATTCATCAGCATTTTGATTAAAGTCACTCATAGGCCCTTTCCCTTGAGTAGAACAGATTGAAGTCTTTACTAACTGGACCTGTTTTTTGAAGGAAAGAAAAAACGAGCCATTTCTGTTCTATTTACATGTTACCTCTTGGCTCTGCAAAAAGGGCAGATTGCAGTTTTGTGCCCTAAATTATTCCTGATTTCCATTCATCACACCACTGCTCACCACTGCTACCTTATTCTCCTTTTGCTTACGTGCCTCCAGGTTGTGTTCATCCAAAAAAAGAGTAGTGGAAAAACAGTTTCACCATAATGTGAAAAATCTTCAATACATATTCATGCAAATCTCAACTGCCCATCAGCCATAGCTCCAAAGTTCTATGTTACTTAATAGCTTCTGAGGACATCTTTTGGTTGCTTTCTATTTTCCACCAAATAGGAAGGACATTAGAATTATAAACAATACACATTTTACATGAGTTAGCATTGTTCCATTATTTTGTTGTCATCATCCTTTAAAGTCTTCATCCGAGGCCTCATTGGAGCATGAGGGTGACCTTGATTCTGCCAGTGGAATATAAGCTCTGGAAGGTTCTATCAAGTTGAAAAGAATTTGAGTTCAGGCTTGACAATGGACCAGCTTGGTTAATCATGGAGAGCTTCACTTCCACAAAGTGGGAACCAGGAGATGATTATTTTTTGGTCCACAGAAACTCAGGAAACTGTCTATTAAGGTTGAAGGGGCTACAATCTTCATTGTTGGTCATATTGCTGGTACCAGTGAAATCAGAGGTTTTCAAAATGGTCAATAATAACAACAAACATTAAGCACTTTCTGTGTGCAAAGCTATGTGTAGGATACAAAGTTTAGATGAAATGCTGTCCCATTACTCAGTGTTTACAGTCTAGAGAGAGAATGAGAAGACAGCACGAATAACTGTAATACACACCATGTTGTGAGTTCGTAAGAGTGTTATAAAGTATATAAAGTGTTATATAAGGTTCTATAGGGTAGGTTGATATTGAAGAAGTGGGGGGGCAGTTAGGTTTCAAAGAATCTATAGGATGTTGGTCAAGTCACTTAACCCCAATTGCCCTGCCTTCCCCCCTACCAAAAAACCCAAAAAACAAAAACAAAAAAAGAATGTATAGGATGTCAACAGGCAAAGCATAGGAGAAATTACTTTCCAACCATAGAGAACAGTGTGAGCAAAGGAATGGTGGCAGATTACAGATGGTGTTTTTTGGGAGAAGGAAAAGAACTAAGCCATTACATCTGAAGTACGGGGTTCATGTGGGAACATATTATACTGCTACATAGTAAGAGTCCTTGAATGCCAGGCAGAGGGATTTAGACTGTTAAAACAATAGGATCTTAGATCATAGCTCCAGAGCTAGATGGGGCCTGAGAAGCTATCTAATACAATCCTTTCATTTTATAGGTGAGTAAACTGAGGCCCATGTGACCTAGGGTCACAAAGGTAGTAAGCATCAGAGGCAGGATTTGAATCTAGGGCCTTTGGCTCTAGAGCCAGTACTTTTCCACTATAACACATTTGGCTGAAGAAAGACATTTCAATGTCCTCTTGGCTGGTTAGTCTGGTTTTCCACACTTCTAAGGCCATCTTCTCCAAGAAGCCTTCTCAGAGCAGTCAAGGAGAATGTTAAACTTTGCTCATCCCCTCTGATATCCATTTATGTTTTTGAACTTAGCTTTGTGGACATTCGACCACTTTTAGTATTGGCTACTTTTCTTAACACTTAAAAGAGAGAAGCTACATTCTCTGAGGGGAAGGAGCAATGGAACAGGAGCAACACAACCTGAGTTTGAATCCGCATTCTGCCTTTTATTAGGTATGTGAACGCAGGCAGTTATTTACCACCTTAAACCTGTTTTCTAGTCTGTAAAATGGGGAACGTACCTCCCCTACTAGATTCACAGAGTTGTTGTAGGGATTAAATTAAATGCTTTGGGAAAATGAAAATAGCACTATACAATATTGTCAAATGTATTTATTTTCTTGGGCAGCTAGGTGACACAGTAGATAGAGCACTGGGCTTTGAGGAAGACTCATCTTCATGAGTTCAAATCCAGCCTCTGACACTTACTTAGCTCTATGATGCTGGGCAAGTCATTTAACCCTTCTTGCCTCAATTCCTTATCTATAAAATGAACTGGAGAAGGACATGGCAAAGCACTCAAGTACCTTTTCCAAGAAAGCCCTAAATGGGGTCTCAAAGAACTGGATACAACTGCACAGCAACAGATTTACTTTCTTGGATGTGCCATTATCAGCAATGGCAAGTGTTGACTATCACTGGTTTATTTATTTATTTTTCCATTGATTTTGTCTGACCCTATTTTCAGTGATATAAGGAATTCCTGGGGGGGGAGGGTGAAATCCTCTTTTCCAATGAAGAGCAGTGGCTGCTCTGTCACTTAGACTTACAGAGTTGCCTGGGGACACTGAGGCTTTAAGTGACTTTACCAGGTTAACCACCCAATAACTTCCTGATTCAGGGGCCACTAACCTCTTCCCAGAAGAAATTGAGTTGGGTTTGTCTAATATGAAAGAAAATGAAAAGAGAAATATGGAAAGAAAGGCCTGAGTTTATTCCTGATTGTTCCTATTGTTAACCTCTCTGAACTTTAGTTTCCTCGACTCTAAGATGAGAGGGTTGGTCTATATGATTTTTATGATCTCTTTCAGCACTAACATTCTATGCTCTCTATTTTAAGGCCTTTTTCAGCTCTGTAATTCTGTGGTTGCTAATCTAAAGTTCATTCCAACTCTGATGTTCTATATTATATGTATTAAGGTCCCTTTCAACTATAACAGTCATAGGTTCTGTGATTCTAAGATGGACTAATTCTATTTAGCCCTGGAGAGCCACTTTTCTATTCAGTCGCCAATTCATTGGTAGAAATTACAGCTTTTCTCAGTTGGAGGTAGACTGCTCACTGTTTTGACTCTTTCTGCTAAGGCATGGGGTTATATATTTTACTGCTCCAGAAATCCAGGGTAGGAGCTAGCTAGATGTCTGGCCCAGAAGAACTGAACACAAAACTCCCAATGTGGTCTGACCAGAGCAGTTTCTGATGGTGGTGGTATTGTTGTCTCTTCTGGGTAACATTTGAGATCCATGGAGATCATAGGGAAATAGATCTAAAACTGGAAAAAACCCCCAAACTTCCAAGGCCATGTAGTCCAACTCCCTCATCTTCCAGATGAGGAACCCGAGGAGCAGGACTTTTATTTGACTTGCTCAATATGACACAGGTGGTAGGTAACCGTGGAGGCAGGATGGGACGTTAAACTCAGTGGTAAGAACTAGGACTTGTAAAGGTAACTTGCAGGGCAGCCAGATTTCATTTCAATGAAAGAAAGACTTCCTAATAAAAACTGTCCAAAAATGGACCATGATACCTAAGGAGCCAGTGGAGCCCTCATCATTGGAGGATTCCACATGGAAGCCGGATGACTACATGCTGTAGGATGTTACAGAGAGATTTCTGCTTAGTTAGGGTTTGCTCTTGATATTCTGTGAGATTTCTTCCAGTCTGAGTTTCTATGATCCCATGATTCAATGATACTAATGCAATGTGGGACCTTTTTTTAAGGAGGTTACCGCCTACCTATATGATTAGGGATGAAGCAGGCTCCATATTAGACAAACTGGACTTACTCAAAGAGGAGTCCAGGCTATACTAAGGTTTATTTTCTTTTCTTGGATAGGTTATCAAATCACTTTGTGATTGTGGTTAAATGACTAGGCCTCTGCACCTCAGTTCACCAGTGTGGGAAGAGGGAATAATCTGTTTTCTCTTAGGAGATACTCAATAGCCTCATTGAATATAAAGGATATTGTAATTCTTTGGGAATGACATTATATCTGTATAAGGAAATAACTTATTGAGCTGACTACTTGGAAAATTATAAGGATGTCTTGGTGGGGAAGCCTAATGGGTTCTATACCAAGTGACTGAGGAAATGATAACCAGTATAATGCAAGCTTCATGAGGTCAACGACTATTTCATTTTCATCCTTGTATCCCTAGGACCTAGCAAAATAGCTTGTACATAGTAGATACTTAATAAATGCTTTTGAATGAACAAATGTGTGTAAATATTACAATTATTAACAGCATAGGCAAGCTATGCATTGTGCTCAGACTAAGATAGCTATGAACTCACAGTCCTCACAGTCACAGTATGAAGTAGGTAAATTCTTTCACGGAGGTGTTGGTAATATGGTCACATAAGGTGCCTATTAAGTAGCAGTAATTGCGTTAGGCCTTAAATCCTTTGTAGATCACAACATTTAGGCTGCACTGAAAAAATCCAGACCAAAGGATAGAAAGCTAACCCAATTCTTTTTGCCTCCCTCTTGGATTTTGACTATGCAGTGAAATATTTATTTCAGAAATGGTAGCAATGCTCCCTGAGATATGTGCAGAACGATGGACCAGATGACCTTAAAGGGGCCTTCTAGGGCCCCTTTAAGCTCTAAGCGTCTTTATTTCTGTGGTCCTTTTCCTGATTGGAATTTTTAATTAAATTTAAATGGAACCACAAGTGAATATAAAAGGGGAAAATAAAATAAGACTAATAATGGAATGTGATACAGGGAAAATTAAACTAATATATGCACATTGGTTTGGATCCTATGGCCGAGCTGGGATTAAATAGCTCATCTTTTAGAGAGACCTTGACTCTTTACTGTAAGTAAATGACCTCTTCTAGTGCACTTAATGGCATCCTAATGGCTTGAAAGACTTAATGCAGCTCCCCAATTCATTCCCTACTGATCAGTAGACCCAGTGGGTATAATGTACTTCCACATAGACTCTGGATAAATGACTAGAGGATTAGGATCTAGGAAGAGTTATTAAACTTTAAACCAATAAAGAGATTTATTTCATGGACTTTTCTTTTTAATGGTGTATTTGTGATAGACTTGATTTTAAATTCTGTGAAACTCTCCATGCTGTTGTCCAAAAAGGTTTTTCCAGACATATAAATCATCAGCTGATGGACTAAGGCACCTACATAGGTGAGAGGGGTCTTTTTTCTATGATGTCATCTGGGGGCCTAGCTAAGCTAATACTTAGTATTAGCACTAATGGTTAAAAGTGCCCATCCATTGATTGTAATAAAAACATCCTTAATCAGTCATAATAAGACACAGTGAAGAGCAAAAGCAAACTTACAGATCCTTATTAATTCCTCCAGTGTTTACATTTTTCAGATGTTGAGAGAGCAGCTCACTTAGCCTAACCCAACTGTTTTTAATGTTGATATAAAGACAGTGACAGGTACCCATGGCAGTGCCAGTTTTGGTCTCCCCATTCCTCATCACTCACAAGAACATTAGTAAAAATACCACGCGGCTAGAAGTAATTGTTGGCATTTGCTTACTTTGATAGATGTACTCAGTCCTGCCGGGAGAAAATCTTTGGTTTAGCTCATGGTAATAATGCAGGTAGTGGTACAACACAGCACAGAGTCTGGACAAATATTGTAAAAAATGCTAACTAACTGGTAATAGGAACTTTTAGGTCACTATCTGAGAGGTGATTCCAAGACAAAAATCTTAATCTTCATCATATTACTGGCTTAAATGTATATAGTAATCTCTATATCCATATCTATATATGTATGTATAGATACACACTCACATATGCATTTCTACACAAAAATCTTTCTCAGATGCTTCATCATGGTATGGATGTGACTCTGGGTTTTCAAAGACTATGCTACCAAAGCATAATCTCTGAAAGACCTAAATGAGTTGAAAAGGGTACAAGTATAGCTACCATGATGGAATGTGTATTTATTGTCCAAGGACCAGCCTGGTCAAATCAGGTCATCCAAACACCAATTACCAGATGATGAGTTGTTCTTATTTTTCTAGCTACAGCAACTGAGGAAACCATTTATTGGGGAATGGAAGGGTTTGATATGCATTAGTGAATGGAGCATTCTCATGGATTCAAAACCAAACCAAACCAAACCACAACCTGGATCCCTGAAAGAACATGATCTTTTTTCTTGAATTAACAAGAGATGTTTAGACACTGGATATAATAATTTCACCCAGAAGTTTAACTAATTTAAATTAATTTCCTCAACAAAGAAACCTAAAGAACCCAGAAAATCTCTTAATCAGAAAATATCTGACTTACTTATGGGAAGCAATTTGGAGTAGTGGACAGAATGTTGGACATGGAGTCAAAAAGATCTCTCTTAAATTATTGCCTCAAACCTTTACTAGCTGTGACATTAGATAGTTTAGGTAAGCTTTTTAGCCTCTTTTTTCTCATCTGTAAAATGCAGATAATACTAGATAATACCTCACTAGCTTGTTGTTAGGATCAAATGAGGTAATATATGTAAAGGACTTGGCAAATCCTAAAGCATTATGTAAATGTTTGCTGTCATTACTAATAGATAGAAAGGGAGGCAACACAGAGTTGATAAATAATTATGAGTTGTATCATATAAATATAAATATATGTGTGTATATATATATATATATATACATATATATCCACACACAAAGAAGAATAATGGACAATTATGAACTGTATCATCTTCTCAAGTGGAAAGAAACAGAAAGTAAAACCAGTTTAAAGAAAGCTTGGTAAGATATACAAAGAAGCAATGCTATCTCAGGGGTATTCAAGGATGAAAATGGAAAGAATACTATAAACAAATGAAAGATGGAAAATATTTGCAAAAATCATTTTAACAAAATTTTTTTTCATCCACCTTTGGACCATAACATCACAGTTACAAATATGTTTCAGCTCAACTTATGGAGGAGATCTATGTTGCAGTCGGTACCACTGTGGAGTCATGAAGGAATGATAGAAAATATCTGAAGAAAGGAAATATACTAAAGACATGGTCAAAAAGAACTCAGATCTTGTTAATACCAAAAAAGGTGACAGAGAAATTAAAAAATGGACTAATCTTCCATGCACTAACCCACTATTCTTCCATCTATATAACATCCTTATGGGTAATCTATCTACATGTGAATTAATGATGTTCTTGATGAGGGTATTAATAGGGAACAAGCAGACTTTTTTAAAGTTAAATTTTTATTTTTTCAATTGACAAGTATTTATTCTCTTCCCTTTCCAGCTTACCCTTCATTCTCTCTCATTGGGAAAGAAAAAACAAAACAAAACCCTTGTGGGAACAATCAGGACAATAATTTGTACAATAAATTGTAAAAACAAGCAACTTTCAAAGACTCCAGAACTCTGATCTATAAAATCACCAGTCATGATCCCGTAGGACCGATGATTAAGAACGCTGCTCATTGTCTGGTATGATGGTGATGATCTCAAAATTCGAAGTGAGACATACATTTTTTGAACATGGCCAAAGATTTTTTGGAATTTGTTTTGCTTCACAATTTATATTTTACTTGTGATATGCAACAATGGACTACATCTTTATCATTTCACAACTGAAAAACAGAAAATAAGATGCCATTGTTCTTATAAATTGATAATCTTATAATTTTATAAACCAAAAAATTGTTTGATTTTCTAGATCGGAATACTACCCAAGAGGCTGTTTTATAGTGAAGTGTCTCCCACCCATACATCAAAATCATTCAAGATTTTTTCTAAGAAGTAACAATAGAAACTGCTTTCCCTCCTTATTGTAGATGTTCTCCAATGTAGCCTAGGTCCCGCTCTTCCCCTTGTACATGATTTAACTTATTGATCTCATCAGCTCACAAAAATTGAGCTATCATTTCTATGTAGAGGATTCCTAGATCTATATATTCAGCACTAGCCTCTCTTCTAAGTTACCATCTCAGTTCACAAAATGCTTTTTAGAAATCACAAATTTCAAGTACTGTAGACATCTCAATCTCAACACAAAACACAAATCATCATATTCTCTTCAAAACACTTCCCTTTTCCCAACTTTTATTTTATTCTTGAGGATATAACTATCCTCCTAGTCACCTAGGCTCACAGTCTTAGTGTCATCCTTAAACCCTCATTTATACTCATTCTACATAGCCAATCTGTTGCAAAGTTTTGTCATTTCTACCTCCACAATGTCTCTTTTCTAATTGTTATTCTACCTGCTCACGTAGCTACTACCCTGGTGGAGGTCCTTATCAACACCTTATGCTGTCAATTACCTTCTTGGTATCTCTGCATAATCTTTTCTCACTTCAATCCATTCTCTGATTGGTTGCCAAAAGATTTTCTTAAAGTGCAAGTATGATCATGTCAAACCTTACTCAGTGAACTCTAATAGATTCCTTTTACTTCTAGAATAAAACATGAAATACTCTGTTTTGGCATTTAAAGCCCTTTACA
>CM053625.1:44113394-44153329 GCA_028646595.1 Phalanger gymnotis | reverse complement strand
GTTCCTGACTTAGTTTTAGGAAGAAAATCATTTTGGAGAACAAGGTAGATTCTATCAACAGCAAAACATAAGTCTCAACACCACTATCCACAGAGACTTAAAATTACTGACCAAAACAGAGAAGATGCATTTGAATCAATTACGGAATTATCTCAGAATTGAAGAGACATTAGGGGTTATCTGATCAACCACCCGACCAATGCAGGAATCTCCTATATAATATTCCCAGCAGTTAATTATCTATCTTCCCTGATAGAGCACCTCCACTGATGCACAGTTCACTGTCTAATGAGGCAGCCCACTTATGAAGCTCTTTCTTATATTGAACCAATACCTACCCCCCTGTTATTTCCATCCATGATCCTACAAATGGCCTTTCAAACTAGACAGATTCTAATTTCTCTTCTAAATGTGATGAATCTTTGACTATTTGAATGCAATGCCCACATCTCTTTTACTTAAAAAAGGTTCTGGTTCTTCTTTCAACCACTTCTTTTCCTGGCTTCCTGACCCTCCACCATATTTGTCACTCTCTCCTGGATGCATGGTAGTTTGTCAATGTGTCACCTAAATGTGTTTGTGTGAACTAGACAAAACGTTCCAGTTGTATGATCAGAGAAGAAGGGACCATTACTTCTTTTATCGGGATATGTTTTCTATTAATGCAGCTTATGGTCCCATTAGATATTTTGCCTGCTAAATCATTCTGTTGAGGGAAATACCCTTCCCCTTGTTCTCTCACCAGTTCATATCCTACTGATTCTTCAGCTCAGGGGTCACTGTCTCTGTAATGTTTTCTGGTCCTACTCCATACCGTAACGATCTTTCCTTTCTCTGAACTTCTAAAGAATGCATACAGTTTATAATTTGATTATGCTATATGCCATGCTATTCTCAAGGTGTTGCCTATATATGTCTTCTCAACTAGACTGAAATCACTTTGAAATTCCCCATAGCTCTTGGCATAGTGCTAGTCACATAGCAAGTATTAAACTTGGAATCAGATGATATAGGTTTCAGTCCTGGCTCTAACACTTGTTATGACTGTTAATGAGTCATTTTAATCTCTCTGAGGTTCAGTTTCCTCTTCCACAAAAGAGTATGATAATATTTGCAGTATTGCAAATGTAAAGAAAGAATTTAGAAAATTATAAAAAAGGCTTTTTAGAAAGATGAGCTTCTGAGGTTTTGAAATATCACTAGCACTGTTCACGTTGGGATAGTGTAGTTTTGACAGTTGAAATATGGGTGGTGACCTGTGGAGGTTCGCACTGAAAGTACTGCTGGAACATTAAATTTACCTTCATGTTTAGTGGGCTTTACCATCAAATATATCCATGCAAATGTCATCATTTCATATGTACTTTAAAGAGCAGGCTGAACTTGGATTCACAGACCTATATAAAAAAACAGTAACCATTAATACTGTACAATAAATGGACTTTTCAGTCCAGTTCAGGGGAGATGGGAGGAATATAGTTTTCCCTGAAGAAAAATTATAAGAAGAATTACAGTTTCTCAATAGGAATTTGAATCTGTTAAAAGAATGCAATTGTGTTGGATGACCAAATCTACCTGATTTTTTTATTTCATATTTATTTATTTTTAATTTATGGAATAAAATAAGCATTTCCATAACATAGTACAATAAAAAGATGATAACACATGAAACTGCAAATTTACCTTGCACAACTTGCTATTCCTTTCAAATATGCAATAAAATCATCATATAAATTTACTTTTTTCTCCTTTGTTCCTCCCCCCACCCTAGAAATGGAAACCATTAGACACAAATAGGTATGTGTATGTGTGTATATATATATGTATATATGTATGTAATTCAAATTATATATACTTCTATTTACTTCTATTCAATTGTTTCTCTGGATGCAGATAACATCACTCTTCATATGTCCTTTATAGTTAATTTGGGTATTTAGAATAAGTTTTAAGTAAAATATCCCTCCAAAAGTCTCCCTTCCATGTTGGTGATGTAAGTAGATGCAGGCCATTTTGTAGAGAGCTTTCCATTCAAAGTCTAGGATCATGGACTTTGGGATATGGAAGGAGATTTTCAAGGTTTTAGGGAGAAAGAAAGAAGAGAAGATCGTAGGTACAGAATGAGAAGGGACCTCAAAGCAAACACCCTCATTTTACAGATAAGGAAACTAAGACCCAGAGAGGTGAACCATTTGCCCAAAGTCACAAGTAGTTAGTGTCAGAGTTAGAGTCTATCTCTAGAGTCTGTGACTCTAGAACCATCATGCTTTCCATTGTACTGTCCTGCTTCCTAAACTTAGTAACTTTTACCCTTTCTGACATTTGACTGTATGGGTAACTAGAGACATTAAATTAAATTTCTTTTTTGTTTACTATTTGGAATTTGTACATTGACCCAAAAGGGAAATGGATATGTTTTAGTTGAATTAGATAATTATAAATATATATAGAAAAGAGAATTTGCTAAAGGTTGTCCAGGTTCCAACCCTAGATAGCATTTGCTCAATCAAAATTATCTAACAAGTTATCTAGTTTCTTTTTTCTGTTCCATGCTAGTCAGTGCTGTGTAACAGAAAAACCTTGGACATGGAATTAAAAGGCTTGGGTTCGAGATCTGTAAATTACTGGTCAGTGTGACCTTTGGCAAGTCTCTGTATCTTTCTGAGCCTCAGTTCCCTTATCTATAAAATGGGAATAAAAATATAAAGCCCATGCTGTTTACCTCACAGAACTGTTGAGAAGGAAATACTTTGCAATGCATCGTGGTAATTATCATTTTTCTGAAAGGGTTCAGATGTGGAGATCTTAATTTTCATCCTAAGGAACAATTAGAAACAGTGACAAGACACCTCACCTCTGGCAGGCATGAAAGCCTCCTTTCTGCTACCATGGCCTCTATCCCAGTTTAAATTGCTGGCACTTTCCCAAATTTCCCATTTTCAGTTTTTAACTAAATGTTCAAACCTTTTGTAACATATTAGCAACAACATAAAACATTAGTTGGCAGTGCTCTGAGGCTTTGAAATGCTGCATGCCTGACAGCAAGGTTTATGGACGGTTGACAATAAAAGCTCCCAGGGTATAGTTTATAATTAAAAAGTGGCACTGTTTGTTTATATCCCAAAGTTTCAGATGTTCAGTTTTCTCATGGGCTGCTGATTAATTTGAACCTTGGCCACCAAGCAGAGAAATGTCCAAAGGTGCCCAGTATGGCCTCAGTTTATCATTGAACTTTTTTTTCTCTCTCCCTTTGGCAATACACAGTCATTGCCCTAGGCAATATTGCTTCATTGCTAGTGCAAAAGAGACCTGGAGATTACTAATGGTCTTGTCTCAGTGTGAGTTCAATACTCTCCCAAATGGCACATAAAGAAAAACAAGATTTCTCAGGCAAAGGGATTAGGACCTTGGACAGCGACTCAAACTGCAGTACTGACCAAGGTTGTAGATGCCATCCTCTTTACGGTAGTCACCTTTCTTAGGGGCTACCTGCCATGGGAGGGCACATATAGAACTTTTAAATTTATTGATTTGAGGAATCACAAGGTTGGCTTTTTTCTCCCTAAGGACTACGATTTTTGCTTTTGGTGGTAGATTTTCTGGGCATGGAGGTAGAAAGGAAATCATATACAGAAGACGCCAAATCAACCTTTCAAAAAGAAAATTAGTCTGTCATCACAATTAGGAAGGCAGGGAAATTGATCTACAGAACAGGATAACAGTAGCTATGACAATAAGCCTAATTAGAGTATTAGCCTTTCTCTTCCTCTGAGACTGCCTATAGTCAATGTGTAAAAATTGGACTAGCCTAGCCTTCTAGCTGGTGTTTCTAAACTGAATCTCATACTGTAGAGCTGACCTTGTCAGGACAGAGAATCAGAAGGCCAAATATATCAGAGTAATGTACCTCTGGGGAGCCTAGCTACCCATATAATTTTCTCTATGTACCAGAATTTGTGTCCCCCATATCATTTGTGCCCATGGGGAGTGAGCAATGAGGTGTACTGCAAGCTGCTGGAAGTCTTAAGGCCCAGCTTACATGGATAGGGCTAGGTAGTGAGCTTACTTTGTCTCAAAGAAAGCAACACCTGTGTCCTTGCCAACACAATCAGAGTCCTTCCCTATTCTCTCAGTTGTGTCTGTGCCAGAGGTCATAGGATGTTTCTCAGTCTGTCAAATAATGGCTTTGTTTATATACAGCAAAATATCTGGCTTGACTGATATTTTATTGAATTGGCAGTGACAAGTCCATATTCACTTTATCACTACCATCAAAACCTTAATAACCTTTGACAATAATGCCAGCCCACATTTATGTCTATGACGTTTTGAGGTTTAAAAAATAGTGTCTTACTTATGTAATATTTTTTGATTCTCACAACAGGTATGCATGGATAAATGAATGAATGAAAAAGTTTTAAGTATTTACTAGCTTTCAAACACTGTACTAAACACTAAGGATACAAATAGAAAGGAGAAGATAGTTCCTGCTTTCAAGGAGTTCACACTCTAAATGGAGAAAATAATGCACGTAGAAAGTTTCAGCAACAGGGTGTATGGAAAAGCCCAGGAGTCTTTAGGATTCCTCATAGTGTCTATCTTGAAGGTTGGGAAGACAGGAAGGGGACCCCTACCACCATTAGAAAGGAGGGAGAGTAGTTATAAGGGTTGGAGTGGGATGAGGATTCTGCATTTCCTCTGGAAAGGATGAGAATAGGTGGTCAGTGTCTGACCAGGAAGAGAAAAAGAGTTTAGAAAAAAGGTGTGGTTGGCCTGGGGCAAGGGAGAAGAAGAGTAATATAAGGTGGTGATGGAGTACTATTCCCATTTAACGGCTAAGGAAACTGGTTTAGAGCAGTTGCGTGAATCTTCCTAGGTCACATATTTAGTGAGTGGTGAATATATCATAAGCCACATTCCATCTCAGTTTTAATTTTTGAATAAGAATAATTAAGCTAAGTTGATGGATGGCAAAAACACAATGGGTTAGAAAGGGAAACTAAAATGTTTTGAGACATATCTCTGAACACTGATGTTGATATCAAGTAGGACAGTTATGCTTTTCCACGATGTGTCCTTTGGGACCACTGGCAAAGTTGCAAACTTTAGTAGGATGAATAGCAGAGATATACTGCTCCTATCTTTCTCTCCTGAGCTCCAGTTACATATCAGCAACTACCTTTAGGATATCTCCAACTGGATGTCCTGTAAGCACCTTAAACTCAATGTGTCCAAATCAGAACTCATTATCTTTACCCTCAAACCCCACTCTTCCCAACTTTTCTCTTACTGCCAGGAACAGAACCATCATCTCATTCACCAAGACTCACAACCCTTGTCCAGCTCTTAACTTCTCATTCACAATTACCTCATATATGAACCTATTGCCAAATCTTGTCATTTCTAGCTTTACAACATTTCTTACACACACACACACACACACACACACACACACACACACTTAATATTGCATATATACATGCACATTATATATATGTGTGTATATTTATATTTATGTGTATATGTATACACACATATATAGCTGTTTTGCTGTCTGTCTTTGAAGAGTTCAAATGATATCACATCTGATGTCATGACTCATGGGTAATTGGATTTAAGTGAGGCAGAGTTGCACAAAGTCTTCAGTCTCACTACCTCCTCCAGAATCATTGAAGTCCAGTGGCAGGACAAAAGTCAAGATGATTGGTGATGTCCTGAGATGCAGTGGATAACCTTGGCATACTTGATGTCTGACCAAGCTCTAAATGCTCCACGTTGCTTCAGCCACCTTCATGGCTGTTGGAACAAAGTATTCTCATCCACCCATTCCACCATTGGGACTTTTACATGCTTGGGGTAGACATCTCTCTACTCACTGACAGGTTTGATGGTAACTTGGTTTAGCCCATATGCCAAGATGGTTTGCTGGAGTGTGGCTCCTGTGCATGCCACAGCTTCTTAGAGCCACAGGTGAGTTGGGTTAAGGATGCATACCAAAGGTAGATGAACAGCCTTGAAAAGAGCTCAGGAAGTCCATACAACAAGGATATATCTAGGTTTATATATATGGATATAAATACATACTATGTATATATGTGTGTATATACATGTGGACACACATACACATATACATACACACATATCCTTTTCTCCATTCAGCTACCATGCTAGTTAGTTCAGGCCTCTTGCCTGGAATGCTACATTCACCTTTTGGCATCTCTTTGCCAATCTCTTTGCCTCAAGTCTCTTCCCACTTTCCATCATCCAATCAGCTGCCAAAGTGAGTTTTCCTAAAGATCAGGTTTCTGTTCCCTTCAGGATCACATATAAAGCCTATCTGTTATTCATACCCCTTCACACCTGGACTCTTTCTACCTTTCTAGTTTTCTTACACTTTATTCCTCTCCACTTGCCCTGAGCTCCAGGTATATTGACTTACTTGCTGTTCTTCCCACAATACCGCATTTCTTAATTTTGCACCTTTTCAATGGCTATCTACTTTCTTTGGAATGCTCTCCTTCCTTAATTCTCCCTCTTAATCTCCCTGGTTTGTTTCAAAACTCAGTTAAAATCTTCCCTTCTTTAGGAGGTCTTTCTTGGTTAACTCTGCTGCTAGTACCTTTCCTCTGAGGTTATTTTAAATTTACACTGTATATATCTTACATGCATGCAATTATTTATGTAGTTGTCTCCCCAATAGAATGTGAACTCCTAAAGGGTTGGAATCATGTTTTTCCTTTCCTTTGTATCTCCTTAGCTTTTAGCATAGCAGATGGCATATAGTGAGCACTTAAAAATGCTTGTTGAGTGACTATTTCTATAGTTCTGTATAGTTTACAAAGAACTTTTCCTCAAAACAGCACTGTCACCTGGGTCTTATAAATTTTTTCCTCATTTTACATCAGAAGGAACTGAGGCTCTGAGAGTCTAAGTGACTTGCCCATAGCAATATGACTTCTAAGTGGAAGAACAGGGGCTTCAACCTACATCTTATGCCTCTTAGTTCAGGACTCTTCGCTCTTTACCTTGCTATTCCTCAAACCACATTTTGGTTCTGATTCATTCAGACAATTCCAATCCCTTTTTAAAAATTAATATTTTAAGTGAATTCATGTAGCTGACAGGTTGATTTGGTGTGTCAGAGAGGAAGCTGGTATGCTCTTCATCTCTCTATGGTCTGCCTTCTCTTCTTCATTCCTGATTATGCTTGAATTATCTGTGTCTATAATTATTCTTTCTTCTACCCAGTGTAGATTAACTCATTGAAATGGTGAAACAGCCTTTTATAACCTCCTTGATAATGTTCTATGGCTCTCACCATGGTAGAGAGGAGCTGTTCACTCTCAGTGAATCCATTTTTAAATAATCAAGTGGTCTTTATTGAAGATGTTCTAACAGCTTGGTAAATCTTCATTAAATTAACATTTGTGAGTTGCTCATTATTTCTATCCCCTAGTGCCATACTTTCTGTCTTGGCATCAAGCGACCACTGCATGGGCTGCAGAGTAAAGAAAACAAGCTACACAGAACAACTTTGCATGGCATTTGGTGGGGAAGGATGGAAGCATCTATTTCATGTTGCTCTAGAGCTCAAGAAGACCCCTAGGCTTTCCAATTATGCTTCTAAATTTTTGGACCCAATAGTAGCTTATATTTGCAAGTCCTTCCTCTCCCTCCACCCCTACTAATAGTCTTATTTTTCTCACATACAAAATATGGTGATGAGGTGAGGGATTGCTAAAGCTATTGAGCCCTTAGATTTTAGAATTTTACTCATAATAACTCTGAAAGATAGGAGTACATGAATGATTTCCCCCACCCCACCCCCAACACTTTACAGATGAGAAAACTAAGGATCAGAAGGGTTAAATGATAAACATGAGAGCTCAGACTTTAACCCAGATTTTCTGACCCTAAGAGCACTGTCCTTTCTACTGTTCTACACTGCCTCTCTTCTAAGTGAACTGTGTTCAGGGCTCAAAACCAACAATGCCACCTCATGTTATTTCTATTTGGTAGCCTTGTGGTAGCACTAATGGTAACAAAAACAATAATGATGATGATGAGGAGGAGGAGAATGCAAATTTCTATAGTAATTTAAAGTATCCAAGATTTGCAACTAGAAGGAATGTTAGAGGTCATCTAGTTCAATATCCCAAGTTTACATAATGCTCACAACACCCTTGTGAGGTAGGCAATGAATGTGTTATTATCATTCACATTTTACAGATGAAGGATCTGAGATGCAGAGATGGGCAATGATTTGCCATTCTAGTTCAATGTTGGATGCAGGACTTATTCAACTTCTGACTAATATGCTGTATCACAGCTGCCTCTCAGTAGCAAATGTTCCCCTGGGATTTCCAACTTGTAAATATGAGTTTTTGGTGCTTTTTGGGGATTCATAGTTATTTTGGGAAAGGGGTCCATTTAGGGCCTTTTTAATTCTGTGTTGCTCATCTCTGTAGTCATACAGGCACTCTTCACACCAAAGGACATAGAAGGGCAGGGGTGGAAAGACTAGGTTAAAGACAGACTCTAAAACAATAGATACTAAAAATGTCACCAAAAATTGAGATTAGGCAGGACAAAGTTGACATATGAGGTAGCTTCTTGAAGGTATTGAGACAAGCTTAATTCAGTCAACATTTATTAAGGACCTATTTTGTAAAGAGTCTCATAGTAGACAGGAATACACAAAGATAAATAAACTTGTTCTAGCCCTTATGCACATTATAATTTAGAAGGGGATAAGGCTGTACACAAACATTTCTAATGCAAAACATCATACAGGAGAAGGAAACAAAAACAAACACAGAGGAGTGAAAACATAGGAATCATTTTTAGTAGGAGGACTGAGGTCAGAAAATCTGCAAAGGCATCCAGGAGGAGGAGGCACTTGAGCTGAGGAGTCTTCAGGGATGTATCAGTCAGTGGTACATCCTGCTTTTTTCATTGTGAAGCTATATAAGGCAGTCTTGGGCCCACCTCATCTAGCAATAGCCTGGTCAATAATCATCTTAGTCTTGGTGATTGTTCTCATGGTGGGGAAGACTGAATTTGGAATTATTTCAGAGGTGAGGAAAGCCTTTCTTTGGGTCATTTGAAATTCCATCTTTTTCTTTCCCTTTTAGTATTCCCATTAGTGTCTTGCTGGCTCTGTGGGTGCTTGTGTTGGTAAACAAAATGGGCTCCTTAGCACTTAGTGCCCTTGAAGAGTTTGGCTTTTGTTGGCTTTCAGTGTATTTCATTGAGCCTTACTAGGTGCTAAGCCCCAGGTCCAAACCCCTATTAGGTGTGGAACCTATGTGGGTGTGGATTGGTGACTGGGGTGGGGCCCAAGGTGGAGCTGGCTAAGGGGAGGTATTAACTCCAGAGCCATGCCCTATTAGGTGTTAACCCAGTCTATGTGGATGTGAACCTCCCATGATTCTAAGGGGAGGGGCCAACTCAAGAATCAATCTAAGCTCTGGTCATTCAGATGATGCTTGATGGCATCAAAAACTATATAAGAGGAGAGAAGACAGCTTGGAGATTGAGAT
Organism: Phalanger gymnotis; assembly: GCA_028646595.1. NCBI lineage: Eukaryota > Metazoa > Chordata > Mammalia > Diprotodontia > Phalangeridae > Phalanger > Phalanger gymnotis. The sequence goes on along the minus strand of CM053625.1, from coordinate 44,143,787 downwards.
TTTGGAGCCAGAAACAGCTACAGCCAAAGCTGAAGATAAAGCCGAAAAGCGAAGACGCAGGAGCTACTGGTAGCAGGGCTGACGTGTGTGGACCGAGGAGTGCTGAGCAAGGGCTTGAGGCCAGTGGGTAATCTTCTTACTGGAAGGGGGAACCATGAATATGATTTGGTTTAATGCCATCATGTTTTTTCTGTGGCCTCCTGGTTCCTCTTATGAGGCGGACTTATTGGGCTTGGAAGCTTTTGACCAAGATATCAAAATGGGGATGCTGGTTCATGGGTCTGCTACTTTGGAACTTGAATAGATGCTTTACTTCTTCTGCCTTCTACTTAGGGAATTCCTTATATCCTGTGGTTCTGAACCGTTCAGACATATATATGATTCTCTGAAATCATAAATTCTGCCTTCATACTACAGTGCTAAATGGCTACTCACGGGAAATTCTAAAGGGCATAACATGCTGTGAGGCTATTTCTTGATGAAACTTCTAGGTCACTTAGTTAGATCATGGTGCTAGATATGGGCCAAACATTAGGTGCTGTATGCAGAAAGTTCTGGACTAGACTTGGGAATCTGAAGACTGGGTCTCTAAACACTCCTCTGGTATCACTTTACTGTGTGACCATGGCAACCCACTCCCCCTACTTGGATCCAGTTTTAGAATCTGTAAAATGAAGGCTGGTGTGGTATTTGATTAGATGATCTCTAAGGTCTTCCAATGTCAACATCTCATGTTCAGTGTTCCAAGTTACTTTCCAGGTCTGCCATTGTAAGTTCCAAGGTCTCCCTTATCATTTTCATTCTATGTCCTTTGCTCTAAAACCCTTTTTAATGCTGACAAACATTTATTCAAAATATATTTAAGAACCTACTAAGTGCTGGACACTGTCCTAAGTGCAGAAGACACAAAGGAAAAAAATGAAATAGACCAAGCTCTTAAGAAGAGTGTATTTTACTGGTGAGAAACAACATGTTCATAGAAAAGCAAATACAAAATATTTACAATACAAATGAAACATTATTTGGTGGCTAGGGAGAGTAGTAACAACTAGGGGATATCAAGAAAGATCTCATTGAGGAAGCAGAATTTGAACTAAGCCTGAAAGATGTTAGGGACTTTAAGAAACAGAGAGGAAGAAGGGAATCATTGAAAGTATGAAGGACAGTCTGCAAAAAGAAGGAAGTAGGAGATAGAATGTCATTTGCAGAGAACAAGTAGGCCTATTTGGCTGGAACATACACTGAATGATGGGCAGTAATGTGAAATCACTCTAGAAAGAGTGGTTGATTCCAGTTTATGGAAGACTTTAAATGAAAAAGTGGCTCGTATTTTCTCCTAGAGGCAATAGAAGGCTACTAAAACTTCTTGAGTGCAGAATGATACGGTCAAACTTATGCTTTAGGAATACACCTTTGGCAGCTATGTGGGGAATGGATTTTAGTGGAGACTGATTGGAGGTGGAGAGACCAAGAAGGAAGTTATTCCATTAGTCTGGGTAAGGTGATAAAGACATGAAAGAGAGAGCAATGACTTGTCAGGGCGGGAGATGGAGATGCATGAGAGAGTTTTTACAGTGGTAGAAGTGGCATGATTTGGCAACTGATTGCATATGAGAGAGGGAGACGAGATAGAGTAAGGATTTGATGATAACCTCAAGTTTGTGAACCTGGGAGACTGGAAGGATGATGGTGCTCTTGATAGAAACAGGGAAATTAGGAAGAAGAGCAGGTTTTAGGGGAAAGATCCTGAGTTCCTTTTAGAATATTTTGAATTTGAGATGCCTATGGGACATATTGTTGGAGATGTCTAATTGGCAAATAGTGATATGGTATTACACCTAAGAAGAAAGGCTAGGACTAGATAAATAGTTCTAGAGTGTCATCTGCAAATAGATGGTAACTGAACACAGATGTTTTGAGAGCATTAAGAAAGATATGTCAGAGAATATTAAGAAGAACAAGGACAGATTCCTAGGGGAAATCCAAAGAGATTTTAAAGAAGTGAGAAAGGAGGGAGGGAGGGAGGATGGGAGACAGACAGAAGGAGAGAGAGAGAGAGAGAGAGAGAGAGAGAGAGAGAGAGAGAGAGAGAGAGAGAGAGCAGTGTCATGAAAAAACAGGGAGGAGATAATAGTGCCAAAACCCATGTGGTTAATAGTTTGGCAGAGAAATCCAGAAGGATGAGGGATGAGAACAGGTCATTTGATTTAGCAATTAGATCACTAGTAATCTTGGAGAGAGATGTTTAACTTGAGTGATGATGTTGGAAGCCAGATTGGAATGCGTAGAGGAGTGAGTAAGAAGAGAGGAAATGAAGGCAATGAACATCCAACTTCTTCTAGAAGTTTAGCTACAAAAAGAAAGAGAGATACAAGATGGTAGTTTCACCAGATGGTAATGTCACATGAACATTTTTTAAGGATGATGAGACATGGGTGTATTTGTAGGAAACAGTGAGAAAGCCAGTAGCTAAGGTGCATTTGAAGATTAGAGAGAAAATAGGAATGATTGAAGGGGCAAGCTGTCAGAGGACATGAGAGGGGAAGCATCAAGGGCAAAACCAGAGGTGTTGTCCTTGGTGGGGACCACGGCAGCCTCATCATCCGAGATTAGAAAAAGAGAGAATGAGAGATAATATCAAAGTGTTTAAGTGTCAGAATGGGAGAAAAGAAGGAGCTCACAATGAAAAAAAAATGGTTTTTTTCAGATAAATATAAGATCAGGTCTTTGACTGAGAGGAAAGGGTGAAGAGGTGGTTGAAGTTTGAAGAGAGAAAGTTTTCAACAACCGCTGAGAGAGTGTGACAGAGAATCATAATTGAGGAAGGACAAGAAGAATCGTCATGCATTGATGAGAGCCCAGGTCAGATTAGATGACATATATTCACAGTGGACCCAGTAAACCTTGTTGTATAACTTTCTCTATTGTTGTTCATGAGTAGGTGGGTAAAGAAGGGAATAATACAATGGAAAAAAGCCCTGGCTCTGTTGTTTAAAGGACCTGGGTTCAAATTCCACTTGACTCTGACCACCAGTGTGACTTTGGGCAAGACCCTCAAATTCCCTGGGCTTCAGTTTTCTTATTTCCAAAATAAGAGGGATGGATTTTGAAAGGGTTTTGAGATCTTTTTTAGCTCTAGATTTAGGCTCCTATAAGTATAAAGGAGAAGTACCAAACATCTGACTTTTTCTTTTCTGTCTCTGCTTTCTTGTTGTTATCCAGTTGTTTCCATTGTATTTGATTCTTCATGACCCAATTTGGGGTTTTCTTGGCAAAGTTACTGGAGTGGTTTACCTTTCCTTCTCCAGCTCAGAAGCTGAGTCAAAAAGGGTTTAGTGACTTGCCCAGGGACACTCAGCTAGCAAGTGTCTGAGATTTGATCACAGGAAGATGAGTCTTTTGGACTGAAGGCCTAGCATTTGCACCACCCAGCCCACCCTTTGCTTTGTTAATTCTCTGGACAAAAAATAAAATCGTTGTCATGCGCCATCACCCAAAAATGTCTGAATCTGGTTTTGAATCAGCCTTGCTAATTGCTTTTCTCTTGGGTTCTTGTGCAAGTTCCATTTCCAACTTCCATGCCTTTCCTTAGTCTACGACCTTTCCACTTTGTATCAAAGGAGGACATTAGGCTTCATTACTAGACCCAGCTAGCCATTTCACTTATGCATGATACCATTGGTAAGGGATAGGGAGTGAGAACTAAGTAAGAGAGTGTGGAAAGACCAGTACACACCTATTTTCTGTATTGGCTAATCAATGAAATCTACGTCCTACTGGTGGTGAATTAACAGTGAGAATGCAAAGAAATACACTTCTTTAATAAGTGCAGGTAGATAGTGCAGTAGATAGAGTGCTGGGCCTGAAGTCAGGAAGCCTTGCGTTCACATCTGACTTTGTAACCCTGAGCAAGTCACTTAGCTTCCATCTGCCTCAGTTTCCTTAACTGTAGAATAGGGATTGCAATAGCACCTATCTCACAGGGTTGTTGTGAAGATCAAATTAGATAATGTTTGTAAAGCACATAGCATAGTGCCTGGAACATCATTGTAGGCACTTAATAAGTGCTTATTTCTTTCCCCCTTCCCTTACAAGTACTGAATTTGGAGATCCAAATTAGAACCCTAAGTCTAACACTTACTAGATTTGCGACCATGGAAACATCACTTAGGTATTTGAGCCTCAGTTTCTTCTTTTCTAAAAGGGGGGGGCACTAATGCTTGTCCTTGCTGCAAGGGAAATAGTTTGTAGATTTTAAAGTACATTAAGAATCTGCACACATATTTTCCCATGTGAGGTACTGCAAACATTTTAGAAATAATCACTCCCAATTGTCCCACTGAAATGCAGCAGAGCCACTGATGGAAGCAGTCAGCATCCTGCATTTATGAAAATGAAGCAAAACAAACAAACAAACAACAAAAAACCCCTAACCCAGAATTTGCAGGATAGAATAGTGAGCCTGTCACTGTGAGAGTGACAGAGATGATGGAGCTGGTACAGACATGACAACTGACCTGTCCTGGTCATAATTAGTGGCCTAGGGCTAAGCTAGTAGCAAGAGTGGAAGGAAAACAACACTCATCACCCAATTAAAAGACAGTGACTGCTTAAATTTAGAAACTGGTCATGCCACACTGTGGGAGCCACACCAGGGATGAAAGTCAATTGCAATTTTCTTGCTTCCCATGCCATTCTTGCATGCCAGAACCAGATAATTAGGGACAGTGTGAATCTGCAAATTTAGGAATTAGGTCTGATGGTTTTGTTGTCATGTGTATGTGTCTGTCTTCTGGGGGCATACTTATGCTCCTACATGGACATTATATGTGTGACTCAGTTTTTCAAGATATCCTTGAATGAGTTTTTTGATTGGAGGAGAGGTAGAAAATTGAGAGGTTGGGCAAGGTTAACAAGTATTTAAAGCTCCTGTTAGAAAGTGATAAAAGCATATATAAATAAATGTGCATGTTTGTAGGTGTGTATGTGTATACATACACACATACACATACATATTTATATATGTATACACACATATATATTGTTAGCCCAAAGTCAAAACACATTCTGGTATGGTAGAAAGAACATCACATTAGGAATCCAGAGAACTGGGTTGGTGTCCCAACTCTGCCACTGTCTATGTCCAGGGAAATGACTTATCTTTTCAGATCTCCCATTTCCTTATCTGCATCTATAAGATGGAGATGATAATACTTCTACTGCTCACTTTTTACAAGGTTTTTGTAAGCAAAGTGCTCTGTAAACCTCATAATACTATATAAATATGAGTTACTGTTATGATTAACTATAAAATTGAAGTGATCTTTATTGCTCCATTCTAATGTGCTATTTCCTATGTTCTAACATTTTGTGCTCAAAGGACTCTTCCCAGCTCTAATGTTCCATATGCCCATGGTCTAAGGTCCCTTTTGGCTCTGATATGTTTTGGTTCATGATTATCCTTCAACAATCTCCAGTTCATTCATCTTTAATTACTTTTATGTAAATTGGTTAGGCTTCCCGTTCAGGGTACCTAATGGAATTTGACTACTGACCTCTTCATCTCTGATATTTCACAGAGAGGAGATAATGTGGTTCTGCAGATCAGGAATGAGAAGCTCCGTAACTGAATTATTAAGAGGGAAAGACCTGTCTTCAATGTGTATGGGCACACTATACTCCAGTTCCTCAATTCAAATGCCCACTGGGTTCCTCAAAATGTAGTGAATTGGAAAGAACATTGAAATGAGAGTTGAGAAACCTGAGTTTTAGTCATAGCCCTGCTATGAACCAGTTGAGTGAATTTGGGAAAGATACTTGCCTTCTCTGACCTTATTCTTATCCTTATCTCCTATATCTTTCAGGACCTTACTTTATTAGTCATTTCCCCTCTCCTCTCTCATCTTTCACTGCTCCCTTGAGGAAATTGAGGGAATTGGGGGGATTAGGACAGCAAGTAGTTAATTGTGGGAAATAAGTGAACCACAACTGACTCCATATTGTGACTCAATTCTGGAGCTAATACAGTTCCCTTTCTATTCAATTATGGGTCTAGTACAACTTCTACCTTGTTAGAAAATTATTTAGCTGGAACTGAGAGAAAATCTTATTGCATTGTTTGAACTTAGCCCTTCATGTCTGGGAATCTGGATCACCCCTGCCTGCTGTTTAGAGACCTTTAAGCAAGGACCTACATTATTCTGACCAGAAACCTGTCAGATCCAAAACCTGATGCAAGCAGTTTTCTCACAATTGTACATCTCAAGCAACCCATATGTCTTATCTTGAAACTGGCCCCATACCAATCAACCAATGATTGTTTCCATGTCCTTTGATTGCTTGCAGACACTTGAGGGGAGTGGGTTATATCTTTTTCTGAATTCAGGGAATTGCAACTGTTCTTTTCCTCCCTCCCAACTTGGAAAGTCCCTAATCTTTCCTCCTATTGGAAGTCAGATTACTAATGTTATATTATTTCCTTTTAATTAATTGGCTTTATTAGATTAATTGCTTTTAATAGACAAAAGTCTATCTCCCGCTGTACTTAGAGTCCAGCCCTAAGCTGAGGAAGGGGCCAGGTTCTGCTTTGTAGGCAATTGGCATGCATTGTTTAATAAATTGATATGCTAGAAAGATCAAACCTTTGTTTCCTCAGTCATTTATATTTATACCACACCTATTCACTGGTTCTTGCTCCCTACATACAGTCCCATGTCTTCCCTATCCTTATTTTTTTACCCTGTTATCTCATCAAAACTTTGATACTCCTGTCTCCTTAAACTATCATTTCATATCTTTTTTTATGACTAAACTGTTGGAAATAGTAGTTTATACAGGCTGCCCCCAGCCATTCAGCCTCACCAGCCATTCAGTCCTCAATTCTTTGCAATCTAGCTTCCAAACCTACCACCCCACCTTACTTAAATTATTCTCTCAAAGACCCCCAGTAACATAATTATTAAATTCCATGGACTTTTTGCAATTTTTATCTTATTTGATTTTTTTGCTCAATGGATAACTGTCTCATCTACCTCCCCCATTATTTCCCTTGCCCCATGCTCTCTTGGCTTCAATGATAGTGATCTCTCCTGGGTTAATCCAATTCAACAAAGATTAATTTAATGTCTACTATGTGCCAGGCAGTTAAGTGGAGCAGTGGATAGAGTGACAGAGCTGGAGTTAAGAAGCTCATCTTCCTGAGTTCAAATCTAGCCCCAGACACTTACTAGCTGTGTGATGCTGGGCAAGTCACTTAACTCTGTTTGTCTCAATTCTTCATCTGTGAAATGAGCTGAAGAAGGAAATAGCAAACCACTCCAATATCTTTGCCAAGAAAACCCCAAAAGGGATTGTGAAGAGTCAGACAGAACTGAAACTTCTCAACACCAACAACGGTACTATATACTTTGGTGCTAGGGGTACAAATTTAAAAAAAAAGTCCCTGTCCTCAAACAGCATATGTTATACTGAGATACATACATATAGGTAAATATAAAAGCAGATACAAAATAAGTACAAAGTAATTTGAAGGGTTGAGGAAGCTCTTCTTTGCTGGTTCTTTGTTCTAGCTTTCTAGCCCACTGATTGTAGGTGCTCTCAAAGACTCTGCCCTTGGTCTTTTTCTTTCTTTACTTTCCCTTAATAATCATATCTGCATTCATGGAATCAGTTAGCAGGTCTCTGAATATGGCTCCCAAATCTATATATACGGCTTTACTCCCTTGGACTCCAATTCCCCATCGTCAACTGTCTGATGGGCAACTTTGACTAGATGTTTCTGCAGAGCCTCAAACTCAATGAATCCCTAACTGAACTCATGAGTTTCCCTCAGGCCTGTCACTCTCAACCTCCTTATTTCTGTTAATGGCACTGACATCTTTTTAGTCACTGATGTAAGAAACCTCGGAATCATCTTTAGCTTTTCCATTTCCTTCGTTCCCTCATATTCAATCAGTTTCCAAGTCTTTTTGATTCTTCTTCCTCACCATTTGGTGAACTCACCCTCTTCTCTCCATTTATACTGCTGTCAGCTCAGACTCTCATCACTTTCTTCATGGACAATGGGAATGATCTCTAAATTTGTTTTTCTGCCTCAGGCCCTCCGTTCTTCATCTCATCCTTCACACGGCTATCAAAAATAATCTTAAGGTACTGGTCAGACAATGTCATTCCCATGCTCAAAAATTTTCCGTGGTTCTCCATTACTAGAAGATAAAGAATAAGTTCCTTAGCCCTGTAATTAAGACCCCTCATTGTCTTCAATCTACTTTTCTGGGCTTATTTTATATTACTTTTCATCACAACCTCTGTGTTCTAGCCGAATTGGGCTACTGTCTGTTCCCTAATCTCATCTTGCTATCTCCTGCCTCCATGCATTCAAGTGAACTATTTTCCATGCCTGAAATTGCGATCCTTATTTCTTCATGCCTTTCAAAATTCTTTTTTTTTTTTAAAAAGGCCAATTTTGTTTTCACAGGGCAAACACACATACATGTGCATGGGTGCATACACACCCACACCCACACCCTGCCACACAAACCTCCAAACAAATAATCAAAAGGACACACAACATGGTTGCAATTGATTAATATATTTCCATATGCCTTGTTATTTAGCATTTTTAAAGGAAAGGAAGGCTTCAAATTAGAATCCTCCTTTTTTTAAGGCTCAGCTCAGGTACTATCTGCATCCTTCACAAAGCTTTCCCTGATCCTCCAACTGAATATCTCCTCTTTTTCCTCATGTTTTCCTAGAGCACTTTGTTCTTATCTTTTACGATTCCCATCACATACTGCCATGCATATATATGTGATACATACATATATACATGCACATATATACACACACACATATACATACACACTCATTATATGCATTATATATCATATATCTGTCAATCTATTTATCTATCTAATCTCTTATCCTTTCATGATATTGTAAACTCCTTGAAGGTAGATACTGCATCAATCTATATGATCTTAGTATATCTATTGTAGTGCTATATATACATAGTGAGTTCTTAATAAATACTTCTTGAATTTAGTGTCCTTAAAACAAGATTTTCTCTAAGGCTCCCTTGGCTCTAACATTTGATAATTTGGTATTTATTGTTTCTTGTTCACATAGCATGATTTGCGAACAATTAAAAAAACCCAACAACTTGAAAGACTTGTTACTGGCAATTTATGTCTTTATTGTGCTCTCTTCACTCTCTCTATAACTCAATGACTAGCCTATGCCAAAGGCAGACATCTCTGCCTACTTTAAATTAAGCCTGAATCTGCTTGTTCTTGGTCTTTGATTTCGAATGTTATTTTGTTGTGCGTTGATCGTTTGTCACACTGGCTGACAGGCCTCTTGGCAACAGCCTCCTTTTAAAAAGAGAAAGAAAAGTAATACATTCTTGGACAATGAAGGATCATTATAGTAATGAGTCAAGTCAATAGAGGTTGGTTATAGATCAGTCTATTTTTTGTGGAGGGTAAACACAGGAAAATCTCCCTCATCTGGAAATGTGATTGCAGTTGCCAAGGCCTGTCGATTCTTTACTTTGATACTTTGAAAGACCAATGATTTCCTTGGTGTTGACACTCTCTACATCATTGCAGATCACAACTTGTCTTAGCCTTTTCATCCTGTGTGATTCAGGGATCTGTTTTCCTATACATCCTCCATAAGGAACATATACAATACACAAGGAAGCCTTCCACTGCTTGTTTTTAGCATGATAGGACACTAGTAACTGTATTTGATCTGTAACTAAGCAATAAATTTCTTTTTGAGGTCAATAATGATTTTTATGCCATTTATCACATAGAAGTGTGGTATAACAGCAAGACATAGAATATGATGTATGATGATAACAATAGCTAAAATTTAGAGTACTTAAGGTTTACAGAAAAGCTTTATACATTTATCCCAGTTCGAACCTCCCAACAATCCTGTGAGGTCTGTGGTATTATTATCCCTCTTTTAGAGATGTGTAACCTGACATTGAAAGGTTAAATGACTTGCCCAAGGTCACATGGCTAACAAGTTTCTGAGGCAGTATTTTAACTCAGGTCTTCCTGACTTCAGGTCTGGAACTCTATCCATGATGCCACCTGGATGCTTCATACAAGTCTCCTAAGAATTGAAAGTGAAAATCACACAAAGGAAAGGCAAATTGTGGTCTGCAGGCTGTAATATGTAACCAATGAAGAATTTCCAAGAAGAAAAGGAGTTAATTATTTCATCAGGGAAATGTGCGACAGGAAGAAAGGAAAGGCTGGTCATGTGAGAAGGCTACAGCATGTTTTTCTTTTGCCATTTGGCTTTTTGTAATTTTATTTCTTCCGAGAGCATGGTGTTTTGTTCTTAATAGTCATATAGAATTTCCTGGTGAATATTGATGAGAAAGAAATGGGCTTTTGCAGTGCTTGGCAATGGGCCAAGTTAGAAAGACCTAGTTCAAATTCTTCCTCTAATACTTAGTAGCTATGAGTGAGTCACTTTAACTTCTTTGAGGCTCATTTTCCTCATCCGTGAAATAAGGGGGTTGAACAAGTTGGCCTCTAAGGACCTTCTGGCTTAAAATCTATGATCTTATGAAATTGCTATTCAATTTCTTAGAGTCATCTAGCCCAATCTTCTCCTTTTCCTTATTGTCTACTACTACTCAGATCATTGGTCATATATATAGTACCATGACGTGTGAAATAATGCTTCAATTGTACTTGTACAGTGGGTGTAGAAGAAGGATGGTAAATGTCTCACAACTAGCTTTTTAAAAAATATGCATGACATATTTTAAGGTTTATTTGGCATTATTAACATTTGTTCTATCACTTGCTTAACTTAAAAACCAACAAAACAATAAATCAAGCTGGTTCAACCAGACTCCTAGACACTCCTGGTTTTAGTCCCAATTCAGCTGTGTTGCCTTGATTAAGATATTTCATCTCTCTGAACCCAGTGAGGGTATTTTTTTTTTGGATGAGAGAGGGTGTGAAGATACAGAGTAGGCAGTTCTACCTAGAGTCGTAGGATCGTAGATTTAGAGATAGAAGGGACCTAAGAGGGTGTGTTGTCCAATCTTCTCATTTTACAGAGAAGGATATGAAGCCAAAAACCACTAAATGAATTACTGGCAATATTCCTTACATCTACTCTCAAGTTCATTCCCTAAAAATTTCTCTTGTGGACTATTTCAATAGCCTCCTAATCAGTGTCTTTTTCTTTAGTCTCTCCTCACCTCAAATTTATCTTGACTTGCTGGCTGAGTAATCTTCCTAATGAACCTATTTACATTTGATTATATTATCTGATTACATCACTCTTTTGCTCTTTTACTATTTCATTATATACAGAACAATGTCCCAGATTTTATTGTGGCATTCAAGGATCTCCAGTATCTGGATTCAACTTACCTTTCCTCATTTGTTCCCTATCAAATCAGTTAACTTGATCCCCAAATGCATCCATGTTTTTCCTCCTCTGTAACTTTGTTCCTGACATTACCTTTTCCCATGGAATACTTTCCTCCCCATCTCTACATATGCACATTCTGCCCATCCTTCAAGAGCCAACTCAAATAGTACCTCCTCCATCAACCGTTTTGTTCTCTAGTGTAGTAACAAACTGCTAGCAGCTACTGTGGCTGTGTAAGACCCATAACACCAGCATACAGAAGGGCTGCTAAGGTTCTTTGATCTGCTTTTCTAAGGAAGGCAACTTTAAGGGGATAACAATCTCAGTTTAATTAAACATACATATATCGATCACTTAGTTCAGGTAGGAAAGATCAGCCCCCGGAACTTCAAAGCAAATAGAAACAGAAATCACAAACATCAACAGACAGACCTCGTCTAATTCAAATAACAATACATAGTTACCAGAGAAGAACCAATGGGTCTGGGTTAGCAAAGCCTGTGTAGGGGCAGTTACACAGCTTGCCCAGAGACTCAACACTCCTTACTTGAGTGTGCCCTAAAAGTCAAACATCAAGCTCCCCTCAATTATATCCTGTTCAGAGCCCTGAGGGCTCTGACCTCATTCAGGCTGAGTGTGTGAAAGTTCCCCATCCCCAGTATCACATCATATACAAGTCAATGACTCCTGATTGCCTCAGTGCTGAGAAATATTCCAAGATAAAGACAGCAAAAGGTTTCCTACCAATTCAAACAAAGGGGAGACTTGACAGTCTTAGCATCTCAAAAGAGAAGAACTTGGAAAAATCTGATTGCTGTCACATCTAGCCAGAAGCTTTTCCTTTTTAGATGAAGAAACTGAATCCAACACAAGTTGTGACTTCCCCAAGGTCACATAGGTCATACATTGCTGAGAAGACACTTGAACTCAGATCCTGCGTCTAGCATTCTTTCCATAGTATAATGCCATTCCTGGGCCAAGGCTTCCTGCTATCCCATGTTGCCTCAATGAACAGGAGAGGAAGGTATCTCTGTATGAAAATCTATTAGGGCCTTTGAGCTCAGGTAATCTTCATCGGATTAATGGGCAGGGGCTCCATTGAAAGCCGGTTTTTGGCTGTGACTACATGCCAACCTGCCATTTTCTTTTAACAGTCATCCAAACTAAGCATTAATTTATTTCCTCAATTTGCTATAAGTAGAATTAACAACATGCCTTTTCTGGGGCAGGAGAACCCCAGATGCCAAGAAAAGCTGCCACTGCTTTCAAATTTTATGCTTTTTTGAATCAATGAGTGGGGACTGTTAAAAAAGAAATCCTAGGCTGATTTTCTATTATTATTATTTTACTGTTACTGTTATTCAAAGCCTGAAAAACTAAAATAGAAAAAAAAAGTCTGCAATATGACAGTGCTTTGAATTGGAGCTCTTGCTTCCTGCCTTCCTTCCTCCCCCTTTTCTCCCAAGACTTGACAAAAGAAACCGGCTTAATAACAGCAATAAGAAAGAGGATAGTGGAAAGAACCCCAGACACCTGGGTCCTAGTCCCGGCTCTGACACTTTCTAATTGTGGTACCTGGGAAAGTCACCTCTCTTTTCTACACCTCAGTTTACTCCTCTGTAAAACTGTGATAATAATCTGCATACCACCTATTTTCTAAGATTGTTGGGAGAAATGTGTCTTGTAAATAGCAGAGTTCTGATGGACATGTAAACAACTTATGTTTTCAATGTTTGCAGCTTTTAGTTTATATGTGAAATAAAATGGAAAGGGCAAACTCATTTCCCTTTCACTTAGCTAGGTTTCAATCAAATCTGCTTTCTTCTCAAAGGTTAAACCAACTTCAAAAAAAAGTAAGGTTCTGCCAGCACCATTATCCATGCCACAAGAATCTAGTGGACTGGAAAGCTTTGTCTGATCAAGACATCAGATACATAGTTACCAAAAAGAGAAGCATCAACATCTGGGTTTTTAAAACTGGAGACTCTTAACAAAGGCTACCCAGAATCTCATCTGGTCAAATCACATGACACTCTCCCAGAGAGAAACCCAAAACAAAATGCCAACCTCAGATCTTATATACCTTTCTCAGGGTCAGAGGGAGTCACAATCATACAACTCAAACCTATATGAACTAGGCTTTCTTGTTTCTTAAGTAGGTCAAAGACTCTTGATTCAATCGAAGAAACAAAAGACAACAAAAAGTCCACTTTGCCGTTACAGTGGAAAGGTATTTGATTACTTCAGCATTCTAAAAGAGAAAACAAAAAAATCCAACCCTAATTACCATGATGGCCCAATGTCACATGAGCTTTTTGGGCTGCCATATCCCTCTTTTGACCCATATTGAGCTTGCTATTCATTAAAACTCCCAGATCTTCTTCAATCATTTCTCTACCATCTGGTTTTGGAAATAGAGAGCCCAAATCCTAGCTATGCTATTCACTAACTGTGTAGCCCTGGGCAAGGTATTTTATGGATCTAAGGCTCCATCCTAATCTGCAAGCTGGAAATAATAAAAACTGTACTACCTACCTTATAATATTTTGTGAGGAAACTTTAAAATGTTAGATAAATGTGAATAAGCTTTTTTTAAAAATTGTCTTTCTTCAGTTTGGGATGAAGCATTGACAGGACTAAGTAATTTCTCACTTAGAAACCTCAGTGGCTCTCTCTAGCTATAGCACAAGGGGCACAGATAATAATAATAAGACCTTGAACTCATAGCACTTCATATTTTTAAAATACATTCTCTCCTTTAATAGTGATAATAATAACCATAGCATCAGCTAAGTGTATTGTGGGTGGGTGCTTTTTTCCTTCAATAGTTCAAGTGGTTTTTGAAATAAAAGCTTCCTAACTGGCTGTCAATGAGACAGATTGACAGTCATCCTATTTTTTCTATAATAGATTCTCTATCTTCTAGTCCCAAAGGGATGTGTGTGTGTGTGTGTGTGTGTGTGTGTATGTGTGTGTACGTGTATGCATTTCAATGTTGGTCTCTTTAAAAAGCAATGAATGGTAGCTCTGGAAGGGATCTTCGAATATAAAATTTAGGTATGGAAGGGATCTTAGAACATAGTATGTCAGGCACAAAGGACCTTAGAGACCATCTATTCAAATCTAATTTTATCGATAATGGACTTGAGGTTTGAGAGGTTGCACTAATGCTCTTCTTAAATATTCCGTAAGATTCTCATGTTGTTTTCTGCATTTTCATCAGATATGCCATATGTGTTGATGTGATACTGATTTCTTACAACACCAGAAAATAAAGAAAATATCTTGCTTTGGGAAGAAATGTGGCAATAGGCCTCTCCCAACTCCTGATACTTATTCATTCTCACTTTGCATTCAGTAACATAAAATGCCCTTTCTCAAAGTACCTGGCAAAAGCTGGGGACTTGGCTGGGTTTGCTGCTGGTGGCAGGATGGTCAAGATTTGGTTCCATTCCTTCCAAGTCTCTGCTGAGTACTGATGTGAATAATAATAGCTCCAGTTTATAACCAGGCCCTACAGTTCACAAAACAGAGATGTAGAATCTCAGAATTAGAAGGGCCTTCAGAAGCCATCTAGTCCTTCTCATCCTGAACAGAAATTCCCGTTACAATACACCAAACAAATGGTCATACAGCCTTGGATTGAAAGCCTTTAATGTCCTGAAACATGTTCCAGACACAGTTTGATCCACTTTTGGTAAGCTCTAATTATTACAAAGTTTTCCTTACACTGAGCCTTATTCTACTTCACTGCAACTTATATCCATTACTACTAGTTCTGCCCAGTGGGGTCAGGCAGTAAAGCCTAATCCCTCTTCTGCATGGTTTACCTTCAAATACCTGAAGATTGATATCATCCTCCCTTCTTCAAATCTTCTCTTTTACAAACTAAACCCCCCAATCTTTTCAACTGGTCATTATATCTCAAGACCTTTCATTATTCTGATTGCCTTCATCTGGACACCTCTAGTTTTTTGTCAATGTCTTTTGAAAAAAATGTGGAGTACAGAATTGAATACAATTTTCTAATGTGGATTAACCAGGGCAAAGTGCATTGGAACTATCCTGTCCTGGGTACTAAAGCCTCTCTTGATGTAGCCCAGCAACAATGTTGCTAGCAGCTGCTATGGAGGTGAAAGATCAATATGATCAATAATGAGAGCACACAGAAGGGCTGCTAGCACAGGCTCTTTGATCTGCTTTTCTAAGGAAAGTAACTTTAAGGGTTTAACAATATCAGTCGTTCTGGAGGGAAAAGTAGGCACCCTGAACTTCAGAGCAAGTACAAACAGAAACTACAAACAGATCCACAGACAAGCTTTGTCTGATCAAGACATCAGATACATAGTTACCAAAAAGAGAAGCATCGACATCTGGGTTTTCAAAACTGGGGACTCTTAACAAAGGCTACCCAGAATCTCGTCTGGTCAAATCACATGACACTCTCCCAGAGAGAAACCCAAAACAAAATGCCAACCTCAGATCTTATATACCTTTCTCAGGGTCAGAGGGAGTCATAATCATACAACTCAAACCTACATGAACTAGGCTTTCTTGTTTCTTAAGTAGGTCAAAGACTCTTGATTCGATCAAAGAAACAAAAGACAACAAAAAGTCCACTTTGCTTGCCATTACATTGGAAAGGCAAGACTCATGAAAGGTATTTGATTACCTTAGCATTCTAAAAGAGAAAACAAAAAAATCCAACCCTAATTACCATGATGGCCCAATGTCACATGAGCTTTTTGGGCTGCCATATCCCTCTTTTGACCCATATTGAGCTTGCTATTCATTAAAACTCCCAGATCTTCTTCAATCATTTCTCTACCATCTGGTACATGGGAAATTCAAGCACGTTTTTCATTTCTTCAGCTATACAAATTTCAGCAACTCCAAGCCTTACAAATGTTTTCCCAAGTTGCTGTGGCCAAAATGAATCATTATTTGTTGGTCAATCTGTGGGTAATGAGTCACTTTTAACTAGGCCGATACCTCAGGTAACAGAAGCATAGCCCTCTGCCAGGCCTATACATGAAGCCTTTTAAGCTTGGTAGGACCCTTCAGAACCTGTGCTCCATTAGTATAACTTTTCAGATCTCAGGGCCACCTCCATGACCTGATAAGGAATTGAAGTAGGACCTTAGTAGAGGTATAGTACCTCGGTGTGGATATTATTTTTCTATTTCATAGATGAGGAAACAGGCTCAGTGAGGGACAGTGACTTCCTTAGTAAATTAGTGGCAGTCAGAACTTTAGCCCAGGTCTTCGGACTAGGCTAGTACTCTTTGCACCACATTGTACTACTTTCTGTAATTTATTCAGAATCATCAGAGTCCTTGGTGTGTTGATTGGGTGGTAAAGAGAGCACCTGGCTCCATGCTAGACTTGAAACTTTAGCTTCCAAGTCTTGCCAACACCTCTAGGAACAGCCAAGACTTGCCTTCATGCTTCTAGCCTAAGCAGCCTTCATATCAAAAACCTGAGTTGTATAAAAACCTTCCTGTTTGCTCAGAATAGG
This sequence comes from Phalanger gymnotis, assembly GCA_028646595.1. Lineage (NCBI taxonomy): Eukaryota > Metazoa > Chordata > Mammalia > Diprotodontia > Phalangeridae > Phalanger > Phalanger gymnotis. The sequence continues at coordinate 44,126,860 of CM053625.1, read as the reverse complement.
TCTCTTGGTTCTGGTGTAGAGAGAAAGGTCATTTTTTTCATTTGCAATTATCCTCCGGAAGCAGAGCCTTCCAAAAAACTCTCTTAAATCTCTTTCAAATCAGCTCCTGTCCAACCCTCTGCCATTAACAGTCTGTGTGTTTATTTTTAAGAGAATTAATTACACTCCCAAACAAGAACTCATCCTTTTCAGTCAATATTCCCTTCGTTGCATACAGATATTGTTTATTTTGGTGACTTCAGGGACCTGAGTCAGTTTCCGACATGGTGTTACCTGTAGCCAATCTAAACAGCAGGTGCTCTGAGCAACATCTCCCTCAGCTCTGGGAGATTTCATCTTTATCATGTTTATTGGCAAGTAGACATGGGGTCGGCATGGGATTTCCTGTCTTCCTCTAGCCATGAGATAAAGCTGCATACTTTGGGCAATATTTGCTGACGTAGTCTGGTGCTTAAAGTCAATATTGGTTAATAATGCCAGCAGGGAGTAGTCTGTGGTAAATGTGGAACATTAGTTATCTGAGGGATGAAGGAAATGGGGGAGCAGAGATATTGGATCTCTGTACATAGTTTCAAGAAAGAAACAGAGAACGTTGACTTGTTTTTTTAATACAATAATAACAGCTTCTGTTGCTTCAATGCTTTCTAGTTAGAATGGACAGTTTCTCCTGAGCAACTCTGGGAGGTGAGTGGTGCAAGCATCATTGTTCCCATTTTAGAAATGAAGAAGCTGAGGCTTGGAGAGACTTGCCCATAGCTACACAATAATAGCTAAATATTAGACTTAGAATTTACAACTAGGTTCTTTCAATCCAAGAGTGTTTTCTATTACACATTTGCCATTGCATAAAGCTTTATATTTTTGAAATATTTCTGTATTTGCTACTCCATTTGTTCCTCAAAACACCCTTGTGAGAGGTATGGAGGACAGGCAGTAACAAGGTAGAAAGAGCATTTGGGCTGGAATCACAATCTAGATAAAAAAGACAGTTCTGCCACTTGCTTTGAGAATACAGGCGTATTCTTTAACCCCCTGACCCTCAGTTTCCTCATCCATAACATGGAGACAATAATACCATTCCTGTCTACTTGGCAGGTTATTTGTAACCATATGGATCTAAAGAATTGTGAGATAATGCCATTACTATTGTTCCATTCTGCAAATAGGAAGACTGCAATGCACAAATGCCATGCCCAAAGTCATTCAGTTAACTAGTGGTGGAGAAGGAACAATATTATGTCATAAAAGACAATTGCATTTGGAGTCAGAAGACTGGCACATTTCCTTAGGAAAATCACTTAACCTCTTTTATCCTCAGTTTCCTAATTTGTAAAGTTAAGTTAATATTTGCATTACCCACCTCACAGGGTTGTTGAAAGGGTTTTTAGTTGGCTATTAGATATCTTGTTAATCTGAACTATGATGCTGGCATATTGGGAGAAAATCAGAGGACCTGTGTTCAAATCCCACTTCTTATGTTTGCTGCCTGTGTGACCTTGGGCAAGTCATCTGGCTTCTTTGGGTTTCAGTTTCCTCAAACGGAAAATAAGAGAGTTAGACTAGATGTTCTCCAAGGTCCCTTTTAACTCTAGATCTACAATTCTATGATTCTATAAGAACAAGAAAAAGGATACAAACTAGGCACAAAAGAACCAAGTATTCTGAGTTCTACTGGTCTTTGTATTATACCACACTTCCTAGTCATTTCTGATATTTGATAGGTTTCATTTCTCCTGAACTGACCTTGATGAATTATATTCTGTAAGAAACAGTGATAATCCCAAGTAAATGTGCTTGGCATGGTCCACTGGGGAAGGTCTGAGGCCTTCTTTTACTCAGGATTTGTTTTTGTGACTCATGGCAGATCATTCAATTGAAGTATTTGCAAACTCTCATGAAATGGTTCTTAAGCAATGCTATCTGATCAAGGCTGTATCCCTAGTTAAATGGAATGTAAAAACACTTCTAAGGGTAAAGAGAAGTCCCTCTACCCCCACATATCACTCCTGTAAGTCAGTCACAAGAACTAAAATTCCCTGTTAAATATTTCTGTGGTACAAGCCACAGAAGGTCCTTACTAAAAATCTATCACATATTGTCACTAATTGTGAAGAAAGCACATTGCAATCCTTAGAGTGATATACCAAGAGAAAGGGAATTTCCTGAGCAGCACACCTTTTGGAGAAAGAGGAGGATGTTTTCAATGCAACTTCCAGCATTATGAAAACTAGCAGCAAAGAATTAAAGCCATGCTATACCAATAGTCTTGCATGTGGCATTCCATCATTACACTGAATTATTTGACACCATGTATCTGATGGAGAAGGCAGGGGTAACTGTCCAGCTGTCCCAAATGTGTTTCACTTCCAAGTGACATACAAAAAACAGCGTGACGCTATAAGTTTGAGATAATTTGGGGCCCTCTGGAAAAGTGGCCCACCAGAGAGAAAGAATTGTGTTGATTGTTATTAGACTATCAGTGTGGTTTTTGTGTTTTCTGCATTTATTTATGGATTCCTATGAGTCCTTTGCATTTTCTACATTTTATAGGGTAAAATAAAGGCTGTCCAGAGCTCAATAAATGCATTCATAGCTTGAATTGTTTATTGGTTCTGGGGAACACTTCTATCCATATTTGTGGAGATCTAGAAAGGAACTATATTCTGGTATGTCACAGAATTAAGTCTGGGCAGGGGTGTAACAAGGCAACAACAAAAATAAAAGCTGGGGGAGAAAGCCTCCTCATATTAGTCCAGTTATATGGAATTCCAGAGTGGAATGTGGGAGAAGAGAGACTGAGCCACAGATTCTATCAGTATAAAAGATTATCCCCTTCCTAATGGTGGGCAAGAATTGTTTCTGCGACTGTAAAGGAGCACTGTTTCACCTGTATCAAATAGCAATCTACATGTATCTAACAAAAAGTGATGAGATTCGTTGCTCACTTTGAAATCTTCCTGTGTGAATGGTTCAGATCACTCTAAGGACTTCCTTACATGGTGCTTGTAATCTATCTGGTCTCCAGTATCCCCACACCCCCCACCGAGAGCTATTTTCTCATCCAGGCATTATCTTGTTTCTAGAACCACTACTCATATCCTATAAATCTCTTTAATCAGTCTTTGTGTCTCAGGAACCTGGGATTTAGGCCTTTGACTAACTAGCTATATGAATTTGAGCAAATCATTTATGAAAATTCTTTATGTCTTAATTTCCTCATTTATAAAATCAGGGAATTGAATTACTCTAAATTATCTCTAAGACGTCTTCCAGTTCTAACATATATTCTCCAGCTTCTCTCAGATCCAACATTCTAGCTTCCATATTTTAAGGCAGACCTGCATTACTTGTAAACTTATTCAGGTGCTGATAGGTTGGAAAAGAGACAGACTGACAATGATTGGTTGCTGAAGGTCATGTGACAGGTTAGAATAGAGACAGGCTGACGATGATTGGTTCTTGTAGGTCACACTACAGTTTAGACTAGAGAGACTGACGGTGGCTGCTTGCCACAGGTCACGTGACAGCTGCCCAGAATCCTTTGATGCACCAAAGTGCTAACAGGCCCTATGTTATGCAGGCCTGTTTTAAGGTTTCCCTTAAATCTGACATTCTTTGTTCTATAGATAAAGGACCCTTCCACTTCTAACATGTTTTTTATAGCAAGATTCCTTTTGGATCTAACATCAATGATTTTAAGTTGAGGACTACTGACAATCTCTCATATTTACATAGAAAACAAACCAAGCAATGTGGGATTACAGGATTTAGACCTGAAAGGGATTGCAGAGACAATCTATTCCAATTCCCTCACTTTACAAATGAGGAAACCAAAGTCCAGAAAGGGCAAGTAATTTTCTCTATACAGACGGTGAGCGAGAGTACCCCACAGTGAGCCGAGGTCCTTGAACTGCAAATCCAGAGCTTTTCCCTATTCTATCATTTTGCCTCTAAACCCCTTCCAAATGGTGGGATATTAACATTACTCTACAATGTGAGAAAAGATATTCAGATATTTTGTTAAGGAAGAAATATGCCTCTGAATTTCAAAAGGAGAGCTATACCAGACCATTATTAGGCAGGCAGGCACCTCATTGCCTCATCTAGCATTGTGCAATGAAACAAGTTTCTATATCCTTTCCTTGTCTCCAAGGGATATGTTTCTTTTTTTATTTTATTTTAGGCAGTACTGAGGTGGAATTACCAAGAACCTGCTCTAAAAAATAAAAGGAAAAGAAGTACTGTTGTAGGGTCCTATGTCCTATTCCCTGTGTTTGTGTCAAAGGTTGGGTGTTGTTTTCCAATCAAATGATCCCCACAATGCTGGTTGCCTATCAGAGCAAAGCATCAGTGGGGTCTTTTTGGTAACCATGGAAGCCATTCACCCTTAATGGAGTTATTTTTAGATTGCATTGCTGAATGAATTTCCTCTACTTTCCTAGAGGAGAACAGTACAAAACAGAATCTTTACAATTAGGTTTCACAGTCAAAGGCACAAGAAAGGGATTTGGGGAATGATCCTTATTCTTTCCATGAAAAACTTGCTTTGTCACCTCATATTGGCATAGAGGAGACCCTGAGTGTCAATGGTTAGCAGAGAATATACTTTAACAGGTCCTTCCAAGCTAGAAAGATTTCAAATCCAGATTCATTGCTTACCTTTAGAGGGAATAGGCAGGCCTTGACCGATGCTATAACACAATAGACTGAAACATTCACCAAACCTTTATTAGGTACTTACTATGTACTGGGAACTGTGTTTATCCTGGGCATGAAAAGACAAAAAATGCAATAGTCTTTGCCCTCAAAAAGCTTGTATTCTGTTCAAGGGACAGGATGGACATAGGGAATACATGATTCTACTGTACTTACTTTTTGTTAACCTTTAAAAAACATTTGATTTAGTAGAGCAAAATGCTGTTATGATGTCTCCTATATGCATATACTAAAATTTTATCCATGTCCTTGAAATACATGATGTTCCTAGGGTCTGGACACATAATCAAAACTGCATATTTTCAAGAAATGAAATTATTTAATTAGAATATTAACAAATAACATCTTCAATATGATTTCCATCATATGTGATGCCAAGGTTGATGAGCTTTGCAAGATTCACGTGAACTTGATGCAGTAACTCCACATTGCCATCAATTTTAGCACATTCACTGTTTATTCATTCAATCAAGTGTTTTGCATCTGTGATTTTCATTGAGTACACCTTCCCGTTTAGTATACCCCAGAAAAAGAAGTTGCTGAACAACACAGGGTCTTCTGTGAAACAGTTAATGAGATGTTAATGAGATTCCGCATGTGTCCAGACTTTAGGGACACCCTGTATTTAATAACCAAGCTAACCGTGTTTGAAAATCTTCCGATCAGTAATATCAGGAGAAACATATAACAGGGAGATGTGTGCTTGATACAGGGCTTCACCACTGTCATGGTGTAAATCCAATGTAGAATCCAAGTTGGAAAAGGTTTACCTAAAAATAATGTAGTCCTTCAGATACTTTTGTTTGAAGGTGAAAGTGTCATTGGAGCACCAGCATAACTAAAAGAGAAAGAAGCTCATCACTAGGTGAAGGACACCACACGTTAGATCATTCGAGCCACTTCATGAAGGGTTTTTTCCTAAGACGTTGATACATTGATATAGATTTCAACCTTTGTTGGTGGATTGAGTGCCAATACTCCCGAAGTCATGAACCCTCGAAATACAGAAGGAAGCGATCTTCATGTAATTCTGTCTTTTGGAAAGTCTCTCTCTCTGTCTCTGTCTGTCTGTCTGTCTCTGTCTGTCTGTCTCTCTCCTCTTAAAGTACACATTACAATACACTCACAGTATATTTATCTGGGGATCAGAGATATTGAACCAACAAGAGACAATGACTCCATACAGAAGATACACCAAAGACAAAAGGATATGGAGAAATAGGGGAACTACATGAGGACCCTATGAAGGAAGAAAGGATTTCTAGTACTTAGAGTTGTCAGAAAAGGCAGCTTCAGGGAGAGTGATCCCTTGTGGCTAACAGAAGTACCAGCTATGGACTTTTGAAAGTCACCAACCATTGGAACCCAGCAGAGAGCTGAACTTAAGGCAACTAGGTGGCATAGTGGAGAGATTGTTGGATTTGGAGTTAGGGACACCTGACTTCAAATATTGTCTTAGATAGTTATTAGCTGTTTGACCAAGGGAAAGTAACAAATTCTCAGCCTCAGCTTCCTCATCTGCAAAAACTGGGATAATAATAGTGTCCTTCACAGAATTACAGGGTGTCCCTAAAGTCTGGACACATAGGCAAAATGCATATTTTGAAATATTTGGAATATTGACAGACCTTAGCCCCCTTGACTTCTTTTTCTGGGATATGCTGAAGGAGAAGGTGTCCTCAATGAAAATCACAGATGCAAAACACTTGATGGAACGCATAAAGAGTGAATGTGCTAAAATTGATGGCAACGTGGAGTTATTGCATCGAGTTCACATGAATCTTCCAAAGTGCATCAACCTTTGCATCACAAATTGTGTAAATCATATTGAAGATGTTATTTGTTAATATTCCAATTAAATAAAATGTTGTTGAGAATTTCATTTCTTGAAAATATGCATTTTTGCCTATGTGTCCAGACTTTAGGAACACCCTATATTGTGAAAATCAAGTGAGATAACATATGTTAAGTGCTTTGCCAACCTAAAGGTGCTATGTAAATGCTGTATCATTATTATTATTATTATCCATTAGGAGCTTTATGAAAACTCCATGAAGAGAGATCAGACTTCCAATTCCATCAGTTGTGAATTATTCCTTTGCCACACAGGTTCTTTTCATATTACTCACTACCATTATACTCCAATCTTAATCTTATTCTTCCTGTAGATACTGTATGAATATATGGAAGAGTGGACTCCAGGTTTTATGTGAAGAATGATTTATATTAAATGTTCCTAATATAATATCTTTTTTAAATTTTTTTGGGGGGCAGGGCAATTGGGATTAAGTGACTTGCCCAAGGTCACACAGCTAGTACATGTGTCATGTGTCTGAGGCCAGATTTGAACTCAGGTCCTCTTGACTCCAGGGCTAGTGCTTTACTCACTGTGCCACCTAGCTGCCCCCCTAATATAACATCTTAGTAAATACCTTTCCTAAAAGTTAATTGAGCTATCTACTTGATCATTAGTAAGAAACATGCCAACGAGGGCTCATGAATGATAGTATGAATATAACTCCATATGGTAACCTCTAAATCTTAGAGCAGTAAGCAGTCCATCATAAGAAGGTTAGGGGATCTAAGCTGTGAGTGTATGAGTTGGGGAAGTCCCCTAGAGGGGCTATTTTATAACTATTTAAGACTATTATTTGCATAGAAAATGCTAATTTGCATTGGTGAAGTTCCTCACAAGCAATTCTCTACATAGGTCTGTTTTTTAAAGAATGATATGAACTTTTAAAAAAAATTAATATTTTCCTTGAGGAAAGAACATTCTATACTTTTCATTAAAGTGTTTTTATATGGTTGATGTTGTAACCGTTACTTTCAGAGTTTAATAAATACCTAAAATGTGCAGGGTGCTGTGTTAAGCATGGCAAATACACACGAATATAGAAGATCTAGACTTTGTTCAAGAAGGTCAACTGAGATGAGTTATCATATTTGTATTCTAGTGGAAGGAGCACCAAGTGGATACTGGCAGAAGACCTGGGTTCATTCAAATGCTGACTCTCTTCCTAATTATCTTTGTAACCTCAGTTCGGTCACTTCCCCTCTCTGAGTCTCAGTTCCTCCTTGATAAAATGAGGGGCGTACACTGGATGGTCTCTGAGGCCCCTCTTGGTCCAGCATTCTGTGATTCTATGATGATGTGGATATGCTCTTTACTGATTCTGAATGCCATGTACTGTGTACCCAAATGATGCTTAATCAATGTTCATCTATGCTGATTATGTTTAGACAGATGTCAAATTTGGTTATCAATGACTGTTTGGATTATTGGGTGTCAGATAGAGAATAGAGTAAGTCAGGTTGAGGAACCCTAATTTAGAGACAGTAGGGATAAGAAAATTCCTAATGGCAGCATATACATACATATATACATATATATATATATATATATACATATATATATGTATACACACACACACACACACATATATACATATGTATGTATGTATATATGTATACATACATACCCATTTTTACTTTTCTAACCATACTAGCTAAAAGTCACATTTGGTATGGTTTCTTTTGCTATAGCATTGTAGTATACTTAACTTGTTTAGAGAGTTAGACTTGTATATCAATTGATAGGCTATTCCTGTTATAATGGGAGTTTGCGCTGAGATAGCAAATGTGTTCTAGTCCTCAATGTTCCACTGATTTAGTGTGTAGCCTTGGACAGGTCACTTTCCCACTCTGGGCTTCAGTTCTCTCATCTCTCCAATGAGAGAGTTAGACTAGATGGTCTCTAAGAGCATTTATACCTTCCATCCCATCCCATCCCATCCCATCCCATCCCATCCCATCCCATCCCATCCCATCCCATCCCATCCCATCCCATCCCATCCCATCCCATCCCATCCCATCCCATCCCATTCCATTCTATTCCATTCTATTCCATCCTATTCTCCAAAAGATAAATGATTAAAGGTAATGATAAGTAGGATTAGATAGTAATTAAACACCAAACTTGTGAACTTAGCTAAAGAAATCCTCAGTGTAAAGTTTATATCTCTGAAAACTGATTCTATGAAAAAGATAGGCTTAGTTAATTGCATGCAATGAAAAACGCTAGAAAATAAACAAATTAGCTCAAAACAAGAACAAAAATTCTTTAAAAATTAGAGGCAAAACAGAAAAAAATGAAAAATAAAATGACCGATAAACAATAAAAGCACTTTAAAAAAGAGAAAATTGACAAACCATTTATGAGCTTGATCAAGAAAAAAAAGAAAAGTCAAATTACCATATGACAATGAATAATGTGAATTTGTAGTAGAGAAAAATGAATGAATAGAAATTACTATATGCTATTATAGGCCAGAAAAATGAGAATCCAAAGAAAATTGATGGCTATCTATGAAGATATAAAATATGTAAACTAACAAACAGAAACCTTAATCCAATCACAGAAAAAGAAATTTAGCAAGCTCTGAATAAATTGCTAAAGGAGGAGACAGAAACCCTTGCATCAGAGGGATTATTTTTATAAAATAGGTTTATTTTTTTAAAAAAATCCATTGGCTCCAGGGGTGGAGCAAGATGGTAAAGGAGAGAAAGCACTCAGCCAAGCTCTACCAACATTCCCCTCTAAACAACTTTGAAATAACACCTTAAATCAAATTCTGTAGTGGCAGAACCAACAAAAGGTCACAGTGAGATACTCTTCCAGCCCAAGACAATTTAGAGGTCAGAGAGATCTCTGATACAGAGGTTGAGCTAAGCTGAAGCCCACCTGCATGAAACATCAGTGGTATTACTAGGCGGTGGCAACAGAAGCAGCAGCAGTTTGCGGAACTCTCAAGCCAGAGATGGTAAGAGTACTTGGCAATTGGTTAGAAAGAGATTATAGGGGACCCATGTGCTAGCACTGAATGCAGGACCAGATACTATGTAGAACTCCATTGCCCTACTCACTTCTGGGTCATAATTCAAGGGTAGAGAGGAGCACTTTCAAACAAAAGGGAGCAGGAGTCTTGAGGGCAGTATTATTTTGGGTCAAAGGGAGTTGAGGTCCTGAGGAGCAGTATTGATTGTAATCCCAAGGGAACAGAGACACCTCCTGAGTAAGGATCAGGATGCAGAAAAGGAGGGCAGGGACCACAGCTCTTTCCATATTATACCCCTTTGGAATCACCAAAATCTTCCCAACCCCCAGAGCTGGCCATGGAAACAACAGTGTGAAAAAGCCTGAAACTTGAGACAGTTCCAACCCCCGCCCATGTCAGGAACAGAGCCCAACTTTAACATAAAGTTCAAAATAAAGAAATAGGGTAGAAAAATAAGCATTCAACAACAATAAAAGAACTCCAGACCATCAAAAGCTACTATTGTAACAGGGAATATTGGATCACAAACTCAGAAGTCAATGGAGTCAAAAAAGTTACAGGCAAAGCTTTAAAATGTGAATTGGATAAAAGCCCAACAAGAATTACTGGAGAAGCTAAAAATTATTTTCAAAATCAAAGAAAAGTAGTAGAGGAAAATTAGGTAAAAAAATGAAAATGAAGGAAGAAAATTATGAAAATGCAAGTAACAGCTTGATAAAAGAGGCACAGAAAACACAAAAGAAAACAATACCACAAAAAACAGAATTGGCCAAATGGAAAAAGAGGTACAAAAATTCACTGGTAAAAATAGCTCCCTAAAAAGCAGAAATGGCCAAGTGGAAAAATAAATACAGAAGCTCAAAGAAAAAAATAACTTCTTAAAAATTAGAATTGGGCAAATGAAAGACAATTACTTCATTAGACACCAAGAAATGATAAAACAGAGACAAACAAATAAAAAAAGAAGAAAATGTAAACTATTGCACTGGAAAAACAGACAATCAAATAAAGAGTCTAGACATCGTATTTCAAGAATTATAAAGGAAAATTGCCCTGATACCTTAAATCCAGAGGCTAAAATAAAAATTGAAAGTATCTATTGATCGTCTCCCAAAAGAGAACCCAAAATTAAGATTCCAAGAAATATTATAGCTAAATTCCAGAGTTCCTAGGACAAAGAGAAAATACTTCAAACAGCTAGAAAGAAACCATTCAAATACCATGGAGCCACAATAAGAGTCATACAAGATACAGTAACTACCATGTAGGGCTTGAAATATGATACTCTAGAAGTCAAAAGAGCCAGGATCATAACCAAAAATAACCTACCCAGAAAACAATATAATCTTTCAAGGGAAAGAAATGGATATCCAATGAAATAGATGACTTAAAAGCATTCCTGACAAAAAGACCAGAGCTGAATAGACAATTTGACTTTCTGATACAAGATTCAAGGGAAGCATAAAAAGATAAACATGAAAGAGAAATCATAAAGGCTCTTAATCATAAGGGCATAAATCATAAGAAATCATAAGGGCAATAAAATTAAACTTTTTACCTTTCTATATGGGAAGATGATACTTGTAACTTCTAAGAACTTTATTTTGCTTAGGGCAATTGGAATGATTCTACATAGAAACAGGTTGAAGGAATGAGTTGATTTTAAAAAATGGACGGGTGAGAAGGAGGGATGCCCTGCAGGGTGGAGGAAGGAAGAGGAAGAATGGGTAAAATTATCTAACATAAAAGAGGAGGGGCTTTTATGTGAAGGTGGAAATGTTGGGGTGGGGCAATTCTTCAACATTACTCAAATCTAAATTGGTTCATAGAGGGGACACACACACACACACACACACACACACACACACACATACACACACACACACATTCAACTGGTTCAAACTCTTATCTTACCCAACATGGAAGCAGGAGAGTTAGGGGATAAGAAAAATGGGGGAGGGTGATAAAAGGGAGGGCAGATAAAAAAAGGCATGGTAAAAACAAAACAGGCTTTAGAGGAGGGACAGGATAGAAAGAGAATGAGAGAAGGGTAAACAGAAGAAAATAGGAATGGAGGGATATGCACAGTTAGTAATCCTAATTGTGATGTGAATGAGATAAACTCATCCATAAAATGGAAGCAGATAGCAGAATGTATTAGAAACAAGAATCCATCAATATGTTGTTTAGAAGAAACATACTTGAAAGAGAGAGACACACACAGCATTAAAATAAGGAGCTGGAGTAGGATCTATCATGCTTCACCTGAAGCAAAAATGGTAGGGATAGAAATCATGATCCTAGACAAAGCAAAAGTAAAAATAGACCTAATTAAAAGAGATAAGCAGGAAAAATGCATTTTGCTGAAAGACACCATAGACAACAATGTAATACCAATACATGCATACATACATACACATAGATGTGAATACATCCATACATATATACACACATGAATACATACATATATGCATATAATACACATATTCATCTTCATATACATGCATGCACATACACACACACCCCCAAATGGCATAGCATCCAAATTCTTAAAGGAAAAATTAAATGAATTATAGGAAGAAATAGTAACACTGCAATAAGGGGGACCTCAAATTTCACCTCTCAGAACTAGATACATTTAGCCATAAAATAAATAAGAAAGAAGTTAAGAAGATGAATAGATTCTGAGATCAGTTAGGCTAGAACTCTGGAGAAAACTGAATGGGGACAGAAAGGAGTATACCTTTTTCTCTGCTATACATGGTACCTACATTAAAAAGTTACCATGTAGTAGGGCATAAAAAGCTCACAAGCTAATGCAGAAAAAAATATTAAATGGACCCTCTTCAGACCATAATGGAAAAAAATTGTGTTCAATAAAGTGCCGTGGAAGTGCAGATTAAAAATTAATTGGAAACTAAATAATCTAATCCTAAAGAATGAATGACTCAAAGAACAAATCACAGAAATTATTTCATTAGAGAACGACAGCAATGAGACAACATTCAGAAATCTGTGGGATGCAGCCAAAGCAGTACTTAGGGGAAAATGAATATCTCTAAATGCTTACATCAATAGAATAGAGAGAAAGCAGATCAATGAATTGGGCATGCAACTAAAAAAGGAGAAAAAGAACAAATTATGAATCTCTAATTAAGCACCAAAATGGAAATCTTGAAAATCAAAAGACAGAGTAATAAAGTTGAAAGTTAAAAAAAATCATTGAACTAATAAATAAAACTAGGAGCAGTTTTTACTTTAAAAACCACTAAGAAAATAAACAATTGTTTAATTTGATTTAAAAAAAAAGAAAGAAGGGTGCAGACAATATGGCAGCTGGAAAGCAGGGACTGGTGTGAGCTCCTCTCCAAGTTGCTCCAAAAACCTATAAAAAATGGCTCTGAACCAATTCTAGAGCTGCAAGACACACAAAATAGCAGAAGGAAGCAGGGCTCCAGCCCAGGACAGCCTGGATAGTTGCTGGGTGAGGTGAGGAGAGAAATGAGAAGCATGTGAGAAAACCATGAAAAACAAGCCAATGACTTGCCAAAGGAGACACAAAAATATACTGAAAAATATACTGAAGAAAACAACACCTTAAAAAACAGACTAACTCAAGTGGCAAAAGAGCTCCAAAGAGCCAATGAGGAGAAGAACACCTTGAAAGGCAGAATTACCCAAATGGAAAAGGAGGTCCAAAAGACCACTGAAGAAAATACTACCTTCAAAATGAGATTGGAGCAAGTGGAAGCTAGTGACTTGATGAGAAATCAAGACATTATCAAACAGAACCAAAGGAATGAAAAAATAGAAGACAATGTGAAATATCTCATTGGAAAAACTGCTGACCTGGAAAATAGATCCAGGAGAGATAATTTAAAAATTACTGGACTACCTGAAAGCCATGATCAA
>CM053625.1:44096862-44112894 GCA_028646595.1 Phalanger gymnotis | reverse complement strand
ATAAACACACACAAAGATATATACACATACATATTCACATATATACACATATATGCACATACATATACACATACACATACATTACATACATTATATATGCAAGTATATATACTTAAATGTCAATAATTGTATTCAAATATAGACAAATACATTCATTCATATGTATCTATATAAGACTGTAATATACTTAATTGCCTTCTTTTTCTCTGACGGTGGCTAACTTCTTCCTTAATAAGTCCAAGTCCTTCCAAAGTTTTCCTGGACCACCAACTTGTCATTTCCTATACCACAACAATATTCCAAGGATGTACTGTCTAGTTATTTTAAATACTCTAAAATGATGTTGATGAATATGGTTGACACATAATTACCCTATTTTTCTCTTTTGATCAAACCTATTTTAGCCTTAACTTTGTCCAAGATCATGATTACCCTGCTCCTTTTTCTACTCCTGATCTTTATTTCATATTTATGTGCATCTCATTTTATATTTATGTGTATTTCCTATCCCTCCTGACTCCTCTACTTTACTTCTACCTGCTACCCTGCCCTCCTATTACTTAAACTACCTCCCCCACCCAAAATGCCTCCCTTATACTCCCATTCCCAGTAATCTAAACACCCTTCTATACCCCCCTTTATCCTATTCCCTCACCCTTTCCTCTAAAGATACCTCCCTTATCTTTCCCCCCGACTTATCCCCTTAGCATTTCTTTCCGAATTTAGAAGACTTTTATGCCCTTCTAGATATATACGTGTATAGATAGATAGATAGATAGATAGATAGATAGATAGATAGATAGATAGATAGATAGATAGATAGATAGATGTTGTTCTCTCTTGAATGCATTCCTGATGAAAGTAGGTTTCCAGAACTACCAGCCCTTCTCCATCAAATAATTCCTCTATGTTGGTTCTTCCTCTCACATCGCATTTGTATAAGCTAATCACTCTTTTTAGCTGTTCCTAAATGGTTTGACTTTTTATAATCATATCTTACTCAGGTCTACTCCAATCTTTCTTACAAACTATCCATTATTAATAACAATCTTAGACATATATTTTACATTTCCTCATATAAAAGGAAATATCTATCCTTTTTTGAGTCCCTTATAATTAGTCTTTGATATGTACCTTGTATTTCTCTTGAATCTTCTGTCAAATCTTCTATTGAAATCAGGGTTTTTGTCTGTTTGTTTTTTGTTTTGTTTTGTTTACAAAATCCTGAAAGTCTGACAATTCATTAAATATCCATAATTTTTCATTCAGGATTATTCTTGGCTTTCCTGATAATATTTTGGGCTGGAACCCCAGTTCTTTTGATGTATAGTGTTCCAAGACTTGTGGTCTTTTAGTGTTGCCACTGCTAGATCTTGTGAGATTGCAATTTTGGCACTACCATATGTAAATTGTTTTTTTCTTTTGTTCATAATATTTTATCCTGGAGCTGGGGGGGGGGGAATTTAACTATACTATCCTGTGGGTTTTCCTCTTAGGACTTCTTTCAGGTGGTGATCAGTGGGTTTTGGGTTTTTTTTTTTTTTTTTGTATTTCTACTTTCCCCTCTTGTTCTTATGCTTCAGGACAGTTTTCTTTCATTTTTTTTTTGCATCATTGTATCAATATTCTCTTTTTTTATCATAGCTTTCAGGCAATCTGACTAGTCTTATGTTTTCTCTTCTTGATCTGTTCTCTAGATCAGTTGTTTTTCTTATGAGATCATTCACATTCTCTTCTGTTTTTTTATTCTTTATATTTGTTTTATTAAACTTGGTCTCTTTTGATTTTGCTGGTTTCCCCTTGCCCAAATCCAATTTTCAAGGAGTCATTTTCTTCCATAAGACTGGGGATTTCCTTTTCTAATTGGTTTACTTTCTTTTCATAATCTTCTTGTTTTTCTTGAATTGTTCTTTTTTTTTAGTTTTTTCCTCAAACTCTCTCATTTGATTTTTAAAGTCTTTTTTAAGCTCTTCTATGCATTCTTTCTGAACAGATGACCATTTGACATTACTCTTTGGGATAGGAGAGGATTTCTTCGCTTCAGTATCCTCCTCTGAAGACAAAGCCCAATCTTCTCTATTCCCATAGTAACTTTCTGTGGTTGAATTCTTTCTCCTTGGCCTGCTCATTTTTGTTTGTTTGTTTGTTTTTTGGTAGCAGCTTATTTTTTGTAACCACCTCTAGTCCTTGGGCATTGGGATGGTGCCTCTGGCCTCAGATTTTCCTTCAGCTCTCCCCACTGGAACCAAAACCAGGATTTCCAGCCACCTGTAAGTGCCCACCGCCAGTGGTGACCCCACCCCATTGCTTCCGCCCTCACTTGCATGTGCTGGTTCCTTCTCAGCTGGGGCTGCATCTCTGCAGCACAGCTAGGTCTGGCATTCCTTGTCAGCAGAGGTTCCCTCAAACTTACACGGCTTGGATGCCTGACTCCCCATACTGTCTGGGAGGTAAAAGTTCCTGTGGCTGGGGCAAAGGCTGCCTCTCAACCCAGCTAACGCCAGGGCTTGCTGCTTGTTGTTTGAGGGGAACCACCATGGAGGTGTTTAGTCTTCAAAGGGACCAAACCTAATCCAGAGATTTTTCTTCAGATCTCCTCTCTAATTGTCGCAGGAGGACACTGTTCTGCCACTACTCTTATTTAGTTAGTTAGTTAGTTAGTTAGTTAGTTAGTTAGTTATTTTTACCACTCTATTTTCACCCTGAGGTGCTGTTTTATCTTGTTTGTGGGGGAAATCTGGAGAGCCTCGAATTTTCTGACCTACTCAGCCATCTTCCCAGCATCCTTTAGGATCACACAAAATTATGTATCTATCACCACGATAAAAAGGGAATTTTGAACAATAGCACACAAAAAAAGAAAAAGAAATACAACAAAAATTAACTTATCCTGTAAGACTGAACACAGTCCCATAAGAGAAAAAAACATAGATCGTTGCCACCAGCAGCTGTGGTGTTGAAATGGCCAGAGATGGCTGAGTGCCATGGAGAGTGAAAAGAAAAACACAAAACACAGGCCAGGTGGAAGAGTAAAGAACAATTCCATTTATTTAACTGATGGACAGGGCTTATATACCTTTTAGGGAAGCAGAATCGACAAATCCACGTGTGAGGCATTTGCATAATATTTGACTTCCTCATGCTTTTGTTCCCCTTTTGCCCTAAACAATATTGTGTTAATAGCCCACAGGTGGTATTTAGCATGTGTGTGCCATGGGGGTTTTGGAGAGAGCACGTGTGTATCGAGGAGGTGTGAAAAGCCTTCATCCTGATCAGCACATGTATGCTGAGGGAGGGATGGAGAGCCCACATGCCAAGTTATCAGTCCAAGGGCAAGAACAGGTCTCTGGCCTATATCTTATCCCAGAATGGACTTTCTCAGAGCTGGTCCACTACAGATCCCTAACATAACAAATGACTTTTAAACATTATTGTTAAGAAACCAAAGTTGGGTAAAATCTTTGAAATGTGCATATTAAAGATGGGAAACCTAGAAAGGTAAATACATTTGAGTAATGTGAGGAAGGTAGCTGATTAAGTGCTTACATCCTAATTTAAGGAGAAAAAAGAATTTCTCTCAGCAATCCCACTTTCATCAAAGGTCAAAAAGGGAATAAAAACATCAAATTTGGGTTAGGGTATACTTCTTTTCTGGTTAGTTTCAGAGAGTAAATCCAAAGCAAAGAAAATGAAAACGCTGCTGAAGAAAGAAGAAAGAGGGAAGAACTTACTATTTCTCATAATTAAAGCATATCCAAAGAAGCATGTATGAACAGAGCTTGGGCAGGAACAAATATCTCATGAAGCTCATTGGTATGTACTGGGAAAAGAAAAGTTAAACACACACAAAGAATTTAATGTAAAAAAATACAGCAGAGAACTAGGTCGGGATAGGGGATTGAGAGAAAATAGAGTTAAGAATGAAAAGTCCTAAATAAAACAAACTCCAACTATGGAATGTTGATTATAAAGAGGATATTAAAGAACAGAAAGAACAGAAAGGAGAGAAAATCAGACTCAGCAACATGGGTCTTGGGCTGAATGAAGAGATAAAAAAGTTATGGAATCAGATCACTATAATTATATCTTACTAGTAGTATTGATCTCAGGACAGCTAGGTGGCACTGTGGATAGAGCCCTGAGCCTAAATAGGGAAGGCTCATCTTCCTGAGTTCAAATCTGACCTCAGACACTCACTAGGTTTGTGACCTTGGACAAGTCACTTAAATTGTTTACCTCAGTTTTCTCATCTATATAAAATGAACTGGAGCAGAAAATGGCAAATCACTTTAGTATTTTGCCATGAAAACCCTAAATGGAGTCATGAAGAGTCAGAAACTGAAACCACTCAACAGCAACAACATTGATCTCATTCCCTTTTCTTTCCCACTTGCTCTTTCTTTGTCATGTACAGATGAGGAAAAATTATGATAGAGTATATACAATTATGAAGGGAACCATACCTAATTTTCATAATAATGGATATTAGTGGGATAAGCTCATTCATAAAAATAGAAGAAAGAAGCCAGCACTGTTATCTATAAGAAATATACTGAAAAGAGACTGAAGTAGAAATTACTATGCCTCAGGTGAACCCAAAATATCAGGAGAAGCAATCATAGTATGTCACAAGTTAACAATAAAGAAGGAGGGGGTTAAATAGATGATTATAGGAACACCATCAATAAAAAAGAAATGCACAAAATGGTATATCATCTAAAGACTTAAAAGAAAAGTTCATTGAACTACAGAAAGAAATATAAATTATTGTTAGGGATTATACAAATCTAACTAAAATATAGACAAGTTAAAAGTTAAAGGCCAGAATACAAATTTAGAAAATTTAGCCAGACAGATCTCTAACAACTAGTGGTACTTCACAGTTGTTTTAATTTTCATTTCTTTAATTCATGTCTTTCCAAATTATCTCCTTCCATCCTGCTGCTCCACCACCCATTGAGAAAGTAAGCAGTATGATATCAATTATACATATGAAGTCCTGTAAAACATAATTCCATATTAGCCATGTTACAAAAAAGCAAGAAAAATAAAGAAGGTTAAAGAAAAGTATGCTTCTACCTGCACTCCAAATTCATCACTTCTCTCTCTCTGTCTCTCTCTGTCTCTCTCTCTCTCTCTAACATTTTGGGTCCTTTGGAATTGTCTTGAATTATTGTCTTGATCAGAGTAGTTAAATCTTTCACAGTCGATTATTATAATATTGCTGTTACTATGTACAATGTTCTCCTGGTTCTGCTCATTTCACTTGGTATCATTTCATATAAGTCTTCTCAGTTTTTTTCTGAAACAATCCTCCTCATGATTTCCTAAACCACAATAGTATTCCATCACAATCCTTTACCACAACTTGTTCAGTCATTCCCCAGTTGCTTGGCATCCCCTCAATTTCCAATTCTTTGCCACCACAAAAGAGCCGCTAAAAATATTTTTGTAAAAATAGGTTCTTATCCCTTTTCTAAATACCATAGTCCTAAAGAAAGGATAGATCAGAAAACAAATTATAGGAACAATAGATAATTTCACCAAAGAAAATAATAATTACACAATATAACTTTTTTGAAGAGAAGCCAATGTAGTCCTTAGGAAGAAATGTATATCTTTAAACACTTTCATTATAATATCCTAAAGTCTTGGACTTGTCTAGAAGGGAAGAGTATTTGGAGTTGCTAGGCAAGTAATTACCTTCCTATCAGACCTGCATTGTCACTCACCACAATAGTGAATGACAGTGCATAGATCTTTTGTTCTCACATACTGTGAATCTGATTCCCCAATTCCCTTTCAGTTGAAGGAGACCACATACATAAAACTCTTGTCTGAGAGGCTGCGGCTGCCTAGGAAGTTCTCTTCTCTCTCTGGAAGGCTGAGCCCCCAAAAGTCTTGATCTTAGGGGTGTTGTAATTGGCTGTATCTATCCAAAGGCTTCCCTCCCCCCAGGGATCAAAATTTCCTCTTATCTCTGGTCTGTACTCAGAAAAAAAAAGGAAAAATAAAAGGGAACCAAGACTATGATGGCCCCCGTCTTTATAAACCCAACACAATGAGATGGCTTTGCCCCACAGAAGCCTGAAATGATGACGATAGTGATAATGATGATGATGATGATGAGAGTGATAGCATTTATCACTTTAAAATTTGTAAGCTATCGCTTTAAGATTTGTTAAAATTTAAAAAAAAAACCTTTACAAACATTATTTCATTTGATCCACATAATAGCCCTGGGAGGTAGGTGTTACTATTATTCCCACAGGAGGCAGCAGAGAGAGGTTAATTGACTTGCCCAAGTCATGCAACTAATAAGTGTCTGATGCTTCATTTGAACTCAGGCCTTTTTTACTTCTTATCCAGCACTCTATCTACTGTGCCACTTAGTGAGCTACCTGTTGCCTGATCGCTAAGACTCATCCTGTGTGAGGCACCAAGGGAAATCTCCAGAGTCTCCCTAGAAAGTGTCAATGAGAGCCTAGGCTGATCACCCTGTAAGTTTATGAAGTCGATCAGGAAATGCCTTCGATTAACACCCTAGAGATCAGGAAAACTTTTTTTAAACAATAAAATAGTATACTTACTATAGATATATATATATGTACATATGCAATATATATACACACCCATGCATACATATGTATATACATATATGTCTACAAATATATACATGTATATGTGTGGGTATATATGTCTATATGTATATTATATATGTAATATGCGTATATACATATAAAGTAATGCTTTGAGCACTATAAAAGCACTTTTCATACAACAATACTGTGAAGTAGTCTAAGAATTATTCTCTGCATTTTACAGATGAGGAAATTGAGTCTCAGAGAAAAGAGACTTTCCCAAGGACACACAAGTAGTAAATGACAGGAACACACTCAAAGAGAGGCCTCTTGACCCTAAGTCAAGATTTCTTTCCATTAAGCTGAACTACATCTCAAATTCTCCAGTAGATAGGAAAGACATGGTATCCACCCTTACAGAAAAAGATCAGACTACCACTGAGTCGTTATATCTGGCTCTCCAGATGACTGTAGTCCCTCTGGAGAGATGAAATAGCTTGACTGGAGTGACCCAATGTCACTCAGTCATGTCATAAGGCTAGTGCTTCAGCTGAGTACCAGGAATGTGGAAAGGCAAGCAGGAAATCAGGAAGAAGGACCCTGAGCATTGGAAAGAAGGCAAAGTAAACTGTTGCCCCAGTAGCAGCCATCAACATGCCTTGTGGTCTAATACAAATGGACATTGGTAATAGAATTCCTCATAACCTTCTGGATACAAAATATCATGAGATAAGAGGGGATAAGGAACTTATCTGCTTATAAGGAAGAGAGTTCTTGGAAAGGAAGGTCAGAGCTCTGTAACAGCAAGCACCCTAGCATACCCAGGATGGCCTGCTAGCACAGGTTCTTTGATTTGCCTTTCTAAAGGGAAGATGACTTTTAAAGTGGTCAACAACCTTACTTTAATTATAAATAAGTAGAAAATACAAGCAGAAAAAATTAGCACAGACAGGGCTCCAACTGTCTGAACAAAGTAACACAACCACCTACATACACCAGCAGATCAGGGGAGTATCAAATCTGAGCAGTTGCAGGGGGCGGGGTACCTCTTAACAAATGGATACTCAGAGACCCACCCAGGGAATCAAAAGATCCCTCTTATGAGTGAACCCCCAGAGCAAAATCTCACCTCAGAATACACGCACGCACGCGCACGCGCACACACACACACACACACACACACACACACTCTTTCGGCTAATAGGCTCAGAGACAGAAGGCATCACAACCTTCATGATTCAGTGCCTATTACCAAAAGGTGTGAAAACCTTCCTACAAGCAAGCCTCCCCTAAGCAAGCCTCTCCCTAACCAAACTTCTCCTCAGGCAAGTTCCTCCCCTAATGGGTTCTATGTGACTCAGAATGTATCACAGCTGGTCCGGAATTCAAATAGCAAGACATCCATGATTGAACACATGTGGTCACATAGGCCTATTAATGGACAAGGAAGATCTTCCTATTCTATTAGCATTACAAGGTCATATATCAGGAAGAGGGAATTTATATAGCAAACAATAATCAATCATGGAATCATGGGAATTAAAAGTGAGAGTACTTAAAATGATCTTAGACTTAGAAATAATAAATATTCTTAGAAATAATTTTCACAATGGCTTCATTTTACAGAAAAGGAGAGAGAGGGGTAGAGAAGGCAAGGGACTTGCCCAAGGCCCCTCTCTATAGCAACATTGGCTACATTTCTATTTTTATTAGCAATATGGGAAGGAGCAGCTCCTAATGCAGAGGATCAGTAAATTTAAAAAAATTGTTGAATATCGCTACGTGCCAGGCACTATGTTGGGTGCTAAAAGTACAAAGACAAAAACGAAACAATTTGCTTCCAGAGAACTTACAGTCTATCAGAAGAAGGAAAAATGTACATATATAAATATATAAAAACCAATAAGTAGCTGTGGAAGAGTAGAAAGAAGAATAGACTTGGAGCCAGCAGACTTGGGCTTTGAGTGCCACCTGACATTTATTGGACAAGTGACTTCATCTTTCTGGGCTTTAGTTTCTCATCTGCAAAATGGAGCTAAGGAAACTTACACATTACATTACTATAGTACATCACAGGATTGTTACAAGGATCAAATGTGACAATGTGTGAAGTATTTTGTGAACCATAAATCATAAATAGGAATGTAAACTATGACTGGCATTTCTAACATCAAATGCCACTTGTATGGAGACCAGGAAAAAATAACATAAAGCATGGCACACTAGACCAGTACAATCTTTTTTTTTCAGGCAGCCTGGGTTACTTTATTGGAGAGTAACCATCCTCCTGAGCAGGGGGAGAGAAAGTAGAATTAGTGGGATTCTTGTGAGATAAGGTAAACAAGAATCCACATATCATGAGATGGTCTGAGATATCCCAGTGGGAAAAAGCATGCAATCACAGCTATCCAAATATCAGCTGACCTTTAAACAAAGGTTATCTCTATTGTGAAACTAGAAACTGAAAAGTAAAAAGTTAGCATGTTTTAATGGTTTCCTAGTCACTCTATAGAATTATAGAGTTGGATTGTAGGGCATAGAATAGGAAATAACATTATAGATCACCCATATAAACCCCTCCTTTAGAGATGAATAAATTGAATCTCAAAATGGTTAAGTGAATTGACCA
Organism: Phalanger gymnotis; assembly: GCA_028646595.1. Taxonomy (NCBI): domain Eukaryota; kingdom Metazoa; phylum Chordata; class Mammalia; order Diprotodontia; family Phalangeridae; genus Phalanger; species Phalanger gymnotis. The sequence continues at coordinate 44,103,684 of CM053625.1, read as the reverse complement.
AGCTCATACTGTTAATATATGGCAGAGGCAGGATTCCAACCCATGTCTTCTGAATTGAAATCCAGTATTCTTACCACTACACCATACTGTCTCTTAGAGACAACACTCACTAACCTCAAACACATTTTTAAGAAATTTAGACAGACTTCCAGGTCTCTGTTCTCTAAACTTCTTCATATACTTTATTGCTACAACTCTTCTGGAAAATCGATTCACCAAAAATGCCCTAATATGTAGCCGTTCAGTGTTACTTTGTGCCCTGAGTAGGAACTTGGCTTTCCTCCAGGGTTTGGTTTTTTTGGCCCAGATGTTAATGGACACAGGTGGTGCCTACCAAATTACAAGAACCTCGTCCTGGAAGGATTCATCATTAACAACCCAATCTGGCAGCATTTCATGCCCCCTCTCTCCTTTTTACCTGTTATGATCTGTTTACTCTCAGGAACTCCCAGACATGTCTGCCAATTTTGTATTAAAGCAATAAATATTGATTTACTTATCGCAAAATATAACTGTCAAGTGATCTTTTCTAGGTCAAATGAGAGAAACTACATTTCCTTACATCGTAATCATGAGTTTTAAAACTGTAAGGGATGGTTTAGTCTAACCCCTTTCTTTTTGTGTGTATAAGAGGAAATAAGAATGCTAAATATTTGTAGTAGCACTTTTTTTGTGGAGCAAAGAACTGAACACAAAGTATACACCCATCATTTGGGACTAACCAAACTGTGGTAATGAATGTGTTGTAAGAAATAATGAATACGATGAATTCAGAAAATCATAGAAAGACTTACATGAACTGGTGCAAAGTGAAATAAGAAAGTCAAGAAAACAATATACACAATTGCTATGACAATGTAAATGGAAAGAACAACCACAAAAAAATAAATGTTGCTAAATTACAAAGAATAAACTTAGCCCCAAGGAAGATATATGAGAAGACACCTCTCTCCAAACCTTTATCGAGGTGGGGGACCAATGGGTGTGGAAGATTTCATAGAATGTCAGATTTTTACTGTATTGATTGGTTTTGCTGAATTTTTCCCCTCTTCTTCCTCTTTTTCTTTAAAAAGAAAATCATTGTTATAGAAGATTATCTCTGGGAGATGAAGAGGAAGGAATACAGAGGAAAATGTAGGCAAAATAAAAGCAAAAATATCAATAAAAATTTATTTTTAAACAAGTACATTTTGAATTGGTTCAATTGCACACCCAAAGATTAGTCACTAAAGGTTCAATATCTAACTTTGATGGATAAATCTAGTAGAATGCCCCAGTCTCTGTGTTTGGTCCAGTGCTGTTTAATGCTATTTTCAATCATTTGGATAAAAGTATCAGCAACATGGTTATCAAATCTACAGATGACACAAAGTTAGGAAAAACAGCTAGTATACTATATGAGAGAGTCAAAATTATCTTGACAGGCTAGAATACTGGGACATACCAGATAAGTTGAAATTTAATAGGAAGGAAGGAAGGAAGGAAGGAAGGAAGGAAGGAAGGAAGGAAGGAAGGAAGGAAGGAAGGAAGGAAGGAAGGAAGGAAGGAAGGAAGGAAGGAAGGAATATGCTTAAGTTTAAAAAAATCAACTTCATAAATAATGTTAAGGAGGTAGGGTGAGAAAATAATTCTTTTGAACAAAATATGGAGGGGTTTAGTGGACTGCAAACTCAATATGAGCCAACATTGTGATACTGTAGCTAAGCAAGCTAGTGTGATCCTGAGCTATATTAAAAAGAGACATAGCATCTTCAATAAGGAAGTGATAGTCCCACTTGACACTAATGAGATTACATCTAGTGTATTGTGTTCATTTCTGAGTGTTATGTTTTAGGAAGGACAATTGATAAGTTGGAGAACATACTAAAGAAGGTAAATAGAACAGTGAAACTTGCGTTCATGCCATGTGAAAAGTGGTTGAAGGAACTGGGGTTATTTAAGGTGGAAAAGAGAAGACTCAGGAGAGAAATGATAGCTGTCTTCAATTATTTGAAGGGTTACCAGGTGGGAAAAGAATTTGATTTGTTTGGTTTAACCCCAGAGCGAAGAACTGGGAACAAAATGGATAGAAGCTGTAAAGTTGTCAGTTTAGACGAGTTTAAAACTTTTCTAACAATTAGAGCTATCCAGACATGAAATCATATGCCTTGGGAAGTAGGGGATCCCCCTTCATTGGACATCTTCAAGGAAGGTGATTCTTTTTCTAGTATGGCTTGACACCAGATGGCCATTCAGTCTATTCCACTTATGAAATTCAATGATTCCAAGGACCAGAAGGGGGAAGATTTGTCCAAGGTCACATAGATACTATTAGTACCACTATTGTCTCATACAAGTGCCTGGTACTTTCTCACTTTTGTGCCTAAGCACAAGCTATTTCCTTGATAAACCTACCCATCTGTATGCAAACTAGAGCCTATTGAAATCCTTCCAGTCTTTCAAAATATAACTGAAATGCCCCTTGCTCTGCGAAGCCTTTTCTGACTGTCCTAGACAGTAATGCCTTTGCCTATCTCATAACCTGAAAATCTCTTAATAACTCTGGCATCATCATCATGCTTTATTCTGCATAATAGCAATCTAATGCAATTTAATTTTACAAATGTCAATTAAATGTTTCCTATGTGTTAGGTACTGTGCTAGGCACTGGGTTGTTATAGCCTCTCCAGTCACATTTAAGCTCTATGAGGACAGGACCTATGATTCCATTATCTTTATATCTTTCCACCAATATGTAGCATGATAATATATATAAAATGTTTTGCAAGCCTTAAAGTACTATATAAATGTTAACTACTACTATTATTAATGCTGCTACTACTATATCTACTACCATTATTAAAGCAGACAACAAACATATTGATTTGAATATAGACTGTAATTTTTCTAAATTTGACATTCATAAAACCTAAGAGTAACCTACAATCAGAGTCACTTTTTCAATGGGTAACTAAATGTGTATTTATTTTCCTTTCAGAGATGTTTCATTTTAGGGGTATGGCCTATATTCTAGGGTACCCTGTATTTGGAGATCAATATGGTAGAAGGATGTTATTGAATTGATGAATGAGTCAACTCCGCAGTTGAGTTCTTTCACATGGGTAGGAAATGACTCAGTATAACATGCTGTGGAAAAACCAACAGTACATAAATATCACCCAGTCTATGTTCCCTTACACCGAAGGGTTGGTAATTTTAAGAGCTGTTGTCTTAGGTACTCAGGCTGCTGTTTAATGGGACAAGACTTCATTTGTGGTGCATGGACCTGTTGCTGCCCTTAATTCATTGTCTAGACACAGAGTCCACACACTTCACAGCCTATAAACCAGTCCTCTATAATGTGCCACTTTAGCAGATGGATTTTTGTGGCCGTTGACAAATTAGGTATATTGTGGTCATTTGGCCTTTTCAGAGTGTTGTTTTGGAAATCCTGACAGATGGCCGAGCAGTGCTGCATGCTGCTGAGTCATTTTAAGAATTTTTCCACCAAAGATGAAGTCATATTTATAGCCAATAAGGGCCTTGGTGACCCACCTCCACCCTGAGGCTCACCAGGCTTGTGTGGTCAGAGCATGGCACTACAAGGGGAAGCAAGAACATATTGATCAAATGGAATGATGGTTTCATAGTACAGTGGAAAGTTACTGGATTTGGAGTCTGGAAACCAGGGTTCAAATCCTTGTACTAAGACTAGTTACTATTAGTTATACTAGTTAGTGAGATGAAATTTGTACAGCATTTAACACACTGCCTGGCATACAGTAGGTGCTTAATAAATACTTATTTCTTTCCTTCCTAGGAGTTTTACCCAAATCATTGGGGCAAATGTTCTCTGGGTCTCCGTTTTCTTCTATGAAAATTGGGAATGATAAACATTCTTACCAACAAGCCAGGTTATAATAGAGCATTTGGTAAACTCACTAGGTTGTTGTAGGAATCCAATAAAATAGGTATATAAATGTAAAGTGCTTTGTAAACAGGAAAGTGCTCTCTCTCTCTGTCTCTCTCTGTCTCTGTCTCTCTGTCTCTCTCTGTCTCTGTCTCTCTGTCTCTCTCTGTTTCTGTCTCTCTGTCTCTGTCTCTGTCTCTGGGTCTCTCTCTCCCTCTCTCTCTGTATACATACACACACACACACACACACACACACACACGCATATGTATATACATGTGGGTGTGTTATTCTATTCCTTCCTCAGCCATCATTTTGAAACTGCCTAATGTCCTGATATGACCAAGAATGAGATTCCAACATTATTTTTTTGTGGGAAAACTGAACTCTTCTGAAATGCAGCCAGGATGCTGGCCACCACCGTGGAATGGATATTACAAATGACAGTCACTGGGCAGTAACCAACCATGCCATGGAAAATAATGGCAGCTCAGCAGTCCACAATCACAAGTCATGATTATACAGTTAATGGCTTGTGGCCCCACTGTACATAAAGCACTCCTCCTTTGCTATTCTGAAGCTGTTTACTGCTGACCTCCAATTTAAAGGTGACTCCTTGATCTAGTGGTTAGAGCCTAGGGCTCAGAGCCAAGAAGATTTGGGGATTATGTGTTGGCAGAGCTACTCGCTTATAGTATGACCTTGGGCAAACAACTCGACCTCTTTGGGTGTCAATCACTTAACTGTATAGCGGTTATATTAGCAGAAACTTGGTGGATAGGAGATTCTACACCAGAAATGAAGTTCTGTAAATAAATTGAAAGAATGACGGTCTATAGTTCCTAATAACTTTCTGAACAACAATCTATCTCACATAGTAATTATTATAGATTAGGAGACATTAACTGACATAAGGATTGGAGGCTGTATTCTAGGACTAGCCTTTGGCAAAATTATGAAAACTATTAAATCGATCTTTGTTTTGTTATTGGTTTTCCCCCCACATTCTCTTTCTATTCTGCCTACTGCACACCTGGCGCCCCATTCTGTTCATAGGCTTCTCAAGGGCTGCTCAGTGTACCCTGTCACCTACTGACTCTCTCCCACACTACTATCTCTACCTTTGGGGAAAGGAACACTTCTTAAGATTTGCTTCAGAAAGGCACTAACCAGAAGGGTTTAGAGTCAAAACTTACCATAGGTAAATTCGATGATTAATCTGACCTCAGATGAATTACCATATCACTGCCACAATCCAAAAACCCACAAAAATCAGTGGAATCTTTCAGAGATATCCACTCTCCTAGGCACATAAAAACAAGACTAATAGGCTTTTGTTAATTCCCACAGCAAAATTAACATATAAACAAAAGAGAAAAGTAGAGAACACAACATCAACTGCGGCTGGGGGAATCTTGACTCTTCTGAACCTGTTGTACATAACAGTCACCCCAATGTTGCTATAGCATACTTTGGTTTTCTAGAGCACTATGGCTGGTCTTGACAACCCCGATCAGTGGAATTTTGGCACTGCCTTTAACACACTAATCATAATAATTTCCTAGAGGGTATAATTAGTGATAGCTTGATCTTGGGACAGCTAAATAGTACAATAGATATACTACTGGCCTGGAGTCAGAAAGATCTGAGTTCAAATGCGGCCTCAGTCAGTTACTAGCTCTGTGACACTGGGCTAATCACCTAACCTGTTTGCCTCAGTTTCCTCACCTGTAAATTAGGGATAATAATAGCACCTACCTCCTAAGGTGGTTGTGAGGATCAAATGAGACAATAATTGCAAAGGGCTTAGCACAGTGCCTGACACATAATAAGTGCTTTATAAACGATATTATCATAATCACAGTCATCGTCATCAGCATTAGCATTATTACATTAGCCTTTTGGCTTATTTTCTTTATGCCTTCATACTTGCTATTCTCCTGATAGTTCTGCTGCTGTCAAAGGGACATTGCTTCTGTATTATTTTATTTCACTGTTCTTATTTTCAAACCCATCTTCTCTTTCTTATCCCATAAAAAAGTTACTTCTTCCATCACCTTTTCTCTCAATGACCTGTAGTCTGCCAGCCAAAATTGCCGTATCCTAACATGTGAACTAATACTCGTAGGGTGTTAATGATTAACATTTATCTGATGTATCAGCCCTTGGTCATGAGGCACAATTCTAGATACACTGTAATGAAGGCCACAATAACTTAACTCAAAGGGAAAGTCTGTCAATGTATCTCCCTCCAAGCTCACATTCATATCACACTTTACAGCCTATACAACAATTACTTCACAACTACCCTGTGATACAAATAGTACAAATATTATTACCATTCAACAGATGAAAATAGGGCATAGAGAGAGGAAATGACATGCACACAGTCATACGAGAATAGCACAGAGACACAACTTCATGCCATTGATTCCAAGTCAAATCCTCTTTTAACTATTCCATGCTGCCCTTCAGCCTAAAATAAGGATTATTGACCTGGTGTCCAAGAACTTGCTTTTTAATTTTTTGATAATTATATTTCAATCTGATTGGTTCCCTCTAAAATTCTATGTATTTTGTTCTATGCATTTAAAAACATTCTGAAAAGGGTTCATAGGTTTCACCTGACTGACACAGGGGTCCATGACATACACAAAAGGATAAGAAACCCTGGCCTAGACAAAAGAAGAAGTATATTGATGTATTATAATGGAGATTCTTTATGGGTCTGGGTTGAACTAAATGGCTGATAAGGTCCTTTCCAACTCCAAAAATTCTGAAATTTTATGAAATATGGTGCCAATGGAAAGCAAAAGAAGCCATTCCTTTCAGAGGAATCTTTTTAATACATTGCTCTGGGCTGCAGCACTTACCTATTCAAAAACCTCCCATGCCTCCTTATTGCCTACCAAATGATGTATAAATGTCTAGCT
>CM053625.1:44056868-44096362 GCA_028646595.1 Phalanger gymnotis | reverse complement strand
GGGCACTGAGAGGTAAACAGGGTCGCAGAGTTTGTGTCAGGGCAAGATTCCTGACTCTGAGGAGAGACTCTCTCCATTCACTACCTCAGGTTGCCTATCCCACAGTCTTGCACATTTGAAAAAATCTAGCATAACTCGAGAGACTCACAACCTCCTCTACTGTCCCAGACCATGTTTGACATCCTGTCCAACCATCAATAAAAAAAAAAGAAATACAGTGATCCAAGACAATTCCAAAAGATTCATGATGCAAAATTCTATCCAAATCCAGAAAAATAAATGATGGATTCTGAGTGCAGATCAAAGCATACTATTTTTCACTTTATTTTTTTTAATTTTTTTCCTTTTGTTCTGTTTCATCTTTCACAACATGACTAATATGGAAATGTGTTTTACATCATTGCATATATAACCTATATCAAATTGCTTACCATCTTAAGGAGGGGGAGGGGACAGAGAGGAGGATATAATTTGGAACTCAAAATTTTATTTAAAAATGAATGCTAAAATTTGTCTTTACATGTAATTGGAAAAAATAAAATACTATTTAAAAAAAAAAGATTGTCAAGTGATTGCCCTGAGAAAAGGTCCCAGGATAAGCTTATGCACTGTTAATGGGTATTACATGGATGAAGATTCAGCAAAGGGAACTGAGAAGGAATACTTCAGGAGAGGGAGAGCCGGTAGTGAGCAGTGTTACAAAACCTAGAGAATAAAGAGTATCCAGGAGCAGAAAATGATCACATACTGCAGAAAAATCAAGAAGGATGAGGTTTGAGAAAAGGTTTTTAGATTTGGTAATCAAGACATCATTGATAACTTTGGAACGGTAGGAAGGCAGACTGCAGAGAGTTAAGAGAAGAGTGAGAAGAGCAAAAGTGGAGGCACCTTTTCTGTCTTTCTCAAGAAGTTTAGCCGAGGAAAGATATACAAAATGGGGATGACTGGATCCATTTTAAGGATGGAGAGATCTGGATATGTTTGCAGGCAGAAGAGAAGGAGCTCGTAGATACAGAGATGTTCCAAATAATGGAGGGGTGTTTAATAAAGGGAACAATCTGCTAGAGAAAACAAAAGGGGATGGCATCAAGGGTACATGATCTTTGAGATCCCTTTCTGCCTTAATAAGTTAAAATTTCTTGACTTTGGGGCATTCTCACCAAGCCCCTGCCTGCTTAGTATTCACTCAGCTGGTAAGTATGCTCCTTCAGGGCACTGGCCACCTTTAAATGAGTGAACTTTAAATTACCAAGGACTCAATGGTGGCTTTTCGAATAGTGCTAACTCTCTATCCTCTTAATGGGAGTTCCAACTCAGATGGACTAATTTCTCAATAATGTGCTCATTTAACTTTTCACAGACTATCCTCTTTTAAGCCAAGAAAACAATCTGACTACATCCTTTTAAAGTTCTGTTTTAGCTTTGTAAGCCTTTTTTAGCATTGTAAGTCAGTGGTTTCCTACCATGAAATAAATGAACACATAATAATGAACCCAAGTAAATCCTGAATGGTGCTGAGAGGGTGTACCATTTGGCAAAGTGAGCACTACCCATACTTGTCTTCACAGATGCACATCATACCCATCCTTCAAGGCTGACTTTGCCCTGGAACACTCCCTGATTCCTCTGATTCTAACTCCTTTCACATTTTTTGCCTATGCCACACAACTAGCATCATATTCTGTGCTGTCTTGTCCATCAACAATGATTTATTAAAAGACATTGTGTCAGAGATATCAGCAATAATCTAGTCCAAATCCCCCATTTTACAGATGTAGCCTCCCTTTGGAGTTATAGAAACTTGGGTGAGAGGCCTGAGCATTGGAGCAACAGAGACTTTGGCTCCAAAGCTCTCTTCCTCACCTTAGGGGAGGGAAATTGTGGGAAAAAATGGAAGAGCCAAGCAGGCTTGGAAGTAGGAAGAGAGAAGCCATGAGAACTTGTCAGAGGGCTTGGACAACTCCTGTGCTCAAACATCAATATGGTGAGAATGACAAGGGAAAGGATCCACAGCTCTAGGGCAGTGAGAGGTAACCTTCGATTTATCCTATGACCTCATCTACTTCCTAGGAAAACTAATTGGGACTCTTCTGGTTATCTATATGGGCACATTTATTTGTTCCTTATCTATTACTTTCAATTTTGATATCCATTATCTACCATAAAACTCTGTTGGCCAGCAGAAATACTAAGGTGGGGAAGAGGGGGGAGGAAGAGAAAGAGAGAAAGAGAGAGAGAGAGAGAGAGAGAGAGAGAGAGAGAGAGAGAGAGAGACTCATTCTAGAGAGATGAAATGTTTAGTTTGGGCTCAACTTGGGGGCTTGAGAACTAATTTATAACAATCAGATAAAGGGGAAAGACCAATATTGGACAGTACAAGCCAATGAATATGGAATCCATATGATTTTACAGATAAAAATTGAGAATCAGTATGAATAACAGGTTATGAAGGGAGTAAAGCAAGGGCATTTTTCCTTTATTTTTCCATTATCTTGGCAGATTCCATTTGCCCTTACAGACTTTGAAAAGGAAGCCTTGCTGCACAAAAGAAAAGAGAGTGAGTTGATTGAAAAAGAATCCACATTCCTAAAAAACTATTAGTGAAATTCTGCCCACACAAATGGAGGAGAAGCTAAGTGTACAAGTATGATCATTAAGTCCACTGGGTCAATCAATCAATCAGTAAACATGTATTAAGTACCTACTATGCTTCAGTTCCAGCCATTATGCTAAGCACTGGTCAGCGAATGATCAACAGTTCAACCTGTCTAGGTGCTCTTAAACCACCTGCTACTTATACAGAGAAAATAGTGTAACTCTCAGAGAGATGAAATGACTCTGGGTTAACCCAGCACTCTGGGTTAACGTAACTAGTTAGTGGTAAAGCCAGTGGTATCCCAGCTTACAGTGTTTTGCCATTGCTAAGCTCCTTGTTGATTGCTTGTCTCAAAAGAAGAAAGCTCAAGTGAAATAACTTTTGTTTGTAATTTTCAAAATCATGTTCGTACTTATATTAGTATCCTCCTTGCTTATTGACTTGATTTATTGACTTCTCTACACCCCCCACCAGTAACCCCAAAGTAACCTCAATATCCACTGTTTCCTTCTAAAAATAAATGAATTTTGTCATTCCCCCCCCCAACTCATCAAACTTTCAATATGGCAGGTAGCACCCTCACTGTTAATCATTCCAGCTTATATTGAAGACATTCTCTTTTTTTGTTGTTGATTTACCCTTCTGCATAATTAGACAAAGTGATTAGAATGTCTTATGTGCTATTGGAATTTTGCCTGGGGAAACTCTGTGGCCCATTCATAATTCCATCCCATCCCCGGGTATACTGTGAATCCTTGCCAAATGGCTAAGGGGGTTTCTAGTAATATGTTCATTAGACATTTTAAAATAACTTCTGCTCCCCCAAGTAAAACCCCGCAATGGCTGTAGCTTAGCAACATGACAAAACACCTCCGCAGGCAAAAGCAGCATCGAAGAATTGCTCCTTTGTCATCCACATTTATTAGCAACAAGTGTGTTACTTACTGATAAGTGGAATAAACAGAGAATTACCACCACTCCTGTTTCCTTCTGTTGTTCTCAAAGATGTTCATAAGAAAACAAGAAGCCATTAGAGCCTGTATACACAAGTGGGCTCTGGCAACATCAGTGATATTTCTGGTTCTTCAGTTAACATTTCAGACCTGCTAAGCCCATGGGAAATGCAGTAAATCTAAAGGAAAATCATTAAAACACACACAGACATACACATCTTCCAAAAAAAAATTGGAAGTAATAACTAAAGATGACCTTTTCCCCTTGCATTGGCAGAGAGTAAAAACCATTCCTTAGACAAAATGCTCTTCCATGCTCTGGGTTCCAAAATGACTTGGGCTTGGATTGTGAAGTGGGGATTGACTAGGCACCAATAACGTACTTGGCCCTGCTGAGAATATATAAAAGCCATATGCATTCTAAAAGCTGATGGTGCAAAGAACCATTTAGCTGGCTTTCCATAAGTAGGGAAGATATGCAGGGTCACTGGAAAAACAGAAGTCCTCAGTTTCTTTATCTTTAGGGAAAAAAAGCTGAACAAGTTGTAGTAGCAATTTAGATTTGAAGATCTTTCCCACCCATTATTAATGGGCCACGTGACCTGCTTATGTCACAGGAAGCCCAAGTCACATGTGGTGGGAGGAGCTTCCTGACAGGAAAAGGATGTTATGTCACAGGAGATGGGGGGAGTGAGAGAGAGAAAGAGAGAGAGAGAGAGAGAGAGAGAGAGCAGTTATGGCTGCAGTTGTGGTAGTTAGAACTGAGCAGGCTGACTTAGCTGTCCTGTGAGTTTGTTTTGGGGAAGACCCCAGCAGAGAGGGTCAGAGAGGTTTTGGGACGGTGAGGGTCCAGGTTGTTATATTATGTATATGAATGTTTTATTGCTCTGATAGATTGGATAAATGGCTTGTGGGATATGGTTCTCTGGTGTCTGAATAAATGGTTTACTTCTTCTGCCTTCTATGTGGAGAGCCTTGTATACTTTGCCTACATAGGCATTTTGACAATTATCATCTACATTGTTATTATTGCCTTACTGAAACACAAGTTGATCTATAAGGTCAGCTTACACCTGAAAGGACCTTGGGCAAGTCACTTAATTTCTCTGGGCTTCAACTTCCTCATTGCTAAATTGAGAGGGTTAATTCTAACATACTCTGCTCTACATTATATGGTCCTTTCCAGCTCTGACTTTGTATATTCTAAGGTTTCTTCCAAGTCAAGCATTCTGTGCTTTAAAGTTTCCTCCAACTCACATGTTCCATAATCTACTCTACCTCTGCTGTCTATATTTGAAGATCTTATCCAACTCTAAAATTCTATAATTGTACAATAATGACAGGTATAGGGATGGATAAGAGAAGAGTTGGGGGAGAAAGGACAAAGATCAGGAATCCCTGAGTTTCACCATGAAGCAGGAAATCCAGATATAATGGCTCTATGTGGCCAAGACTATTTGAGTAGAAAGGGTAACAGTCTAAGTGGTCTTATTAGCCAACATATTAAATAAACAAACATTTATTGAGCACCTACTTTATTCAAAGCAAGACATGTAAAAATTCATGATCATTCTAAGCAGGCTGTAACATTACCAATATATTTGTTGTCCTTCTGAAACAGTAAGTAAATAATAACAATGTAGATGATAATTGTCAAAATGCCTATGTAGTTCTATATCGCAAAGTATACAAGACTCTCCACATAGAAGGTAGAAGAAAAAAGTCATTTATTCAGACACCAGAGAACCATATCCCATAACCAAATGCTCAGTTCCCACAGCCAGTCAGCTCACTTCATCATAACAGTAAGGAACGCAAAACATTCTATACAGAATATCACAACATGGAGCCTGGCTGCCCCAAAACCTCTCCAACCCCTTGCTGGGGTCTTCCTCAAAACAAACTCAGCTAAGTACAAAGTACAAAACAAAGTACAGCTAAGTTAGCCCATTCAGTTCTAACAATCATGAGGGCAGCCATTAGCAGCCACCAGCAGCCATATCATGTCCTCTCTCTCTCTCTCCCTCTCTCTCCCTCTCTCTCTCTCTCTCTCTCTCTCTCTCTCTCTCTCTCTCTCTCTCTCTCTCTCCCTCTGTGTGTGTGTGTGTGTGTGTGTGTGTTTCCCTCTCTCTCTCAGCATTTCTGTGGCATAACTTCCTTTTCCTGTCAGGAAGCTCTTCCCACCATGTAACCCAGGCTTCATGTGACCTAAGCAGGTCACATGGCCTATTAATGGGTGGGAAAGATCTTCAAATCAAAATTTCTAATACACCTTCAAACTCAAAGAGGACCAAAATGACATTACTCTGTGTGGTCAATGTACAACATTTCTGACTGTAGCTGAAAAAACCATTATAAGCTCAGAAGGCTCTACCACAGTTCAGGCACAAATAGTCTATATAACAACCACTTGAATAAAAGAAGTGGTGTAAAAGAAAAATACCTTCAAAAGATGCTTATGACTGGACAAGGAGATGGGTCAGTCATGGTGGGATTGGGATAGACATTGGGATAAACAACCCAAGTGCTCTTCACGGAATTTTAAGAAATGTAGTGGAAGTGAGTGGATGGCAATCACACAGGGAGAGAAAAGCATGGCTACGATGAAATCTAAACTGCTTGTGAGGGAGTACCTAGATTAATGAGGTCACAGATTCTTCAAAGCATCTAAATGGTCTCCCCCAAATCACTTAAGGTCTCTCCTCATCTGCAAGCTCAAAACAGATGATAGCATCCTTACTTTCTGCAACTGTAAAGTAGGGACAATAATAGTGCCTACCTCCCAGGACTGTGTGAGGATCAAATAAGAAAATATTTGTGAAGTATTTAACACAATGCCTGGCACACAGTAGGTGCTTAATAAATGCTTGTTCCCTCCAGCCTCCCCCTTCCTCTCTTACATTTTGAGGAAGGAATGGATAAATAGTTCCTAAATAAAGTATAAAACACTTTACAAAGAAATATACGCATTCCTAATACATTATTAGTCTACGTAGACTACATATATAGACTATATTTATATAGACTACAGTCCCCCTCCATCACAACTACTACCACAAAATCTAAATATGACCTATCCTTAACATTTTCAGTGTATATTTACATATATTTTCCTTTTTTAAAAAAAAATCTAATCTTAGAAGCACTTATGGTAGTAACACATATTCAGAAAACTGTGGTAATTTAATATGGAAATTAGGACACAACCATGACATTAAATGTGTGCAAAAGTAGAGCCAACAGATGGCTTGAACCCAGTCTGAATTAGCATGAATAGCCAAAGAGTGAAAGGGTAAATTCTGTATACTGAATCTTTCCAAGCTGCTTAAAGATCGATCTTACACCTGCAGTATTGCGTATGCCATGGGAAACCATTTTCCTTCCATGAATACTTTTATTAGCAAATCAAATAAGCTTGAGGAAGTACTTAGGCATGATGCCAAAGGAAAAATCATGCTAGTGTTGTTTTTCTTTATTAATATTATTAATAAATTTTTAATTACCACCAATGATACATATTGCTCAAATACTGAATTGGTCCAAATATAGGACACATTTTTCCCTCTAAATCTGGCTTGTAGAAAACCAAAGCACAGCTTATTATCATGTTATTTTCCATTGTATACTTATGTCTTTTAGTTTCCTTTTAAATAGAGACCCTGGAGGATTTGAATCCCAGCTGTGCTACTTATGACCTACATGACCTTGGGCAAGTCATTTATTTTCTCTGGGTTTCAATTTCCTCATAGGTAAATTGAAGGGCTCAGGTTAATTTGAACCCCAAGGTCTCATCTAGCTCTAAAGGTACGCTCTTCTGAGCCTAAAATCTCATTTTAGTGATGAGGCCTACATTGGGACCCATATCAGTGTATTGCTCTTCCAATAAGCTGTAGCAATTAAGACAATTTAGAATCATTACCTCTTATGATATTGCAGGAGACCAATAGCAAAGCAATTATCCCCTTTTACAGATGGAGGAGTTGAGACAATGTGAGGTTGGGTAAGGTCAGTGAGCAAATAAAGTGCCTTTCACTCAACTTCCAATTTAATGTTCTATTTGCCCTTATTCACTTTCCCAAATTGTAGCTCTGAACACAAAGAGCCTTAGACTAGCATCTCAAAGCAAAATAAGCAAATTCTCAGGATAAAATTTGGAAAGTGGTAGAAGAGATAGAATTCTGAACTATGCTTTAGGAGACCTGGGTTTGAGTCCTGGCTTTGCCACTGATTAGATATGGAGAAAGGGGAAAAGGCAAGTCAACTCTAATCACTGCATAAGAGCTGATTGTTAAATTTTCAGAGTGAGCCTTTTACAACTATGAAATTAGCAACTGCTACAGATAAGGCCTTCATTTATTGTTCTGTTGATTGTCTAGACTTACAAAAGTGTTAATAATACATATTAGACTTAAAAGTGTGTGCAAATATTCCCACCCCAGTTGTTATACCTTTACCAACACATTCCTGTATTGCTTTATAAACATTGCTTGAGCTCAGCAGGAGTGCATTAGAGGGCTCAGGAAATGAAGTCATTGCCAGGATGGAGGCCTGGTAAATATAGGCTAATAATAATAATAAATACCTCACAATTATAGGTTAAAATGCTTTTATATCCATTATCTCATCTGAGCCTCACAACACTCCTACATATTTTGTTGTTCAGTTGTATTCAGTCCTATCCAACTCTTTGTGACCCCATTTGGAGTTTTCTTGTCAAAGAAACTGGAGTGGTTTGCCATTTTCTCTTCCAGCTCATTTTACAGATGAGGAAACAGAGGTAAATAGAATTAAATGACTTGCCCAGGGTCACACAGCTAGTAAGTGTCTGAAGTCAGATTTGAGCTCAGGAAGAAGAGTCTTCCTGACTCCAGATCTGGCATTCTATCTACTGCACCACCAGCTTTGACATTTAATGCTCTAAAGATTGTCCAACTCATGGCTCTCAAAACTCCCCAGTGAAGTCTGAACCAGATTAAAATATAATTAGGAAATGTTTAATAAAATAAATAAAAATACAATTCATTTCTACATCAATTTGCTGTCTGCATGGGTCTGTTTCTATTTGTTTAACACCACTGTTCTGAAGCTTCTCTCCTCAGATTCTAGCATTTTGTATTTCTAAGGTTTGTTCCAGACCCAACCTTCTCTATTCTATGTTCTGTGATACATTAGATAGAGCGTAAGACTTGGAGTTAGGGAGCGAGGTGGCACAGTGGATAGAATGCTGGGCCTAGAGTCAGAAAGACTAATCTTCCTGATTTAAAATTTGGCATCAGACAATTACTAGCTATATGACCATGAGCAAGTTACCTCACTCTGTTTGCCTCAGTTTCCTCATCTATAAAATGAGCTGGAAAAGGAAACGGCAAACCACTCCAGTGTCTTTGCCACGAAAACCCCAAATGAGGCCATGAAGGGTCAGATATGACTAAAAAATGACTAAACAACAAAAAGACCTGGCATCAGGAAGACTTGAGTTTGAAAATCACTTAACTTCTATCTGCTTCAGGTTCTTCATCCGTAAAATGTGGAGAGTAATCATATACCTCACAGGGTTGATATGAGGATCAGATAAGTTAACATATGTAAAGCGCTTTGCAAATTTCGAAGTGCTATATAAATGTTAAATATGCCATTATTATAACCACTCCATGTGATACCTTCCTAGCAAATGACTCAGTGATAGGTAAGCATAAGAAATAGACCAGCTCCTAAAACTACTTGTGGGGAATCTCTAAGCCAGCTTCCTTGGTGTCTGCATAGGTGAAAAAGGATAACATGTTTCACCACAGTGGGGATATCTTTAACCATGATGTTTACAGAGCCATGTATCCTGAGGTTTGCTGCCTGTTGTTGGTTGTAGACCTTCATCTGGAATCGGAACAGACAGGGTAGGAGAAAAATGGAAGGAGGAGTAAAAAGGGAGGTTCCTATCACTTGTATCAAGGCCAGTCTCCTCCATAGGCAAAATAGTCATGATGTTACTTGAGGGGCATTGATATCCTCATACCCCACTGCCACCTGAATATATCTCCCTACTAACCACCTTGTGCCCATAATTCCATTCCTTACACCCTGGGGTTAAGACATTAAATGCTGTGACAAAATGCAAGTGCTCTCTGGGATCAATACCACGTTTGTAGTAGATCCTGGGTTTTTCTTTATCGTTCTTCCTTCCTCCTCTCCCTTACATTTGAGTGCCCAAGGCATGTAAGTGATGTCTGCCTAAAGGCACACATGGATGTAGATGAGGCTGGTAACTAGACTTGAGAGAAGTGGTCAGGCAAATAGAAGAGGAAGTGGAGGAGATGGGAAGAGGAGCTCTGGGGCAGTGGGAATCTGGAGGTTCTGTGCTCATCCTACACAGGGAGATGGCTCCAAAAGGCTGGAAAACCCTAAAGACTCAAAGACTCATTTTTGCCTACCTTGAGAAACTGTGGACCATAGAACTGGTAAAGAGCCATGAAGAGTAACAGGAGGGTTAGGGAAAGGGGGAGTGAGGAGAAAGAGGGTGTGACTCATTATTTTACTAAAAGAGGATGGAAAACACCTACATATATAGAGGAGAGAAAAAGAGATGAGGACAGAGAAGAGAAGGAAGAATAGGTGAACAGGAAGGAGGGAGAGAAAGAAGAAGAGGAGGAAAAGAAGAGGAAGACAACGAAGAAGATGAAGATGATGAAGATGAAGGAGGAGGAGGAAGAAGAAGAGGAGGAGGAGGAGGAGAAATTATGAAAGAGGAAAGAAAAGAAGGAAGGTGGGAAAGGGAAGGGAGAGAGAGATAAAAGGAGGGAGGAAGAGAGAAAGTTACTCCACTTCCCTTTCACCAGGCAGAGGAAAGTAGCTTAAAATTGGACTTGGCGGAATGGGGAATACTCCATTAAAGAAGCTCTCATATTTAGGACTGTGACTCTAGAGATTTACTTCCATCTTTGGGAATACTTAAATAGTTATTCCTCAATAGTCTGGCTTTTTTTCCTCCTCTTAATAAAACTTTCTACCGTAATATTATGAACTGGTTGCTTACAAGTGGGTATCAATCTGAGATTGGATGAGCCAGGCAACAGCACCCATATAGTTTATAGTTTCCCACATTTCCTGGGTAAGAGCCAAGAGAGTGAGAAAATCTTCGAAAGTACACGAGTCCTTCGTGTCACAAGTCTTTGACACATGAAACCATTACCAGCTATTAGCACTTGAGCTAAAATTGATCATGTTAGGTGTAACAGAGATCAGAGTTCTGAGAGAATGAAAAAAGGAATAGGTGAGGAAATCAGGAGAGGTCCAGAGCTTGGGGTACAACCTGAGGAGAGAAGCCTTGATGGGGTCCTGTGGTGCCCTCTGCATTCTTCTGATCTCAAAATTCAAATCCAATACCTGACATAGCCACCGACACAGAGTCAGAGCTAAAAAGGAGTGGTTTTTTAGATTATCTAGTCCAGAACTAATATTTGAAAGTAAAGGAACTTAAAGCCAGGAGAGGAGAAGAGACTATTCAAAGTCACACAAGTTGATAGGAAAAAAAAAAAAGGCCAGGACTCTTTCCATTCTACCAGAAGGAAAACTATTTGAAGAAGGGAATGCAGTGCAGGAAGTGGGCAGCTACAGCTCTGTCCCCTAAGTCTTACGAAGTCCTCATATATCTTCAGCTCAATAGCTTCCAGACAGTTGCTTGAATATCCCTTCTCTATGTGCATGAAGCATTTTAAAGATCCAGCTTCAGACAGGGCCTCTCTGGAGCTAAGTTATGCTACCTGTGGGCCTGATGTTCCTCCAGTTTGCCTGAGGTAAACAAATGTTCCCTCCTTATCTGTGGAATACTCTGCTAATTAAAATGCATGAACTGCTTTACTTTGCAGCTAAAGGGGGGTGGGGGGTGGAGAAGAGCTTTCGCTGAGCTCTCTCTAGTTTAAAACAAAAATGGAAAACAGCATTCAAAAGTATAAGCAGAAACCCTTACCCTGGAAGTGCTGTCTGTAGGGGGAGGGGAAACCCCATTACTGATTCCTGCCAGGACCAGGGTATCAGGAAAACCTCTGCCAAACAGTTCCAAAAAAAGACCTCCAGAATAATTATATCACTGATGATATAATGATATAACTCCATTCTGTTCAAAGGGAAAAAGAAAAATTCAAGAGTACACGTGTATCTGGTGTCCCCTTGAAAGGGAGTCAGCTGGGAAGGTGGCACTCTGATACTAACTGGAGACATGACTTTAAACAAGACACCTACCTTTTTGATTTTAGTTTTTCTATCCATAAAGTGAGAAGACTGAACTGGATAATTTCTAAGGAAACTTCTAGGTCTAGGATCTTGTGATTACAAGATTCTTGGGATTTGTTGGCCAGAGGCATTAGATTTCCTGGGCCCAGACTTTCGGGCTCAATCAGATCTCCTCTGAGATTCGGG
This sequence comes from Phalanger gymnotis, assembly GCA_028646595.1. Classification (NCBI taxonomy): domain Eukaryota; kingdom Metazoa; phylum Chordata; class Mammalia; order Diprotodontia; family Phalangeridae; genus Phalanger; species Phalanger gymnotis. The sequence continues at coordinate 44,084,404 of CM053625.1, read as the reverse complement.
CTGGGGTCCTTGTGGGAATCACCACCAGAACTAAAGAAAGGAATGCTGGGGGAACTTAGAAAGGGTCATCAAGCAAGAGTACAAGATGAAAGGGACTTATAGCTTTGAGGTACTCCCAAGGCATCCTTCTTCACTGGCTTCAGGCAGAGAGTGGACTTAGAGATGCTAGCTCCAATAGGGAACAGCCAAAAGACCTCATACTACCCTCCAGAATGAATGAATTACAAAGTATCTAAGGCTTACTCTGAACTAGGGCTACAAATACAAAAACATAATAGACCCTGCCCTCAAGAAGCTTACACAGTACACTCTTTTTAGGGTTTATCGCTTACTCAAGCCTTTCTTGTATGTGAGCAGAAGAGGCAAGAAGATACATCCTGTTTGTGCATAATGAAACATTCTACACATTGCTGATACTTTTATAAATGTTTATTCAGCATATAGTCATAAATGTTTATGTTGTCTCCTCTGATAGAATATAAGTCCCATGAGAGCAAGAATTGTTTTATTTTGTGTATTTGCATCTCCAGTTCCAGGCACGTAACAGGCACTTCAAATGCGATTGATTGATTATAGTCTACTAGGCGAAGACAACACATGTAGCGGGGTGGTAACTAAGAAAGGGTATTTTTGTCGCAGAAGTCACAGGATGGTGAGTGAAGTCATAAGACAATAGATTGGCATGTCTTTTGCATTAGGAATGGCCCTGTTTATATGATTACTATTCCCACTGCTAAAAGTAAAAAGTTGGAAGGGTATGCTAGAGGGGTGCCAGAGAGCAGGAGATCAGGCTAAACACGCTAACATCTCACCCATCAGAGGCCCGGGCCCACGTATAACACCATACAAAGATGTGGCTTTTCAAAACCTTCATTTTCTTCTGTGATCCTCCCTGGAGTCCTGCTAAATAGACCGAGTAGGTACCGTGGTATCATTCTCCTCATTTTACAGGTGAGACAATGAAATTCACAAGAAGTAAAGTGATCTATCTAAAGTCTCCCAGCCAAGAAAGAGCTGCTTATTCTTTTGTCCTTTGTTCTCAAAGAAGACCACAATATCACAGAGGCGATGCCATGACTTGTAAGTGAACTGGATTTAAGTGAGGGAGGGCTGTGCAAAGTCACCAGCTTCACTTTCCTCCTCCAGAGCCATCTAGGTCCAGTAACCAGATATAGATCAAGAGGCCTGGAGATGACCCCTCTGAAGAAGGGGGCACAGCAGTAAAAGTGGTCTGGACTTGGGCAGAACATGAAGGAGGGAGAACAATAGATATGCTGATTGAGTCACGGGGCTGCTCCTTCTCTCTTCCAGTCAAGGAAGGGATTGCTACCTTTGCAAATGTGCATTTTCCACCCTCCCACCACCCCCAGTTTTGGTAAGACACATTTGATCATTCACACTCAGTACTGACAGACATCAGCTAATCCATTTTCCATCTCTGGTCTAAAAGCAGTTGATAGATTTGTAAAAACAACGTAGTCACTGCGGAGGTGGGAAGCAGCAAAACAACAGGCCTCTGAGCCCCCTAAGAGAAGACACCCTTGCATGAAAGAACCTTTGCTCCTGTAGCCCTTTCTTCAAGGAGCTCAAAGCACTTGGTAGACATTATTCATGGATCCTATTCTGATCTCCCTAGCTTAAAGGTCACACCAATGCCCCCTTGCCTGCTCATAGCATTTTATTTTTCTCATAGGAGTCAGCGTGGTGCAATATAAAGAGCATTGGATTTGGAGTTAGAAGTCCCAGGTTCAAATGCCACCTCTGATGCATACTGTCTGTATATTCCCTTAGGCAAATCCATTAACCCTCCTGGGCCTCATTTTATTAATCTGTAAAATGGGGGGGGAGGGATTAGACTATATGGCCCCTACGTTCCCTTTCAGCTCTAGATTTGTGTTCCAACAATCTAAACCTAATTCTAAATCTCAGAGCTATAACTTACTACTAGTGTGGCCTTGGATAAGTCACTTGGCCTTAGTCGGCTCATCTATAAAATAGGAAGGTTGGATTAAATAACCTCTGAGATCCCTTCCAGCTCTAAATCTACAATTCTACAACCTAGCCAAGTCAACAAGAATTTATTAAGTATCTATAATGTTCCAGGCACTGTGTTATGCAATGAGGATACAAAGAAAAGCAAAAGACAGTCCCTGTCTGAGGATTTCACAGGCTAACAGGGAGACAATATGCAAACAACTATGTATAAACAAGATACAGACAAGAGAAGCTAAAGACATTCACAGGGAGAAGGCACTAGCATTAAGAGAGACCAGAAACAGCTTCTTGCTGAAGTGGAACTGTAACTGGCACTAGAAGGAAGCCAAGAAGAGGAGATTAGGAAGAAGAGAATTCTAGGCACAAATGGGCAGCCAGTGAAAATGCCTGGAGCCCGGAGATAGAGTGTCTAGTGCGAGGACTAGTGAGGCGGCCAATGTTACTCAACCACTTGGAGTACTTGAAGAGTGGAGGAGGATGAGGAATGAGAGGAGTGAGGTATAAGAAGACTGGAAAGATAGGAAGGGGTCAGGTTGTGAAGGGCTTTTAAAGCCAAACAGAAGATTTTATATTTGTTCCTGAAATTTATTGAATGGAATGATGCCATGGTCAGACCAATGCTTTAGGAAGATCAATTCAATGACTGCGGACTGGAGTGGAGAGAGACTTGAGGCAGAGACTCCCACTAGAAGGCTATTGTAAGCATCTAGACCAAGGTCTGATTCTCCACTGCTACCACTTACTACTTGTGTGATATTGGGCAAATCACTTCACCACTCTGAGTCTCTGTTTACTCATCTGTTTGCCTTTTTTCTGACTTTTAAATTTGATCTCTGCTTCTAGGGCCCAGGGGACACTGTCCCAGACTTCTTGTGCTGAGGGCTAGGGGTCTGATTACTGGTTTTGTGTGTTGGGGCCTCAGGTGCTGGCAGCTGGATGTCGTAGTGGTCTGGTAGTTTACCTGGTGCTGAGCTGGAGCTGCTCGTGGTGGCTGATGTGTGCCTGATGTTGGTGTTTGCCTGCTCCACCACCCTGGGGATTGGGATCTCTGGTCCACTGAAGTGGGGCTTGCTGGGATGCCTCCCATCCTGTACTGATCCCCTTCAGCTGCAGCAAGAGTGACTTTTCCCTTAATCCCCCTAGCCTCCTGAGCTAAAAGACTGCTGCACCCCGTCTTTCTGCTCCTATTACAGGATTTTTCTTGGGGAGATATTTTCTGGGTTTTTCAAAGTCTATAAGGGAGGGTGAGAGTGACTTATTGCTTACTCCATCATCTTGGTTTCCAGAAGTTTAAATAGGTTGGTTTTCTCATCTGTAAAACCAGAAAGTTGGCCTCTGGGTAATCTCTGAAGTCTCTTCTATCCCTAAATCCTTGATCCTCTGAATCATATTTCTACCATAGGTACCTTTTTTGTGCATCTCACCTCTCCTGCTAGACTGCAAAGATTTTGATGGCAGGTACCAGATCTCATTTGTCTTTGTGGCTGCTGTAATGCTGGGCACAGGATATCGAATACAGTAGGAGCTTAATCAATGAGTGCTTTTGGTGACTTGATAGAAATAGTTATTTTGAGAAGCAGAAAGTGAAAGGCAGCAAGATTAGATGACATACTACGCTCAATCATTTTGCAATAGTCAGAGCTGAGAAACAAGAAACATATCCTTGCCTCCCCATTCCGCACCTTATCTCCTGAACCTGGTAGCTCAAGATCTGGAAAAATAGCTTTTTCTCTGCCCCCTGATTTGCTTTTCGAAGAGACTTACAAATACCAGCTGAGGGAAAAGCACCAAAGAGAACACTATTTTTCAGTTTGCTTTTTTTGTTTTGGGTGAAGAAGGCACAGGATAAGGAGTCAGAGGACCTGGGTTCGAAAATCATCTCTGACACTTCCTGCCTGTGTGACTTTAGGCAAGCGAAGTAACCTCTCTCCTTTGACTTGGAAATTGTGGCAATTGGTTTAAGAGCAGTGAGCACAACAGTGCTGCATCCTGAATCTTCTATTTACTATCTATGTGACATTGGGAAAGTCACTTCATCTCTGAGATCCTCAGTTTCCTCATCTGTAAGGCAGACATATTTGTACTATCTACCTCCAAGTGCTTTGATAAAAACAAACATTTTGAGAACTTTAAAGTATAGGGGAATATGTGAGCTCTTATTAGGTTTAAAATATAAAATTTGCTCACAGCAATGAAAAGGAATCCAGTTCACCTCTATCGGTGAGCATGAAGGTCTAAACTGTATGAACTGGAGTCAGCAAACCAGAGTTTGTCCACCATATAAACCTATTGATATGTAGGCAAGACTCGGTCCAGTCAGGTTTCTTCCTGGGGGCCGTCAGCAGAAACCACACTTTATTAAGAGAATGTTGGCGGGTCATTTGGCTTCTCCGCTTCTGTGAGGATTCTTAATGGCTCCACTGCGCACATATCATTTTTCAGCAAAATCTAATATTTATGTCATTACGGGGAAGGAACATTTGCAGCCCTTGTAATGCATCATTCTTTATTTCGCTCCATGGCCCAGGCTGGACAAATCACCATGGGATTTGTCATCATGTCTTCCCTTACACTTTTCAGAGGTACAAGATAAGGCCAACCTAAAAGAGAGGGAGAGGGCAACACCTAGGAAGTAAAAGGGAAGGCAATACACAGGAAGACCTCATCAACACACATCAGCATGCAATTTCACAGGATTGTGGAGCTAGAAGGGGTCACGTAGATTTTCCTAATCTTAGTTATATATTTGCATACATACGACATATATTTGAAGGTAGATATGAGAGACAGAGGGAAAGGGAGAGGAAGAGAGAGAGGAAGAAGGACAGAGGAGGGAGAGGAAAAGGGAGAGGAAAAAGGTAGGGGGAGGGACAGAGAGACAGAGAGAGAAAGAGAACACCTATGATTTCATTGGTATAAGGAACTTCTAGATGGCAAAACTCTCTACAAATACAGGCAGTCACCTTATCTGCAACCTATAATCTTAGATCGTTGCCTGGGGCATAGAAAAGTTAAGTGACTTGCCCAGAGTCCCAAAGAAAGTATGGGTCATAGGCAGGACTCAAACCCAGGTTTTCTTCGCTCTAAGGTTAGCTGTTTATTCATTAGACCATAACATTTTCACATGCATCTATGTCTGTGTGTGTCTGTGTGTATCTACGTATTTTTGTTTATATACATATGCCTGTGTGCTACTGCATGTGTGTATATACATATGTATACATGTATACAACACATTTATACATATATGTATAGATTTATACAAAATGTTCCAAAAGTCTCAGTGCAGTTTTAAGCTTTAATAGCTTACATGTATGTCTATATATGTGTATGTATTTTAAAATAACGCTTATAGGATAGACTCAAGTTTTATACAAGCCAGATTTAGAGGGGAAGTACAACCTATTCAGGCCAATATGATATATATAAAATAATTGTGACTTGAACTCGGGTCTCCTAACCCCTACCCTGGCATTTGTCCACTAGGCTCATTGTACCACCTTCTAGGGTTCCTGTAGTGTAAGAGGGAGGATGAAACGATAGCCTGGTTCTAGTTTGTTTTTTTTTTTTTGGTTCAGAATAGTTCCCAGGGTCCATTCCAGAGGACACATTTCAGCAAATAGCATTTACAGAAGTATCTGTCCATGAAGACTCCATCATACAGTAAACAGTTTTGTCCCTGAGTTATTTGTTAAACTGCTGATATTTTATCTGTAATTTGCAAGCAGGAATCTAGCAGCGGATCAGAGTGGGAGTGTAACAAATGCTTTGTGGGCACAAAGGCAAGAAAATTAAATAACTATGTTTTAGGCCAGACTCCACAGCTTGAGAGAGAGAGAGAGAAACAGAAAGAAAGAGAGAGAGAGAGAGAGAGAGAGAGAAACCTGAAGGAAACAGTCTGCAATTTGGCCTCCTGGGTAGTTTGGATGAATGCTTAATTGCATTTTAAAAGTCTGTTTCTTAATTAAGATACTCTCTTGTCCTGTCACACCAAAATGTTCTAGAACAGCAGATCCAAGAAGGCTGAAAAGGGCTAAAGCAACTGCGTTTCTGGAAAACTTAAGGAAGAAGAAAAACCCTGAATGCCTTCAAAGGGTCAATTTCTCTTTTCTAAGTTTCATTGCTGTGCTTTGTTTTTACATTACAAACATTTACAGATTACCCCCACTTTGTGAGAGGTCTCTTGTAACAAAGTAAAGCAATTAAGTAAAACTAATAGTACTGTGACCTCATCTAAAAGTCTATGCAATGTTCCACCCCTACCTCTATTTTTTTTAATTAACAGAAATCTATTTTCTCTCCTTCGCACTCCCCTATTCCATTAAGAAAAGAAAAAAGAAAAACTAATTCCTTGTAACGAATAAGCAGATTCAAAAAAAAAAACAAATTCCCCCAGTGGCTATACACAAAAATGTTTATATTTCATTCTGTACCCTAAATCCATTGCCTCTCTGTCATGGATAGTTCTCTGTCATCAGGCCTCTCAGATCATATATGGTCATTGTATTGATCATAGTTCTTACAGCTTTGAAAGTTGTTTGTTTTTATGGTGTTTATATCATTGTATAAATTGTTTTCATTTGACTTCATTCTTCATCAATTTATATCTTCAAATTGTTAATTGGTATAATATTAATGTTATAAATTATTTTTCTGGTTCAGCTTACTTCACTCTGCCTCAGTTCATATTCATAAGTCTTTCCACATATCTTTCAAGTCATTTATTTCTTCACTTATTATAACACAAAAGTATACCATCATATTATGTACCACGGTTTATTCAGCTGTTCCTCAATTGATGAGCATTTCTTTAGTTTCCAGTTTTTTGCCACCGCAAAAAGAACTGCTATAAATATTTTTGTACAGGGACAGCTACGTTGAGCAGTGAGTAGAGCACTGGCCCTGGAGTCAGGAGGATTTGAGTTCAAATCCAGCCTCAGACACTTGACACACTTACTAGCTGTGTGACCTTAGGCAAGTCACGTAACCCCAATTGCCCCGCCTACCCCCCTCTAAAAAAAAATAAAAGGAGCAAAAAAAAATATTTTTGTACATATAGGACCTCTTCCTCTTTCTTTGATCTCTTTTGTGCCACCTAGCAGTGGTATAGCTGGGTCAAAGGGCATGCACTATTTAGCAATATATTTGTGTATTATTGCAATTTCCCTTCCAGAATGGTAGACCATTCACAGGTCCACAAACCCTACACAAGTGTGTCTATTTTCCTACAACTCCTCCAACCTTTCCTTTTTTGTTATCTATGTTAGTCTGATGGTGTAAAAGGTAGAATATCAGACGTGCTTTAATTTGCATTTCTTTAATTACCAATTAGAAGAATTTTTTCATATCACTATTGATAGCTTATTTTTCTTCCTTTGTGAACTGCCAATTTGTATTATTAGACCATTAATCAATTGTGCGATGGCTCTTATTCTTATAAATTTGAATCATTTCTTTATGTATCTTGGAAATGACACCTTTATAAGAGAAACTTGGGGCAAAGATTTTTCCTAGTTAATTATTTCCTTTTTAATCTTAGCTTTACTGTATTTGTTTTTACAAAAATTTCTTAAAATTTTACATAATCAAAATTATCCATTTTGTCTCCTGTGATTCTCTCCCTCATTTGGTCATGAAATTTTCTCTTATCAATAGATCCGACAGGCAATTTTTCCACGTTTCTTTCATTTGTTTATGATATGACTTTTAATATCTAGGTCACATACCCATTTGAAACTTATCTTTTATATCATTTAAGGTGTTGGTCTAAATCTGAATGCTTCCATACTCCCATCCAATTTTTACAGTAGTTTTTGTCAAATAGTAAGTCCCTGTCACAGTAGCTGGAGTGTTTTTCCCTATCAAAAACTAGTGTACTAGATACATTTGCTTCTGTATGTTATGTTACTAATCTGTTTCATTGAGTGACCTTTCTATTTTTTTTTTTTTGGTTTTTGGTTTTTCGGCAGGGCAATTGGGGCTAAGTCACTTGTGCAAGGTCACACAGCTAGTACATGTGTCAAGTGTATGAGGCCGGATTTGAACTCAGGTCCTCCTGACTCCAGGGCCAGTGTTCTACTTACTGCACCACCTAGCTGCCCTGACCTTTCTATTTTTAAACCAGTTGCAAATTGTTTTGATATTTTTTGCTTTGTGTATAGTTTGAAATCTAGCACTATAAAGTCATCTTCACTCTCATTTCTTTTCATTATCTCTCTTGATATTCTTGAACTTTTTCTTCCATATGAATTATGTTCTTACTTTTTCTCCTATAAAATAATGCTTTGGTTGGCCTGACATTGAGTAAATAAATTAATTTAGATAGTATCATCATTTTTATATATTGACTCATCTTACCCATGAGCAATTAATATTTTCTCAATTATTTAATTCTGTTTCTATGTAAAAAATTGTAGCTTTCTTTGTATAGTTCTTATGTGTATCTTGGAAGGTAGTCTCTAATATTTTATATATTCTGTAGTAACAAATGGAATTTCTCTTTCTGTTTTTACTCTCCCTGGTTTATATATATCAAAACCATATCTATCAGAGAAAAAATTTGACAGGATCCCATCTTTTACTATTTTTGCAAATAATTTATGTAATATTAGAATCAATTGCTTTCTGAGTACTTGATAGAATTCACTTGTCATTCCATGTGGTTCTGGAATTTTTTTCTTTATTAATTCATTTATGGCTTACTTAATATCTTCCTCTGAAATTGAATTAAGTTCACTATTTCTTATTCTGTTCATTTGGGTATTTTATATTTTTGTAAATATGCATTTTTTTCATTTTAGTGGTTGGTTTAATTGGTATAGAATTGAGAAAAATAATTTCTACTAATATCCTTTGTTTCTTCTTTTGTTGTAAATTCTTTTTTCATTTCTGGCATTGGTAATTTGGTTTTCCTCTTCCTTCTATTAAATCAAATTAGTTAATGGTTTCTCCATGTTGTCTTTTTTTCAAAAAGACAGCTATTGGTTTTATTAGTTGAGTAGTCTTTTTTTAATTTTTGTAAATTTCTTCCCTAATTTTTAAAATTTCTATTCTGGTCTTTAATTAGGGTTTTTAATTTATTGCTTTCCAGGATTTTTAGTTACATTCCCCAATCACTGATCTGGTCTTTCTCTTTTTTATTAATGTGATGGCAAGCAAAGTGGGACTTTTCCTGTTTTATCTTTTGGAATGCTTATTAGCACTAAGGCAATCAAGTGCCTTTGACTGAATCTTGCCTTTGTGTCAGTCAAGAGTCTTTGATTGAATCAAAAGTCTTTGATGACCTGCTAATGTCACAAGAAAGCCTAAGTCACATGAGTTGGAGTCACATGGTTGTGACACCCCCTGACTCTGAAGAAGTCTATATATATACTCTTGAGGTTAGCATTTTACTTCAGATGCTCACTCATTGGAAGAGCGTTTGTGTGATTTTGCCAGGCAAGACTCTGGGTAGCCATTAAGGAGTCCCCCAGCTTTGAAAACTCAGATGTTGGTGCTTCTCTCTCTCTGGTGACTATGTACATATTACTATGGACACACAGAAGCCCTGTCTGCTGATTAGTGTTATTTGTTCTGTTTATATAATTTCTGCTTGTAATTTCTGTTTGTGTTTTCTCTGAAGTTGAGGGTGCTGACTTTTTTCCCTGAACTAAGTGAATGATATATGCATGTTTAATTAAAGTGAGATTGTAAACCCCTTAAAGTTGCTTTCCTTAGAAAAGCAGATCAAAGAACCTATGCTAGAGCCCTCCTGTGTGCTGGTGTTGTTAGTCTTGTTGTTGGTCTTACACCTCCACAGCAGCTGCTAGTAACATTGTTTTTACAATTAATAAAAAATATTTAGAGATATAAATTTTCTCCTATGGACTGCTTAGGCTACATGACCAAAATTTTGTATTTTGTCTCATTGTTATCATTATTTTTAACGAAATTTAATGTCTATTATTTGTCCTTTGACCTAAGAGTCCTTTAGTTTGAGTTATATAATAGATTGCATAATAGATTTTTTCCATTGGCACTTTATTTAGTATGATTTTTATTGCATTGCAATCAATTAAAGGTGTTATTTCTGATTTTTATTGTTTATTTGTAAGGTTTTTATGTCCTAAGATATAATCAATTTTTGTAAAAATTCCATACACCACTGGGCACATGTATATTCCTTTCTACTTCCATTCAATATTTGCCAGAGGTCTATCATACCTAATTTTTTTTAAAAAAATCTGTTCATGTCTTTTACATCTTTCTTGTTCATTTTTATTAGATTTATCTAGGACGGATAGGGGTAAATTGAGGTCCCTTGGCATTATAGTTTGTTATCTATTTATACTTGTTATTCATGTAGTTTTCTTTTTTAAAATTTAGAAACCATAGCATTGAATTTATATGCATTAAATATTGAAATCACTTTATTGTCTATTTTACCTTTCAGCAAAATGTTATTTCCCTCTGTCTCTTTTAATTATGTCTATTTTTGCTATTGCCTTGTCTTAAATCATAATTGCTAATCCTGATTTTTGTGGTCAGATAAGTCATATTTTATACCAACCCCTTATTTTAACTCTGTGTGAGTATTTATTTTTCAAGTGTGTTTCTTATAAAGAGCATATTGTTGAATTTTGCTTTCTGATCTAGTCTATTTACTTATTCCATTTTATGGATGAGTTTATCCCTTTCACATTCACAGTTATTATAGTTATTTCCCCTACATTCTATTCTCTTTTTCTTTTTCTTCCCTATACTCCTCATTCCCTCTTTATATTACTAATTTTTTTTTCTTTTTACCTTCTTTTTACTATCACCTCTCCAAGCTTAAGGTCATTTTATGTCTTTGTTCCATCTCCTACCCTATGATGGAAAGCGTAAAAACTCCTTTTTGAGGGAAGAAGTTGTTAACAGATGTGCTTAGGGGCATTGTGCAGTGCTGAGGTCCTGGCCTACAGGCCTGGAAGTAATGGCTATATTTCCCCAAGAAAAATCATGGTTAGTCAAGATGTAGATGGCTAGCACTGTAGGGAGCATGTAATGTAATGAAAAGAACTGGAGGCTGATAGATGAGCAGCATAGAATAATTGGAAAGGTGCTTGACTTGGAGTCAGAAGGCACAAACTCAAGTTAATTCTTAGACATTAACTAGTTTTATATGCATGCACAAGTTATAGTCCTTCTCTGGATCTTGCTTCCTCCATCTATAAAATGTAGATACTAATCCTATCTACATCACAAAGTTGTTAGGAAAATACATTTTAAACCTTAACATTCCATGTAAATGTGTTTCATTAATTGGCCTCATTAGGTCTCAGTTTCCTCATCTGTCAAACGGGTTAACAATTCTCAGGATTGTTGTGAGAATTACAACAGGGGGATACACTTTAAAAAGTTAAAAATCCTATACAAAGATAAGGTATTATTGTTATATCTGAGGGACATTGGATCATTATTGTCATTGTTTTTGCCAAAATACCTTAATTCTGGGATTTCCAGACTCTAGTTTTTAAACTTCTTAACAAATATTTGGTATGCAAGGTGAGAATTTAAACCATATTGGGCTAAAACATGAAAATTTAGAGAACATGTTCAACACATCAAATTGAGAAGCTATTGATGATTTAGGTTCCTGTAATGGTAATACAATTTGAAGATCTTCTCCAGCCTTTAATAGGCCTAGGTGACTTACTTTGAAGCAGAGTCACATGGAAGCCTGAGCCATGTGAGCCTGGGTCAGGAGGGTTGTGATGGTATATATATATACACTCTGAGGTTAGTATTTTGCTTTGGAGCTCACTCAGGGGAAGGGTGTTCATGTGATTTAGCCAGATGAGACTCTGGGTAGCCATTAAGGAGCCCCCCAGCTTTGAAAAACTCAGATGTTGGTGCTTCTCTCTCTGGTAACTGTGTGTGCATTGCTTTTGGTCAGACAGTTATAAGCCCTGTTTGTTGGTCTTTGCTGTTTGTGTTTGCCCTGTTTATATGATTTCTGCTTGTAATTTGTTTGTATTTTCTCTGAAGTTCAGGGTGCTGACTTTTCCCTTGAACTAAGTGAATGAGATACAGAGAGATAGATAGATAGATAGATAGATAGATAGATAGATAGATAGATAGATAGATAGATAGATAGATACATAAATGTTTGACTAAAGTAAGATCGTTGACCCCTTTTAAGTTACTTTCCTTTAGAAAAGCAGACCGAAGAGCCCATGCTGGCAGCCCTCCTGTGTGCTGGTGTTATTGGTCTTACATGCCCACAGCAACTGTAAGTAGCTGTTTGTTGTTACAGTTTCTGGCATTATTCAAAGAGTACTACCCAATGAGCATTCCCCTAAAAACTCATCTTGAAAGGAAACTTGTGATTTTATTGATGGCACAGAATGTATAACTAAGGCAATAATATAGAACAAAAGCACTTAGGTAGAATTTACCTTCAGTCCTAGTGAGTCTTGCCCCAAGTTGATTTTCTTGGCAACGAGAGCATTGTGGGAGTTGAAAAGCATCGCCCTAACTCCACATAGCTCCTTTTGTAGTTTTGTTGTGTAGAATCTCCAAGAGGACCTGAAGAATACAAACTAATAACCAGGGTAGAATAACGGTTGAAAAGATGCTTCTTACCTCAAGTCATATGGGATATTGGGGATCAGAAATTCTGAATATAGCCAGAGAAAAAGCACCTTAAAAAGACAAACACAAAATGCCTAATGGCTTCTCTAGCTAACTGACTAGATGCATCTGGGTGAGTGTGGTATCACAGAAGAGATGGACCACTGGATTGACGATCTAACTAAGGAGCTGTCAGATCCCTCATCCTATGAGCGAAGAGATCACACAGTGACCCAAGATGGGCAGATGGTAGCAGAACATTGCAGAAGAAACAGAAATGTTCAGCAGAAAGAACAAAACAGCAGAGAATCCCAGCTCAACAGAGAAAGCAACTTGCCCCAAAGACAACCTGAAAAAAATAGGCATCAATCATTGTAACATTGAAGGAATGACTTGATCTAGCCATGAATATTCCCTATGCATGCCTCCATCCATGCATGTTTCTTGGTTGTGGGTGTTTCCTGTATAACAGAGCTTTGACGCATGCCCATATCACCTAAGGAAGCATCCATATCTCTGTCATTAGCAGTCAGCCTGGGATGGAATGTGATACACTCAGATATGTCAACCTTCATAGCATTAAGGACAAAGTCCTGGTGAGAACGCTTAGCAGCTCATTTTACAGGATGTCACTGTTGTTTGACCACACCTGGAGCCTTCTCCAGCTGCAATCATAGAACGTTAGAACCAAAAGAGATCTTAGAAGACAGAATGTTGGATCTGAAAGGGACAACTAGAGGAAGTGATGTGTTCATGATTATACCACAATTAAGTGGCAAAGCCTGAATTCAAACTCAGGTCTTCTCCCTCCTGTTCCATTCTTGTTTCCCCCCTACATCACATTGCCCAGTACTAATGACTCCATACTATTCTATTCCCTCTCATCTCCAAATAATTAGGACTTTGGGTGCACACTAGCATCTGTATATCTTGTTCTCTGCTTATTTCATAGGTGTGAATTTTGTCTCCTCAACTAAATTGTGGGTGCTTCGGAGCTAGAGAAGGCGCCTTCACAATTCTAACCTAGAGACCAGTGAGGGGTAGCTGCTAAATAAATATTGTTTTAATTGATTGAGCCAAGGCAAACCAACTCCTTCTCAGAAGGGACAAGCTCCTTCTCAGCCCCAAAACTGAGGGAATGCCTAGTGTTGCAGTCAGAAGGAGTTGTGAGTATACAGCGATACAACACAGTAGATCATATTCCAGTCTCTTCATTTCATCTGACAGCAAAGAAGCTGATTAAAAACAGCCATACAAGTCACGAAAGGGTAACTGGGCCCTTCATTTTCCCACAGCTCAGAGGCAGCAGCAACTGTACTCCATGAGATAACTATTCAGGCAGAAAATTACTAATAGACACCATCTAGCTGATGAATGTCTTCTCCTTAATAATTGATATCATTCCATCTATTTTCAAAGGTTAGTCTTACATTAAAATTACAATGCTGAATAGGTCAGCCTATAATTTAACGATAAATTATTTCACCCCTTCATGTTAGTGTTGTGTTTGGATAATGATGAGGTTCTTATTCCTACACACCTCCTGCCCCGCCCCCAATGAAACTATGAAAGAAATTGCTCATTTGGCCTAATCTCTCTTACCCTAGATTTGGGGACCTGATTCATCTTGACTCATTGTCAGTTACTAGACTAAATACTTCACGAACAAGTATGCATGTATTCTTGTTCTCTTTGTCTCTATCTCTATCTCTTTGCTCCCTCCTCCTCTTCCTCCTCCTCCTCCTCCTCCTCCTCCTCCTCCTCCTCCTCCTCCTCCTTCTTCTTCTTCTTCTTCTTCTTCTTCTTCTTCTTCTTCTTCTTCTTTTCTCTCTCTCTCTCTCTCTCTCTCTCTCTCTCTCTCTCTCTCTCTCTCTCTCTCCCCCTTTCTCCTAGGAGTCAATCAGTCAATAAGCATTTATTATGTGCCAGGCACTGCAATAAGCACAGAGGATTCAAACAAAAGCAAAAGACAGTCCTGCCCTTGAGGAGCACACAATCTAATGGAGGAGAAAATGTAAAATCAATAATCCACAAGTATTTATTTAATGCCTACTGCGTGCCAAGCACTGTGCTAAGTGCTAGAGATGCAAAGACAAAAAAAAATGAAACAGTCCGTATTTGAATGGAGCTTATATTCTAACAGGGGAGACCACAAGAAATATATCTTTAAGAATATACAGAATAAATTTAAAGGGAATTAATAAGAACAAAGACAAGATAGTTAAATGTAGGTGAGTCAGAGAAGGAGAGAACCGTAATGAGGACAACCTTCTCAGGACATATGACCAGACAAAGAAGTATTCATGTTTCTATTAAGAGTCGTTATTTGTCCTTCATTCTCAAAGAGGTCCACAACATCGGGAAAGCGATGCCATGACTTGCAAGTGAACTGGATTTAAGTGAAGGAGGGCCTATGCAAAGTCTTGAGTTTCACTCTCTCCTCCAGAACCATCAGGGTCCAGTAGCAAGAGATATATCGGGATGACTGCTGATGGCTCCATCTAGTAAGAGTTAGGGATGACAGATGGGCAGCCTGACTTCTACAGGATAATTACTAAAAAAAACCAGCAGAAGGCCTCTGGGGCTTTAAGAAAATTCTCAGTGGAGGTGTTACAGAAAGACCCAAACAAGAATCACACAGGTGGGAGAGTGGAGGTGAGTTCTATTTTGTACCAGTGGAGGGAATGCACAGACCAATGAGCTCAGGGATGCAAGGAAGTAGGATCCTGGGTACATTTTTTTCTTTCAAAGCTCTCTTAATTTAGAAGCATGGCACTCTGAGGAGGTCTGTATTCAGACCAATATGCCTCAGTTCTGATATCATTACAGCACTGAGCTGGACCAAGCACTTTTATTTCCATGATTTTCCAAAACACCTTATAAGCTGTGGACTATTGTTGTCCTTACAAGAACACCACTACCCCTGATGTCGGTCATGCTCAAGTTTATAAAAAGAGACATTTAGCCCAGTGGATAGAGTCAGGAGGGCCTGGGGTTTGACTCTGTCCTCAAACACTTGCTACAAATGCAACCCTGAAGAAGCCACTTAACTCCCCCAGCCCCAATTTCCTCATCTGTAACATAAGAATGTTATGTTAGCACTTCCCTCACCTGCAGCACTTCCCTCACAGAGTTATCATGAGGTTCAGGTAAGACAATATCTGTAAAGCATTTTGCCAAACAGAAAGTGCTATATAAATGTCAATTATTTACAAAAAGCTTTATATGCATCATCTCCCTCTAGCCTTTATGAAGTAAGGTCTAAGACTTTATCCCCATGTCACAGAGAGAAAATGGGCTCAGAATACTAAAGCCATCTGTTCAAGATTATATAGCAGAATCTCAACCAAGTCTAAAGTTTTCTGATGTCTAATCTAATTCTCATAATACGATATGACAAACATTTATTAAGTGCCTACTATGTGTCAAACACTTTGCTAAGTACTGGAGACACAAATAAGGAAAAGAAAAATAGTCTCTGCCCTCAGGGAGTTTCCAATCTAATTGGGGAAGACAATACACAAAAGGAAACTGAAAAGCAAGGGACAAAGAGTGTAAGAGAGTATCCAGCATGGGAGTGGGGGGCTGGGCGTGGCAAAGAGATGAAGAGATGATGATGGGGTTGAAACCAAGCAGATTAGCTGGTGTCCAGTGAAAAGATGGCTGGCATTTTGAGCCCTCTATTAAAGGAGGCCATGGCAGGTTTTTGCTCCAGCCTCCAGCACTCTGTTCAGAAAGGCAGAAGCAACTAATGATACTGATGAGGTATGATAAGGTGGTTTGTTATCCAAACATTCATCCCTTTCATCAGAAACAGAGAACAGGCATAAGAGATATTTAGTAAGTGATAGTGGAATAAATAAATGAATGAATGGGGGGTTTTATGAAATCAAGTAGTATCATGGTGGTTCAGACTACTGGTCCATCCAGTCCAATATTCTCCAATAAAATATTGGGGGAAAAAATGGCCAGTTGATGCGATCGACCTCTGTAACATCAATTCAATCCAAACATTTGTTAAAATTTATTTTTCTGGATTTCTTTTCTCTTCCTAGTCCAAATCTTTATTGACTGGAGTTTGTGGTGAGCAAGATATGGACAGATATACCCAGCTCTGAGTTTGCTGGGCTACTTTTGCTCATCACTATCAGTCTTCTACCTATTCGGGCTCTGACCTATTGATTTCCATTGCTGAGGACTCCTCTCCACCCTTACCCGCACCTAGGGAATTCTTTCTCTCCTGCTCCTAATTTCATCTTATTCTGTGGAATCACTTCACCCTCCTTAAAGGACTCTCTGGTTGTACATTTAAAGAAAATAAATACCTTTTTGCCAATAAAAAAACTGTGCGTTAGGAAATGGAGAAACATAGATGAAACATAAAAGAGACCCAGCCCTCAAGTAGTTTATAGTCTATCAAGGGAATGAAACAGCAAATAACTATTCATTCAAGTTAAGATATAAGTACATAAGAGAGGCCAAATAGAAAGGCCTGAAAAATTCAAGGAAGGGGACATCATTACTAGCTGGAGGAATCAGGGAAGAGGTGGCACCTGAACTGAACTTTAAAGGCAAGAGCAATATTTAATTAAGCAGAGATGGGGATGGGGTGGAGGGCATCTGTTCCTAGCACTGGGTAGGTGCATATAAAGAAACAGGGGCAAGAAGAGGTAGGATGAGACTGGTGGGTGGCAAGCAATTCAGTCCTACTGGAGCACTGAGCTCATGAAGGGTGGTAGTATGAAATGCCATCATCTCAAAAGGCTAGGGGTGTATTCCCAACATACTTAGCTTTCAATTCAATTCCATAGTTATCTATTAACTGCAGTAAATAAATAGAGTCAAAATGCTATTCTAAGCATTAAAGAAGGTCAAAAAATAAATCAATTAGGAAGAATTCTGGTGAAGATGGATGAATGAAAAGTCACAGAGGAACCCAGGTCTCCTCTATGTTCTCCAGGAAAGTCTAAAAATAGCACCAAACAACTCATAATTAAGACATGCAAAGAGAAACCACAATAAGCTCCTTTACCCAGTCCAAAACTATTCAAAAAGATAAGCAGAGGGCTGAGGGGCCAGTCCACTAGGGAAGCCAGCGTGAGTGAAGGTAAATAAGCCAGAAGTCTGTCAGCTATCAGACCAGATTGTTTCAGGAGGCACCTGATGCCTAAAGCACTTTAAGGGGGAGTTGTAAGGAAAGCAGAGAAAAAAAACCAGAGTAAGTAGACAGAAAAGCCCAAAAAAGAAGAAATTTGCAATGCTCTGACTTTTCCGGCCACAGATTTGGGGACAAGGTCCAAACACTGCCCAAAATGTGACAAGCCAGATACTAAAAATGAATCTCAATCAGACCCAAGATATTCAGAGGGCCCTGAAGTCTGCAGAGCTCAATACTAGGGGATAGGGATAGGAAGCCTTGGAGGATGGGAAACCTGAGAGCTATGGGAAACCTGCAACCCTCTGACCTCTGTTACCTCATGCTCCAGAATGAGAGCCAGTAGCTCTGACTATAATATTCCAAGTAGCTGTAAATCTACAGCAATCTGATCTAAGTTGCTACAGGGGTCCCTTAAGACTACAACACTCTGAACCTGGGAAATTCATGGGAGGCTAAACACTGCAGCACTCTGAGGACAGACACTCCACAAAAGGTAGAAGTCAGGAGGCCAAGATATCAAGATCAGGACCAAATAGGACCTGACCATCCCATCAAAGAATACAGGAAGAGGTAAACCTAGCGCAGAAAACCTAAAACAGCAACTGAGGCTGGAGATATGAGTAGACAAAAGAAGACACTGAACACTATGAAAAAATATGGGTCAAGAGACTCCCAAGGGGTATATCCAAAAGAAGATAATAGTTCTATAACTACAAGCCAAGCCTCAGAGTTAAAAACTGGCTTGACCACTAGGATCACAATAGTATTCAGGGGAAAAAAAAATGAAGCAAGAAATTTTTTAAAAAGTATAAGTGAAATAAGAACTTGGGAAGAAAAAAAATGAAAGCATTTAAAGGAAAATAAGTAGTTAAGAAGAAAGATGGAAGACTTTTCACAAAGTAATAGATTTTATGAAAATTAAAATGTAGCAAACAGAAGTCAATGATTCTGTGAGAAATCGTGAAATATTAAAGAAAAGATTAAAATTATTTGGAGAATATGAATAATTTAATCCTAAAGAATTGGTAAGTTACGGAACAAGTCATAGAAACACTACATAATTCTATCAAAGAAAACGATAACAAAACAACATGCTAAAAATTTGTATGATACAATCAAAGCAGGCATTAGGGAAATTTTATGGCTTTACACACTTTCATTGACAAAATATAGAAAGGCCAGATCGCTAAATTGGACAAAGAACTAAAAAGAAAAGTAGAAAACCAATAAATTTTAAAGCTTTAATAGAAGTTTAAATAGAAGTTCTAAAAACCAAAGAAGATATTTAACAATTTTTTTAAAAGTCTATCATATCAATAAGTAAAACTAGAAATTTTTTTGAAGGGAGAGGACTAATAAAATAGATCAACCACTAACTAATTTAATTTTCAAAAGAAAGAGGAAAATCAAATAACCAGTATCAAAAAGGTAAAGGAAAAATTCACAACAAAGGAATAGGAAATTATTAGAAATTGTTTTGTCCAATTATATGCTAATAAAACTGACAATTTAAATGAAATGGATGGATATTTACAAAAACATAAAATTCTCAAATTGACAAAACAAGAAAAAAAATAATTTAAAGCTCAGTCTTGGGGAGAGGGACGGGGGAAAGAACAAGTCATAAATGAGCTCCCAAACACAAAAACCCTAGGGCCAGATAAATTTACAAGCAAATTTTTATCAAATCTTCAAAGAACAATTAATTCCAATATTACATAAACTGTTTAGTAACAGAGAAAAATAAGAGACCCCCTCCAAATTCCTTCTATAAGTACACTAATATTCCTAAATAATATTGAAGTTAAAGTGTAAATAAAATGTCAGTAAAGAAGCTATAGCAATACATTAAAAAGCTTCTAACTATAATCATGTTAAATTTATACCAAGACTGCAGGGTTGATTCAATATTAGGAAAACTATAAATACAATAGACTACATTAACAATAAAAATTATTAGAATCACATGATTACATTTTCAAAAAGCTTTTAACAAAATATATCATCCAGTTATGTTTTTAAAAAACATTTTTTTAAAACCTAGGAAGAAATAGACTTTGCCTTAATATGGTAAATATTGTCTTTAAAAACTAAAATGAAGAGCCAAACACACAGCTTATGGGGCTGAGCTGTAGTAGTGGCTGCTGCAAGTTTAACCTTGACTTAGCAGCAACCTCATCTGGTCTCCCCTCAGGGCCAGGAGACCTCTAGCAACCTCCCTTCCTTGCTTTTCTCCCAGTGTTATACACAAACAAGTCCACCAATGAAACTGTTCATTCACCAGCAGCTTGGCTTAGTAGTTGAAAAACAAAGACAAAGACAGCACAGGAATAAGGTGCCACTGTGTTGAAGGGAATGTAGAATTGAGGAAAGCTAAGAAAGATGACCAGATGCTAAAAAGAAGAAATATCTGCACATTTCCTGATGATACTACTTCTGCTCGCAAGAAAACTGCAATAACCAGGGCTCTGGGCTTTGATCTGTTGAAGAAATTGTCAAAGATATAAACAGTAATAATCTGGAGGTTCAACTTCAGGCTACCCAAGAAAACTCGTTTCTAAGGAAAAATAGCTTTCCTCTCTTCCCTCCCTCCCAAATAATTGATGCTGGCATGATTCCAAAACTTGCAGGCTTCTTGGGCAGGACAAACTATTCAGTTTTAATCTGCTTGGGCACTTACCAACAAACATTGCTTCTGAGAAATCAGAACAAGCCAAGACTCTGGTAGATGTAGAGGGACTGTAGTTCGGGTCATGGCCCTATGGGCCTCATCCTAGTCTCACATCAGTGAATAGGCAATGAACAGGGTTCTGGAAAACATTGCAGGTGATAGGTTCAGCTTAGAGAGACTTGGTTATCAAGCATGGTGCAACAGACGCTGTTCTAGCTCTGCTTACATTATATATGTAGTTCCTGATATGTCAACAATAACACTTAAGACATCTTACCTAGACACTTTCAAATCTTTGTTATCACAAGAATCGGCTCCCCTAATAGAAGCCATTGAGCAAATTCTTTCCACTTTAGTTCACCTTTTGCTTCATGGTGATCCAGAAGCTCTGACAAATACCTGTTAGGTTATTTCCTACCTCACAGATGATTCAAATGTCTGGATTGAAGTGCTTGTGGAAAATACTTGTCCCCCAGTTAGTGAAACTTCTAGGATCTTGTAAAATGTCAATAGTGTCTCCTTCATTATGAGCTATAGGAAACACTGTCATTGAGACAGATGAACAAACTCTGATTGCCATAGACTCAAGAACATTTGCTGTCTTTCCTAGTCTGCTTACCTACTTGTATCGGTAAGGCAATAAACACAAGATCAGCAATAACAGTGAATATGCCTATGTAGTTCTGTATCACAAAGTATGAGAGACTTTCCATATAGAAGGTAGAAGTATAACATTTATTCAGACACCAGAGAACCATATCCCATAACCAAATGTTCAGCTCCCACAGCCAGTTAACCCACTTCATCATAACAGCAAGGAACCCAAAACACAATATCACAACATGGAGCCTTGCCATTCCAAAACCTCTCCTACCCCCTGCTAGGGTCTTCCCCAAAACAAACTCACAGTACACCTAAGTCAGCCTGTTCAGTTCTAATTATCACAATGGTGGCCATTAACAGCCTCTCTCTCTCTCTCTCCCTCTCTCTCTCTCTCTCTCTCTCTCTCTCTCTCTCAGCATTTTCCTATGACATAACTTTCTTTCGTCAGGAAGCTCCTCCCACCACATGTGACTTAGGCTTCCTGTGACATAAGCAGGTCACATGGCCTATTAATGGGTGGGAAAGATCTTCAAATCTAAATTGCTATTACACTACCCCAAAACCAATATCCAGAAGGAGGTTGCATGGACAATCTCAAACATCACAGCTGGCCATCAGAATCAAACACAGCAAGTTATGAATCATGGACTAATTCCATACTTGACTGGAATTCTCTCAATGGGAGACTTTTTGACTCGCAGAAAGATGCTATATGGACTCTCACAAACTACACAAGTGGTGGAACAATTGAACAGATTATGTATCTTGTTCAAAATGGAATTCTGGAGCCTTTAATCAACCTCTTGTCTGCAAAAGACAGCAAAATTGTCCTGGTCATTTTGAACACAATTTCAAATATTTTTCTAGCTACTGAAAAATTAAATGAAATTGAAAAACTGTATCCTAATTGAAGAATGTGGAGGACTAGACAGAAATTAAGCATTCCAATCCCTCGAAAATGAAATCATAAATGAGGCTTCCTCGAGCCTAATTGAAAAATATTTCTCCACAGAGGAAGATTGAAATGTTGTTCTAGAATCTACTTCCAATGGCTATACCTTCCACATTCAAGATGGCACACCTGAGACCTTTAACTTTTAGATTTTATAGTCAAAACATCAAGTCCTGTATGCCTTGTTCTAGGTATAATTTGTCTTCTCTAAGATCTTTTTTTAAATGTGCCTTTTTAATATAGCACTAAAACATACTTGAACAGTTTGCACATTCTGTATAAAACCTCTCTTCTCAAGGGGGTTCTTATTTCTATGCAGAATTTCCTGTCTTGCAGTGTCCTGTAAATAAAAATTTATCTTGTCCCCCCAAAAATGAGGAACCAACATAAACTGGAGGCCTTTCTAATAAGATCTATGCTAACCACACCAATAACAAGAAAGAGAAATGTAGGGAATAAGCAGATATAATAGCTAAATAATGAGAGCAGGTAAATAATTGCATAATCATTTTTTTGCAGATGATATGGTCTGTATCAGTGCTGTCCAACTTTAGGTTTTTATTGAAAAAATAGACAATATATTTTGATTTGCCATTTTAGTGAGGGCTCTGTGGTAGCTCGGCTTCATTTACTAAAGCATTTATGTAAATTTCTATGCTTGTAGGTGGGCCACATAAATCGCACTGCTGGCCGCATGCGGCCGCGGACCACATTTTGGACAGCCCTGGTATACATGAAGAACCGTAGATAGCAAACCAGGAAATAATCAGGATATTTTTGAAACCCATATAAATCATTAGCCTTTCTCTATATACTACCAAAAATAACCCAGAATGAAGAGAGAGAGATTTCATTCAAAATAACTACCGAATGTATAAAATATTTGAGAGTCCACCTACCAAAACACATATAGAAACTGTATGAAAAGAACTATAAAACAATGTTTACAGAAATAATGGCAGACATGTAATTGGAGTTGTACCAACTAGGTTCCCATCATGATGACAAATTATGTATACAACAAATTATGATATATACACAGTATACATTTACCATATATTATGGAAAATTGTTGCATCATAATGCTCATGACTGGGCTGTTCCAACACAATAAAATTATAATATTATGTCAATTAATTTTTCTTCAGTGTCATACCAATCAAACTACCATAAAGTTTCTTTAAAGAAACTAGAAAAAATAGCAAAATTAACCTTGAAGAACAAGAGGTCAAAAATTTCAAGGAGAGTAATGAATATAACCAGAAATAAGAAGACTTAGGAATACCAGTAATCATTAAAAACTATTTGAGAACTGGTGAAAAACAGAAAAGTTAATCAATAAAATATATTGAGAACCTAAGATCCAAAAAGAAATGAACAAAGCAGCTTAGTGTTCAATAAATACAAGGATCCAAGTAAGTAGGGTAAGGACTTTCTACCCAATAAAATCTTTTAGGAAAACTAGACATCAATTTGGCAAAAATTAGATTCAGACTAGTATCTAACACTACTAGTGGAAACAGGATCCAGTTGTGAAAGGTCACATGATAGATAAAGTAGAGAAACAGTGAAGTAGTTATCTTTCCTAACTATGGACAGGGGTAGAGTCTTTGACCAAAAAAAGAATCACAGAAGATAAAATGAGGGGGGCAGGGGAATATGATCAAGTAAAATAAATTAAATCACATTTAGAAGGAAGAGAGTTAAGTAGGGGAAATATTTGTAGAATGCTTCTCTAATAAAGATCTGATATTTTAAATATATATAAGGAAATATAAAATATATAATAACAAGAGCCATTCCCTAATAGATGGATGGCAAAAGGATATATAAAGAAGCAATTCTCAAAAGAAGCTACTAATAATCGTATGAAAAATTCTCCAAATAACTGATAATAAGAAAAAATGAAAATTAAAACAATTCTAAGGTTCATTTCACACTCATCAGATTTGGGGAATGGATATGACAGGATAGGTACTAATACACTGTTGGTGGACCTGTGGATTGGTCCAGCCATTTTGGAGTGCAGTTTAGAACTATACCTAAAAATTCACTAAACTGTTCCTACTCTTTGACTTTGTTGTGCCACTACAAAGTATATATCACAGGGATATCTAAGAAAGAGGGAAATAACCTATATGTGCAAAAATATCCATTGTAATACTTTTTTATTGTAGCAAGCAACTGGAAACCAACTAGGTTCCCATCATGATGACAAATTATGTATACAACAAATTATGATATATACACAGTATACATTTACCATATATTAATATGGAAAATTGTTGCATCATCATGAGTAATGAAAGGAAGAGATTTAGAGAAACCGTAAGAGACTTACATGAACTAATAAAGAGTGAAGTGAAAAAGGCGAAAACAATTTATACAATGTCTACAATATTTTAAATAAAAATGACTTTGAAAGAATAAGCACTCTGATGAACTACCAGAGGATTAAGCATGTTACCCACCTCTTGACCAGGAGGTGAGGGAATAGAGATGCAGAATAAGACCTACCTTTTTTGAGATATATCCAATGTGTAGATTTGTTTTGCTTTACTTAATGACTGCTATGAGGAAGAGCTTTTGAAAAAAAGAGGAAGAGAACTGTGAGAGAGATAAGGTTAGCCATTGTGATGCCAAGAAAAGAAGAAAGTGTCATTGGAGACTTTCTTCAATATATAGAAGAGAATAAAAGGCATACATAGTATAGCTCTGAAACAAATACGTCGAATTTGTTTTGTCCTTTTAAAATAATATTTGTACTTAATAATGTTCCATAGTTTCTTATAGAATCTTCCTTTTCTGCTCTTTTTGCTTGTGGAAATGTTCTTGTTTTCTAGTGTTTGTCAAATTCAGAATTATAAAAAATAATTTTTAAGAAAGATAAATCACACAGTTCCAAATTTATGAAGCTTATACTCCAATAAGAGAGGTGAGGGAATGAGAATTACAACCATATGACAATAAGTTTTCAGAATAGAATATAAAAGCATGAGAGAAATACGGAGTTCTGCACAAGGTCCAAGGAAATCATCATCGAATAGGGGAATCATAGAAGGCCCAATGAAGGAGATGAAACCTGACAACAATAATCAACAATAATCCTGTTATAAATACATATGCTTGTCCAATCATTTCTTGAACCTATATTTTCCAATTGTGGCACCCCTTGGGGAAATGAGTTCCCTGATGAGGAAACAAAGCCTTCTTTTCATTTATCCTAAAATTATCTTTTTCAAAACTCAAGACAGGGTGGGCTTAGAGAGGGGGGAAGAGCAAGAATTAGAGATGCAGAGCTCATGGGCTTCAGGGAACACATCCTTGCTCATGTTCTTCGTACTTTTTCATGACTACATGACTGTCAGTCATACTCTCCATTAACCTTTGCCTTTCCAGATTAAATCTTCCTGCTTTTCTCCTCCCCCTTCTCAGGACCTCCTGCACCTATGACATATGATGACCAAAACACTTCAAACATAATAGGGAAAGACAAATCATGGGGCGGTAAAAGGGGAAAAAGGTGTTCTACTTTTGTTTTCCATATTCTCGATCTTATCCAGAACCTTGCTGGTGTTTTGGACCATAGCTTTTGCCTTAAAGTAGTGTTCTATAAGGCTAGCTATCTAGTCCAACCCTCTCTATGACACTTAACCACTTTTGGGTCTCTGTTTGCTCATCTATGAAATGAAAAGTCTATTTCTAAGCTACCTCTCAATCATAATTCCTATGCTCTTGTGGACCCCTTTTCCCCTGCCATGTGCCTTTCCTAAATGAAAATGACAGGAGTTCCATAATGACCTGGGCCCAGAATTGAGCAGGATAAGCAAACAACAATGGCCTATACTTCTATGCTGTTCTTAGTGGGCAGGCTGAAAACGGTATTGCCTACATCACAAGTCTATTTAGTTCAATGATAATTTCTGTTGTCTCTGTGAAAGTAAAGTCATAAAATGGTAAGCAAAGCACTTTCCTCACAACAACTCTGGGATGTAGGTGGGAATGATATTATTATCCCCATTTTAAGCTGACTAAACCTTTCTCAACCCCTACACACACACACACACACACACACACACACACACACACCCCTTAACGGCCGGTGCTTTCCCTATGAGAATACTTTTCATTTAAAGCGTCTGCGTCTTGTACGTACAACTTTTTTATGTGCCCTCACCCTCATTAGAATGTGGCCTTCTTGAGGGAAGGGACAAAGTTTTCGCCCTTCTTTAGATTCCTAGTACTTAGCACAGTGCCTGGCACATGGTAAGCACATAAGTAATGCTTGTTGACTGATTCAGTGAGGTTGTGACTTGCACAAGCGCCCCTGTTTCTGTTACTTAGTTGTTTTTCAGTCATGTCTGATTCTTTGTGACCCTATCTGGGGTTATCTTGGCAAAGATACTAGAGTGGTTTGCCATTTCCTTTTCCAACTCATTTTATAGATGAGGAAACTGAGACAAGCAGGGTTAAGTGACTTTTCCAGGGTTCTGTAGCTAGTAAATATCTGAGGCCCAATTTGAACTCAAGACCATGAGTCTTCCTAATTCCAAGCCCAGTGCTCTAGCCACTGTTCCACCTTGGATATTGCTACTATAGCTTTAAAAGGGATTATAATCTTCGGTGTTCTGTTACTGATAGCAACTCATACTTCATAAACAGCATAAAAGACATTACCCAAGACAGGCGCTGCTGGAAAAGGAGCTGGGCCAGTCACATAGCAAGCATGAGAGGCCACAGATGGCCAGTTCCAGAGCTGCCAAGGTACCCTCAGGATACAGGGAGAGAACCAGAGGACTTGGACGCCGTACCTTGGATAGACTTTACAGAGGACTCGTGTGAAAACATGAGCAAGAATTACACCAGCTCAAAGGGGCTGTGGTCTGCACCAGTGGAGGATATATCCCCTCTGATGAGATACACAGATCCTTCAAAGTACCAGAAGTGATAGATAGCTCTCCTGTTTCATGGATGAAATAGCTGACGTTTATTAGAGCCAGCACGAACTCCAGAGCCTGTTGCTCACTGGGTGTTCACATGTGCAGGCTGAAAACCGTACTGGCAACATCACATGAGTCCATTTAATTAAATGATAATTTCCATTGTCCCTGTGAATGTACCAAGTCATAAAATGGCAATGCTTAAAGGGGAGAGCCTGGGATAATGTGCAGCAAGCTTAATTGATACTCAAACCGCTGATTGTAAATATACTCAGGTGGTGGAGAAGTTCACACTGTTTTATGGCAGAAGGCATTTCTTTTATTGGCAATTCCATGTAATTGTGAAATTCTGAGAATTACTGGGCCAGACAAGATTTGGGTTGGGGTTGGGGGTTTTGATTTTTCTTGTTTGAACTTCTAAACCAGAGCATTTTTCTTCCTCTACCTCCAACCCAAATTCTGAAGTGCAACAGAAGAAAATCTCTCCTAGATTTCAAAGCTCATAAGCCTAGCAGGCCACCTTAGAGCATAGCTAGCCCCAAATCCTCATTCTTCTCTGAAGAATTACAGATGTAAAGCTAGAACGGACCTTGGAGGTCATCGAGTTCAACTCCCTCATTTTAC
>CM053625.1:44016766-44056368 GCA_028646595.1 Phalanger gymnotis | reverse complement strand
CTGGAGTATCCTGGAAAATCATATCAAAATTACATATGTTACTCCATGCAACCTGAAGGGGTAGTTCATGAACAATATCATTACTGAATCCCCAGTCCTAGTAACTGGTGGTGGATTTCCTGGAGAGTATTTTTCCTGGATAGATTCATGTCTATTCCCAAAAGACAGCATGATATAATAGATAGAGAGCCAACCTCAAATCCAAGAAGGCTTGGATTCAAATCCTACTTCTGACACAAACTGGTTACAGCACCCTAGGCAAGTTATATGACCTCTCAATACTCTAAGTCACTAAAACTATAAGTTTTGGCAACTGCCTGCATTGTTAGAGACTGAGAATTTCCTATATAGGCATCTAAGTGGTATAGTATATAGGTAGCTGGACCTCAGGATGACCTGAGTTCAAATTTCCTCATCAGTGAAATAGGGAACACTACTTGTATTACCTACCTCCAGGACTTTGTAAAGCATAAAGCACTCTAATTTGTGAGCTCTTACTATAGAAGTTAGTCAAGACTTCTGCAGGAGCTCAAGAGGAATGAAGCAGAGCAATGAGCTTAGCACTGACCCTAACCCTTCCCACCTTGATGTAGTTAACCAATGCCATAGGAATTAGACTGAATTCACCTGCCCGGACCCTTGTGTGACCTCCTCAAATAGCTTTGGCTCTTCACTGCCGAAAAAGTCAGAGAATGTCCCCTTCCCTGCTGCTTCCCATTGTGCACAGAAAGGAGGATTTCCAGTAATGGCTTTGGATTTGTACTGAAATCCTGTAAAAAGGAGTCCTTTTGAAAACACTAGTCCGTGCATGACTTTGCAGCCTGCTGCAGGGCAGGGGCGTCATCAGAAATAGATCTCTGCAAAAGGAGCCCTAATGTCGAAGGAGCAAAATGGAAAAATTATGCTGAAAATGAATGTACTGGCTACAAAAATGTCCATGATGTCTAAATAAGGAGCCACTGTTTTGAACACAAAAATAACAACTCCTATTTCTGTAGTACTTTACATCTGACAAAGCACCTTCCTTACAAAGACCTTGAGAGGTAGAGAGTAGAAGTATTATCATCCCTATTTTATAGATAAGGAGAATAGGGATCAGAAAAAAACATGTTGCTTGAGTAGGATCATATGTCTATTAACTGGTAAAGCCTAGATTCAAACCCAGGACTTTGCAATCCAAATCCAGTGTAACTTTTAGGGAAATAAATTGTCTTCCTACATCATGTGCCTAGAAATGAGCTCTGTACATTGTTTGTGCTTAACAAATAATTGTTGAATTTGAATCGAAGAAATAGTTTATAATATCTACAGTTGTTTATTTTCCAAACCAAAGAATACATCTAACTGTCTTTGGATAGGGATCACACTAGTTTTCGAGAGAGAGAGAGAGAGAGAGAGAGAGAGAGAGAGAGAGAGAGAGAGAGAGAGAGAGAGAGAGAGAGAGAGAGAGTCACCTGCAAAGCATTTGCTGGAGAATATTTAATGACTTGTTAAATCCCAACTCATTACCAGAAAAGACTTACATCTGCAAAGGCTTAAATATTATGATCCCTTCTTCTCTCTAAAACTCCCATTAACCTCCAAAAGAGTTATGCAAATACATAAATACAGGAGATGCCACAGCAAACAAGGACATCAAAAAGTAAATCTTCTTTTTAAAACATCAGTCACTTATTTATCTTTGAGTTAAGTCCTGGCTTTAGAAATCTATTTCACTTGAGTCTAAGAGTATGGTAAAGAACCGATAATAGCTTCCCAACCTTGCCTACTGAAAGACATCCAAATTAATCACCCTGGAATCCCAAGCCCTCTCATGTTCTGGTTGTACCTTCTTTATCCAACAGAGGATCATAGATTCAGAAGTGGAAGAGACCTTAAAGGTCATGGACTCCAACTACCTTATGTTATAGCAGAGGAAACTGAGACCCTGAAAAGTTAAGTCATTTGTCTAGGGTCACAAAGCTATCTGCGGTATGATTAGATCTCAAGTCTTCCTGACTCCAAGTCCAGCACTCTATCTATAATGTCACCCTTCTCTGGAATGTATTACATCCTCTATTCTGATCTAATATGCCAAGCATATTCATATGTCAATGCTCTTCTACATACACACACACACACACACACACACATACTTGCAATCTCCCCATCCTCACTATCTGAATCCTCTCCTTTTCCTTCAGAGACTATTTGAAATCTCACCTTTCCCATGAAGCCTTTCTCATGGCTTATCAGAGACAGGTAGACCTACATAAGCTTCATAACAGAGTATAAGAAATGGAGTTGTCTGCTGTGAACTTTAAGGGTTATCTGCATATTTCAGTTGCTCAATTATTCACTACAAGAACTCTCCTAATTTAGCTGGCTTTGCTTCCTAGTTTGTCCCTTGGTGGGAGGAGGTGAAATTGTATACCTGCTATGCCTTCAGGAACCTTCTCTAATAGAACAGAATGGAACTAGAATTGAAAAAAAATGAAATTATGAGTTCTGTATAGAGAACTCAGGTGGGTCTATAAAGGGAATGAACACTCCTGCTCTTACTCCCTCTCCATCCCACCCCAATCAGAATGAAGAAAGTTTAGTATTGAGACACTTTGGAAACAAGGAAGATTTCTCCCTTTACCCTGGTATATTATTTCCCAATTGTGATATTCTTGTTCCCCTTATCTGTATTTCAATACTTTCGTGAATCTGCGATCTTCCATTGGTAAAGAATATCAGCCATCCATATCTTTTCACCGTGTGTGACTTACCCTTGTCCTTCTATAAATCTTCTACAAGGGGTTTACTCATCTGGGGACCTTACTCTAGGTCTCTTGACATTGGGTAGGTGCCAACAGAGCTCACAGGCTATTCATCCCTCATCTCTCAGTCTTGGTACATGACTAGCCAACCCTCTCTTCCAAATATATATTACTTTAATGGTATCTCTTATACCCATTTTGTATTCAATTCATTGTTAGTAATAAGCTGTAATATATTTATGCTGATGATGTACCCCTCACTAGTGCCCTTTAAGTGCTTTGTAATGTTGATCCCTTGGAAATAATAGTATTCTATGATTTGCAAGCCATATAGTATCACCAAAAAATACTGATATTAAAAAGTTATCTCAAAGAGAAGTTTTAGCTTTTTGAAAACCCTGCAAAATTTCTTAAACGCAATTCAGTCAATTCTCTTGCTATTCAATATTGGGCTTAGTTCCTTGTCCATATATAGTAACTGTACAAGATATATGTACTGATGTGCCAGCACAATATGCTACCCGTATAAATGCATGTCATAGTCTGGACAATAAGCATTCATCATCCACTTAGTTTTTCTTACATGGATAGTTAGGCCAATCTCTTTTGAAGGATCATAGATTCTATTTAAGAAGTTCAAGTGTGTTCTGGAGCTTAATGCAATCAGTACAATGTCATTCTAAAACGAGAGCATCTGGAGGATCAATGACATCAGGAGGGTGATGTCTTGACTTATGAGGAGATTGGATTTAAGTGAGGCAGAGCTGCTCAGAATCATCAGCCTAACTCTATCCTCCAAAATTCTCAAAGTCTAGTGACAAGACAGAAGTCAAGACAGCTGGCATTGATCCAGGATGCCTCACATGTTCCAGCTCGCATTCCCTTGTCTTTGCATTGACCATTCCCCATAACTGGGATGTGTGCTTACCTCACAATAGCTCAATGAGACAGAAATTACTGCCATTAGAATATAGATTTAGAGCTGGAAAGATCCTCAAGAGGTCATCTCGTTCAACCCTCTAATTTTCCTGATAAAGACACTGATGCTCAGGGAGGTTAAGTAGATCGTGTAGTTAGTAGTGTCAGAAATGGGATTTATACTCACAGTCTCTGACTCCAGAGTCCTCATTTTATATATTTAATAATTGAGGTTCAGAAGGAGTATGGTCATGAACCCAGGTGTTCTGACTCCAGCTCCAGTACTCTTTCCACCATTCTAGAGTGTCTTTTTATGATATTGGCTTGAAAAAAAGTTGCAACTATTTCTATCCTGCCACTTTGGAACATCCTCTAATGGTCTATAGAACCCAAAGAATGGATTCATAGAACATTGTAGCCAGCAGGACCTTAGGACCATCTCATGTCACCTCCTCATTTTATTTTTAAATTCTTTTCCTTTTATTTCAGGGAAAAAAAGAAATAGACATAAATAAATATCCCCCAAATTTAGAAGATTAGAGATTTCACTGAGTTTCCAGAAGGCCTAAGCCTTTCTGTACTCCTTCCCTTAAAGTCATAATACTTAAAAAAGTAACTGTGTTCTTCCCTGCATTCCCAAAACACCCCTGAGGATGAAAAGGAAATGTAAAGAAAGAGGCTCCCCTCTTTAATATACTTGTGATCCTTTTCCCCAGGAAAGGAAGAAGGTTTGGTTTATTGGAGCAGGGAGTGGAAGGAGAGGAAGACATGTTTCTTTTCTTTGGATGGGTGGAAGGCTGAAAACAACGTCCCTTTAATCTCTCCCTCCCTCTCTCTTTCTCTCTCCCTCTCCCTCTCTCTCTCTCTCTCTCTCTCTCTCTCTCTCTCTCTCTCTCTCTCTCTCTCCCACACACACACACACACACACACGCACACACACAGTCCTTTCCCATAGTCTTTATTCGCTCCTCCAACTTCTCGATTATGAACTGGTTAAAAATGAAGGAACAGGGAGTGACGGATTCAGTGAAGAAAGGTATGTTTGGAAGAGGTTCTCAACTCACAGTTTACTCTAAGAGGAAACAGAACCCAGAGGAAGGTCAAATCTGGCCCCAGTCACTTACAAGCTGTGTGACCCTAAGTCACTTAACCTCTGTTTGTCTGTTTCCTCACCTGTAAAATGAGGATAATATTAGTACTCAGGGTTGTTTTGAGGATCAAATGAGATAACAATTGTATAGTACTTATAAAGTAAGTGCTATATAAATGTTAGCTGTCATTATTATTCATCCGAATGTGTGGAGTTCAAAACAACCACCTATGCCCTGATCCCAACTCTGCCTTGTATTATCCATCAGGGTGGGGAGCTATGTCAAACCCATCTCCTCCAGGACCCTGAGGTGACACCACTTCCTTCTGAAGGTCATCTGCTTGTCCTATGGCTTTTACACACTTTTCTTAGAGGTATCCCAGATATCACCACCCACTAGAGATGCATCCAATATGAAGTAAGCCTCCTCAAAGTTGTAGTTGATGTCTAGTTCACACACACTGGCACACACTGCTAAAATATTTGTCTAGGAACTCCATATATTGATGGATCATTTCCAATGTGATGAGCTCATTGTCTTGGCTCTCAAGAGTACGACAGAAATAGAGGCTGGCATGTCTCTTATAAACAACTTGAAGGTCGGCCTGCCCCAGGAAGCTACACATCTTGGGCTTTCTGGCCAGGCCAACCTGCATAAGTTCTCAAACCATCTCTTTTCAGATATAATTCATAAAGTGATCTCCACTGGGCTCAGTTCCTTTGTTTTCCAACTGCACAATTTTTTTTCTGGTTTCTATGCTTATTGGACAAGGTAAGAATTTTTAAAAAATATTTTCCTGTCTTTAGGCTCTGGTCAGCCCATACCTGAAGCATTATGATCTATTCTGTGTTCAATGTTTTAGAATGGAGGGTGAGAATGTCCAGAGAAGACCCATTAGGAAGGATGAGAGTACTCAAAACTGCCATTCTATTTAGAAATGAAAGGAACCAGGGGTATTGACTCTGGTGAAGAGAAGACTTGATATAAGGACATGAGAACTGTCTTCAAAAATCTGAAGGGCTGTCAATTTGGAATAAGATTTAGGCTTGTTCTTCTTGTCCCCTTAGGGCATAAGTAGAACTAATAGAGAAAAGTTGTAGGGTAAAAAAAGATATTTGAGCTTTATATGAGAAAGAACTTCCTAATAATTAGAGCTCTTGAAAAGTCAAAGGGGCTGACTTGGGAAGTGCTGAGTTTTCTATCCCTCAAAGTGTTCAAACAGAGGTTGAGTGACCACTTGTCGTGGATATTATAGAGGGAATCTCTGCTCGTGTTGGACTCAGCAACCTCAAAGATTCTTTCCAACCCTAGAATTCTGAGATTCTCTGAAAGAGAAACTTGCAACTTCTCTGATTCTCAGAACTTATTTTAGTAAATGCCTAGAGCAAATAGCTTAGAGCTACAACCAGGGAGGGCTAAACCTTTGAGACAGAGATACCATAATAACTCCAACTACAGTATCTTTATCCTAAGAGGAATCATGATCCTGAGAGAAGGGAAAGGAAATTGCAAGGTTTAAGTCTTGGTTCTAAATTAAACATAGTTTAGACTGTGCATGCACCCCGCAGTAGAATGTAATCTCCTTGAACTTCATCAAATTGCTTCATTTTTCGTTTTTTGTTATCTCTAGCTAGCCCTTAACATTGTGTCTGGTGTATAGTAAGTGCTTAAAAATTACTTGCTAAGTTGAACTACATTGAAGTTAAATTCCATCATAATGTCACTGTGACCTTGGGCAGATCATTTACCTTTTTGTTCCTCAGTTTTTCCAGGAATTCCTCAGGGTCAAAAATGTTCATTGCTCAATGTCTTTAATACCTGGGATGAAGTCTGTTGCTTTCCCATAATTAAAATAAAACAAGTAACTTCAGAAACTCTTTAACTGGGAGGGAGACCCAAAAAGCACTTAAGGCCATAAGCATCTTGTTGCTACAGCTATGAACTGAATACAATTTCATATTTCATGACCATACCCACAAAAATATTAACCCCCAAAGTAATATGGTACAATAAGCACACAAGTATGGAAATATATGGGACTCATCATAGCTCTTCCCAGAAATTCCCATGTAACCTTGGTTAAGGTCTTAGGAAATAGAACTCTTACTCATTTATAAAACTAGGGCCCTAGGTTAGATGGTTCTTTCTGGTGCTAAGAATTGATGATTCTGTTATTCTAAGACATGAAAGCACTAATCTCTACTAGCTGCATTCTTTTATTCCACAATGAAGAGGGAACAAGCATTTATTAAACACTGACTATATGCAACTGTACTAATTGCTGCTTACAAATATTAGTTCATTTGTTCCTCATAACAACGCTGAGAGGTAGTGCTATTAAGATCCTCATTTTACAGTTTAGGAAATTGAGGCAAACAGAAGTTAAGTGACTTGCCTAGGGCCACACAGCTAGAAAATATCTGAGGTCAGATGTGAATTCAGTTATTCTCAACTGCAGGCTCAGGCTCTAGCTGCCTACCTAGCTATCCCTATGAAGTCAAGAAAGACCATGAGACTTAGAGAATGAGATTCAAGTCTTAGCTCTGCTACTTGTTAGCTGTGTAACCTTATGCAAGTCACCTGATCCTCTCTGAGGAGCTGAGGCCTCATCTTTAAAATGGGGATAGGTATACTCGAATGAGAAACAGTGTGACATTATAGACAGAGAATTGGTCTCAGAGTGAAGAAGATCTGGGTTTGAGTCTCACCAAGGCAAAAACTGAGCAAGTCAATTAACCTCACTATCCATCAACACGTCTTTAATTTTGTACATGCTCACGTAGCATCTCCTCTGGATTATTGCCCCAACTTACACTGAGACTTGCAGAGAGGGTCTCCATAGGGTAGCTCCAATCTCAGTTTCAAGCATGTAACTGAGGTATAAAGTCACCCTTCTAAAAATATAGCTCCTGAGCCTCCATCAGTGGGCTTCCCATTGACAATAAGTAAACACAATTAACTCAAAGCAACAGCACATACTAAAATAATAGTTACAAAACTTTTCTCTCTGATAGAGGCCTCAGAAAACCTCCCCCCACCCCGAGTGTAGCAGTTCTATTGGTCAGGTAATTTATCTGGGCTCCAAGGAACCAATCCTATCTACAGCTCAATTCTCTACTGCCAGGGCTAGCTCTCTCCTCAGTCCATAGCTGGCTCTCTTCTTTGCTGCCCAAGAGGTGTATGATTCTTCTTGTCAATTACAAAACTCCTATGTGGCATCAGCTGTCTTCAAACACTCATCAAAGGACCTCACTTCTCCCAAAATTGATTAAGAATTTGTTCAGACCTTTGAATAATTAATTCAATCCAGCTTTTTGGGCCTTCTGTGATTAATTAGAGTGGGGTGGACCCCCACACTTGGCTGTGCAGAATTGTCTCCCCGGACAGAACATAAGTTCCTTGAGGGCCATAGCTGTTTCATTCCTCATGCTTAGCACAGTGCCTGGCATAGAGTTAGTCACTGCTGCCCAAGGTCATTCCCTGAACCTGATTATAAGCTTCAGTTACCAACTCGCTGTTTTCATGTCTATCTGGAGTATGGGTCTCTGCTTCTTCAACTATACCTTGAACTTTCTCATGTCAGGCTCCAACTTCTGAATAGATTGCTATTCATCCTTCTGGATGAAAAATTCCACTGTTAGATCTCATATTTAATGAGGGAGGAGAGAAAATCACTCCTGAAACATGAAAAGCTGAATTCTTCCCTAATTTCTCTGTCTTTGTCTTCACCTGAATCCAACTCTCCAATTCTTGAACCACTAGGTGTCTCTAGGGCCAGCTCAAAATGGCTCCCAGGAGTCAAATGTTGAATTTGCAATGGAAGTATTTATACCTTGGAAATCAGGACAGCTACAAATTAGGGCTTGATTTGTTGTTTTGTTGATTTCCTGGGCTTAAGAAATTGGTGGAAAAATGCTAATAATACAGATTGAACTTAAAAGGGTGTCCTGTATACTTTTTTAAGAGCTGGTTGTTGAACATTTTTCAGCATATCCCTGTTTACAGGACTTAACCGTATAAAGTTCACAAGGTATGCTCAATATTTGTCCCAGTCCATATCATTGCCCCTTCTAGATCAATCAGAAAAAAATGCTCATATTCAAAAAGGAATTATCGGATATTGACACCTTTTTGTCACATCAACACCTCTTCATCTATTACTATATCAGTTGGGCTTGGAGGAATAAAATAATAATCATTAACATTTATAAAGTGTTGACTATGTGCCAGCCAATGTATCAAGTGCTTTACAAATATTATCTCATTTGATCCTCACAACAACCCTGGGAGTCAGGTATTATTGATATCTTCATTTTACAGATGAGGCAAACTAGGCAAATAGGGTTTAAGTGACTTGCCCAGGATCACACAGCTAGGAAGCATCCGAGTCTACGTTTGAACTTAGGTCTTCCTGACTTCAGGCCCAGTGCTCTATCTACTGCACAACCTAGCTATGCTTCTTTCTAAATGGATAGATCTACATGTTGTCCCCTCTGATAGAACATAAGCTCCTTAAGAACGAGAACGGGTTTCATTTTTGTCTTTATATCCCCAGGACCAAGGACAGTGCCTGCATCAAAAAGTGCTTAATAAATAGATGACTTTCAGAGTGCATGTTCATCTGTATCGGGAAATGGAGTTTCCTACAAACGCTGAAGAAATCACAAGTCTGCAAACTGCAGCAATCAATCAACGAGCATTTATTAAGTACCCACTGTGCGCAAAGCAGACTACTAGGCACTGAGGACACAAACTCTTTGCCCTCAAGGAACTTGAATTATATCAGAGAAGACAACAAGCACATGTAAGTATAGGGGTCCACCCCACCCCCAATTAATCATAGAAGGCCCAAACAACTAGATTAAATCAGTCAATGTGAGGGATGTAAAATAGGTGTGAACAAGTCCTTAATCAATTTTGAAGAACCAGTCCTTTGATTATCAAATGAAGATAGATAATGTCACAAGAGAAGTTACTTGTAATTGGTTGAAAGGAACAGTTATAACTTTTGATATATGTATAATACACTATCTGGCACTCCCATACCAGGAAAGTTTAGTATTGGTCAAGGAAATTGCCTTGGTGGGGGAAGGGATAGAGAATTGAGTTTCTCTCTTCCCCCTTGACTCATTGAATTTGTCAACTTGGAGTCAGCAGAATATGTCAAGGTTCCTTTGGCATCCAGGGATGATGATGTCTATTGGAGCTGGGAGTCTATGCTACCCAGTGGCAGTCAGGTAGTTGACAACAGAATCCCACTAAGAAGAGCAGCTTCAGGATTCTACAAGGATCCTCAGAGTTCAGCAGAGAGCTGTATCTAAGGTGAGGCCTCATGAAGACTTCACAAAATGAGGGGAAAAGGGTAACCAGTGACCAGAAGCTGTGAGTTTACCCTTTAACCACATAAGCTCTCTAAATTTAAGCCCCTTCTCCTCATGGATCATGTGTGTGTAAGGATAGAGTACTCCCTTGAGTTGGGGGTGGAAAAGCATTTTTATAACTTCTACCCTTTCTATACTCTTCTCTTTGTAAAAGACAATTTATGAAAACTGGCCAATTGATATTTATTAGCACATCAGACAGGGGCTCATAGGTGATGGTACTAGAAACCTTAGCCCCTCAGGTTTACCTCCAAGAATCCTAAGGGGAGTAATCAGTTGCCCTCTGGGGTCCCAACCCATATGCCAGTGGGACATGGGGGAATAGATCAGACAGAGTGCTGCCTATACATAGACACATATATTCAAAATAAATATAAGGTGATTGTGATGAAAGAAGAGGAGAGCAGCTAGTAGTTGTGGGAACCAGTAGTGTCCTCATAAAGAAGGCAATGTTTGAACTAGATTTTAAAAAACCAGAGATTCTAATAGGTAGCTATGAAATGAAGGTCAAATGAGGTGATGGGGAATGAAAGGCATTCCCAACCTGTAAGTTGCTATGAAAATACATGTTCTTTTATGTTATAGATAGCTACCTTACATTCTTGGACTTCAGCACTCCCAGATCTTTTCACCATCTCTCACATATGATTTGATTCAAGATAGTATAATTCCAAAAGTAGTTCCTTCTTCCTGCCCATCTCTCCTAAGCCAACCAAAGAAGGAGTTATGAAACAATTCCTTGCCAGTGTCCATGTAAATCAACTTTTGTGGCTACCCTTGGGAACCTGCTACATGAGCTAATTGCCTGTTGTGGAAAAAGTCATTTATCCTCAAGCCTCCAAGGGCCAGGCCTTTTCAAGTGAGTGCCTTGTAGTTTGAGAAACTCGTTCTATCTAATTGTTTGTGATATCCACATTCTCGATGTGCCACAGAATACTTAATCCTTTCTCATTCA
Organism: Phalanger gymnotis; assembly: GCA_028646595.1. Classification (NCBI taxonomy): domain Eukaryota; kingdom Metazoa; phylum Chordata; class Mammalia; order Diprotodontia; family Phalangeridae; genus Phalanger; species Phalanger gymnotis. The sequence continues at coordinate 44,045,279 of CM053625.1, read as the reverse complement.
CTTTCCTTTTCTGTCAAAGGGCAGCCCTATGTATCTAATGACTTATCATTGCTATAACTCTTGGGACTCCGAAAGCCAAGTCAATTTTTTTTTCTAAAGGAGTCAAGTTCTTTTTATTCTCCCTTTAGAAGGAGTCAGAAACTACAAATGGGGTTCATTTGTTCCTACATGGAGTGCCATGAGAGTTATTACTATCAATAACAATCATTCGCATGCCTATTGCACTCTACAGTCCACAAACCATAACACCTCTCTAAGGCAGGTTAGTGCAATTAGCTCCATTTTGCAGATGAAGAAATAGGAGCCCAGAGAGAGATAGTGACTTTCTCAAGGTAGAATGCTCAGCTTCCATCAAAGTACAGATCATAGGCCTCCTCTCATGTGAGGCCTTTCTTACCTTTCCCTCCAAGAATTCTCATCCTCTTGAAATTATTTCATGCTACCATTTGGCATTTCTTTTGTATTTACTTACTTCTGTATGTGTTATATTCCAAACACACATACAGTAATTAAGCAGAAGTTACTCGAGGGCCAGGATTGTCTGGTTATATTTTGCATCCTCAAAACTAGAAAAATGCCTTGCACATAGTATGCATTTAATAATGTTTTTGGAATGGATTTGGTAAGTAGTACAGCCTAGGCTCAAACCCAAGTCTTCCTATTCCCAAACCACTGCCTTTCTCTCTACACCATGGAGCCTTGGCAGTCAAGTGCTGGGCCCTGGGCGTTAACCCTCAATTTCACTGTTCCAAGCATTGCTTTTAAAGAATGAAATCTTATAGTGCTTTCTTTCCTAAACATTTTTTTAAAGATGCGGGATCCTGATGCAGGCTCTAGAAGTTGGAAATGCCTGAACATTCTGCTAAAATTTGAAGGTACAATTATGCCTACAAGGGTTCCTGCTGTTTCCAGGTGGCCTGGGAAGGCAAGATGATTGCTTAGTTTTTGTACACATAGGTAGGCATCTTGAACCATCTGGGAGCATTAGCCCTTGGGTATTAAAAAATCAACTCACTTCTGCTGCACCTGCTAGCTAAGTAGCCAATATGTTTAGAAGATTTGGCTGACTTGGCTAGAAGGTGAAATTTACTCATCTCTCTCTTCATTTCTCCTCTCCTCTCCTTACCTTCAATCACAAATGGAATTTTAGTTACAAGGGGCTTCAAAGGTCATCTGCAACCTACTCAGGAATCCCCTCTATAACACTCCCATGCAGCCCTTGCTTAAACATCCCTAGTGATGGGAAGCTCACTGCATCGTTAGACATCTTTTTTCACTTTTTAACAACCCTGATTGTTAAAAGTTCTTCCTTCAACTGAGAATCAGTCTGAGGGAAATTAGGCATAAACTAATATTACACACTATATGCCAAGACATATTCCAAATGGATATTTGATTTAGACATAAAAGGTGAAAATGTGCAAATTAGAGGAGCTAATAAGAAATTTATGGATAAGGGAATAGTTCATGATCAAACGAGGAATAGAAAGGATCTCAGAAAGTAAAAATTTACCATTTTGATATCATACAATTTAAGAGTTTTTGTACAAACAAAAACAATGCATTTAATTGGTATAAAAATGTAACTGGAGAAAAAAATATTTGCAGCAAATTTCTCTGATGAAGATCTCATATCCAAGATATACAAGGAACTGATTCAAATTTTTTAAGACTAAGAGCCATATCCCAGTAGATAAATGGTAAAAGGATATGAGCAGGCAAGTTTTCTAAGGGAGAAATCTAAGCTATCGACAACCATATGAAAAATGCTGATCACTAATACTTCAAAAATTGTATGTTAAAGCAGCTCTGAGGTTCTACCTCACACCCGTCAGACTGGCAAAGATGCCAAAATGGAGAAATGACAAATATTGGGAAGAGTGTGGGAAAATAGACATGTGAATATGAAAAACAACTTGGAACTATACCCAAAAAGTTACTAAACGAAACCCTTTAATCCAGATATACCATTCTTTGGTCTATAAACCCCCAAAGAGATCAAATTAAAAGAAAAAAAAGGACTTTTTGTACAAAAAAATATTTATAGTAGTTCATTTTGTAGTAGTAAAAAGATTGGAAACTAAGAGGGTGATGACATATTGGAGAATAGTTAAACAAATTGTTATAATAACAAAATGGAATATAATTGAGCCATAAGAAATAACTAAGTGGGCAGTTCCTAAGGGAACTGAGAAGACATCTATAAACTGATGCAGAGTAAAATAAGTAGAACCGGGAGAACAATTTATACAATGCCAGCAACATCATAAAGAGAAACAACTCCAAAATTCTTTAGAGCTCTGATGAATTCAATGGGAAACCATGATTCCAGAGGACTGAAGATGCTTCTCACCCCTTGCCTGAGAGGTGATGGACTTAAAATGCAGAATCAAACATGCATTTTTGGACTGGACTAAAGGGAATTTGTTTTGTATTTTTATTTTGCAGATGGTTATGGAGGCTTTATTTTTCCTTTTTTAATTGTTCAAGGGAGGCAGTGAGTGGTCAGGAGAGAAAATAAATATTTTTTATTGGAAAAAATAATAAAATTAAATTTGGGGAAATTTTTTTTAAAACTAGAGAACTAATGAGAACTGTAGCTCCTGGACTCCTTCTCCTTGTTTGGTTCTTTCTTACAGTGGCAGGCCAATATAATATGCACAGCTAATAAGCTTCACAAAATCTGAATTTTTCCATAAGAAATTATTTTGATGGAAAAATTAAAGGCATCTATAAAATTATTTTTTAAAAATAAATTAAAAGTTCTTTCTTACACTGATCTAAAATCTAACTCCATGTAATTTCCAAAAATTTCACCTAGTTCTTCCCTGTGTCCGAGCAGAATAAGTCTAAATCCTTTTTCCAAAGATAGCTCTTTAAATAACTGAAGCTAACAATTATGTCTTTCTCTCTACCCAAAGATTTCTTTCCTTTAAGAAAATATCCCTAGTTCCTTTACCAGTCCTTTATATGGTACAGCTTTGAGTGCCCTCATCATCCTTGTCTCCCCTTTTCTGGACATACTCAAACCCATAAATGTCTCCTTTCTTCTTCTATACACTCCTTTAATTCCCTCTGTGCCTCTTTTCTCTTTAACATCTTTCTTCTCTCTCTCATTTTTATTGCTCCTTAATTTTTTTCTTTATTCCTCCTTTCTCCTCTCTCTCCTTTTCTTCATCTCCTCCCCATATTCCCTCTATTTCCTCTCACATATTTCCCTCTCTTTTATCTCTCTCTGTTCTTACTTCTCTTTTCTTTCACTTTTCTCATCCCTCTTCCTCTCTCTTCCCCCAACAATTTTGTACACAATTCACCCACTTTAAGACTGACACTAGAACTAGAAGCACAGCTAAAACTCAGGAATGGTTTACGTCTAAGCCATTCCTTCATGTAGCACATAAAGAAATGCCCATATAGAGAGGCTAGAGAGTTCTGGGTAGTTTATTTGTTTTGTTTTTGTTTTTACAACTTTGGTGGAAAATATAGCAAATATAGAAGTCTCCTGGGACTTCTAAAATATACAAGGAGCTGATAAAAAGATGCTTTATGATAATTTGTCTCCTGTGACTGAATGGTCAAAAGGTAGGAATAATCATTTTAGAAAAGGATAGAAAAGGAAACGCAATTCCAAATAATACTTTTTAAGTATTCAATCTCCTAATAATCAGAGGAATGCACATTATCTGATGCACCTCATACTCAAGAGTAAACAAAAATTACAAAGCTTATTGCTAGTAAAGAGGGTCATGGGGGAACAGTAACATTATACATTGATGATGGAATTGCAAATTGTTCTGCAAAAAGATTGGACCAATTTAAAACAAACTCTGAAGTTATCAAAATAATTAAGCCCTTTGTGCCAATATTCCTACTGCTAGGAATGTACCCTAAGAGCATTTCAGAAAGAGAAAAGAAAACAGAACTATCTATACAGGGTATTTATAGCTGAATTATTTTTGTTAGAGTGAAAATTAGATACAATCTTAATGTCCAACAGTAGGGAAATAGCCTAACAAACAATACTATAGAATGTTAATGAAATGGAATTTTCTACTGCAGCTAAGAAGGCCAACTATGAAAAATATAAAGAAATAGAGTAATGAATAAAACAAATATGACACAAAATGCAAGTTGATTACAACTATATAAATTGAAAGAGGCATACAGGCAGGGATAGACAAAGAAGAGGTCAGAAGGCAGCAGAGAGGGAAGATTAATAAGTTGGTATAACTTAATGTACTCTGAGTAGCACTACTATATATTGGAAAGAGCAAGTGTCTAAAAACCAAAAAGAGTTCAGTTCTGATCCTGAGACTTATTAATCCTCATCTGAGCTCCAGTTTTTTCCATCTATAAAATGGAAAAAATAATAATACCTGTACCTCATAGGCAAGTGTTTTTTATACCTTAAAGAGCTACAGACAAGTGTATCGATATTCTTTTTTAAGATATTTCAAATGTCAGCATGATCAGTTATATTGTTTAAATATGAGTTCATAATAGATCACTTTGGTAAAAAAAAAAAAAGTTTACCAGAAAGAAACAATTTGAGTATTGTGGAAACACAATCAGGATAGCACAAGATCTAGCAACTTCTACACTAAGGGATGAAAGGGCTTGGAATATGATATTCCAGAAGTCAAGGAGCTAGGATTAAAACCAAGAGTCATCTACCCAGCAAAACTGAGTATAATACTTCAGTGCAAAAAATGGATTTTCAATGAAATAGAGGACTTTCAAACATTCTTGATGAAAAAGCCAGAGCTGAATAGAAAATTTGACTTTCCAATACAAGAATCAAGAGAAGCATGAAAAGGTAAACAGGAAAGAGAAATCATAAGGGACTTACTAAAGTTGAACTGTTTACATTCCTACATGGAAAGATGAAAAGATGATATTTGTAACCCGTGAGACCTTTCTTAGTATTAGAGTGGTTGAAGGATATGTGTGTGTGTGTGTGTGTATAATATGTATGTATATACATATAAATGTATATGTATATGTATACATATATGTATATATATATATATATATATATACAGAGAGAGACAGAAAAGAGACAGAGAAGAGACAGAGAGAGACAGAGACAGAAACAGAGACAGATATAGAGGGCACAGGGTGAGTTGAATATGAAGGGATGATATCTAAAACAATAAAATTAAAAGGTGAGAGAGGAATATATTGGGAGGAGAAAGAGAGAGATAGAATAGGGTAAATTATCTCACATAAAAGTGGTAAGAAAAAGCTGTTATAATGGAAAGGAAGAAGGGATAGGTGAAAGAGAATGAGTCAACCTTCCTCTCATCAGATTTGTCTTAAGGAGGGAATAACATACACACTCAATTGGGTATCTTACCTACAAGAAAATAGAGGTGAAGAGGCTAAGAGGGGGTGATGATAAAAGGGAGGGCATATTGAGGGAGGGGATAGTCAAAAGCAAACACTTTTGAAACGGAACAGGGTCAAAGGAGAAAACTGAATAAAGGGGGACAGGATAGGATGGAGGAAAATATAGTTAGTCTTTCATAACATGACTTATGGAAGTGTTTTGTGTAACAGTACATGTATAAGCTATATTGAATTGCTTGCATTCTCAAGAAAGGTGAGTGGAGAGAGAAGAGGAGAGAATTTAGAACTCAAACTTATAAAAACAAATGTTTAAAAATTGTTTTTCCATGCAACTGGGAAATAAGATACACGGGCAATGGGGTATAGAAATCTATCTGGCCCTATAAGAAAGCATGGGGGAAGGGGATGGGGGGGCAGAGTGGAGTGATAGAAGGGAGGGCAGACTGTGGAAAGGGGCAATCAGAATACATGCCACCTTGGGATGTGGGGAGGATAGAGATGGGGAGAAAATTTGTAACTCAAAATCTTGTGGAAACAAATATTGAAAACTGAAATAATTTTTTAAAAAAAGTTTAAGAGTCTAGGCTTTCTAAGATGGACTCTAGAGTCAAAAGAACTGAGTCCAAATTTTTTCTATGATACTAGTTGTATGTCCTTAGCTGAGTCACTTCACTTCCTTGGGCTTCAATTTCCTCATCTGTAAAATAAGTGCATTGTGTTAGCTTCTGAAGTCCCTTCCAGATATAAATCATTTTCCTAAAGAAGTAGCCATTGACCTATGTACTGTTCTTTTGCCTGTTCAAGTGGTCAGTAGTGTTGCAAGGTCAAAAATAATGAAGAAGCCTCATGAGGCATGAGGCCAAAGTTCTCATTACACCACCAGTCCTTCATTCTTTGAGTGAGCCTCATTAGGTGTTTTTCTTCCAGAATCATTGATTGACCATTCTTAGTTGTTTTGGAGCATTTGCTAGAGATATACATAGGAAAAAGCAGAGAGGAAAGAATGACAAATAAGAAGGGGATTCATCATCAAATCAGCTTAGAGCAGGTACCTCTTCATCCAGCCAATTCAGGTTCTAGGGGCACTAAATCCGTGGTATATTGTGAAACAGGAAAAGAGAGACCGCACCCCAGGCTCTGTGGGAGTCATTATTGCAGAGCTCGTAGAGTCTGAGATGAGTTTCTCTGGATGTTTGAGGCTGCCCAGGAGAGATGAGGTAATAAATGAGTGTTCTGTTGTCTTCCAGGCTGTTCATGAATCTTTTCAGACACCAGAGACCCCTCCTCCTCCTTAATCCACCTGGCTTGTATAGAGCATAGTTTCCCATGCAAACCCACATACTTGGCCCTTGAGTGAGGACCTCCACAGCAGGTGGTACATTAATTAACAACCAGGGAGAGTATCCTGGAAAACAGATAATCACATGGAGTCCAGGGATGAAGACTCCCTGACAGATAATAGGGTCTGGATGAGTGCCCACCATAAAAATATTTGGCAGCAGACATGGCTCTCTCCAGCAGATCTTTTGCCAAGAAAGCCAGAGCCTCACTAAGCTAAGCATCCTCCCAGCTTCCATCAGCAGTGTTTCTGATTCCTTTAACCACTGTTTAACAACTCACTCAGCTCCCTGGATGGCCAGAGTGCAGCCTCAGATACAGCCTTCTAGAATTGTAGCCATCAAGGCCACCCAGGAAAGGGAAGTCTTGGTTATCAGGCACAACAGAACTCTTTGCCATCCATCACGCAAGAAGCCCTCAGAGAAGGTGGGCCAAGGTAATTTCACATGAAAAGAACTTGAAATGTTTATGGAAATACAACTGTTCCCTCCAGTCTGAAAACTGGAACTATCACACCATGGGACAATCTTAACAAAATATAAACAGTCCAATCATGAATTGGAAGCAACTGATCATTGACTACCAAGCTGCACAGGTAATAGAGGCTATGAACAGATTAAAACATTCCACTGGAAATTGACCTGGCATAAACCCCAGACCTCAAATGAGATAATAGTCAATGCATTACAAGACAGGCTCAGTGGCTGCCCAGAACCTACCATCAGCCTGAAGAGGTGACTTATGCTCGGTATAAACATCTTACCTCAATACCTGTAAGGGAACCATGATTTCATTAATGTGGAAACTCCCTCCACCTGACAAATTGAATCCTTGTATGACTTAAGGTCTTGGAGAGTTATTGCAGGCTCAGAAAGGTTAAAGAACTTATCTAAATCCAGGTCTTCCTAAATCTATGTTTAGCACCTTGTCCTGCATGGTTAACTAACCAGATATTGAAATTAGCAAAGGCAGGACCTTGTATATTTTATCATATTGCTCCTTTGCAAACTTCTGAGATATGAATAATGCCTTAATTGTGGAAGGGTTCGAATGAGTTTCCTATTTGTTGTTCAGTCATTTTCAGTGTGTCCGACTCTTCATGACCCCTTTTGGGGTTTTCTTGGCAAAGATGATAGAGTGGTTTGCTATTTCCTTCTCCAGCTTATTTTACAGATGAAGAAACTGAGGCAAATGGGGTTAAATGACTTTCCCAGGGTCACACAGCTAGTAAGTGTCTGAGGCTTCTCAGACTCAAAGCTAACACTCTGTTTCAACAATCTGGCTAGCAGCTGTTGTGGGGGTGAAAGACCAACAGAAGCCCAACAACAAGGACGCTACCAGCACACTGCAAAAGCACAGGTTCTTTCAATCTGCTTAATGAAGGAAAGCAACGTTAAGGCGTTGACAAGCTTACTTTAATTCAGCATACAAATATCATTCACTTAAAGACCAGCACCCTGAACTTCAGAACAAAATACAAACAAATTACAAACATCAACAGACAGACCCAATACAATTCATAGTTACCAACGTCTAGGTTCAGCCTGGGGGGCTCAGAACAAGGGCTGGCCCAGAGTCACATGCGCCACCACTGCTGTGGGTAAGCGCTCCAAAGAAGAGGAAACCAACCCCAGGTTTTATATCTTTTTCAGGGTCGGGGGGTGAGTCACACATGTGACTCACTCACGTGACCTAAAATCATCACACAGAGGTGACTTAAACCCACATGTTCTAAGAGCCTCTGATGTTCCAAACCTATCACTCAAACTCATGTGTAAACTAGGCCCTCCCTTAGTTAGCCCCACCTGGGGCCCACCTTGGTTACCAAGTCACACCCACATAGGTTTTACACCTAATAGGAGTTCGGGCCTGGGGTTTAGCACCTAGTAAGGCTCAATGAAATACACTGAATTACTCAAAGGAAACAAAAGCCAACTAAGTGCTAAGAGCCCATTTTGCTTACCAACACACTCCACCCCTTGTTCCAGGATACATAATCTAATCAGCCATGTATGCTGGAACATACATTGACCCATTATACATTGTGATCCAATCACACAGAAGACTAAAACATATCATTCACATCAAAGGGAAACATATCATTCAGTGACATTCCCAAATATTTGTTTACAATACAACCATGACCCACCCCTAGGCCCCAGCAAGATAATCTCTTCAATCAATCATTCCCAAAATACTTGTTAATAATTCAAATGTCCACCCCTAGGTCAAAGCAAGTTAATCTCTTTAGCTCAGAAAGTACTTCTTGAGCATCACCCTGCCATTGCAGGCTTTTTCCCAGTACCCTGAGGCATGGACATGCTTTAGTTAGTAAAGTCCTAAAGCAAACAAACAAACAGAGTTCTCTTGGGGATGTCTCCTCCCCAAACTGCCATTGCGGGATTCCACTTGGTACCCAAAGTCCCAATTTTAAATAGAGTCCAAACAAAGTTCTTTTGGGGTCTGTTCTCCCCTTTATGTTCCAGTCCCAGGTTCCAAGTCCTGAGGGTCCCCAACAAAAACAAATCCCTGCACTCTTCCTGGATCCCAAGCAGCCCAAACTAAAGGGACCAAAAAGGCAGACTCAGTGCCTTGCTGCAAAGTTTCCATCTTGCCCCAGGGCTGAATTCCAAGCCCCTGGGCTCCTGGTTGTCTAGCTCCAGCTGGCCTCTCCTGGCTTCTTCGGGAATCTCGATGTAGGTGGTTCCCCATCTTTGTGCTCACCTCACCAAAGTCAGCTGGAAGGCAGCTCACTGCTCTCACCTTTCCAAAGTTCTTATGAAGGCAGTCTTCCGCTCTGTCTGGGTCAGTATTTCGGCAACTACCGTCCACTTCTTTTTTCTCACCAGCCCCTCCTGTCAAATCTGTAGGAAGACCTTTCTCCAAGTCTCCAATGCCATTCTCCACTCCTATTTCAAAATTTCATATACAATTTAATCTTAAGACATTCACCCTTTCAGCACAGTCCTCTGGGGCCAGGCTTATCAGCTTAAGCCCTGGGAAGAAGGGATTATCTCCTGCTCTGGGCCCCTGCGAAACCAAGCCCAGCACTTCCATTGGCCTGTTTTCCTTCAGGCCTTTGTTGCTGGGGAGGGGGGAGGGCTCCATAGAACCATAGCCACCCCAAGTACAAAGAGCAATCTACTCTCTTCGATATACAGGTTTAGGTGCCAGAGAATGAATGGATGGATGGATGAATATGCATTTATTGAGCCCTTAAAGTGTTAAGAACTGGAGATACAAATAGTAAAGAGTGACATCCCTGCACTCAAGAAACTTGTGTTTTAATAGGTAGAAACAACAAACACATTAGGAGAGGGGCAAGTAAAGAAGGGAAAGGATTATGTTTGTATAATACTTCCATCAGCATTTTAAAGGAAGTATTCCTTCTCGTCCCAAAGACAATGCTTGTTAAAAAAAAAAGAGAAGGAGCCTTCAAAATATCTTTGTTTTCTCTCTTCTAATTTAATTCTAAAAACAGGAAAATGAGTAGCTCTAGACTAAGTTTGTGAGAGTGACTGTTGAAAGGACATACAGAAGGGATAGCAGTGGAACCATATTCCTGCTTAGAAATACTACTGGGAGGTGCTTCTTTCCTGCATGTGGCACAAAGTTCTTCTTGCTACTTTAAAAAAGAAAAAGATATTACAAATAGCAGCACTTCACATCACTCTGGTACTGTGCAGTTCTCAGAAGGCTTTTCTCACCAAAATACCCTGAGGTAGGGAAGCCGCAAGTATTTTTAACCCCAATTTATAGACAGCAAAGCTGAGTTTAGAAAAGGGAGGTGACACGCCATATGACTACTGTCAGAGGTACAACCTAAACTAGCTAAGGGATCCTGACTAAGTCACAGAACGAATCTGAGATACCTCTTCCTCACCTATAAAATAGAGGCAATGGTAAGAGTTGCCTCAAAGAATTGTTGTGAGGACTGAATAAAGTAGAACTTCACAAAGCTTTAGTGAAATTGATGGAACTGAATTGAACTGATTTGAATTGAACTGAATTGAGTTGAACTCAAAGCTAGTTCTATCTCCTAGTCCAAGGCCTTTTCTACTATGCTTCTGTGATTTTATGAGCTCATACCAGGACTCATGAAGGATAGAACAGGACAAAATGAAGAAAGCAGTAGGTGGTTGGAAATTAAGGTCTCTAAAATAATGTCTTTGGCTAATATTGGGCAGAACAGCCATTTGAAGTGACCCTTGTGTTTTGTCCTGGGTAGGAGAGCTGGCTCAGACCCTGAGTACCCATTTGGTCTTCTTTATAACAGGTCTTAGGAGACTCAATAGAATAGAACTCTCTATTGCTCTCAGATAGTTTCTATTTGCAGCTCCATTCTGCAAATTAATTTTGCCAACTGCAGGTAAACTCCACCCCACCTCCGCAGATGTTAGGAAGCTGAGAAACTAAGTCAGTAGTAGTTTGGAACCTTTGAATGTCCTTATCACCATACAGCTTACTACAGGAAACACACAGAAAGGAAGATATGGCTGAGGCCACATGAACCTATACTTTTTGGGGTAAAATGAGGCATTCTTAAATTTGTTCAAGGCTATATCCCTTGGCCTTATGCCTTGCTAATCATGGTCAAGATTCCCAAGATTCCAGATCCTTCTTGCAACTGGTCCAGAAAACTTTGCCATTGACTCCAAGACTTTGTCCTTTCTTGACTTTCTAGACCTTCACTCATCACTGAAAACCAACTCAAGGAACCAAGCCCCCTGACATACCTTGATCCATGAATCTGATTGGCTTCCTAGGTAAGCAATCACATCAAGATATGAACTAATCAGGGCCAGAAATGGATGCTGGAAGCGGAATTGAATATAGAAAGAGAATCCAAGATACATTAGGCAGGACGAATCAATAAGATTTGATGACTGATAAGATGTAATGGATGAAAAAGAAGTCATAGGTGAGGTACTTCCCATTGGCAGAAATTGGAAGAGGAGGTGAAGCAGTTTTTGAGGAGAAAATAGCTATTTGACAGTTGGATATCTCAAGTCCAAGGTGATGATAGAACAGGCAAATGTCCTGTCCTGTAGGCAGACGTAAATAAAAGATGAAACAAGGCTAAAAAAAATTAGGCCTGGTGGTATAGAATTAGGAGTCAGCATAGAAAAGATAGTAGACACATGAATTATTTTAATAAGCTCACTGAAGGAGGGAGTATTAGCTCTGTTCTCCCCAACCTTCAAACTCCTTTGTTAAGAACAAGGCCCTTCCTCCATAAATTGTCCTCTTTTTCCTTTGAGAAAATGCCATCAGCCTAATTTGGAACTAAAAAGACCAATGAATAATTAATCCTTTATTGATGAAGAAGAAGGATTAGCAGGGTGATGAGCAAGAATGGTTACATGTCATGAATTACACCACCTCCTTTTTTTTCAAGACTTCCCTACTCTTGGTACAATTGGACCAAACTCTTCTTCAGTCATCTCCCTAAAATAGCAATGACTTGCCAACCACTTGCCACCTACTCACTAAGAGCCACACTGCTATTTTAAGGATTCACACTGTTTCCAGACATCGTAACATAATAAAATGCTGATCAGCTCAGATTTAACTGAACTCTCTCTCTTCCTCCAAAGATGCTATGCTAACAAGCATTGCAATAATTAAGGACCAAAATGAGGTGAGTGGCTTCTGTGGACATTTATCTAGGCTGAGAAATGTCTCAAAGCTTCTTGCTCTTAAAATCTTAACCCTAGAAATGTCCTTCTTTCCCTTTGTTGAAGAGGTGGGAATGGGGAGGGTACCATGGGTAAGAAATGTTGCAGCTGCAATTAGACACAGTTCATGGGTTGGTTGATTTTGCTTAATTATTTCTTACTAGGGAAGGTTCACTGGTTGGCGTAAGGGAGAGCATGGAAGAAGAGGCATATCCAGAAATCGTTGCCATTCAATCATTTTACAGTCATGTCTGATTCTTCATGACCCCATTTGGGGTTTTCTTGACAAAGATACTGGAGTGGTTTGTCATTTCCTTCTCCAACTCATTTTACAGATGAGGAAACTGAGGCAAAAAGTGTTAAGTGACTTGCCCAGGGTCACATAGTCAGTAAGTGTCTGAGGCCAAATTTGAACTCAAGAGGCTGAGTCTTCTTAAGTCCAGGCACAGCACTTCTTCCACCGTGCCACAGAAATTATTCTGAGATTCAGAGAGAAAAAAAGGCTATATGAATAAAACTTTTAAAACATACACATCCTTCTGTGAGATCAAAATGACAATGAGCAAGGAATTGGCCATTTATCCTCAAGCAGTGTGCAATATCCATTTGAATATATTAATTATTTTTCCAGTAGCAGTAAAATATAAGTCCCTCAAGGAAAGAGATTTGTTTTTATTATCTAACCCCCTGACTACCTCTGTGCTTTGCACATATTACAAATACAAGGTTTTTGTTTGTTTGTTCGTTGAATTGTGCATACAATTTGAGACAGCAGTAACAGTAGTCAAATATTCTCTTAGTATCTCTGTCTATTGAAATGAAATCCTCTTCCTTTAAGGCTCAGTTCAGATGCCACCTCTTCCATGAAGCCTTAATTGATTTGCCTGCCCATCCTTCCAGATGAAAGTAATGACTCTGTCCTCAAATCTTCAGTCAGAAGTCTATTGAGATCTTTCTTAGATTTTCCCACATCTCATTCTATCTTACACCATCCTTATTTGTAAACATGTTGTATTCCCACACACACACTAGATTGTAAGCCTCTTGAAGGCCAGGAACTTGAAGCCATCTCCTTTTTTGCATTTGTGTCTCCAGTGCCAGCTCAATGCTTTATATATAGTAGGTGTTTGAACATGTATATAATTGAATTGACTTGAAATGTGTGTAGAGGGGTGAGGGAGAAAATAACATCTCATTCCAAATATAGGATGTCTATGAATAAAGACCATAGTCCTAAAATAAAATCACTTTGAAGTGAATATATGTATATAGTTTTTGTAGAACATGTATATTAATATATATATATAGTTTTTTCACTATATATGTATGCATATGTATCTCTTAGTAATACTAAAAAATAACACCCATTTCAGACTGCATTTAGGTTTTATACCCGCCAATTTTGTGGAGGAGAGAGGGGAAAAAATGCAGCTTATATTTGGACCAATATGGATGTTCTGGTTTTCTTTTCTATGCTATTTTCATTCCTTCTGTCAATCATACGAGTATGGAGTGTCCTAAAGGCCAGAAACATTGTGCCCCTCATTAACAGAGGAAAAAAAAAAGAGAACAGTGCTGGTTTGCTTCAGCCAAGTCCTATTTATAGAAGAATTCCTGAAGGTTGTTGTCCCTCTACATCTGCTATTCTGGGGAAAACTTTTTTTTGAAGGGGTTTGACTCCAGCCAGAATAAAAAAAGTATAACCTAGAGAAAGTCTCTTGAGAGAAACAGTGCTCTCCCATCCATCCTTTCCGAAAGGCCTAATTGTCTCACCTTGCTGTTTCCCTACCCACATAGGCAGTCTCCCTTCCATTGGCTTTGGGCATATTTACTTGAATCCATCCCTTGGCAAGCAGGCACTGGAAGGGCTCTGCGGCTATGTTCTCAGCTTGCCACTAGACTGTAAATCCCATAAATACATTTGGTTTTCGTTATTCAGGTCATTTCTGTATCTCTTTCTGACCTTTTCTATATGCTTGCAGCTGAGTCAGACTGGACTATAAAAGCTGGCTCATCCACCTGGCCTGTGCTCAACTATATGACTGAAACAATAGCTCACTCACAGGATGCCAGATCCGAAGGGAACAATAGAGGTCATCTGGGGATGAAACCAAGATCTATCCAGCCCCCAAACCTGCTGTTCCTTCTGACTTTACTACTTCAGTCGGTAGCCCCCCAGCCCCTCAACCACCTAAGTTCAGAACCTTGGTATTATGTTTTGCTTTTTCTCCTTTCACTTTTTATGTATTTCTGTTCTGGAGTCATAGGACCTACATTCAAACCCTGCCTCTGACGTTTACTTCTGATGGGACCCTGGGCAAGCTATTTTACCTCCCTTGGCCTCAGTTTTCCCAATTGTAAAAAGGGGGCATTGGACTACACAGCATTGGACTACACATCAGGGGTCAGTATCACATGCGACTCACCCACGTGACCTAAAATCGTCACAAAGAGGCACCTTAAACCCACGTGGTCTAAGAGTCTCTGCTGTCCCAGACATGTAAACTAGGCCCTCCCTGGAGATAGCCCCACCTTGGGCCCCACCTCAGTCATCAATCCACACCCACATAGGTTCCACACCTAATAGGGGTTTGGGCCTGGGGCTTAGCATTACTCAAAGCAAACAAAAGCCAAATTCCTCAAGGACACTTGTTGAACTAAGTGCTAAGGACCCCATTTTGCTTAACAACACACCAAGTCAAGTTCAAATTTCTTATCCTATCATTGAAGGTCCTCAATGATCTGGTGCCACTCTAATCTATTACCGCTTCCACATACACGATGATGCAGCCAAACCACACGTCTTGCTCTCTCTAGAACAACCCTCTCCCCACTCCCAAGTCTATGCCTACATTTACCATTTCCCATTATGGAATCCCCTCCATTTTCCCTCATTTCCACCATTCCCATGGTAGAAACTTACCAGCTCTAATGCCACCTTCTCTCTGAATCCTTCTAGTCACTCATGAGCTTTGACCCTTCAGACTTTACCTAGCACTTTGCTCATGATTCTGTCTTATCATGTATCATTTTATATTAATATTATTCTATGGATATCATATACTTCTTGCTAGATTGTAAGCTGTCTGAGGTCAAGGAACAAGTCTTATGTGATTTCTTCATCTCCCATAGCACCAAGCACAGTATCTAGCACAGAGGTGAAATAACCTTCCTAGAGCTTTGCAGTGAATTAGTGATAGAGCTGAGAATAAATACCTCTTCATTCTCCATCTAGAGGCCTTTCCACCTACTGTCTTGTCTCTATTACTCAAGTGTCATAAAGACTTCCCAGAAAACGTTTGACCAATTGAATTTTCCTAATCACTAGAGGATTCTGTCCTGCCATACAGCCTGTCTCAGGTCCATTTTCTATCTAAATTTGCATATATGTAATAACATCACTGAGAGGCAGTATAGCATAGCAGATAAAGGAATAGCCTTGGAGACAGGAAGCCCCACTTCTGACATATCCTGTTTGTGTGACCCTTATTGCCTCAGGTAACTCTCTAAGACTAGACATTTCAGAGACGGCACCAATCAGCATTAGTAGAGAAGTTTCCTCACAGGGAATTCCCCATACAAATGAAATCAGAGGTCTGGGCCAAAATAAAATAATCTCTGATCTGAAGTTTTCTCTGATCATCCTAAATAGTGAAAAGAATACTGTACTCAATCTTTACCGATGGTGTGACTGTGGGCCACTTGCTTATTTTCTCTGAACCTATTTCCTCATCTTTAAAATGGAGATAGTATCTGGGTCAAGTCTAAAAAGGACTTTGAAAGCTCTTAAGCCTCATGTGAATGGGAATTCTTAATACGATTGCCCTACATCCATTCATTCATTAACCCTTTATTAATGTGTATAATGACTCCTAAAGGCTAAGCACTAGGGATGTAAAGGCAAAACAGTCTCTGTTCTCAAAGAGCTTACAGTCTACTAGAGTATAAGGGATAACCCTGTAGTTTCATATGTGTTTCATTTTTCTACCTAAATGCTCTGCAAATTCCTTGAGGAAAGGGACAATCTTGCCCTTGTCGAATCAATAAATCAAACTCAAAATATAGAGGAAAAGGCATCTTTAATTGAGATAAACAGAGTCACTAGTCTGGTACACTGCCATGTATCTGAGTACCTGGGTGTCCACCAAGAAAACATACTGAAAGTATTTTATACATTTGAGAGGAAAAAAAAGTGGGGGAAAGAGGGGTGCAGGGGTGAGGGAAGTTCATGTGAGGAGACAGGCCTGGTCATGAGGTTCTTCTGGCAATCTATCCATTTCAAAATATCCGTTTCATTGTGGTTGTTTTCTCCTTCATGATCCAAATTGTCCCAAACCTTAATGAAAAAGTAAAAGGAAAGTTGAGTCAGTTAGGTAGCCAGGACTAGCTTTAGTTAGTTTTTGTTTACCAGATAAAGGAAGCTTAGACCCCACCAAAGTGGAGCCCACATTAATCTACTTGAGAGTAAAGTGCCTTAAGAGCAGGAATACAATGACATTCCTAGGATTCTCTAGAGGGAAGGCGTTCTCTTACTGTCAGGATGGCCTTTTGACAGGGAAGAGAATATTACATGTGATATTAACAATATTTAAATTAATTTTCCTATGTCTTGGGCAAGGCACTAAGAATAAATACAAAACAGTCTCCATTCGCAAAGAGCTTACAATCTACTGGAGTGGAAGGGATAATGCTGTTGTGTCTTGTTTGTCTATCTAATTGTTTGCCTACCTAATTGCTCTGTAAATTCCAAGAAGAAAGGGGTAACTTGTGCTTTGGTATCTTTACAGAACCCAGCCTAAGTCTGGGCACATAGTAGGCATTCAATGATTCTTGGTGGTTGATTCATGACTGCATTTATCACTCATACCCTTCCCAAAGGAATGGAGCTACATCTGTGGGTTCCATACTTAACATTCAAAGACATTATGTATGTAAAACGCTTTATCAACCTTAAAGCATTACATAAGTTAGTTATTATAACACTTCAATGGATTTATGATCTCACTGATGTAGATAATAACGTTAACTGGCATTTAAATACAGTGCTTGCAGAAAGCTTTACATATATTAGCTCATTTGAGCTTCACACAACCGTGTGTAGTCACTACAGCAAATAACTACTACAAGATAATCCAAATATCATCCCCATTTTACAGACAAAGAACCCAAATCTCTAAGAGGTTATGTGACTTATTCACCTGTGAACTTGTAAATATCAGAGGCAAAATTTGAACCCAAAACTATGTAATCCTAAATCAAATACTATCCATTATACCAAATGTATTTTTTGCCATATCCATCCAAAGATATAGATCTAAACCCATGCATATTTGCAAATCCTGTGTGAATTTTGTCCATTGACTTCTATTTTTGTCTACTGGGAATCTGCCCAATGTACTAGGGTTTTGCTCTAGTCAGTCAGCCAGTAAACATTTATAAGCACCTATTATTTATAAGCTCAGTCCCTGCTCTCAAAGAGTTTACAGTCTAAGTAGGGGAGATAACTTGCAGACAACTATACATAAACAAGCCATGTACAGAATAAATTGGAAATAATCAACAGAGAGAAAGCACTGGAATTAAGGGGGATCAGAAACAGCTCCTGGTAGAAGGTGGGATTTTAACTGGAACAGGAAGGAAGCCAGGAAAGCCAGGAAGCAGAGATGAGGAGGAAGATTATTCCATGTGTGGGAGATGATAAGCAGTGAAAATGCCTGGAGTTGGGAGATGCAGTGTCTCTAGTTCTCTTGATATTCTGTGGATACCAATCAGTGATCCCATACTGGTAATGTTGCTGCTGTTAAATTGTTATCTTCTTCTTTTTTTTTTAAACGAAGGAGAGATAGAAACAGTTTGGGGACAAATTACCATCAATTTTCTGTATATGAAATGTCCCCAAAAGTCTTTAGTACATTGTTAAGTTATTAAAGTATTAAAATAGTTTAAAATCCTTAAGGTCAAAACTGCACTAAGACATTTGGGATGTTGTATATCATGCTGTATAGACTATTGGACAAGTAGATAAAATAACATTTTTAAAAGTATTAAGATACAAGCTCATTTCCTATAGGATCTGTGAAAGAATCTCCAGGACAACTCCAATAGCAGTCAGATGGATGACATGATATATGCACCTCATCCTATTCCCATATGATTTCGATTTCTTTTACTAGGACCCTATTTCTAAAGTGTTTTATTCTACACAGCTTAGAGATTATAGGTATTTGGTATAGTGACGGCTATTAAAAGTGTTGTTCTTAAGTTTTATGTATCAATGATATGTCTAGGAGATTGTGAGCAACATTTCTGTCTGTGATAATCCTCTGGTTCCAGTGCTATTTATTGGGGGAGTTCTCAAAGATATTTTAAGGTCTGTTTTTGTAGTATGGAGATTTGTCATCTGTCAGGGAGCTTCTGTTGTACCATTCCAGCTACTAGGTTATACCTCGCTAGGTACGCGGTAGTTACTAAATCTTCACAGGGAACAGTGAAATGCTGCAAAGTTGTTTTGGGGATTTTGTTTGTTTGTTTTTACCATTTCTTTGCATAATCTGCATTGATCACTAACTCCAGGTTCCTTAAAGATAAACCTTCTGTAATTTCTGGTGGTGATAACCTGGTCTTGAATCGCCATCAGAAGCCCCTCTATTTCCAAAAGCAACTCTGTGGGGCTCAGACTCAGTTCGTGGCCTGTTTATTGACATATTATTGGCTGAGTTCATTTGGCTTCAACTCTTGGATCTTTGTCATTTCATAAACTCTATCCAGAAGTAAACCAATTTTGTTTATATTTGACAACTCCAATGGCATGTACCTGTTATCAGCCTTCAATATTCTTGGTGAAGTGATTTCTGCTTGTTCCAAAGGTAGTTTTGTAGGATTTTTTTTAACCTTTTATCACGTGCTCCTAGAATATACTTCCTCCTTTTTGGTGAGGAAGTGTTGATCTTTCTGGAATTACTTTAGGGTGAATGGCCCTATGTTCCATTCATACTAGATTTTACTGGGATAATTTTAATATGTGTTATAGTATATTTTGTAATTCCAAGTTTTACACCAGGACTGGTATTGCTTAGGTGTTAATTGCTTTAAATGTGTTCTTCACAGTGATCCAATTTGCTTTTAAGACACCAAAAAGTCTCAACATATTTGGATACAGATTTATCATCATCATCATCATCATTATTCAGTGTTCCCTGACCAATTCACTCTGATCCCTAGCCTTGTTGATAAAATCACAGTAGGGATAGACATCTAGTCATTTCGGTCATGTCCAATTCTCCGTGGCCGCATTTGTTTTCTTGGCAAACATACTAGAATGGTTTTCCATTTTCTTCTTCAGCTCATTTTACAAATGACAAAACTGAGGCAAACAAGGTTAATGCTCAGGATCATACAGCGAGGGTAGCCAGATTTGAACTCAAGCCTATAAGTCTTCCTCACTCTAGACCTGCGCACTACTGCACCTGGCTGCCCAGATTTAGGTAGCAAGGCATTAACATGTTGAACACAATTCAAAGACCCTTTATAGGTCCTGTTACCTCTTTATAAAGTTTAAAGTCTTCTTCGATGAAACGAAAGAACAGTCAACTATAGGCTGGCCAAAGATAAACCAGATCCCGCAGGACCTTTAACAAACAGGACGCACTTTCAATAGAGACGCAATCACGAAGAGTTAGAGAAAGAAAACAGCTCCTGTGGACGTGACCTCCAGTGGCAGAGGAGAGAAGCGGCCAGATTCAAAGGAGAATTGCCCTTGACGGTCAAAGTTTGAGCTGAAAGATTAGACCAAAGGGAGCCGAGATGAACGAACCGTCTAGCAGAGAAGCTACATCCAAAGGGGAGAATCATAAGGGCATCACAAAAACAAAAAGTGCCAGAGGCGTGAGCTGCCTTGACCATATGTAATCCCTACACGGGTATCTCATTACCAGTGTATTCCAAGTCTAGGCCCACTCTTCCCACTAATGCCATTTACATACATAGGACACTGCACGTTAGGGTTATCATGGGAATGTTTTGTAGCTACTGTGATATCTTAGTAAATGCCTTTGTGTTAATTGTGTACCAGCCAACTATTAAAGGTTGGGACACTGGTGGGGCCCGTGAGTTATGGTTGTAAGAATATGAACCCACAGAGTACTCTAGAACCTGAGGTTATCAATCCACCCCTCAAACCCCTCCAGGGACCAAACCCGTAGACTGCAAATGTTGACGGGGTGGTTGTTGCTGTCACTGTTATGATTATCATATGATATTTTGGGTGGTTGTTCAGTCCTTTCGGTTGCGCCTGACTTTTAATGATCTCATTTTGTGGTTTTCTTGGCAAAGATATTGAAGTGATTTGCCATTTCCTTTTCCATTGTTATATGATAAGAACGAATTTAAAAAAAAAAAAGAAAGGCAAGAATAGAGGATGTTTTGTCAAATGAATCAATAATTTCCTGGATTCACTGTCAACAGAAAAGTTACCATACCCCAGCAGCTGGGCCCTACCTCAAGAAAACTCAGACAAACAGATGGCTTCAGGCTCAAGAAGGAAAAATATGGTGCAGGTAAAAGTCATAAAAAGAAAGTGTTAGAAGAAGCCTAAGAAGACTCCATATACTGTGGATGGGATTAGCTAGTTCTAGGAAACCTTCCCAGAAGTAACCCTCATCACATTGTGATTGGGAGAGTTAAGAGGCATCCTAGCACAGCAGAGAAAAGGGTGGGAGTCAGGAGACACAGATTCGCATCCCAGTTCTGCCACATACTAGCTGATGCAAAATCATAATTGGCAACATTTATAAACACTTTCTCTGCCCAAGGCTCTGGGCTGGACACTGATGATGTATATACGCATTAGACATGGTCCCTGTGCCCAGTGAGTTTCTAGTATAGCTGGAAAATAGGACAGATACAGAAGATTAAATCAGAGTCTGAGTAATGTAAGATCAATAAACCAGATCACCCAGATTAATTGAAAATGTGTCTGTGTACTAGTTATGACATCTCCTGTCATGCTACAGACACAACAACCAATCTTTCCTCCCCAAATACCTCCATTTTCCAGACTACACCATGACTACCATCTTGCTGTTTTCATTTCTCCATATAGCATCATACTTCCTCACTTCAGTATACCTTCATAATAAGCTATGCTTCCCAAGTTACAGTTTAGTTTTTCATTAGCTATATCTGAGGTCCATGGAAAATATCTGGCATCTTAATCTTTTGGCTTGTTTGTTTAATTAATGATTTTTTAACACCGCTGTCACTTTCCAATACAGTCCCTCTGCCCACACCACCCAGGCCCCAACAGAATCCTCTCTCATAACAAAATATAGTTAAGCAGAACAGACTAGCATGAAAATGCCTCATTCTGATGCACCTGAAGCCTACCACCTCTCCACTGAGAAGAGGAAAGGTAGATTTCATTATAAGGCTGAGTATTCAATCTAACTTAATCCAATAAACATGTATCAAGCCCCTATTGTATGCCAAGCACTATGTTAGACTCTAGGAATATAATGATGAAACCAAAACCAGACCTGCCCTCAAGAAACTTATACTCCACTGCGGGGTGGGGGAAGGTATACATATGCCCTCGGGTAGACATTAAGAATACAGACACCAAACATACAGTGAGCTTATGGTCAGCCCAAAACAGCTTGCCTGGCCTCATTTATGTATTTCAACTACAAGAGCCAAACCAAACCTCCACTGAAGTCACCCCCATCCCCTCATACCTGGAAACCAAAAAGGCTATGCCAAGGAATCAATCAGGATTTATTAAGCCCTACTATGTGCCAGGCACTGTGCTAAGTGCTGGGGCTGCAAAAAAGACAAAAGACAGCCTCTGCCTTCAAGAAACGCATGATCTAATGCCAGGGGAGTACAATGTTTGACAGGCCCCCAGGCTGCTAGGGTTCTAATCCTGATGACAGTAAACAGAATTGGGATCGTATTCCATTATTCCTATCTAGATTTTTCTGGTTCCTTGGGCCTACTTTGAGCATTGCATTTTTTTTTCCAGAAGCAATTTACTACACCAATAAAGTCATACCTATATCAGTAATAGTTATGAGAATTATAGAAGTGTGATAACTACCCAAAGGTCAGGAGCTTTCACAAAAAACATGGCTGGGAAAGATCTCCATTGATTCTTCAAACCTGTGTGAAGAATCAAAACTTCCAACACTCCCAACACAGCAAAAGAACGAAGCACTGAACCATTCCTGGGCTCTTAATAAGCTCCTACCAATAGCCTGGTTTTCATTCAGAAAGTCCCAGACATATACAAATATACCAGCACCACGTGCAGCCACACTGTGCCTTGCAGTAAACAAGGCTGTTAGGGCCAAAGCTCAGACTCTCAACTGTAGACTCTTATTCCACTCCTGTTCTCAAGACGCATAAAGGACTGAAATGGATAAATGAATGTGGGGAGAGGAGGAAAGGAGAAAGATTGACTCCAACCACCAAGAGTAGCTTTGGGCAACTGACCTCATACTCCTGGTGCCATTTTAACAAGACAGGAGCCCTCTTAGGGACACTAATTCCTCCCCGGATCACTGCCTCCTAGAGCAATAACATAAATCCATCTAACATTTAAGCAAAAAGATATTGAGCTTGGCAGATTGGAAAAGTGTATGTTTGCCTCCTGCCGTTATAAGGTCACCCATTCAAGATCCAGCTAGGGAGGGCAGCTGGAAACTAGATGGCCAGATGTAAAGGGGCTCATAAAAATACAGTCAATGGAGTTAACCTTTGAAGATAACCAAAATAATAGGAAGAATCAAGCCAGAGTCTTTTCCACAGAGTGGGCAAGGACTCCCTACAGTTACAAAGAAAAAACAAGCTAAAGTGCACTATAATTCTGCAGACAGACATGACAGTCATTTCACCCCTAGAGAACTAAAGGGGTAGCTTTGTTGAAAGCATTCATAGTTTTCTTGTTCCTTGGTCTGTTGAAGCAAAATGGAGAAGCAATACCTAGGGCCTTAAATGTCACTGGCATAATGCATAGAATGTCAGACCTGGAGACAGGAAGACCTGAGTTCAAAATGGCCTCAAACACTTCCTACCTGTGTGATCCTGGTCATCACTTAACCCAGTCTGCCTCAGTTTCCTCAACTGTAAAATCAGCCGGAGAAGGAAATGGCAAATTGCTCCAGTATCTCTGCCAAGAAAATCCCAAATGAGGTCATGAAGAGTCAGACATGACTGAAACAACTGAACAGCAATGAAACGTCGAGATTGCAGTCAGCTACCATGCTGTGCGTTGTTTCCATAGTGAGTTTTCCAGAGTGGCTTCTCTCTGATTCCCAAGGCCCTCTACCTGCACCACTGGTTGACAGTAGAAGCCAATTGGAGCCCAAACCAAACATAACTAGAAAGGTCAGTCAAAGTTTGAATTACCCGGTGCTTCAGATTATCTGTGGCATAGTTTTCTTCGCTAAGCATGGATCATCAGCAAAATGCAGTGGAAAAAAGCTGACTTTAGATTCGGAGAATATAGGTTCAAATCCTGTCTGTGATACTTACTGCCTGTGTGGCTCCAGACAAATCTCTGGGCTTCAGTTTTCTCATCTGCAAAATGAGGGAGTTGGTAGCACAGTGGATAGAGTGCTGGGCATGGAAGTAGAAAGACCTGAGTTCTAATCCAGCCTCAGATGTTTACTGTATGACCTTAGGCAAGTTATTTAACCTCTCTCTGCCTCAGTTTTATTATTTGTAAAATGAGGATCATAATAGCACCTATTTCACAGAGTTATTGTGAGGATCACATGAGATAATATTTGTAAAAATCATATGTCTGGCACATAATAGTTACTATGTACAAGCTTATTCCCCTGCATGACCTTTGTGACTTTGCCCAACTCTAAATCTGTGGTGGGCAGCTAGGTGGCACAGTGGATAGAGTGCTGGATCAGGAAGATCTGAGTTCAAATGTAGCCTCAGATACTTCTTAGCCCTGTGACCCTGGGCAAGTCACTTAACCCTGTTGACCTCAGTTTCCTCATCTGTAAAATGAGCTGGAAAAGGAAATGGCAAACACTCCAGTATCTTTGCCAAGAAAACCCCAAATGGGGTCACGAAGAGTTGGACACAACTGAAAACGACTGAACGACAAAACAAACAATCTCTAAGAACCCTTGCAGCTCTTACTCTAGGACTGTGCCTTGAGAAACAGAGAGAGTACAGGTACTCTGTTTGGCAAGTGACCAGCATCACACAGTTGTTGACAAATATTTTCCATCCAACCTATACAGCAAGGATTAATTCATTCAGTTCATTCAATAAACATTTACTATGCATTTTCTACGTACAGTGAACTATGATCAGCACTGGACACATAGAAAAGGAAAAGCCGCACTGTTCTTTCCTTCGGAGAGATTACAATCAACTAAAAGAGTAAAATATGAACACAAAACACTATAATATAATTGAAAACTCATAGAAAGCTCAAGATGGCCTGAAGTCTTCTAGGAAGGAAGTAGTTGCTTCCAAATGGACAAGGGAGCAGGAAAGGAAGCAGGGGCACTCAAACAGACTTTTGAAAGATGATAGGCAGATGGGGAAAGAAAGTTGTAGTTCATTCCAGACACTTGGAGGGACAAAGAGAAGTCCAGTTAGTGTATGCAAGGGCAGAACTATCATAAGTTTGGAAAGGTAAGATGGCAGCAGATTTTGGAAGGCATTGAATGCCATTGTAACTGATTTAAATTTTAATCAGGATGCAACATGAAACCACTGAAGTTTTGATTGGGTTTTTTTGTTTCGTTTTGAGCAAAAAAGGATTGTCATGACCAGATTTATGTCCAAGGAAGATTATTCTGGCAATTTTTTAGGCAAGATTAGTTGGAATGGGGAGAAAATATAAGCAGGAAGATTTATTTGGAGGCTATTTCAATAGTATAGATAATGGCAGTAAGGAACTGGTCTAGGGTAGTAGTAGGGGGGATAGAAAGGAAAGGGAAAATGAAATCAATCAGATATGATAACTGATTGGGTGTACGAAGTAAAAAGGAGAAAGAAGTCAAAGACAGAAACAAGGATCCAAACATGAAAGACTGGGAAAATGGTGGCACCACAGATAAAAAAAAGTAATACTTATAAAAGGAATAGGTTCAAGGACAAAGACAGGCTTGATTCAGGACATACTGGTTTCAAGGCTCCAGTAAGACATCCAGATGCAGATTTTCTGTAAGAAGTTGAAGATATGAGTATAGAGTTTGGAAGAGAAGTCAGGGCTGAAAAATATAGATGCTAAAAGGCAATAGAAGAAGCCAGTTAAGACAGTTAATGAATGAGAGTCAGAGAGGAAAGGAAAGGGGACGGAAGGGTATACCAAATAAATTGGTAAATTGGTATAGGACAACACTGATGTCATCTTTAATGACGGTAATAACATCTAATATTTATATAACACTTTAAGGTTTACGAAGCACTATGTGTATATATGTGCATATGTATATATATATATATACATATATATACACACATACATATCTATATGTATGTACACACCCATACACACACACACACACACACACACATACACAATCTCATTTGATCCTCACAGAAACCTTTTCATGTAGTGGCTATTATCCACATTTTATATAGATGAAACTAAGGCTGAGTCCTCTCAGCCTTATATATAAGATTTGCCCAGGACCACACAACTAATAAGTGTCTGATATAGCTAAGTGAATGGTGAATAGAAAGCTGGACTTGGAAGCAGGAAGCCCAGGTTGAAATATTACCTCATAAACTAACTATGTCACTCTAGGAAAATGACAACTTCTCCAAGCTTCAGTGTTCTCATCTGCAAAATCAGAATAATTATGGCACCTCCCTCACAAGGTCAGTGTGAGAGTCAAATGAAAATCACAAACTTTAAGTACTACATAATTTTAGATATTATTATTCTTTTAAAGGATTCCAACTTGAATGTTCCTGACTCCAAACATAATCCTTTATCCACTTTGCCTATACCGAGCTGCCATGAGCCATAGAGCAGATATATCAAGATGTTCTCTGAGCATTCTTGTCTGTGTTGTGCTCATCTTTCCTCTGGGAAACAGAACCACCATAAATATTTGAAACCCTGATGCTTCTCCGGGTGTGTCCTAGATGTAAAATAACACTACTTCTCTAGGGACCTAGAAGAATTATGAGCTTGTAAGCAACAATTTTCCAATGTCACTAAGAAGTCTTTCTTATAGCTGTGAGTGTGTTTTCTTTCTTCTTTCAAAAACCACAGGTAAGAATGAAGATCGACGGTGGAACATGACTGTTACGGAACATTTCTAAACCGATAGAGAAGACAAATATGATGTATTCAGAGAAGCACGGGAAGATTTATATGAGCTGATTCAAAGTTAAGTAAACAAAAAGAGAAAACACACACAACTACAGCAATGCAAATGGAAAGAATAAAACAAAATGAAACACTCTGTGATTATTACAAAAGAAAAGATGAAGCAGACTAGCCATTATCTTCTCCCTTTGGTAACTGGATTTCTCTATCAGGAACTCTCTGGAAATCATCAGAGTTAAAGATTTTTGAGCATTATATTTTCTAGGGTAAACACCTCAAATATAATTATAATAAACAGTTCACATTTCTGTAACACTTTAGGATTTACAAAGCACTTTCCTCACAATGAATCTATGACGTCAAGAGTGAAAGACTTGACCAAGATAATATAATAAAAATGACAATTATACCTAAATTAATTTACTTATTTAGTGCCATACCAATCAAACTATCAAAAATTATTTTATAGAGCTAGAAAAAATAGTAACAAAATTCATCAGCATGAAGAAAAGATCCAGAATATCAAGAGAATTAATGAAAAGAAATGCTAGGGAAGGTGGCCTAGCCATGCAAGATATTAAACTGTATTATAAAGCAGCAATCATCAAAACTACTTGGTATTAGTGCTTCTTTGGAAGCACATATACTAAAATTGGAACCATACAGAGAAGATTAACATGGCCCCTGTGCAAGGATGACACGCAAATTCGTGAAGCGTTCCATATAAAAAAAAACTACTTGGTACTGGTATAATAGAGTGGTGGATCAGTGGAATAGGTTAGGTACACAAGACACAGCAGTCAATGCTCTAGTAATCTACTATTTGATAAACCCAAGGCTCCAACTTCTGGGATAAGAAATCTCTATCTGGCAAAAACTGCTGGGAAAACTGGAAAATAGTATGGCAGAAACTGGGCATAGACCAATATCTTATACCATATACCAAAATAAAGTCAAAATTAGTTCATGATTTAGATATAAAGGCTGATACTATAAGCAATCTGGGAGAGCAAGGAATGGTTTACCTGTCAGATTTATGGAGAACAGAAGAATTTATGACCAAACAAGAAATAGAGAATGTTATGAGATGCAAAATGGATAATTCTGCTTACATTAAATTGAAAAGTTTTGTACCAACAAAGCCAATGCAACCAAAATTAGGAGGGAAGCAGAAAACTGGGAAAGAATTTTTATAATCACCATTTCTGATAAAAGCCTCATTTCTTTTTTTTTTAATATCCAGCTTTTTATTGAAAAACCTAGAGAGGGAGAGGTGAAAGGCAGTAAAAAGCAAACAAGGCCACTTCTCAGAAGAGCCGCTTCTCATACGAATGGAGTCCATGGACACCTCCTTCCACCTGAGCAGATGATGTCTTCTTCTCAAATTTCAGCTCCCCTGAGTACATCATGGCTCTGACTTGAGTTAGACTCTTGGCACCAATATCTTGGCAGGAGTGCTGGATGCCAGCAGTCAAGTAGGGAACAAACTTGTGGATGGACCCTTTGTCCTGCAGGGCCCCGGACACCCCTTGAGCCACTTTGATTTTGTCTGCTTCACTGAAGTAACGGTTCTGGCTGCCGAGGTTCTTGTCCATGGCATCAAGAGAGCCCATTCCCCGGTATTTCTTTAGCCGGATCCCATCAGAGAAGAAGTACTCGCCTGGGGCCTCTGTGGTGGCCACCAACAGAGAGCCCATCATCACTGTGGAAGCTCCAAGGGCAAGAGCTTTGGCAATGTGGCCCACATTTTGGATGCCACCATCTGCAATGACTGGGACACCAAAGCGTCGTGCATATTCTGAGACCTTGTATACTGCTGTTTCCTGAGGCCGCCCACATG
>CM053625.1:43992563-44016266 GCA_028646595.1 Phalanger gymnotis | reverse complement strand
TGAACTAAGTGAATGATATTTGTGTGCTGAATTAAAGTAACCTTGCCAACCCCTTAACCTTGGTCTCCTTATTAAGGCATATCAAAAGAACCTGGGCTTTCTGGCTGTCCAGCAACTTTCTAGGTGCTGGCTGTGGGTGGATCTGGACTCCCCCACAGAAGCTGCTAGCCGGATTGTGGTAACAGGGATTAAACATATGTAAGGAACTAAATATTTAAACGGACCTTAAAGAAAAAGGAGGCAAGAAGGAAGAACTAAATGAATCTTTTATGGTCTAAAATTCCATTGACCTCTTTAGATGAATCAATGACTTGAGATGGAAAAGAGGGAGGAACAACATAGTGGGAACTTGTCTAATCAGAGAGAAGAAAGGCAAGAGTTAGCAGCCAGGGAGTGAGGAAATAAGTTCGTTTAGTTTCTCAACAAGTCTGGAGCAGAGGAACAGAAGGAAGAGTAGGGTAAGAAAAATAGAGAGGAGAGACTTAGTTGGGAGTAGAAATGGAAGTAGAGTCTTACTCTAGATAAAGAAAAGAAAGGATGCCATTGAATAAAATTGCCATAGTTGAGGGATAGGAGAATGTCTATGTTAAAAAAAAAAAACAGGAACCATCTATTATCACCACTGTTTTTCAATATTGTACTAGAAATATTAGGGCTAGCAATAAGAGAAGGAAAGTAATTGAAGAAATTAGAATACACAAAGAAAAAACAAAGCTATCATTCTTTACAGATGATATGACAGTATACTTAGAGAATCCTAGAGTTTCAAGTAAAAAATTACTTGAAATACTAAACAAATTTAGCAAAGTTGCAGGATATAAAATAAACTCACGTAAATCATCGGCATTATTATATATCACTAACAAAGCCCAATAGCAAGAGATAAAAAGAGAAATTCCATTTAAAGTTACCATAAACGTTATAAAATATTTAGGAGTCTATCTGCCAAAACAAATTCAGGAACTATATGAAAATAATTGCAAAACACTTTTCACCCAAATAAAGTCAGATCTAAATAATTGGAAATACATCAGTTGCTCATGGGTAGGCTGAGCTAATATAATAAAAATGATAATTCTACCTAAATTAATTTACCTATTCAGTGCCATACCATTCAAACTGACAAATTAGAACACACAAAGGATAAGATCTACCAAAAAATTATTTTATAAAGCTAGAAAAAATAATAACAAATCACCAGGAAGAACAAAAGGTCCAGAATTTCAAGGGAATTTATAAAAAAAATTCAAGGGAAGGTAGCCTAGCTGTACCAAATCTTAAATTGTATTATAAAGCAGCAATTATCAAAACTACTTGGTACTGGCTAAGAAATAGAGTAGTAGATCAGTGGAATAGATTAGGTATGCAAGACACAATAGTCTATGATTATAGTAATCTACTATTTAATAAATCCAAAGACTCCAGCTTCTGGGATAAGAACTCAATATTTAACAAAAACTGCTGGGAAAACTGGAAAATAGTATGGCAGAAATTAGGCATAGACCAAGATCTTACACCCTATACCAAGATAAAGTCAAAATGGATACATGATTTAGATATAAAGCCTGATACTATAAGCAAACTAGGAGAATAAGGAATAGTTTAGCTGTCAGATCTATGGAGAAGGGAAGAATTTATGACCAAACATAGGTAGAGAACATTATGAAATGTAAAATGGATGATTTTGATTACATTAAGTAGAAAAGTTTTTGTACAAACAAAGCCAAAACAACTAAAAAACAAGGACCACATAATGGTTTGATCTATGGGGAATAAGCATAATAGAAGACCACCTTCTCCAAGAAAGGATTACAATTCCCAGTATTGCATCTCACTTTAGGAGACAGACATATGAGTCAATAAAGTAGGTAAATACCTAGGATTCTAGCCTTTGTCATGAGTGATCATTATAAGTGCAGAGGGTAGTCCCAGCATCATGACTCGGGATACTGACGTGCCTATCGCACATCACCATTTCCTTTATAAACTGATGCGATTAGGAGTGAGGTACAGCAAAAGACTTCATCAAAGACAAAACAAAACAAAACAAAAAATGAAATAAAATAAAGTAATACACAAGCAAAAAGTAGGATAGAGCAAGATTTGCAGATGCATTAACATCATTGGTTAGACAATGGAACAAAACTGGTACTTCAGAGGTTCTAGCTCTCATAAGGAATATTGGCAGAATGAAGAAGAAATATAAAAACAGAATTCAAAACAGAGTAGAAGTAACTTGAAATTAAGAGAAAGACAAAGTAACAAAACTTCTTAGAAAAGGGTTCTACAAAAGAATGTTACTGAAGTTAAGAGATTGTTGGAAGGGAAAGATTTGGAACAACAGGCTTATTTGGGCTGAGAAATATAAAAAGATTAGGGGGATAGACAAAGATAGAAAAAGATATTAACAGCTTAATTCAAGTGACTTGGAACAGGCCAGGTAAACTGAAGTAGCAGGGGAGAGCCTGTGGAAATTGACTAGAACGAAATTCTTGTAAGCAAAACTAATTTCAGGATGAAGTGCTGATTTAAAAGAGGGGCTAAAAATCAATACAAAAGAAATAAATGGAGGAGACTGCAAACTGAACAATCATAATATTAAATATGAATTCATTGAATAATCGAATAAAATGAGAGTGGAAGAACGTATAAGAAAGTATCACAGAGCAACAAGGTAGTTCAGAGGTACTGGACTCCATCATGGTCATGCCCCCGGGAAATTTTATTATCAGAAACTCATCATCCCAAGAGATTGGATCAGCACAGCAAAGAATTCCTCCCAAAGCCTCCTTTTAAAGAGGGCTCCCATGCCAGCCATTTCTTCATTTCCCACCAGATGTACTCTCTAGGACTGAGCATCACCATGAGCATACCTCCCCGCCCCCCGCCACAGGAAACCTCATCACCTGGAAAATCATCATCACAGAGACAAGTCGGCAGGAGCTTTGGTACTTACACCTCATTAATACTGTCTGTACTCTCTGCCTCCCTGTTTGGCTGGAGGAAGGAGCAAAAACTCCTCCCAAAGCTCCTATTTAAAGAGGATTTCCAGGCCTTGTCTCTTAATATCCCACCAGCTCACACTGTATGGACGGGACTCCACTGTGTCCCTATGTTGTGTTGTCTTTCTCTATTAGACCATAAGCTCCTTGAGAGAACAGGACTGTCTTTCTTACTCTTATTTGTATAGCCAAGACTTGGCACAGTGCCTGGTAGATGCTTAATAAATACATAATAGATGCTTAATAAATATTTATTGACTAGTTGATGACTTTAAGTTTCAAAAGAATCAAGACATATTATAACAAGGATTCAGTCTGAATGGGCGAAATGCATTTCTCTCTTTAAATGAACTATCTTCCTTTCTCAGACTCTAAAAAAACAGTTTCATTTTATTCTTGGGTTTGTGGGTTTGGGGATGTTTGTTTATTTCCCAGAATAAAGCATCTTTACTTGTGTTTTATTTATTAGGCTTCATTCTCCATTAAGTTTCTCCCCAAGAAGGTTTTGTCTCAGTACCACAGCTTCACCTCTCTCTTGACCCACTGCTATGAGAAGATGGGCTGCCATCCTCATTATTTTACTATTAACTTCCACCAGAAAGGCTTGCATTGTCTCTCCAAACTACTGTGTCTGTATGCAGAAAGGCTTAAATCCATTCACTGGCTAATTTTGGCAACAACCAGTAAATTAAGAGATCATGCCTTTATGAACACCTTTATTTGTCACCTGATGATTTAGCTGTACAACTATGTCTCAATTAGTGTGAATAATAAAGGCCCTTCAGTAGTCACATTATTTAATGTACTTTTTTAAGAGCTCTCAATAAGAATAACATTAATAGCATTCAATTTGTATAGCACTTTGCCATTTACATTTTCCTCTGAGGTAGTAGGGTAAATATTAACATCGTTTTACAGATGAGGAAGTTGAGGCACCAGATCAAGGAATATAACTAATAAACACCAGAGTTGGATCTTATACCCAAATGTCCTGACTACAAGACATCTGCTTTTTTTCCTACCACAAGGTTAAAAAAATTAGCCTTTATAACAAAAAAAAACAATTTTATTGCTTTACCAGGATCAACCAACTCCATTATGTCATGCTAACTATTTTTAATATTGGCACAAAGCATCAGTTAAATGCAGAAACTGAAGTTCCAGTTAGATAAATCAGCAAGGGCATTTTTGATTAGTGGTTTTCTGATGACTGGTGGTCAACAACTGATTGACGGATATTATTAAACCGTGTTTGCCATCTATGATCTTGAAGTCTGAAATTCTCTGATTTTAATCTGTTTTTTCCATCTCTGAGAGACTCCCACCTGCACCCCTATGGAGAAAAAAAAATCATATTACTGCTAAAAAAATAGCAGTTGGCAGCAAAGAACAGCTTCAGTTACAGGTCGACACCCAATAGGGATTAGAGATGCCTGGCAGAGAGGACTTCAGTGAAAATATCCAGCAAAGTAGTATGTTAATATCACCACAGGACATCAGCATGATGTCCTCTGCAGCATAACAAGTGTGTGTTACTACAACCATGTGTTTTTCCTGATCACACATGTGTCTAGCCAAACTATACTCTACACATATAACACTTCATGTATGTTCCTAGCATGTTGTCCAGTAGTAGGATTACTGAGTCAAAAGAGTATGAACAATTTATAATTCCAAATAGATTTTTCAAAGCAGTCAGATAAGTTCACAGCTCCACCAACAGTGTACTGAGTGTCCTCCCATAGCCCTTTTCACACTGAGTATTTTCATCTCTTATCATCTTTGCCAATTTGACACATATAAGTAATACTTCACAGTCATTTTAATTTGCATTTTTTATCAATAAAGATTTTAAGGATTTTTCCATATGTTGGTCTGTATCATTTCTTCCTTTAAAAACTTCAGAACTATTTAGAAAGGGGATAGAAGCATTTCTTCTTTGGAAAACTTTTTTGAATGAAGAGCAAAATATCATTTTTTGTTGACCTTCAGAAAGAGTTAGACCAAGTGAAATTTACCGGAGCTTTTGCATATAGTTGTTTCTCATTTCTATTTCCTCTTTCGGTTTGTATATGTTTGGATCACTTAAATGTGTACCATGGCATCACCCAAAATATCAAAATGCAGTAGGTGAAACACTATATGCTTTACTCAAAACTTGTAACTATGCAGAATCAAGATGGTTTTTAGTCACTAGAATAAATTTGGCTTGTTAGGAGGCGATTACATTGAAAAATAATAGTAACACTTTTGGAAAAAAAAATTTCAGAACTATATTTAAATCTGCCATGGTTTATCATCCTCATATTTAGAATACACCCACAAAGAACTAGAATTCCCCAGACTTGCTCAAGGCTGGGCACAGGTGAGATGATGGGAATATCCGTGATCGAAGCTTAGATTCCCAGGTCCATCCTTACACCAAAGGCTGATGTCAGAGTTTGATGAGTGAGATTCTCCTGCTCAGTGTAGGAGAGTGCACTAGTCCTAGCTCTGCCCCTAACCATCTTCCTTGCCTTAATCAAGTCACTTCCCTTGTCAGGACATTCATTTCATTGTTTGTAAGATGAAGGAGTTGAACTAGGCGGTCTTGAAGGTCCCTTCTAGCTCTGCCATTCTCCCATCTCTAACATTCTATTAAAGAATAAGACTCCTTCCAATCTGTCAATTTATGTCTAAGGTCACTTCCAAATGTGACATTCTCTGTTCTGTTCTAAGAATAAGACCTAGAATTCATATAGTGCTTTAAGGTTTACAAAGCACTTTACGTATGTTAGCTCAGTTAATCCTCACCACAATCCTATGGGGTAGGGACTATTATTATCCCCATTTATGAATGAGGAAACTGAGACAGATAGAGGCTAAATGATTTGCCCTTACATGTAATCAAAGGTAGGATTCAAACTCAGCGCATCTTAACTGTAAGTCTCACAATCTATCCTCTGCATTACCTAACTGCCTTAATCTTATAGCTCAAGACCCACCCCCCTCACCAGCTACAGGCATTCTGTTTTTTAACATCCATTATGATTCTGATATTCTATGATTCCATAGGGTTGATTAGAGTGAGGAGCTCCACTACTGAGACCAAAAAGTAGGGGGACGTCGTATCTTGCTTATTTCAATAGCACTACAATTGTGAATAATTGTGGAGAGAGAAATGTGGTGTTCCCAGAGAATAATGTTGTGTGTAGTCACAAAAGACAAAGCAAGTTAGAGTGAGAGAGCCATTCGTGGCTACATCTGCAAAGATGGAGATACAACAAATAATTTAGCAGATTCCTCAACTGTGGCTCCTTCCTTGTTTACCATCACCCCCCAAATGAATAAATCAACCATCTACAAAATTATTTTCAAACCATCTATAATAACTTCATTTTTACTAGATATTAAAAATCTGGAATTTTTTTCTTTCTTTTTCTCCTATTCCTGTGAAAAACAGGAGTTGGCAGGGGGACTACTTAATAAATGTTTGTTTAATGAAGTGTCCGCCATGTACCAGAAGAAAGGAACCATCCCACACATGGCCTATTGGATCAAGTACAGGTCTTAAAGTTAGAAAGACATGGATTCAAAGGTTAACTCTCAAAAATACTTCCTAGGTGACTCTGGTCAAGTCATTTAACTTCTTAGTGCCCCAGTTAACCTTCTAAGATTGTAAGATGAAAAGTAGGTTCAGACCTGAACTGGTGGAGTCCTCCCTGGCACGCCAATAAATTCAGAGGTCCAGTCCAGGAAAAAAGAAAAATGTGCTACATCCTGTGCTAGGTGCTGGGGGATAAGGACAAACACAAAACCGAGCCAGCTCTCAGGAAGCTTACATGCTATGGAGTGAGGCAGGTGAGCAACACGTATCTCAAAAAAAGTAATTACATAGCTTATAGAAAGTAATTTTGGAAGAGGAAGTTACTTGCAACTAGGAAG
This sequence comes from Phalanger gymnotis, assembly GCA_028646595.1. NCBI lineage: Eukaryota > Metazoa > Chordata > Mammalia > Diprotodontia > Phalangeridae > Phalanger > Phalanger gymnotis. The sequence continues at coordinate 44,009,340 of CM053625.1, read as the reverse complement.
ACCGGTATAGATTTCCTGTAGGAGCGAGCACATGAACAGACTATTAAAAAAAAAAAGGTAAGAAATAGTTTTCTGAGGTAGTATGAGGTGTAGAAGGAATATGTTCCAGACATGAGGAACAGATGTTCAAAGGCAGAACTGAGTAAAGTAAAAGCATGAACCGCCGCGAAACATACTTTCAAACTTGGCAGTGCATCAGAGCTCATCCAGTCCAACCCCCTTATTTTACAAAGGAGGCCCAGAATGGTCAGATAACTACACAGGTAGCATGTAGCCATGCTAAGATGGTAACAATTCATATAATTCCAGCTCTCTACTCTTTCCACTGCACCCATGTTATGCCACCTAGAAATACTGCAAAGCTCAATTCACTTCACTTGGGTGAAAGACTGGAGCTGTCAAAAAGCCCCTCAATTCTATCATTTGGGAATTAATGCTTGTCAAGTAGAATAGGAAATCATCTCTGATGCATTATGCCTGAGTGTCCCGGTCAGAGTAGAGAAGTTTCCTCCTCTCATTTTATTCATTTTTCTGCAGGTACGAAGAGATGACATCTAGCAGATGGTGGCTTTTAGCATAAAATAAGCACTTATGGCAGTATTTGCTTCTGACAATAAAATATATAAGGTTCCAATTGGCCATCTGTTTTGTAATTTTCAAGTGAAGGACACGGAGAGAGTTTCTGAACTCTAATTCCCAAATTCACTGACTAACCACTGCCATTATTAAGTGCAGACATCACAAGCAATTCCCACCCTGTACAGTTGTTGTCTAAGTTTCTGCATATCCTAAGAGGATTTTTGCCAAGTGATTATACCAGGTGTTACTGTAAACATCTCAATAACCTAAAAATAAATAAAAATAGATAAGAAAAAGTTCTGTTTGCAATTTAGCACCTGAGCTGGATTTGCCATTAAGAGCTCAATTTGCCTTCCTGCATAATTCTTTACCATGAGAAAAGACATTTCCATTTGGGGAAATATGGGAAAATGGAGTAGATTGACTAGTTCTCACTCCAATGGTTCCCCAACACCCCCAATTCCCTTCCAAAGCAGAACAAGGTGAGCAAAGAATGAGACTTAAGCCCAGATGCTACATAGCAACAAGAAAAACAGACTCTTGGCATCTTTTATTTAATTGAAAAATTGTAAGTGCCAGACCCGGGAATATTACACAGACCAATTTATCCTCACCTGCAGGAAAGAATGAAGCTGTCAAAAGCCTGTCAGTGCTATTGTTTGGGAATTAACACTTATGATAGCTGAAAAGGAAGCCATCTTAAGTGGGTTTGAGGGTTTCTGAGAGGTTGGTGTGGCTACTGAATGGACCAATATAATGGAAAATGGGCCACATCTATGTCAAAGAGAATTGGGAATTTAGTTAGAAAAGAGGTGGATGCCAGTATAATAAAAATTACCTAAGTGAATTTACAGACAGTGCTAAAACAATCAATCAAGGGAATTCTTTATAAAAATAGGCTAAAAAAACAACATTTATCTGAAGGAACAGGTCTAGAATCTCAAGAGAAATAATGGAAGGAAGAAAAGTAGGAATAAAGGAGAACAAGCAAGTCAAATCAAATTGTATTATAAAACAGTAATTATCCAAATGATTTCACAATCATTAAAAAAATAGAAAAGAACAATGGAAGAGACTAAACAAAAGTTATAAATAATCAACCAGCATCTATTAATCACCTATTATGTGCCATACATTGTGCTAAGCATTGAAGCAAACTCAATAACTCAGTGTTCAGTAAAACCAAAAGTCTAAATTATTTGAGAAAGAATGTGCTATTTAACAAAACTTGCTAGGACAACTGGAAAGAAGTTTGGCAGAAACTACTGGTTTAGACCAACATATTACACCATATGTCACAAAAGGCTCAACATAAACACATCAAAATAATAAAGTTAGATGAGAAGCAGATAAGGTAGCTTTTGCAGCTACAGACAAATGTTATTTGCCAGACAAGTGATAAAGGTAATTACAAAAGACAAAATTGATCATTTCAGTTACATAAAACTGAAAGGCTTTTGCATAAATTAGCTGTAAATTATGGGAAAAATCTTTGGATCAAATATCTCTGATAGAGATCTAACCTCCAAAGTACATATGGAACTAATGCAAATGTTAAATAAGATCAGAAGCCATTCTCGAATGGATATGTGGTTAAAGGATATAAACAATCAGTACTCAAGGGAATAATTGCAAATTATTAACAACCATATGAAAGAATGCTCCTAGACACTAATGATAACAAGGGAAATGCAAGTCGGAACAACTCTGATGTATCACCTCACAGCCTACAAACTGGCAAAGATAATAAAAGATGAAAATAGTCATTATCAGAGGTACTTTGAGAAGTCAGGCACACTAATTAGAAGAACTATAAATTAGTCCAACCACACTGGAAAATAATTTGAAATGGTGCTTAAAAAGTAACTAAACTGTCTATTCCTTTTAATCCAGAGAACAAGGCATATACTTCAAGGGAACCAAAGACAAAAAGAACATTCACATGCATAACAAAATCTTCATAGCAGCACTTTTTGTGGTAGCAAAGAATAGGAAAGTGAATTCCCATCAGCTGGAGAATGGTTCAACAAACTGAGGTAAATGAATGTAATATAATATTACTGGATTCTAAAAAATGACAAATGTGAAAAATTTTGAGAAGCATGAGAAGACTTATTTGAAGTGATGCAAAGTGATGTAAGCAGAACCAGGAAAACAACATACATAATAAATATAACAATTGTAAATGGAAAGGACAAAAGAAGAAACTGAATATTTTATAATTATAATGACCAAGCTTGGTCAAAGAAGAGGGATGGGAAAAAGTACTCCCTCCCTTCTTTGGAGAAGTGGAAGAAATACAGGGCTTCATAAATGTCAGACTCAGTTAATGTATTAGTTGGTTTCTTGATTAGTGAGTTGGTCAATTGGTTAGAGGCAGTTAGTATAATAGAGCCCTGGACTTAGAATAAGAAAGATATGAGTTCAAATGTGTCCTCAGATACTTAACTAGCTGTGAAACTATGGGTGAATCACAATCCATCTGGCTCAATTTCCTCAACTATAAAAGGAGGATAATAATAGGACTACCTCATAGGGTTATTATGAAAATAAACTGAGAAAATTTTGTAAAATGCTTAGAAAGCCTTACAGTACTATACAAATACTAATTGTAAGTAGTCTTTCTAAACTATTTTCTTTTCCTCTGTTTTATTCTTTGTTACATGAGATGACTAATTAGGTGGGAAAGGGAAGAAAAATATTCAGAAATGAAGGCATTATAAAAACAAAAAAATCATCAATAATAAAAACAAAAATCATGTGATTATCTCAATAGATATATAAAAAGCTTTTGACAAAATACAATATTAAAAATACCAAAAAGCATAGGAATAAATGGAACTTTCCTTAAAATTGTAAGTAGAATCTATCTAAAATCATCAGCAAACATTATCTGATAGAAAAAAGCAGTAGCAAAATTCATCTGGAAGAACAAAAGGTCAAAAATATCAAGGGAATCGATGAAAAAAAATTTGAAGGAAGGTGGCCTACCAGTACCATATTATAAAGTGGTAATCATCAAAACAATCTGGTACTGCCTAAGAAATAGAGTGGTAGACCACTGGAATAGGTTATGTCTACAATACACAGTAAATGGTCATGGTAATCTAGTGTTTGATAAATACAAAGACCCAAGTGTTTGGGACAAGAACTCACTATTTGACAAAAATTGCTGGGAAACTGGAAAGCAGTTTGGAAGAAAGAAGTTATAGAGCAACATCTCACACCATTTACTAAGACAAGATCAAAATGGGAACATGATTTAGACATAAAGATATCATAAGCAAATTAAAGGATCATGAAATATCTTAAATGTCAGATTTATGGATAAAGGAAAAATTTATGAAAAAAACAAGATGTAGAGAACATTACAAGAAGTAACATGGAGAATTTTGATTACATTAAAATAAAAATGGTTTTATACAAACAAATCCAATGCAGACAAGATTAGAAAGAAAGCAGAACTGAGTGAAAAAATTTATAGCAAGTTTCTCTGATAAAGGCTTCATTTCTCAAATACATAGGGAATGGAGTCAAACTTATGTAAATGTGAATCATTCTCCAACTAATAAATGGTCAAAGGATACAATCAGTTTTTGGGAGAAATCAAAGCTGTCTATAGTCATATGAAAATAATGTTCTAAATCACTATTGATTAGAGAAATGCAAATTAAAGAGGTATCACCTGATATCTATCAGATTGGCTAATATGACAGAGAAAGAAAATAACAAATGTTGGACAGAATGTGGAAAAATTGGGACATTAATGAATTATTGGCATAGTTGTGAACTGATCTAGCCATTATGGAGAGCGATTTGGCAGTATGCCCAAAGGGCTATCAAAATGTGCATACATTTTGACCCAGCAATAGCACTACTAGGTCTGTATCCCAATGAGGTTAAAGAAAACAAAAAAAAAGATCTGTATGTACAAAAAATATTTATAGCAGCTCTTTTCGGTGGCAAAGAATTGGAAATTGAGGGGATGCCTATCAATTGGGGAATGACTGAACGAGTGGTATATGAATGCAATGGAATACTATTGTGCTATAAGAAATGATGAGCAGGAGAGTTTCTTTAAAAACTGGTAAGACTTACATGAACTGATACAAAATGGACTGAGCAAAACCAGGAGACTACTGCACACAGTAACAGCAATATTGTGCAATGATGACTGTGAATGACTTAGCTATTCTCAGCAATACAATGATCCAAGACAATTTTGAAGGACTTATGATAAAAAATGCTATCTACCTCCAGAGAAGGAACTGATGGAATCTGAATATAGATTGAAGCATACTTTTTACTTTGTTTTTCTTGGGGTTGGTGGGATGGGAGAGAGCAGTTTGGTCTGCATTTTCTTTTGCAACATGGCTAATATGGAAACGTTTTGCATGACTGCACACATATAGTCTATATATCAAATTGCTTGCCTTCTCATCAAAGGAGAAAGGGAGAAAGAAAATTTGGAATTCAATTTTTAAAAAATGAATGTTGAAAATTGTTTTTAAATGTAATTGAAAAAATAATTTTAAAAATAAAGAAAACTAAAAACAAAAAAATCAATTTTAAAATTTTAAAGAAAAAATGATAGAGAAGGATCAGGAATATGTCAGGTAAATGCTGGTACAGCGTGAGGTCAGAAGCAGTTTTGAGATACAAGGGAAACAATTCTTGAGATGTAGTCATGTACCAAAGGTGTCCTTTGGGAAATGGTAGTACAGCTGTGCTAAGGGATAAAAAGTGACTTTTGGTCTTGAACCTGAAAACAGCTTGCTCAGCTGAATAGCTAAATGATCCCAGGGACTAAACAGTGACCGTGCTAGGAATCTGAGCTTCCTTCATGCTTGGGAGACACCTTCTTCTGATGCCTTTCATACAGCCAGCCTAAATACTTGGCCAAAAGCCCAGCAAGAAGACCAGGCTTGCTTCCTAGTCCCAGCTTATCCACTTGTTCCCATATGTAACCTCATGAGGATACCCCAAGGATTCGCTGAGTTCCTTCATCCAAAAATCCATGTCCGTTAAGGTCCTGGAGCATGGAAATCCCATTGAGCAAGACAAGTAGAAACAGTCAAGGAAAACATTCAATAAAGAGAACTAATCCTAAAAGGGTTGGCCGGTGCTTATTAAAGCCTAGAAAGTCAACAAGCCAAGATTTATTAGAAACTGTGGGTTACCAAGCATCAGTTTGAGAAGTCAAGCTACTTCTGCTGAAATAATTCTACAAACCCCTCAGATGGCTAAGCCAGCTTACAAGATTTTCAAAGGACCTGCCTTTCTCTGTTGGAACACTTCTAGAGATTGGAGGCTCACTACTGCTCAAGGCGGCATATTGCAAAGTTGTAATTCTCTAACTATTAGAAAGTTATTTGTGCAGTAAAAATAACTTTTAATGAGGAGGTCAAAGATCCAGGTTTTATTTCCAGTTTCTGTTAAGTCTGAACAAGTCATTCTGTTTCTGAGTCTCTATTTCCTCATCTGTCAAATAAAGATAATATTCTTTATACTACTTACCTCAGACAGGTAAAAATGACATGAAGAAAATTCTTTGAATAATTTAATTACATAACTAGTAACAGTAATAATAATAACTGACATGTTTTGAGGTTTATCAAGTACCTACCCCGAAACAACCCTGTGAGGTTTTGCTTTTCAGTTGTTCCAGTTGTGGCCACTTCTTCATGACCCCATTTGAGGTTTTCTTGGCAAAGATACTGGAACAGTTTGCCATTTCTTTCTCCAGCTCATTTTACAGATGAGGAAACTGAGGAAAACAGGGTCAAGGGACTTGCCCAAGGTCACACAACTAATAAGTGTCTGAGGCAAGATTTGAACTTAGGAAGATAAGTCTTTCCAATTTCAGGCCTGGAATTCTATCTACTGTGCCACCTAGCTGCCCTCTTTCTCTTCTGCTACAAAGGATGTTTGGCATGATAAGGGAAGTGGTAGAGGGGAGAAGGGAGCCTATATCCAGAAATGACTGGTGTAGAAACAAAAGGAATCAATAAACTAATTTCTTAAAAAGAAGTTCATGAGCCGGTCATTTAAATTAGCATTAATTAAATGATCACGTCAATTCTTTGTCATTTCTGTCATAATATTACTCCTCAGTATACCATTCAAAGCAAGCAACCACCATTGTTCCATTGAGTCCACAGAATCTCTTTTTTGGGGGGGGGCAAAGTTATTTTAGCTGATAGAATTTGATTATCTTCAGCCCTACAACAATGTCTTAAGAACCATGGAAGTTTGCATACCACCATTATGGAGCACAAATCCAAAAAACAAATTGAGAAGTTTGTATGAAACACTGAATTGCAGAATTTAGTTTTCTTTCCTTCAGGTCAACAATTTACAGTACTCAAATTCCCCCAAGTCATGTTCCCACTGTCCCCACTCTAGTCCTCATGATCACCAACTTGAATATTGCAATACCCTTTTTTTTTCAGGTCTTCTACCTCCATTCTCATCCCCTTGCACTTCTCTTTTGATATCTTCCTTATATACGAATCTATCCATATGTAGACAGGCCTTACGTGTAGCAATGGCTATCCCCAACATGCGGCATGGGAGTGTCACTATTTGGCTAGAAGGAATGCAGAACAGATATCTCTAGCCTCTTCTCCTCCTACCCTTCTTCAAGGGAGACTTTATTTCCTGCTAAGAGGGGAAGCCTGATTTTGGGGCTAGAGGCCACTATGCTCTTCTCAGAGAGAGGTGGTACCATGTTAAAATTATACTTACCTGCTAAATATTTTTATTCTAGGGGATAGAATCAGGTTCAAGCCAACTTCTGAATACATATCATTATTGGGGGTTAAGCATGATCCCAAGCTTTATATGTAAGGCTTAACCCCATTCCCTCAGAATACCAGCTCCACAATGCATAAAACTTTTCCAAAAAATTATCCAAATCGGTAGCAAAACAAAAATCAGACAAGGTATGCAAACAATGCAGAGTTGAAGAAGGCAACTCCACACTCAACCGAGAGAGAGAGAGAGAGAGAGAGAGAGAGAGAGAGAGAGAGAGAGAGAGAGAGAGAGAGAGAGAGAAATACTAGATCCCACTCAAAGGGAAGTTGCCCAAAGTTTCTAGAGTAGCAAGCTGAGGTTAAGAGTGTGATGGAGACTACCAGATCCTCTCATGTCTTCCCAGAATCTTTTCCTTCTACAGCCTGGAGTGTAGTTGACTTCATCCATCTTCCTTCTTGAAGCTAAAAGCCAGAAGTGACTTAATGCTCAAAGAAGACTGGTAAAGTCTAGAGCTCTCCCACTCTTACCAACTCTTTCCTGCCCCCTCACGCAGGGCAGGGCCTTCATCTCCACCCATGAGGAGAGAATTTCATACCAATGGGATTTGGGGTTGGAATGATATACATAAAACTTTATTCATAATTTTTCAGTGCCTACTCAATATAGGTCAAACTCCAAAGCCTAGCATTCAAGGCCCTACACAGTCTGGTGCCAGCCTACCATGGGGTAAATAGGAAAGGACACTGGAATGGTGGAAATGTAAGAGCAGGAGAGAAAGACAAGGGGACCTAAATTAGAGACATGGATCTGCTGCTGACTTCCTGTTTTCCCATGAGTGAACTACATTACCACTCTGAGTCTCAGTCTCCTCCCTGTAAGATAAGAGAATTGGACTAGGTACTTTCTCAATGTCCTAACCCTGATATTCCATTATTCTATATCTTTCCAGTCCTATCTCATGCTACTACAACATCTAAACTATACTCTAGCCAAGCTCAAGTACTCACCGACCTCTAGTTACATTCCAGTTATTTAGAATGGTTCCTGGAAGCTGGAGACAGGGAAAGAAAGTAAAACATGCATCTCTGGTTGTAACAACAATGTTGCTTGCAGCTGCTGTGGGGGTGTAAGACCAATAACATCAGCACACATGAGGGCTGCTGGAACAGGTTCTTTGATCTGTTTTTCTAAAGGAAAGTAATTTAAAAAGGGTCAACAATTTTACTTTAATCGGACATATATATATATGCATACATCATATGTGTGTGTGTGTGTGTGTGTGTGTGTGTATAATTCACTTAGTTCAGAGGAAAAGTCAGCACCCTGAACTTCGGAGAAAATACAAACAGAAATTACAAGCAGAAATTACAAACAGACAAATAAAGACCAACAGATAAGGCTTCTAACTCTCCGACCATAGCAATACATACATAGTTACCAGAGAAAGAAGCACCAACATCTGGGTTTTTCAAAGCTGAGGGAGCTCCTTAATGGCTACCCAGAGTTTCATCTGGCTACATCACACGAACACTCTTCTCACGAGTGAGCCCAAAGCAAAATAGTAACCTGAGAGTATATACACACTTCTTCAGGGTCAGAGGGCATCATAACCCCCGTAATTCAGGCTCATGTGACTTAGGCTTCCATGTGACTTAAGCAAGCCTATTAATGGCTCAGTTCCAAACAGAACAATAGATCTTAAAAAGGGAGACTATGGTGAGTCATGTAACTCAGTTGTGGTAGAAGTTTTCTGTAATTAAATTAACATTAAAAACTTTGATTTAAAACTGACTTGTCCCTGGAGAAAAGGTTCCATTTGCCCTTGGATCTGATACTAAACTTAGAGTGCAAGAAGAATGATACTACCTCTAACTCTCAAGGGGTTCTAAGTAATAGGCTAATGGAAATTCTAAGATGGAAAAGAATTACGCTGTGACCCCACTAGATGAGAAGCAATACGAAGGGCTGCTCTGTATATGTCTATGTGTGTGTGTCTGTGTCTGTGTTTGTGGGTGGAGGTAGAATTAGAGGCCTGCATGGCTTTGTGTCTAGGTAAACCTACTTGGGCTTAGAGAAGCAATCTAATTACATTTTACTTGTAGGAATGGGGCATATGGGGTCTTCAGAGAGGACTAACACCTCTGGTATGAGAACTGCTGAGCCCTTTTCAGGGCTCATCCACCTTTGGTGTCCACCTGTCACCCAATTCTCACCTGTGTCTCCAAGAAGCTGTAGCATATGCAATGTTTACTGCCCAGTAAAACCATTTTGGCAGACAAAGCTAAACCAGGTTGATGGTAACCAAAGGATCCCAAACCCATCTGTGAGTCAGGGAGATGTCTACCCCAAGCGTGTGAAGACTTCTTCCAACAGAATAGGTGAGCGAGAACAATTTGTTCCGATGGCCACGAAGGTGGCTGAAGCAGGTGCTGTGAGGCACTCAGAGTTTGGTCAGACGTCAAAGATGCCAAGGTCATCCGCTGCATCCAGGGCTATGGCCAGTCATACTGACTTTTGTCTTGCCATTGGACTTTGATGAGTCAGGAAGAGAGAGCGAAGCCGACAACTTTGCACAACTCTGCCTCACTTAACATCAAATTTAAGTGCAAGTCAAGACATCATCCATGATGTCACGGTTCCTCTTTGAAAACAAAGGATGAACAACAACTTGTAGGAATGCATATGTGTCTCTATCTTTAGGGATACCGTTAAGTAGAAGATTTTCAAATTATAGAAGTCATTTTTCTGAATTTGCATATTCGCACTGAGTCAGAAATTTTAGAAGACTGTGTGCTGCTTGTATTCATTAACTCATTCTCTCCCCATCTCTCTCTCTTTCTCTCTCCCAAGCAAAAATATCTGTTTATTCAGAGGGTTTCAACCAGGCTACTATAGCTTCCTATTGTGAATTGCCTAAAAATTCCAAAAGTTACTGACTGGGAAAGCAAAAAAGGGTCAATTCTACCCCTGCCCCAAATGCCTTCCTGGAAAGGTATTAAAGAGCTAGAATAGAGCTTTGCTCACAGTAGAGGCTTAGTGTGTTAGTAGTGTTTCTTGAACTGAGTTCTCAACTCTAAATAGTCCTGAATCAACCAAGACATAAACAAACCTCTAGGAAGAAAAAGCTGATGAAAGGCCAGTCCAGGTTTTGAGGTCTTCTCCAAGGTAAGAAATAAGCCCTGCTTACTCTCCTCTTCATCTCCATCATTCTGATTTATTGTGTAACGGGGATGGGTAATTCTATTGCTCTATTGAATCCTTTGCAATAAATGGCATTTAAGATTGATTAAATGTCTCAGCTTCGCTTTGGTCATTAATCAATCTCAGTGGCTATTTATTTGCTTCATGTAACACTGCACAGCAGAGATTATTCCTTACATATCTTTGGTAATTTAGTAATTGGCCAAACTGGCATCTTCTTCAGATTTAGCTGGTCTTTAATAAGAATTTCTATTGAAAAGAACACGGGCTATTTAAAATCATAAAATTCCAGTGATGAAAGCAACGTTGTCAGAGGTAATTTAGCCTACTTCCTACCATCAGTAATAAGTCGCTACAAATAAGTAACTACGTATATCACATCTACTTGAATTCCCTGCCTCTCCCCTTTATCCCCGCAATGATTGGGAACTCGCAAACCCTAGTTCTTCCCTGTGGGGTCCTCAAGTCTGTGAAATGAATAGGAACTCTCTGGTCAGCAAATGTAACCCCTATCCTCTATTACAAGGGTTTTTAATCTTTTTTTCATGGATACCTTTGACATTCTGCTGATGCCTATGTATCCATTTTCAGAATAATATTTTAAAATACATAAAATCAAATATCTAGGATTTCAAAGGGAACTAATTACATTATAAATAGTTATCAAATTTTTAAAAAAGAAAAGCTCACAGACCCCAGGATAAAAACTCCTGCTCTCTACCTCTGGAAAGTGGCCTTCTGGTCTCCACTTGAATACTTCAAATGAAGGGTAGTCTTTCAGTTTCTGAAGCAGCTCATTCCACTCTGGGACAGCTCTCATTGCTTCCCTGAAGCAAAACATATACCTTTCTGAAACTTCCCCTCATTGCTTCTAGCTCTGCCCTTTGAGACCAAGCAGAACAAGCTTAATTCCTCTTCCAGGCCAACCCTTCAAATACATAAACACAAAGATGATATTTCCCCAATATTTCTCTTCTCCAGGCTAAGCACCCTCATTTCATTCACCGAAATCTCCTATTTTATGGTGGCAAGTCTGTTCCCTAACCTAACTGAATTAGACTTCTCTGCTCTAGCTTGTCAGCATCCTTCCTACGATGTGGTACCTAGAAGGAAGCATCATATTCCAACTATGGTGTGACCATGGTATTGCCCAGCAGGACTACCACAACCTAAAGCAACACTGACACTTCTTTGAGAATGTTTTAGGAGCTTAACAGCATTCCTGATAAGTAGGAAAGTATTCATTGAGTAGTTATGTGGCCTATGCTTGGGATATCAAACATCATTCCCACCAATATTCTTAACAGTCTTCAAGTAAATTTTACCATCTCTAGAGGTATGCCTTTCTTTGTGAGAAATAACAGTGTATTCCTCGGGATAAATGTAATCTTAATTGGGTTACATATGGGAAATCCTCCCTGAGGTCTTCATATGGCACAAAAGTGACCAGGCATTCTCAAAAGCTCTGTTAAGTGGAGTATAAACTCTATTATGTTCCACCATGCAAGAAAGGCTTCCAGTATCACCCTGGTAATAGATTGAGTTTGTTTTCCAGGGATCAACATAATTAATTTGAAAGAGGCTCATCGCTGGTAGATCAACCACATGCTGATAATTTTTTTAGCCACGATAACCCATGAAAGAGGAAAATTTTAAATGCGGCTCAGTTCTATGTGGCCCCTTCATATTTCTGCAGTGATGATGGCAGAGTGATAGGAAAGGAAACATACAGTTTTTAGATAATTAATAAACTTTAATTCAACTACTGGCACTCTAATGCTGAGATTTTTATCCAATGACCAACAAGTGGATGTATTGCTGGAGGAGGTGAATAGCATCTTACGTACTAGAGGCTGATTTATTCTGGCATAGATCAGAATTCTAAAGTCTTTCAACATTGTTTCTATTTATCATATTGTCATCATATAAATTATTCCCCCAGTTCTGCTCACTGCACTTTGTATAAGTTCATAGCAATCTTCCCAGGTTCCTTTAAAACTACCCATTTCATTGTTTCTTATGGCGTACTAATAATCTATTAATTCATGTATCAAAATTTGTTTAGCCATTCCTCAATAGAGTACAAGGGCAAAGTTTGGATTTAGTCAAAGGGCCACACTTGAGGACCTAGAGGGCCACACATGGCCTCAAGGCCATAGGTTTCCCACCCCTGGAACCCCATTAGTTCTAATTTTAGGCTATTATTAAAAGAGTAGCTATAAATATTATTGTATAACTAGGTCCTTTTGCTCTTTATTAAATCTCTTTTGGCTTTAGGCCCACAAGTAGTATACCTGGGTCATAGGTATACACAAATTTAAAAATTTTGGGGGGGAGACGTAATTCCAAATTTCTTTCCATAATGGCTAGATGAAGTAACAATTACCCAACAGTGCACTAACAAGTCTGTTTTCCCACAACTCCTCCAACATTTATCATTTTGTTCTTATGTCATTTTTGCCAATCTGATGAGGATGAAGTAAAAATTCAATATTAATTTGCATACTCCAATTATCAGTAATCTGATTTTTCATATGATTGTTGATAGCCTAGATTTCTTCCTTTGAAAATTACTTATTCGTATCCTTTGACTATTTATTGAGAATTAGCTCTTAGTTTTATAAATTTGAATCAGTCCTTCATATCTTGAATATGAGACCTCTATCAAACAAACTGGCTGCAAAGACATTTTTCCCCTTTTGCCTGTTTCTTTACTCATTTTAACTATATTAGATTTGTTTGTACATTTTGATTATATAAAATTTAAAAGTTTTTACACTAACTTTCTCGTTATAAATGAAACCAGAAGAAGTAAGGATGTCTCATAGGTACTCCTTGGAAGGGCAAAGAAAAGAGTTAGTGGATTGGGTTTTATCCAACTCCTGAAGGCAACAAAAAAAAAAATTCAGCCACATACTTCAACATCACGTGTTGCAGTAGTAATTTGCAAAAAAAAAAAAACACGAGGAAAATAAGTACAAGTTATGTACCAACATCAGTTGCCTAGAATGACTGGGTGACTTCAACAGAAATGAAGAAAAAGGTGAAGATAGAGATAAATATATGGGAAAGAATGATTCAGGAAGAAGAAATGAAAGATCTGCAGACTATGAAGAAGCTTCACAGCTTTATTTCATGAACATTTTTCAAGTAAATAATTGGTAGGTGATGGACATAGTGAATACCAAATAACACTATTAAGAATAAATCAATTTCATTTTAAAATACAGAAAAGATTTATTATTGATATGAGACTTATCTCCAAATCCCTGTTTAAAGTCAGATCATTAACTCATTAGAATTAGTTTTTTTAAAAAACAGCAAGAAAAAAATGAGAAAAAATATATAATATAATAGAAACAACTAAACTGTGAATTATTTAACCAAGTAATTGAAAACAAAAAAAATGAGAAATGGACAACAGAAATAACACTGACAATGACTATAGTAATTTTATCTAGAAAGTTAATCAGGGTAAATTGATTGACAAAACAGATCATAAGAGCACTTTAGACATCAAATGTCTGGTGTGCTTTCCAAATGAAAAGATATCATTGCTAAAGGCAAGGCAGGGTTAAAATATAAACTCTTTTGTAAAATTCTAATGAAGAAAGATGATAGAATACCATCAGCAATATCATCTCATAAAGAAGAGATAAATAATTAAGGGTAAAAAGAAATTTAAAGAAAGCTTGCCAAGACATTAAACTAAAGAAAATCAGCCCAAGGACATTCAAGGATGAAAACAGAAGAAGAATTGAAAAGACTTACAAAACATAAAATCCACTAAAACACTTTTCTTCATCAAGGATAATGGAGCCACTGCACTTGGACCTTGACATCACAGTCCCTGATTTGCTTGCATAAGTCAAAATGACATTAAAAAGAATAAAGACAATAAAGTCAACAATCATTTATTAAGTACCTACAATCTTCCCAGCACTGTGCTAAACTCAGGGGATACAAAACAAAAATACTGTCCCTGTTCTCAAAGAGCTCACAGTAGAATGGAGGAGATTAAATTAAAGTCAGTTGACCACATATATTTATATGTAGAAGGAGATCTATGCTTGAAAACATTCTGAGGACAATGAGGGACAATTAGATAAGGCATCTAAAGGAGGAGATGAAAATAAAAGTAGGGGAAAATCTTGGACCTTATTAATACAAAAAAGGCAACCAAGAGAAAATCAATAACTCTTAACCTAGATGCATATTCTCCATCTATGCAATATTTTTGTGAAAGTCAACCCTACACAAATTCAGGTCATCCTCAGAGGAGACATTAGGAAGGGATAAGCATGCTTTGAAAATCCATATACAATAATGGACCACTTTTTGACAATTTCACAATTAACTGAAAGATGTACAGAATATAAAATCCCCTTGTGCTTGTGACTTTTTAATTCCAAAAACAAAAAAAAACCCAACATTTGGTTCAGTAGAACAAAATGGTACTTTATAGGTACTTTTACAACAGTAAATTGTGTGAGTAGGGATTGTTTCATTTCTTTGTATTTGTATCTCCAGCACATAGGACAGTGCTTAGTGTACAGCAGGCATTTCATAAATACTTGTTGATTGATTACTCCATACACAAAAATTATTCAGGCTTGTAAGGACAAGCAAAGTGGGACTTTTCATTGTTTTTTCTTTTGGAGTGCTTCTTAACACTAAGGCAAACAAGCGCCTTTGATTGAGCCTTGCATTTGTTTGTAGGAAGGCCCACACCCTTTTGCTAATGAGATCACGAGAGGTATGAAACCCTCCAGAGGTGTGAAGTGCTCTGACCCAAAAAAAAATTGTATATAAACTTTGAGGTTAGCATTTTGTTTGGGGCTCACTCACTGGAAGAGTGTCTGTGATTTGACCTGATGAGACTCTGGATAGCCATTAAGAAGCCCCCCTAGCTTTCAAAAGCCCAGATGTTGGTGCTTTTCTCTCTGGTAACTATGTATCTAATGTCTTGGACAGACAGCTAGAAGCCTGTCTGCTGATTTGTGTTATTTTGCTCTGTTTATATAATTTCTGCTTGTAATTTCTGTTTGTGTTTTCTCTGAAGTTCAGGGTGCTGACTTGTCCCCCTGAATTAAGTGAATTATATATGTATGTTTAATTAAAGAGAGATTGTAAACCCCTTAAAGTTGCTTTCCTTAGAAAAGCAGATCAAAGAACCTGGTCTAGCAGCCCTCCTGTGTGCTGATGTTATTGGTCTTACCCAGCCACAGTAGCAGCAAGTAGCATTGTTATTACAAGGCTTCCTTAGAAGATAGAACAACAGATAAAATCTTGTTCAAGGTCCTCTGATAATTAACATCAGGTGAGGAATACATGTTTGCCACAGATATGTGTCATTGTTATAGAAGAGATAGAGCATGGAGTTTAGGTTAAAGAATGATTCTCTAAGGATAGTGAGGTCCTCTATATGGTTCTGTTTGTAGATGACACTGTGCTAATTGAATCAAGCCCTAGAAGACTGCACAACCTCCTGGAAGAGATCAGTAATCACTCAAAGGAGTCTGCCAATATATCCACATTGGAAAAACCCAGAATATGAAGAATATTTATTACTTCAAATTCAGCATGCATTTCCTGGACAACCTATACAATGTGTGTACACACGCATACATATATGTATGTGTATGTATATATATATATGTGTGTGTATACATATATGTTTGCAAATTGCCTACACGCATACATATGTATATGCATGTTGGTGTTCATCCTCCATTACAAAAAGGACAATTGACATCATGGATGATGCCTTGACTTGCACTTAAATTAGATGTAAATGAGGCAGAGTTGCACAAAATTGCCAGCCTCACTCTCTCTTCCAGAGTCATCAAAATCCAGCATCAAGACAAGAGTCAGGATGACTGGCAGTGGCCCAGGATGCAGTGGATGACCCTGGAATCTTAGCACTTCGCAGCACCTGCTTCAGCCACCTTCATGGCCATGGGAACAAATTCTTCTTATTCACCCATTCCACCAGGGGAATGCTTCATATGCTTGGTGTAGACATTTCCCTAAATTCCGGTGGATTTGAAGCCTGTCAGTTAACCTCAATGTGGTTTAGCCCAACTGTCAAGATGGTTTTTCCTGAAGTGTGGCCACTGTTCAGGTGACAGCTTCTTAGAGCTACAAGTGAAAGCTGAGTGGCAGGTAGACACCAAAGTTGGATGAGCAGACTTGAAAAGGGCTTGGCAAAGGGATTTCCAGTGCCAAGGTGGCAGAGTAA
>CM053625.1:43953428-43992063 GCA_028646595.1 Phalanger gymnotis | reverse complement strand
CAAATCTCTATCTATGGGTGCACCTGTGTGTACTGTAGATAGACAAACAGACAAATGGATAGACAGATAGACCAACAGATAGATAGGTAGACAGACAGACAGACATAGATAGGTAGATAGATAGATAGATAGATAGATCAATTGATCGATCAACAAACAGACAGACAAGACACCTAGATAGACAGACAGACTGACTGACAGATAGATAGATACATAGATAGATAGATAGATAGATAGATAGATAGATAGATAGATAGATAGATAGATAGATAGATGGACAGACCAACAGACAGATAGACAGACAGACAGACAGATAGAAAGACAGACAGACAGACAGACAGACAGACAGACAGACAGACAGACAGACAGATAGATAGATAGATAGATAGATAGATAGATAGATAGATAGATAGATAGATAGACAGACAGATGGACAGACCGACAGACAGATAAACAGACAGACAGACAGATAGATAGAAAGACAGAGACAGACAGACAGACAGACAGACGGACAGACAGACAGACAGATAGATAAATAGATGGGTTAGACAGACGCTGCAAATGGACCATGAGGTGGACCCAGAATTAAACAGAAAACAACAAAATAAGGGTGGAATGAACTGCCTTTGGGAAGTGGCTAAGTTCCTTTATAGCTCCAAACTTTTCGCTGAAACAAAAGCCCGTCTTTTTAATAAACATGCCGATAGTGCCTAGCCGTAAGACGAAGTGCTTGAAAAACATATGTTGAATTGAATTGAATTGATGCAAAAGGAGATATGAAGCTATGCCCTTTGGACCACACTGCCTCCCTCCATAGATGAAAGTAATGAAATGGCAAGTCTTTCCAATGATCTTTCATTCAGAACTGTCACTCGTCTCAGCTGGCCTCGTCGTTCTCCACCCTGCCCACAGAAGAATCAGTGTGGTTTGGCTGCACTAACCTGTTTGCTGAGCTGCACAGGCCCATTCTAGCTCATGCCATTTTTCAATCTCACATGCAAGAACTGTAATGCACAGTGCATGATGAGGGGAAATCCCTAGGCCTGCTGGCAATCTGCCTCATGCACTAAAACTGTCAATCTACATCAAGAGAGCAATGATTAATGGCTTCTCTGTAAAGGCAGACTTGCTTCATTCAGAGGAAATAAAATATACAACAATAATAGCTTGCATTTCCATAGTACTTCACAAACTATGAAATGTTCTCCTCCCAATACCCCCGTGAGCTGAGGAGTACCAGGCTCAGAGAGATTGAGTGAATCTCCCACAGTCACACAGTCAGAGCCAATGCTTGAATCCAGGTCCTCTGACAACAAATGCAGCCCTTTTCCCACTAGACCACATGGCCCCCATATACTACATGTGTATGGCACACGTCTCCTTGAATTTTTAAAAACCACCAACATGAGAAAACAAAATGTGAACTCTCTGGGCACACGAGGAAAATCATTCTTTCATATCTAGGTACCTTTTCTCTCCAATTCAATCACAATGAATCCAGGGACACCTTGTTATACTTCTTTTTTCTCTTTCCCACAATACCTAAACACACAGTCCTCAATAAGGAATGACCAAATGAAGGCCAGGAAGCTAAATGGCCCCAGGCATTGTTGACTATCAAAACCATTGCCTTACCACCTCCTTGTACTAGTACTTGTACATGAATATTCTAAGGAGGGATCATCTGATCACAGCAAGGTGGACCTGAGAACCTTAGCTTCCTTCAAAGCTCACCTCAAGCACCACATCCAACATGACCCTTCCTGGTCCCTACAGGTGCTAGGACCCCTCTTCCTTACCCCAGAAATAACTTTGAGTTTATTTTGCATATCATTTGTATTTATTTATATGTGAATGTGTTATTTCCCCCAGTAGAATATAAGTTCCTTCAGGACAGGAACTGTCTCATTTTTATTTCTATATCTCCAGCACTTAGCCTGGCACACACACCGTAGGTGCCTAATGAACACTTTTTAACTGGTTGTTGGATGTTGTGTCTTGTAGATAGAATATAAGCTCCTTGAAGGGAGAGACTATCTCATTTTGTTGTGCTTCCAGCATCCAATACAGTGTCTAGACCATAGAGGGCACTTAATAAACCCTTACTGATGGCTGATTGAGTAACCGATTGGAGATCAACAATGTTTGCTCTCCCACCCATTTAACAAGGGAAGAAAAGGAAGCCAACTGAAAACTTAAAAAGTATAGAATCTTAGAATTCAAGAATTCTGCCCATTGATTTATCCCAGCTCCCTATCTTATGTGCAAAGCCCCACATAATTTCTCCAACACATACTCAACCAAGAACTTGCCCAAGGCCGTGCAATGAGTTAGTGGTAGAGCCAAGAGTTCTACCAAAGTCCTGCCTAATTACAAATGTAGCTGATTGCATAGCTGGGAGACAATTCTATGAACTTTTGAGTTTTTCTTCTGTCTTCCGGCCTTCTTATATACATCTTTGTATGTTGCCTATTATGCAAGGTCATTAAAACCTTGCATACCAAGTAAATCCAGGTTATGAAAATACTAAATCCAAAAGTGGAGCCCCAGAATGTTCAGAGGAGCTAAGAGTAAATCAGGCAAGATCTTCTCTGGTGGGGCCAAGGAGAAGAGGTTGGGAAATATGCCTAAAAATGGCAAATCTGGAAGGAATAGTACATGCACAAATTCTGCTCCCTTTTCCCCACTCGTATCCAATACATAATAGGATATGAGAATATTTCTTGTTCTCAGCCCACATGCCATATTCTACATGAAACTTTTCCTGTTCCACTCCCAGGCACACACTGTTAATGTATTTCTTACCAAAATTATTTTATTTTGTACATATGCCTATACGTGTATACATTGTTTTCCCCAATAGAGTGTAAGTTCCTTAAGGACAGGGAATGTTCCATTTTTATCTTTATATTCTCCGAGCCTAGTACAGCACCAGACACATACATAGTAATGGATAGAGCACTGAGCATGAAGTCTAAAAGGCCTGAGTTCAAATGTGGCCTCAGACTCTTACTAGCTACAGGACACTGGGAAAATCTGCCTCAGTTTCCTCAATTGTAAAATAAGGATAATAATAAGACCTGCCTCCCAGGGTTGCTGTGAGGACCAAATGAGATAATAATGATAAATGCTTAGCACAAAACCTGGCAAATAGTAAGTGCTATGTAAATGTTACCAACTATTATTGTTGGGTGGTAGTTAACGGTCACTTATTTATCAGCTGATTGATCAATTGTGCCTGAATTCTCCAACCATCACTCTCTGCATCGACAGCCGGAGGACCACTTCAGGGAAGTTGAACCCAAAATATTAGATCATTTGGAAACATCAAGGGAATCCAAGAGCATTGTTCCTCCAATAACAAAGTCAGCTGTTCCTGGAGGTGACTACTTCTACCAAAAAAAACACTAATCACAACTATTCACCATAGAATTGCAAGATCTTGTGGTCAGAGGGGAAGATACCTCTGAGCTCATTATCATCCACCTTAGTGCGCTATACCGTAATTTCCTCTACGACATCCCCATCAAGTGGTCACGCAGTCGTCACTTGAAGGGACAAGGAAATCTCTACCCAGCCAGGTGGCCCATTCCATTTGGAAATGATTTTTGTTCTTGGGAAGTTCTTACTTTTATCCAGCTGAAATATGCTTCCTTGCAATTCCTCCCTCCTGCCACCCTATTCCTTCAGTGATCTTATTTTTGTCCTTTGGGACCAAACAGACTAACTCTAATCCCATTTCTACATGCCAGTCCTTGAAGTATCAGAAGACAATAATAACACCCCCTTGGCTTTTGTCCAGGTTAAACATCTCCCCATTCCTTCCACCAGTCCTCATATGGCAGGTTTGCATTTAACACAATATTAAACAAAGAATAGGAGCTTTGTGTATACTTACTGACTGCCATAAACTGCATGCATGGATCATTCCAAACCATTCAGTAAATGGGCAGAGTTAGAAAGTAAATTATTTCTGCTAAAAAACCTGTCACAATAGAAATTCTACCCATTGCTGCTATTCTTGGGTCCCCACCTTTCTTGTTTTCCTGTACAGCCATAGTATCTTAAAGATTATCATCATTTTTTTCCCGTTATCATCATTAGACAGCTCAATTCTCTAGACCACAAGTTCAGAGCCAGACTATTTCAAACCCAATGTAGTCAGCCTTCTACATGTTTACAGAATGCTTGGGGAATTCACCTTCTTTCCAGTGAAGAGGTCTCCATAGAGCTGACTTAAGGTATGTTGATCTCTAAGGTCCCAAGGCAGTTCTAAAGTCTATGAGGTTATATTTTGCTCCTGCTTCTTTTCTCTTTGGGGTCCTGGACTCCTTGATAAATTGTTTCAGAGTCATAGCTTTAATCCCCAAATACTTAAAAGATTAGCCTAGTATAGGACCGTTAACTCATGTGGTCAGCAGTTCTGCCCCATGCCAAGTTAGATTCAACTTTTATGAAGGAAGGAAGGAAAGAAGAAAGAGAAAGAAGGAAAGAAAGAAAGAAAGAAAGAAAGAAAGAAAGAAAGAAAGAAAGAAAGAAAGAAAGAAAGAAAGAAAGAAAGAAAGAAAGAAAGAAAGAAAGGAGGAAGGGAGAGATGGAGGGATGGAGGAAGGAAGGAAGGAAGAGAGAGAGAGGGAAGGAGGAAGGAATGAAGATATAAAATACTTCCCAAGCACACTAAGTGCTCAGAATACGAACAGAAAAATGGGACAGCCCTTGGTCTTAAGGAGCTCACTTTCTAATTACAAGACACAATACACACAGTAGAGTTCAGCTAAAAAGGATATAGAAAGGTCTGGAAGTATCTATGGGTATAGATGGGTATAGTGGTTAGATAGATGACAACCCTCAGAAGTCCTTAGGGTTTATTAGTAGGCCATTATTCCCTTTACTAGAAGTTAGAGCCTGGAGGTTTGGAGGGAGTATCAGCAAGACAGATAATAAAACTATATAGAAGACAATGGGATGAAGTAGCAAGACAAATGTTAAATCCAGGTCCATCATACCTGGAAGGATTGTAGTCAGTAACTCCTTTATTCATCCAAGCTTTGTGAGCAGCCAAATCTGCTCTTCTGGCAAAAGACCTGGGGGCCTCCTGGCCTACCACAACTAAGAAGGAGAGGATGGGCTTGAAGGTCCAAAGGCAACAGGACTTTGAGATTCCTTCCTGCAGCAACGAGGGCACAGTGTCCAGCTAGGAGGAAGCAAGAGACCTTTATGGGAAGGTTCAAATTGGGGCACCCCATGGTATTTGCTCCGCTAGATAGGGGGTAGATGGCCAGGGATAGAGGGGAATGAAGGATTCCATGCTGATACCTGTTCTCTGAGGTGCCAAGGATGGGGTCTGGGCAGCCTAGGATAGGAGAAGAGGAAATGGCTGCTCCTATGTAGATTTCAAGGCCCTGATTAAGCCCTGCTTTTTCCATGAAGTCTTCTTCCCAGTCCATGATGAGCTCTCATTCTTCTGAATGTCTGATACGCTTGCCTGTGCTCCACATATGGTATTTTGTCACAAGCTTTCTCCACGGCATCTCTTGGGATTCTCACATTGTATTACTACCTAAATTTTTAATGTATCTGTGTCTCCTTTCTCAAACTAGACTTTAAGTTCCTGAACTTATATCTTTGCATTTCCAATAGAGTCAATCACAATGCTGTGTACATAGCAAGTGCTTAATAGCATAGCACCTGGCATATAGTATGCACTTAATAAAAGCTTGTAGATGAACTAACTTATTAGAGACAGCCTGATGAAGTAGAAAGAGAAGTAGACTTGGAGCCAGGAAATCAAAATTCAAGTCTCATTTCACAGCTTACTAGACATATAACCCCAGGCAACTCTTGCCTCTTCTGAGGCTCAGTTTTAACATCTGTAAAATGGATATAGAGTACTTTGACTACCTACATCATAAAGTTATTCTAAGGAAAGTGTATTGCAAACCCTAAAGCACTACATATAAGCTATTGTTATCATGATATGACATGATATCATCATAATATGAGCTATTATTATCATGAATTCATTTTTGAACGAATGAATGAAACAAGGTAAAGGGAGGAACCGCTCCTTTACCTTCTGGTTTTCAGAGACCATATGCCCCCTCAGTGCATAAGTGAGAATTGGACCCATATTAATGTAATACTTGACCTCAGACAAATCCCACCAGCCTAGATTTTCTCATCTCTAAAATGAGGGATCTGGCTTCACTGGTGTCTGAGGTCCCTCTCGACTCTCTATGTACGATCTTAATGATTTCTAAGATCCTTTCCAGCTTTAGCAATCCAATACTCTGAAGTTGGAGTGCATGGGGTATTCATGGAGAACTAACAACTCTGGGTGAAGGCTTGCCAAGCCCTTTTCAGGGCTGCTTATCCACCTTTAGGGTCTATCTTCCACCTGACTCTCACTTGTGGCTCCAAGAAGCTGTAACATGTACAATGGTCACACCCCAGTAAAATCATCTTGGCAAAGAGCTAAACCAATGGCAAGCCTCAAATCCATAGGTAAGTTAAGGGGATGTCTACTCCAAGCATGTGAAGACTTCCCTAGAAGAATGGATGAATGAGAACAATTTGTTCCAGTGGCCACGAAGGTAACTGAAGCAGATGCTGAGAAGCACTTAGAGCTTAACCAGACATCAAAGATGCCAAGGTCATCCACTGCATCTTGAGCCATTTGCAGTCATCCTGACTTTCGTCTTGCTACTGGACTTCGATGACTCAGAAAGAGAGAATGAGGCTGACAAGTTTGTGCAACTCTGCCTCATTTAAATCTAATTCATGCACAAGTCAAGATATCACCCTGTGATGTTAGTGGTCCTACTGGAAACCAAAGGACAAATAACAACTCTAAAGTTCAATTTAAGCGAACAGCCACTTATTAAGCATCTACTATATGCAAAGCTCTGTTAAGCCCTGGAGATAACATAGATGAAAAATAACCCCTTTCCTCGTCGGACATCCTGATATTGTATTTAGTATTCAAAATTTAGTATGCCAAAAACATATATCATTACATGAAACATGAAAAATATGAACCTTGTTAGAAATTGGCTTATATCCTATCCCTCTATCTCTATGAGTTTGTTATACTAGAGAAAACAATTTCCCATCAAATTCCAAATTGGAATCAGTCTTCTTCCAACCTAAAACTCCAAAGGATGCCTCTTGTCTCAGTTTTGTTCCCTGGACTTAAGTTCATAAAAGAAGAAATGCAGAAGAAGGCAGTAGGAAAAAAAAGGTCTTATCATAGTATATCTTTCAACATGTAAAGGTCAAAGAGGTCTCTGCAACTTGGGCAGCCAGAGCTATGAAATATTGGGCAGTCTGCTGACCTTTTTATGTGCAGCTAGAAATAATTTGATTTTTAGGAGTTTCAATGTCCACATTTTGAAAGAAATAAAAATCAAAGAAAAAACCTTGGGTCTATAACTACTCCCCACTCTCCCAACATTTACACAAAACTACCTATCATTATGGACTAAACTGAATATAAAAAGAAAAGCAGCAGCTTAAAGATGGACACTTCTTAAGAAAGCTCTCTCATATATGAAGCATCATAGTATTGGGGAGTCTATTTGGCTAATAAATCACCATTATGCTAATAACTTAATTCCCTTGCCTCATTTCCATCTTCTTTTGGATCTGAGTTCATAAAGTTATCTTCTCCCCAAAACCGAAGCCAGTGTCACTGGGTTCAAGAGTATATGGAGGGGCAGAAGATGTAAAAAGACTGGAAAAGGAGACTAGGTTATGAACTTCCCTTTGGGTATTTTTTAAGGACAAGTAGTAAGAGAATAAGTGTCTTGCCCAGGGTCTGATCCAAATTCGAACTCAAGTCCTCCTGACTCCAGGGCCAGTGCTCTAACCACTGCACCATTGAGCTGTACCCCTACCTTGCATATCTGCAACAGCAGTCTTATCCTCCTTATTTCTTCAAGATAAATATTGCTGGTTCTTTCACCCAATTTTCCTAGTACCATTCTACCCTGATAATCCTTCTCTGGATGTGTTCCAATTAGTTTATCAGTGTCCTTCCTGCAGCTAAGTCATACGGTGGATAGAGCTCTGGGCTGGAAGTCAGGAAGACCTGAATTCTTATCTGGCCCCAGATACTTACTATCTGTGTGACCTTGGGCAAGTCACTTAACCTTTGTACCTCAGTTTCCTCATCTGTATCATGTGATTAATAATAGTACCTACCTTGCAGGGTCCTTGTGAGGAACAAACGACAAATGTATGAAGCCCTTTGCAAACCTTAAAGCACTATATAAATGCTAGCTATTACTCCTGAGAGGAGGCAACCAGAAGTAGACATGGTACAGCTACGGCCTGGTTAGTGCGAATGACCCTGAGGTGGTCACATGTATGTGGATTCACACTAATAAAAGTTATAATTTTGTAAACTAGGGTCATTGGTTCCAGCTCAATGGCAATACACAGTGCGAATTCGAAGGATGTGATCACTTCGGGTAGTTTGTCATTCACACTAATCAGGGCCTGGCCAAATATGGGAGCACCGAATCACAAACTGTTAGAGCTCAAAAGGACCTTCAAACTCTCTAAGCCAGCCCCTTCATTTTATCAATAAGAAAAAAATGGGATCTAGAGAGACGAAGTGACAAGGTACATGGGTGCAAGCAGCAGAGATATGATTTGAACTCAGTTCCTCTGACTCAAAGTGGAGTACTCTTTCCCCATACAATGTGAGCATCGCAGAGTATGACAGTACCATCATTCTTGTTACTGGGACTAAAACTGTGCTAGGTCAGCCCCATTGGCTTGTGACGCCCTGTCTATCTGCTCAGATGCTCCAACAAATATGTCTTTGTAAATTCCGCAACAAAGAGGTTCATTATTAGACAGTTAACTGCTTTTAAATTGAGGTTCTGAGATATGTAGTTGACCTGGGATCCCCTTGTGGTTTGATGCCCAACAATACACACAGACAAACCATGCCTGCATCTCTAAAGCCCTACAGCACTTTGAGGAGAGAAGGGCTGTATGAGAGTCATAATAAATATAATATTTATTAAATAATATAATAATAATAAATATGAACCTTAGGGTTCCCCTCTTCCCTTGTCTCAGCCAATATGCAAAATTAAACTGTTAAGCAGCTTCATAGACTCAGAATCCCAAACTTGTAAGTTATCTCTGGAGTCACTTAATACAGCCTCCCACCTGGAGCAGAAATCCCCTATTCAACATCCAGCACAATCCCTGGACTATTTTATCCCCATTTTGCAGTTCAGAAAACTGAGGCAAACAGAAATTAAGTGACTTGCCCAAAGTCTAAAAGCTGGTGAGTGTCTGAGGCTGGATTTGAACTCGGGTCTTCCTGACTCAAGGCCCAGCATTCTATCTACTAAATTGAGGGCTCCTGTTATCCAAGGTAATAGTATTGCTCCAGAAGATCATGGCTGACGATAACTACTGCATCACCATCATTATTATTAATAGCTGACATTTACATGGCACTTACAGTTACAAGCCACTTTACGCTCATAATCTTATTTAATTCGCACAGAAGCCCTATGTGAGGTACTACAAGTATCATTTTTCCTACCTTATTGATGTGGAAACTGAGGCTCAGAGGTTAATTTGCTTTCAGCCAATAAAGGCAAGAGATGGGAGTTGAATCCAGATCTTCCATGTCTCCAGTCTAGTGCCCTTTTCAATAACCCACAACGTCTTTAAAGTTAGTTTTAACTCTCATGATTTGCGGATCGGAATAGATTTTCTCCATGGAATGCTCGTGCCTTTTTTTCCTGAAGGAGGGACCAGAAACATTTCTAATGACTTCCCTAAAAGTAATGCTGCTCCTGCAGCCTTGGTTTAAGAACAGTCAACCCCAGGCATCCACTACCCTGTAAAGGAAATTATAAAAAAGGCGGTTCATTTTCCTCCAGGTGACAGGCTTCTGACATAGAAATTATATTTATAACAGATGTTTCATCAGTAATATTAAGTTGAGACTAATGCCTCATTTTTCTTCAGATTAGAAGCAATTCAAAGCCAAGTACATGACAGGAAATCTTTTAGAATGGCAGAGTTGTAACTAGGGTAGGGTGACTGGAGCTTTGCCCCAATGTGTCAAAGAGATCTGGATTCAAAACCCACCTTTTGTCCTTACTATTTGAAAGCTGTTTAACTTATTAGAGTCTCAGTTTCTACATCTATAAAATAAAGACAATGGTACTTCTAATACTTTCCTCACAAGGATACTGTGAAAATTAAGTAAGATTATTGATGTAAAATGCCACATGAATAAAATGTTCTTTATGATGATAATGATGGTACAATATAGAGCATCAAGTATAAAGGGTCCTTCATCGGCATAGAAATAATTGTGCTTAATACTTAGCAATAATAACTAGTTAGAATAAACATCTGTAATATGTCAGGCTGGAGTGAGCTTCTCCCCTTCCTTGCTATATTCCCATCATCCCTCTACTGAGGGCTCATTTCTTGCTGTTTTCCCTGACTACAGAAATTCCTAATTATGGCTCTATAAAACCATGTATGGCATCTAGCACCAAAATATACACTATTCACACCATTCCTTTTCTCTAGGCCACTGAAGATGTGCCTTCTCTTATGTATGAAGGACATTCTTGAAATGTTGTATTTTGTAAAAAGAATCATATTATAAATGCACCAGAGGAACTATCTGGCATTTAAGGGGATCTTATGGCAAAGATTTTTGTAAAGTGAGAAATTGTCTCTAAATCAGTGCCATCCCAGTGCCTTGTACACAGTAGGCACTTAATAAATACTCATTGAATTATTGTTGAATCAAATACTTTGTCAATTTAGATTTCCAATAATTAAGTTTGTTCCATATTCCAAAATACCATTTTTTTTGTTGTTCAGTTGTGTCTGATTCTTCATGACCCCATTTGGGATTTTCTTGGCCAAGATACTGGAGTGGTTTACCGTTTCTTTCTCCATCTCATTTTACAAATGAAGAAACAGAGACAAAGAGGGTTAAGTGACTTGCCCAGGGTCACACAACTAGTAAGTGTCTGAAGCCAGATTTGAACTGACCAAGATGAGTCTTCCTTACTCCAGGCCTGGCACACTATCCACTTCATCACCTAGGTGCTTTTGGGTTTTTTATTAGAGTTCCCATTGAAGCTTTTATACTGCCAAGCTCCATGATGATGCCATCAGAGTACGACTCTCCCCGTCAATCAGATAACAAAGCTACACTCTACTCTCATACCTTAATACTATGATGCTAACACTGAAAAAAATTCCTCCCCTGCTGGCTAAGCCTCTGGTGAAGAGCTTCTCCACACTTAGCTAGGCTAGTCCTCAAAAAATAGTCATTAAGTTCTTTACTAGGCCTATACTGGAAGCCTCTCCAACTTGGCAAGATGTACCAGACCTTGCCTGCAGGCAACCTTTGAGAACTCAGGTTACGTCAAGATAAGGCACTGGAGGAAGACTTTAGTTAAGGTGGGTAAGGTTATCATATTTATTATGATTTATTATTTTCCATTGTGTCAAGTTAGGGGTGGCATTGTGTAGTGGTTAGAGCGTTGGACTTTGAGTCAAAAAACCTACATTCAAATCTCACATCTCACTTACAACGTACAGAATATCTATATGACCCCAGCAACTCCTTAAGATTGAGCTACTAAGGAACAAATAGGATGTGGTTTGCTTCAGCGGAAGGAGTTGTCTTTTTGGAAGTTCCCCCTATGATGGTGAAATCATAGATCTGTCATGTGTAGATTATATTTACAAATCTACACCAATAATTCACTTAGTATTATTAATACTATCACCTAACATTTTTCTAACAATTGACAATTTTTCAAACCATTTTGATTAATCTATTCCTAGTGCAGAGGTTCTTAACCTGAACTTTCTATGTATTCGCTGTCAGTATTTCAAAACCTCTATTGAGATGTACTCAGTTTCGTTGTAACTCTATGTATTTTATTTTTGTATTATTTTTGTATTTAATATTTAAAGAATTTTGTATTGTTTCATATTTTTGTATATATTTTATATTTTTGTATTTTTTTGTATTTAAATTTTTTTTCTGAGAGAGAGTCCATAAACTTCTCCAGACTGCCAAAGAAGGTCCAGGAAATAAGGTTTTGAGAGACCTTTCCCTGATGCAAGTATTATTACTTCCATTTTATAGATGAGGAGATGAAATAACTTCCCCAAAGTCACACAGCTAATTGGCAGAGGGGGGTGTGGGGGAGAGAAATATAAATAAGCATTTATTTACTATGATGAGGACTTTACAAATCTTGTCTCATTCGAGCACCACAATAGGCCTAGGAAGGAGGCATTATTGTTATCACCAGTTTTACAGTTGAAGAAACTGAGGTAGACAAAGGTTAAGTGACTTGCTCAGGGTCACACAACTCATAAGTGTCTGAGGTCAGAGTTGAAGTCAGTCTTCTTCACTCTAGACCCACTTCTCTGTCCACTGCACCACCTAGATGCCAAGGCTCAGTCCAATGCTCCTTCCATGGTACTACTGCCTGCTCATAGAGTTTATTTTATTCAGAGCTACTTTATGAGTGTGATGCTATAAATGACTTGCCTAATAACACAGCTTTTTTGCATGAATTAACAGGAGTTAAAATTATCTAATGGTATAAGTCAATGGAGAACTTTTTTCTAATTAAGAGGGATTTGTAATGCAGGCACAATATGAACTAGGCAAAGTGGGCAGTCTTAGAGAGAAAGGCTGAGCTGTAAGAAAAGGAAATCTATTTGTCTACCAATCTGCAAACTGTATTTTATTAAAAACGCAATTACTCACAGGAATCTTATTTGCAGACTACTCAGAGTATATTGAAGTTGGATCCTGCGTGGCAGATGCTAAAGTCATTGCTGAACCCGGAATCATCACTGTCCTGGTTTGTTGTTTGCACAGCCATGTTCTTCATCTCTTCAAATGGACAGGGAAAGAAGCTGAGAATATGAGACTTGGGTATCTCATGCTGTTCTCCCTGCAGCCAGTATCATCTTTGGAGTTCTGGGACTTCCCTGGACAAAATGAAGTCCCACAGGTTTTAAGTCCCACAAATAGAACCTGAACTAGGACTTTGCCAGGGAAGGCCAAATTTACATTGTTCTGACAGCATTTGCAGTCTTTCAGCATCATAGCAATAACAGGATTTAATACCTATTAATAAGAACTGTTACCTAAAATAGGAAGCACCCAAATGGTTGACTGGACTGGGATGAACTCAATCCCCACCAGCCTTGCTCTCCATTCCCCCACTCTATAGCCTCCCCAACCTTGGCCTTGTGCCACTGTTCCCAAGTCTCTGCTCCCTCCCATGGAGTATCTCAGACTATTCCTCACTACCAGACCTCCCAGCTCAGGAGTTCTTAATATCACTAGCCCCAGGCACAATTTGTGCAATAATTACAAAGTACATTATTTAATGTTACTTTAGTTATAGCTATATTATAGTGATAGGATTCCAATATGGCATCACATAGGCTAAGTGGTCCTAATACCCACAGTAGCAGAGACAAAACAGACAATCTGTACTTTTCCATTATTAACCTTGTGTCATATGGATAAGGCTTAAGCATTTTGATGGGATAAACTCAACCTACTGCATGGGGCCTTGAGTCATTCTCCTTCAGAGAATGTCATTCTCCTGCATTCATCTGAGATAGTTATGGTTATCCTACCACTGGTTTGTGATCTCAATAAAGAAACTCCCCTATCCAAGCTTCACCCAAGCCTGGTATAGATAAGGACCCAGAGAACTTTTCCACTCTGTCTGGATCAGATTAGGAATCCTTTCTCTGTCATCTGGCACCAATTACATGTTCTCAACCAAGCCCATTTTAGGGAACATAATCTTGCCACCTGGACCCCAGCTTGGAGCATGTTTCTTCCCCGACACATCTCCCTCCCCCTTACCAGTGAGTTTTCTTGCATTCCTGAGAATGAAACTCTGTCCTTTCATATTGCCATTTAGTATGCATGCTTTGTTTGCTCACTTTCCCACTGCCTAACTGCTCATCACTTTATCATTTCCCTGAGTACCAATTTTCTACAAATTGTTGAACCCAAGTCTTTGCCTATAATGAGCCTGTTTAGCTAAAAATTAGTTTGTGATACATATCCCCAGATACAGAAAAATACTGAGTTACAATTCTAGGTTTCAGCCCCAGATAGGCCACATACCACAAAAACATGGGTAAGTTATTTTCCATCTCGGAGACTCAATTTCACCATCTGAAAAATGGGGGCCTTTCTAACTCTGAAATTCTACAGTTCTCTAGATCTTTCCTCCTGACTCTCAGTCCAAAATTCTTTCCACTACTGCCTGGCATCATCAATTGAAAAACAGAACTACTCTATTGATTAATCACTAAGTGTTTTTAAGCACCTGCTATGTGCCGAGCACTGAGCTAGGCTTTATGATCGTAAATAACCATAATTGTACATTCTAATGGGGAAGACGAGAAGCAGATATACAGAATAAGGGCTGTGCTTTCCCCAGAAATCTAGCTTGCACAGAACCTGAGTAAGACCTATTGTCTTTTTCAAAGTAATTTTATTTTTAGTGTATATTTGTGGCTCAAGGTCTTCTTGGACATCTCATCAGGGCACGGAGGTTGGCCACAGGTAATAAATTTTACAATCCACAAGAGCTCTCTGAAACAGTCTATTAAGTCATAGAGGGGTCACAATCTGTGTTAGTAGAGACATATCCATACTAAAGAAATCAGGATGCTAAAAGTACTAAAGTAAGTATAGTAAAAAGAACTCTGGATTTTGAGTCAGAGAACTTAGGTTCAAGCAGACCTTAATTAGGATGGGGGTGACTGGGACTTTTCCACAGGGTGCCAAATTTAAAGAATTCTTTACAATAGTTGTAGTCCTTCAGCAGCATAGAAATACCAAAATTTGGTACCTAGTTACCAATAATAATTAATTGTTATAATGATTAAAACAAATATATTTGCTTCTTTAGTTAAGAATAGTTATTAAAATTATTAGAAACACATAAAATAGATATAAGTATAGATTCATTTCCTTTACAAGAAATCTCACTCTATAAATGGTCTATATTCAGGGAAGCCAAGACCATTTCAGTAAACTGAGTCAGATCATGTCCATAACTTGAAAATAGGCAGGGTAGCTCAGGTATAGTGGAAAAAGCAGCGGGTTTGTTGTTAGGGGACCTTGGTTTGAATTCTAGCTCATTTATTTACCCGTGTGACCTTAAACAGACTGCTTAATTTCTCTGGGCCTCAGTTTCCTCATCAGTAAAATAAAAAGGAAGAGAGGTAGTACTTGCCAGCTCTAAGTTCGTAAAATCATATTAGATCATCAAAGTAAGTTACTGCTGAAATCATAATGGTGAAATTTGTAGTCTATGTAG
Organism: Phalanger gymnotis; assembly: GCA_028646595.1. Lineage (NCBI taxonomy): Eukaryota > Metazoa > Chordata > Mammalia > Diprotodontia > Phalangeridae > Phalanger > Phalanger gymnotis. The sequence goes on along the minus strand of CM053625.1, from coordinate 43,976,677 downwards.
TCTATCCAAACAAGGGCTAAATACTAAGAAGATTTTACCACCTATGACTGCTTATAATGGAGCAAAGAAGGAAGGAAGGTAACAAATAGGAACAGAAAGAAAATAGAGGAAAAGAAAGGAAAGAGGTAAGAAAAGAGAAAGGAAGAAAAAGAAGAGATGAAAGAGTGAGAGAAGAATCCAAATTTCCTGTCTAATTGTTAGTTCTTTTCCCTTTTTCTCATTTGTTTACATCTAGGATTTTTTTTGGACACCTTGAAAATTGTGTCACTGGTCTTGGAGTCAGTGATAAGGCTCTCAGGCAGCTGTGCAGGCACTCAATAGAAAGGGAAGCCTGTCAGATCTGAAGCCAGCAGTCCTCACAAGAGTCCCTTGGGACAGATTCCTTTGTATTTTCGATTGATGCCTGTAGGTGATTCTTTGAATGCCAAGAAGGTCTTGGACCAGAAGCTTTATAATTAGACATGTCTCCATGGTTCCTGGTGGGTTGTATTAGTTCATCTTATTAAAAATTATGCTCCACTAAATTCTTCCTCTGATTTGTCATTGCGACATAAAGGGGACCCTAGACTCTTGAAGGCTTTGCCAGCCAAACACAGGCCTTGGCAGATCCTACCAGGCTACAAAGGTTTTTAAGTGTGGATCTGGAGACAGGCTCTATGTCCATTCTCCAAGAACCAGTCTGGTTACTAAGTACAGAGAAGCTCATAAATCAGAAGGTTGGCACCTGGGTGATGCATATTTGGTCACGGAAAGTCACAAACCCCTCTGCCAAAGAGCAGAAAAGTTGCACACTACACTGGTGCCAGAGACACCCACAGAAATGAAATCACAGACCTTTAGAAGAATTGAAAGTTTTATGAATATATTGTGAGCAAATGGTTTTGCAGCAGTCCTTACATTATAGAGGTCACCTGCCCAACCAGAAGGGGTTCTTGGTCAGCAGCAGATGACAACAGAGGTCCATTCGTACAGAAGTCTCTAGACGGTCCAAAGACTCGGTCTTCATAAACCCAATGGTCCCAGATGGAAAGCTTAGGATAACTATGAAGTTAGGCAAACCCTAATAAAATAGATTTTTCCTATGGAATCTCAGGATGAGCATACCCCTCGAAGTCCCAAGTTCAGCTAGAAGGACCTTGTTCCCCCATACAGACCTGTCTCTCCAGCTAAGATGGTCCAGTACCATCTCTCATGAGCGCTATGTTCATTCCTTCCTAAGATCCTTTACCTGTTGCTGTTTATCCATCTCTCCTACCGAGACAACAGAGTATGCTCTCTTCTATCCCTTCTACTTAATTGAAATTCTACCTGTTGTTCAAGGCTCAGCTCAAGGCTTCTCCATGAAGCCTTCCCTGATTTCTCCCTTCTCCAAATCAAACTTGTATAGCAGCAGTAGCAACTAGCCCTTATAGAGCGCTTTAAGGTACATAAAGATCTTTACAAATATTATTTCATTTTATCCTCACAACAACTCTGTAAGGTAGGCACTATTATTGTCCCCATTTTACAGTTGCCCAGGCAAACACAACTGATAAGTGTCTGAAGTTGGATTTGAACTCAGTTCCTCCAGCCTGCAATTCCAACACTACATCCATCTGGCGCTCTGTAACACTTATTGTCTGTGAAGCTCTTGTTTCGGTTTCATGGCACAAGACTATCTATTCTTTGAAGCCAGGGAAAATTGTTTATGTGGTTGCATTTGTAGGACCCAAAATGCCTTCACCTTAAGGAAAATGTAACCTCTTTTGGCCTCAGTTTCTTCTCCTCTTAAATAAGCAAGTTAGATTAAATGATTTCTAAAGGTCCCTTCTAGCTCAAACATCCTATATTCCGTGTTCTAACGTTGCATTCTTTTTTCTAAGATTCTGTGTCCTATTTTTCTGCTACTCTGTTTCCCGTTCTAACATTCTATGTTTTACATTATAAAAACAGGTTTTTTATGTTTTTGGTAAAGATTTATATTTGTATTTTATGTATGTATTTGTAAAGATCTTTATATCTTGATATCTTGATCTTATATCTTTATATCTTTATATACATGATTATGTATTTGTAAAGATCTTTATAGATCTTAAAGTGCTATTTTATAAAGTGTTTTACATTATAAAAACAACTCTATCATTCGTTGATCCTCTGCGGATATTTTAATGGGCTTTGCTTTCTTGCCAATCTGAATTCTGGTTTCCCGTCATCCTGAAAGGAAAAGATACCATGATTTCTCATGGTCTGTTTGGTACATTCCCTAATGGAGTCTAAAATTCAAGCAAACAACCAGGATTTGATATAACCTGAAAGATGAGGATGAGTTACTAATACTTTCTGTAGTCACCTACTGTCTCTAGCACCACCTGCTGGGTGCTTACTTTCTCCATCCCTAGTATACTCAGACATACAAGATAGGGAGAACAGTAAGACTGAGGAAACCAGGACCTGCATGGTTTCTACCTACCTGTCAGGATCATATGAAATAATATGTGCAAAGTCTTTTGAAAACCTTAAAGCACTATCATTATTGTCATTAAATATGTATATATGTACACACACACATACACACATATATGTGTGTGTATATAGTTTCTTCCTTTCTTTTTCTCTTTATCTCTCTCCATTTCTCTCCCTGGTCTTTCTCCATATCTCTCTCCTTTCCTCAATCCCTTCTTTCCTCTCCTCTCCCCCTCTACTATCTCCCTTCTCTTTCCCTCTCTCCCCTCTCTTTTTCCTTCCTTTTCTCTCTTCCTCTCCCTCTGCCTCTCTCTCTGTCTCCTTCCACCTCTCTGCATATCTCTTTCTCTGTCTCTGGGTGTATCTCTGTCATCATTGTAAAGAACTCCTGGTGAGGAAATTCCTTCCAGTAATGGAGATCAGTGACTTATCTATAAATCCTAGAAACTTATCTATAACTCAGAAAATCATCTGGGCCCCTGAGGAGTAAAGTGACTTTCCAGGGGTTACACAGCTACTATGTGTCAGAGGAAGTTACTGGAACCCTGGTCTTCTTAATGTCAAGGCCAAAAGGCTAGCTCTCTTTCCACTCTGGTATACTACACACACACACATACACACATACACATATATACACACACACATATATGTATATACATTTAGATAGTATAGGATATATATACGCATACATATATATAGTGTATATGTATATACAAAAATACATGCAAATAGTGCCTATCTATAGGTATGTATAGACCTGTAGGCAGATATGCTAATTTTACACAAGTCGCAAATCTGTTATCTAGATTCTCTTCCCATGGATTCTCCATTTTCGATACACTGACATTTTTTCCAGACTGAAACTATTTTTGATAAAAGACCCAGTCCTAACCCTGCTTCTGCCCCCTGTCTATGTGGCCTGAGAAAGTTGCCTAACCTCTCTGGGCTTCAATTTCATTATCTGTTAATGGAGTAAAATTGGACTACATCATCTTTCAACCCCTTTCCAACACTAAGATTCATAGACTCTTATACTCGACACTTCAAGAAGCTTAGTCCAGTCTTGGCTCTAGCCAGGTGAATCTCTAAAGTACCTGAGGCATATGGCTGCCTGGTTAATGAACCTAAGCAGTGAAGAAATGCTTCTTAATGTCTAATTAAATTCTCCCCAGTTGCAATAGAAGGCTATTCCTTCTTGCATGAGTTTCTGTGGTAAGAAGAGATCACCTGGGTCTTCCAGTCACATAACCCTGCCAGGAAATTCAAGCTTGTAACTGAAGCCAAAGCCAGCCCAGCCCAAGTCATCTCATCTCTATGGCTTTTGTAAAGCATGATTCTTAGGTCTGGTTGGAAGGCAGCATATCCATAGGGTGGAACATCAGGGCTTTACCCAGTGACTTCTTGGACAATATAGACTTGGAAGCCTGCAATCCACAGGCTGGCAAGGATGTGGAGACAAGCTGCTTAGATGTGGCCTGGCTATGAGCATGCAGCATGTAATGGGTAGGAAGCCACTTGGGAGGCATGAGGAGGGACCACCCAGGGAGGAGGGTGAAAGGAATGTTCAAGAACAAAGACAGTCTTTCTCTTTCCTCACATCTCAATGTGAAAAATAAAGGCATCTTGAGAAATCACAGTATGCCTTCACAGCAGGGTGGAAAGAGAGGTGTAAATTGAAGCATGAAGCTGTTGCAGAGGCTGACATATTTCATGCTTAAAAAGTGAAGTATGGGAAGTCAGCACCCTTTCCATTTGCAAAAACTCAGGTAGTCGAAGCCACCTCCTTTGTTTTCTTCCTTTTTTCCTTCCTCACAAAGCCCCATCCCTGAGCCAATCTGTACCAATCTCAGGTACACTGGGGAACCACCTCCCCGGCATTCGTATTTCCTGGAGGTCTAGACTTCAAAGCTATCACTGAGCTAATTACATACATTCATAACCACATACCAATAAAAGAGCTGTAAATCTCCCAGAAAGAAAAGAAAATTGGTGAAATTCTACATTTATTAAAAGTAAAAGAGGAATGCTTCATTTATTTATGTGATTTTTTCTTTCCTCCAAATACAGAGTTTATCCCTAAAATGAGATCTCTTTGAAAGAAGAAAAAATATGCATATGTATGCACTGAAAAAGAACATTGGTTTGGGACAATAGTCAGGCCTGATACAAAGTAGATTAGGGGGCAGGGTGAGAGTGGGAGAAGAAAATAGCCCGTATTTTGAAAAAAAAAAAATGAAGTAATAAGAATCCAAAAGTAAAATGAAATGGGACAGGAGAGGCAGCTTCCAGGCTGTCTCTGTAATAGACTACATGGTAAACTCTGTTTTGACCCTTCTGACTAATAGAGGGTATACCAAAAGACAGCAACTGACCATTGGGGATTGGACATAATCAGGGCTAGCTACTGATTCAAGGATAACGATATCGAAGCTGTTGTCAAATCAAAGTTATAGCTCACCTAGCAATTATTTTTTTCACTTAGACATGGACTTGTAAAAACCAGGTAACAAACTTGAAGATATCCAGAGAGGGGTACACAAATGAAGGATGTAGAATCACATGAGAAAAGGAAGAAACCAGGTAAACTTAGCCTAGAAAAGTAAATATTTAGTGGAGACTTAACAGCTGTCTTCAAAGGACTGGAAGGGCCATATTGTGGAGGAGAGATTATGTTCATTCTTAGCCGCTCTAAAATGCAGAACGGGGACCAATGGGTACAAGTCTCAGGGAAGCAGATTTCAATTTAACATGTGTTTTTTCCTCAATTCAATAAATGTTTATTAAATATTTAGTATATAGTCCGAGACACTATAACATAATGGATAGAGGGTCAGCCTTGAGATCAGGACAACCTGAGTGAACCTACCTCTGATACAAACTGGCTGTGTAATCATGGGTAACAGTCTCTCACTTGTCCCTGCGAAAAAATGGGTATGATTTTTAAACCTTTTTAAAAATATATATTTTCCCCAATTTCATGCTAAAACTTTTTTACAGTTTTTTAAAGTTATGAGTTCCAAATTCTATCTCTCCTTCCTTCCCTCCCCTACCCCTTCACTGAGATGGAAAGCAATCAAATATATTGTCTATAATTTTAACGTGAACAGTTGCCTATCTGCACTGGAAGAAAGCATTCCCTCACCTGAAATTCCCTTGGCCAATAAAACCACAGGTTCAGACAAAAAAAATATGTGTAGGTATCGGACATTCTAAGATAAAAAAACAACACAGTCCTACCTCAAAGAACTTACAATCTAATGAATATTAAACATTTCTATAGTATTTTAAAGGATTCCCTTTTCTCACAAGAATACAAACAATGCAAATATCGTTTTCCCCATTTGAAAAATGGTTACAAATGTAAGAGCAGAGATCTAAACTGGCTAAAGTCTTCTAAACCTAAGCCCATAGCTCTCTCCACTAAACCAACACCTTTGATAAATTTCTGAAGGACAGACTTTTTTCAAGTTTAAGACTTTTTGTATTCTCTGCAGCATCTAGTTGAGTGTCCTACATACAACAGGAGCTGCATAAGTATTTGTTGATTTGATCCTGCCTGGTTTAAACCTGGGTGTGGAGGCAACATCTGCTTTTCAGTGAAGAATTTGCCATCTACCACAGAGAAGACGGATGCAGAGAGAAGTCAAGCTAAGCACAAGGTCACACTCAAGAGCTCCAATGGCTCCATTTCTCCAAGGTTAGCACATGTTCTTCCTTCCTTGCTCAGAGTCGTCTAATTCTCAGCCTGCAGGGTTTACCTCATGGACCTCTTGGCTATAAACGAGAGCGGTGATTCACAACCAAGACTGGACTTCTTCCAGGATGAAAAATTGTGCGTTCTGCCTTCCATGAGAGGACCATAAGTTTGTTCTAAGTTCCCGCACTATAACCACTTAGCTAAGAAGAAACTAAAATAAACCTAACATTTTAAAAGTCTACATATTGATCTAAATATAGAGTCCATTTTTCCCTCAAATCTGGTTTGTATAAAATCTACAATCAGCATCATTTTTCAAAAAATTCCTATATGATTTTTCCTTTAAAAAATTTCACTGTGGATCTGTAGTCATACCAAAGCAGTCATTTATACCAATAATGACTCTACCCAAACTAAGGTGTCAGCATTCCAATGTGTAAAGAGGATAGTGTAGCCTGAAATTGGAAAATGTTTCTGCCCTCTTAAATCACTACATGACTGGATGGTGAATTATATTTACATGCATTTCCCTAAAAGTCTGGGTATGTAATATATTTGTGACCAAACCATTGTATATGAACTAATTGTTTCATTGGGTTGAATTTTACTTAAATATGCTTTATGAAAATAATGGTTTATCCTCCTCTTGCTTCTTTGTAACAAAGCCATAGAACTATGTGTATGAAACCTTACACATAACGCCAGACTTTTTTCACATGTCGATTAGTTTTGCTAAATTATTTTTTCCTCTTTTCCATTCTTTGTTATAAGGGACACAGAGGGAGGGGGAAGGATACATTAGCTTATGCAGTTTGACATAAAATTTTCTTTAAAATTAAAACTTTAAAAATTGTCTTGTATAGGCTGAGCTTTTTAATAAAATTAGTCATTTTATGTTTGCATAGCACTTTCATATTTTTGGTTTTATTTCATCTTTACATTATCCCTATATGGCAGAGTGGGCAGATATTACCCCTATTTTATAAAATGAAGAAACTGAGGCTCAGAGGGCTTGAGAGCCTGGGATAAAGTTAAGGGTAGACAGCAAACAAATAACAGAACCAGGACTAGATTCTGTTTTTTCTGAAATCTGAATCTGAGTTTTCTGAAATTCTTTCCATTATGTCACACAGCTTCTCTGACACTAAAGTGCTTTAACAGAATTCTGTCTTTTAGAGAGAACATAGCCATATAATCTCATCTTTTAGAAAATTGCTAGATAATCAATCAGTAAACATCTAGAAGGGGAGGTTAGAATGACTTAAAAGCCAGCTGCCTCAGAAAGCACCGATTAAAAAAGGGCCATGATGAAAACTCATGTTACAGATACATAGACACCTAACAGGGTTGTAGATTTCCTTTTCTTTATCCTTTTTCTTATTTTTTATGAGAGAGACAGAGAGAGAGACAGAGGCAAAGAGAGACAGAGATAGAGAGATACAGAGAGAGACAGAGAGAAACGGGGTTGGGGGAGCAAGGACTAAAAGCGGGGAAATTGGAAAGGGAAAATACATTCTTTCTTTGGATCAGTCATAATTAGAAAGCAAAGGCTTTCTCCTACTGAATAAAAATCATGAAAGGCTAGAGAAAAGTCAGCAGGTTTTTTACACTAACATTCAGTCTTTTTGCCTTGAACTTTGGAAGCAGAACCAAAACCATGTATAAATTCTGAGAAGGGCTATTTGACTCCAAGATAGTTCTAGAGCAAGTAGGACCTCATCAAAACTGGTGAAAATCAAAATAGAGAAAAACATGACTGAGTAAATGTTAATGAGAAAAATATTTAAATGTGTAGGGAAGCTAGGTGGCAAAGTGACTAGAGCTCTGGACCTTGAGTAAAGAAGACCTGAGTTCAAATCCAGCCTCAGACATTTTAGTAGCTCTATAATCATGGGCAAGTCATTTAACCCTGTTTGCCTCAGTTGTTCATCTGTAAAATAAGCTGGAGAAGGAAATGACAAACCACTCCAGTATCTTTGCCAAGAAAATCCCATTGGGGTCACAGAAAGGCAGACATGACTGAAACAACTGAACAACCACAAAAATCTAAATATATGCTGTTAATAGTTATTTAAATCTTACTTAAAATTATATGTAACTTGAGTCCTAAAGCCCATTGGTTTGGGACTCTTTCCTCCATGGTGCCTATCAATGCCAGCTACAGAGAGGCTATATGACAGGCTTATCCAGCTTCAGGAAAGACAATGAACAATGCCAACTTCACTTCAGGTTGCTGAAGGGAGAATAAGACAATGGGAAAGCAGCCAATATTAGAGGAGCTAGCAGTCTCCCTCATGTCCCTATTCCCAGCTTGATGCAGTAGAGACTTTGGTGAATCTCCCTCTTGGGTGAGATCTGCAACTACTTCTTGTTTAAGCTAAGTTACTTTACTCCCATTAAGAGAGTTCCTTTACTCTTATTGTCTGGCATATATTCTCCTATATATACTTTCTTTGATTTCCATTTATCTGTCTACTTGGATAAATGGGTTTCTTTGCTCCTTGCTAAGTATGGTCATTTCAGAGTTGACATTTGGGGGCAACTAGGTGGTGCAGTAAGTAGAGCACCGGCCCTGGAGTCAGGAGGACCTGAGCTCAAATCTGGACTCAGACACTTGACACACTTACTAGCTGTGTGACCTTGGACAAGTCACTTAATCCCAATTGCCTTCCCTTCTCCCCTCCAAAAAAAAGCTAGAATCAACATTTCATGGGAAGGGAGTCAATCCTTGAATATAAATCTTGGGGTCCTCCTTTCTCCATTAATGAACAATGGTCAGAAGTTCAGCTCTAAACTAAAAACCATATCCCCTATACTAACAATATTTAAGGGAGCAGATAGATGTAATTCTAGCCCAGTGCCCCCTTTCTCTGAGGAAGGCAGAGTGGCCAAGCTCTTGGCCCCAACCTCCTGTCAGGAAATCAAGTCTGCCTTGGAGAAGTTTGTGAGGCAGGGGAGAGGGGAGAGAGAGAGACACTAGACATGTCTATTTTGTCTCCTTTCAAGCTATACAATACCTTCATGCTACATGTCAGGGACAGCCTTGTTACATATACATTGGCCATCATGCTTTGAGGTTTAACCCACTTCTTTATTAAACAGGAGAAAAAAGCATAACAATGTGAAAATATATTGTTCTGTATTTCTTCTGTAGCCCTTCCCTCAAGCTTCATGGGAATAATGAGATAGACAGTTTCCTGGGTAGACTGAGTTGGTGATATCAGCTATGTGAAGTATGGGGAGAAGAAAGCATGAGAACTTGAATCCACATGAAGTTTGGAGACTTTGTTGTTGGAGTGGCTGTTGTTGTTATTGTTCAGTCGATCAGTCATATCCGACTCTTCCTGACCCCATAGACCATAGCATGCCAGGCCCTTCTATCTTCCACTAGCTCCCAAAGTCTGTCCAAGTTCATGTCTATGACTTCCATGTCATATCTATCCTTCTCATCCTCTACCATCTCCTTCTCCTTTTGCCTTCAATCTTTCCCAATATCAGGGTCTTTTCCGTTGAATCCTGCCTTCTCATTATGTGGCCAAAGTATTTAAGCTTCAGCTTCAGTATTTGTACTTCCAATGAATAGTCTGAATAAATTTATTTAAATATTGCCTGATTTGATCTCCTTGCTATCCAAGGGACTATCAAAAGTCTTCTGCAGCACCAGAACTCAAAAAGCATAGATTCTTCAGGGCTCTGCTTTCCTTATAGCCCAGTTCTCACAGCTCTACATTGCTACTGGAAAAGCTATAGCTTTGACTATATGAACCTGTGTCAGAAAGATGATGTCTCTGCTTTTTAGTATGCTGCCCAGATTTGCCATAGCTTTCCTTCCAAGGAGCAAGTGTGTTTTAATTTCATGGCTGCAGTTGCCATCTGCAGTGATCTTTGAGCTCAAGAATATAAAATCTGACACCGCTTCCATTTCTTCTCCCTTTATTTGCCAGGAAGTGATGGGACCAGTTACTATGATTTTTTTTTTCATGTTAAGCCTCAATGCAGCTTTTATGCTCTCCTCTTTCACCTTCATCAAGAGGCTTCTTAATTCTTCTTCACTTTCTACCATCAGAGCGGAATTATCTACGTATCTGAAATTATTGGTATTTCTCTAGGCAACCTTAATTCCAGCTCTCAATTCATTCGACCTGGCATTTTGCATGATATACTCTGCATATAAGTTCAATAAATAGGGTGATAACATACTGCCTTATTGTACTCCTTTCCCAATTTTAAATCTGTCAGTTCTTCCATGTTTGGTTTTCGCTATTGCTTCTTGGCCCACATACATGTTCCTCAGGAAACAAGTAAGATGATCTGATATTCCCATCTCTTTGAGGTCTTTCCACATTTTGTTGTGAGCCACACAGTCAAAGGCCTTAATGTAATCAATGAAGCAGAAGTAGATATTTTTGTAGAACTCCTTTGCTTTCTCCATAATCTAGCAAATGTTGGCAATTTGGTCTCTAGTTCCAACCCAGAGGGAAAAGGCAAAGAGAGACAACAGAGACAGTTCAAGTGAGATTAGACATCCATTAAGGGCAGACAAGGCACCAGCAATCAGAGAGCAGCACCAATGGCAAGAACAGGCGGCAACAAAAGTCAAACAGCTGAGAGTATCTTCTCTCCTGCCCTCTTTTCTTATCTCCATCTGCTGAGATGGAAGTCTCTCCCTCACCCCCATGCCTCCACCCCAGGAGCTTTCTGTTCCAATTTGCAATAATGCCTTTTTGTTGGGAGGCTCAAGAGTACTTTCTCCATTGTTTTACTGATTATGACTATGAATGCCATGGAGGGGGGGGTGAGAAAATGGAAAGCAGTTCTGGGGATGTTGTATATTTAAAGAATTTATATTAAATTATATTATATTAATTATATTATATATGTAATTATATATAATATTAATTATATTAAATTTATATATAATATATTTATGTATTATATTTATAATATAATATATTATATATATTAAAAAATTTATATATATATATATATATATACACGGCAATATGTTTGACTGCACACGTATAACCTATATCAAGTTGTTTGCCTTCTCAAGTGGGGAGGAGGGGTTGGGAGGAAGGGAGGGAAAGAATTTGAAACCCAAAATTTTTAAAAATGAATGTTTAAAACATTTTACATGTAATTGGGTAAAAATTATATATATATATACATATATATATACATATATATATATTATATATATATATATATAAACTAAAACCCCACTCGTAGTTTGGGGGTCAAGAAGACCATATTAGGTACCATTTATCCTATATGTTTCCTAGCTCAATTCCCAAGGCAGAGTTTTGATATACCTCTGTCTGTCATCTTGTCTTGTCCATTGGACCTTGAGCCTATCTTTCATTTACTCAAAGTGTGGATCCCTGGGAGAGACGGAGCCTAGGGGTCCCTGAGGCTGAGAGACAAAAAGACACATAGATGAGACAGAGACAGAGAAAGAAACAGAGAGAGAGAGAGAGATAAAGAGATAGAGACAGAGATAGACAGAGACATGCAGAAGACCCAACTAGGCAGTGCAATGGATAGAGTACTAGCCCTGGAGTCGAGAAGACTTGAGTTCAAATTTGACCTCCAGATACTTACTGACTGTGTAATTCTGGGCAGGTCACTTAGTCAGGGCTTACCTCAGTTTCCTCAAATGTAAAGTGGAGATAGTAATAGAACCTAGCCACCGGGGTTATTGCATCAAATGAGATAATGTTTGTAAAGTGCTTACCACAGTGCCTAGCATATATATAATGTGTATATATGTGTATATGCATATAAACATATATATAAGCTATTATTATTATAATAAAGAGAGAAAGACGCACTTTACTCCCTGATCACTTTCTTACCAGCTTCCTGGCCGTGGAAATTGTAGACTCCTGTTGTCTCCTCCCCCGGCTCCTCACCCCCCAGTTTCTAGGTCTGGAATGATAATCAAATCATTATTGTCTACTCCTCTCTGGTTCCACTCACCATCCATATAACTTTCCAAACCAAAGTAACACTCCCTGACCAGCATTTCTCCATATGCCTTGTCTCTCCTTATTAGTAAGTGTGTTTCCTAAAAGACGGGGGCTGTCTTCACTTATATATTTGTATCTCCGGTGCTTGGCACACAGTAAGTACTTAATAATTGGATCTTAATTTATTAATTCATTAATAAATTCTATGGTGATATGTAGGGAACTTGGAAACTCATTATGGCGTGTGGAATCACTTTGTTACATAGACATACCTATATTTCATCCATGTTGTTTAGAAATAGGAGTTAGTGAATTATTTATCTATATTATAAACAATGACATTATAACAATAGTAACTCCCATTCCTAAAGCATCTCACAGTTCACAAAGCATGTTCCATACAATAACTCCAGGAGGAGGATAGTATAAGGGTGAACATCCCCATTTTGTAGACGAGGAGGCTTGAGAAATGGGCTGGTATGTCCAAAGTCCTCATACAGCCAGTTAGTGGCAGAGCTGAGACCAAAATCCTGACCATCTAACTCTAAGTTTAGTCTTCTTTCCGCCATGGTACATTGCGGTTTGGGGGACAAACACCACAGTGCTTACTAGCCGGTTTGTACCAATTTACCTGTGTCTTGTGAGTCTGCAGCTTTTATGTGTGAATGGAGAGTAGAGATAGAGGTTTAGCAAGAACGTGGAGATGCTAATAGAGAAGCAATCACATTGCTCAGAAAGAAAATCTCTAGGGACATGAAACAAGGGAGAGTCAGGGCAATTCCTCCCCTCCACCCACGGCCTGACAGCTGAACCCATGGCAGATGCCCAGTGCTCCAACCCAGACACTCATTCTGACAGTACTGACCATTGGCTGGATATACCTAGATGAACACAGTCCCTGCTCTCAGCCCACTTATATAGACTAGTGGGGGAGATAAGACTAGGACACAGCTCAGTGAGCTAGAGGATAATTGAATGAGCAATGGTTTTGGAATCAGAAAGCTATGTTTGACTCCCAGATCTGCTATGTGACTTTTCACAAACCTCTTAACCTCTCTGGTTATTGTAGAGGGATGATAACATTACAGACTCATAGGAATTTTCCAGATATCAAATGAAATAACAGATGTCAAGTACTTTCTAAACCATAAGTACTATGTTATATTTACATAGTACTTTGAGTACATAATATTCATTGTCTGTTGATAATAATAATAATATCATTATTATTAGATAAATGTAATATATCAAATGTTCATAGAAAAAGCCAAAAGTGGTCATTCACATACCTAGGATCAGAAATAGAGTTAGAACAGACCTTAAAGGACATCTAGCCCAACTTATTCATTTTACAAATGAGGAAATTTAGGACAAGGTCACACAGTTAAGTGGTAAAACCTGAATTTAACTCAGGTCTTCTGACTCCTGACTCAGCACTCTCTCATAATACCATTCATATCTGCTGATCAAGAATAATAAAGTAAAGAATAAAAATAAAGAATAAAAAAATAGTAAAATATTCTTTCTAGATTAGTTTCTTCTGATTTCCAAAGAGACTGGAAAGGATAAGCCATCTTTGCCTTTATTCCTCATAGTCCAGTTTCCAGACAGACTCCCTCTGCGTTATTCTTTTCCTCATATAGTCTCATTGGAAAATATCTCAAACATTCATGTCAGAGATGAAACTACATTGGCTTTGTGCCAGGAAATAAACAGTCCTAAGAATCAAGTGGAAGGCAAAGCATCTTCTCCACTGAGGTTTGGGAAATGAATTCCAAATGGTGTAGAACTTAAAACCAAAATGTTTGCCTTTCAGAGACAACTCGCTCCATGGCTGAAAGCTTCCCCAACCTCCAGGGACCACTTAAGGAATGACAGGCCTGAGTCTCTTACTGAGAACCATTGTCTCACCTTTCTTAGGAAGTGGAGAGGTTACAGCCAGAAGAGACTTGAGTTCCAAAAAAATAAATAAATAAACTTCTGCCTTCATCATGGATATTACTTTGGGTTGATCTCTTTCTGTCTCTCAGTGAAGCTCCCCAGGAATTAGGTGAAAGCTGAAGAAGGGCTCGTTCAACCAGGCAGATTAGCTCATGCCACATGTCTAGGGGCTTTGAGAAAGGAAGAAAGAAAAGTTGGGCTTTTTAACTTGGCCTCTCCTTGCGGCTGGGTTTTCATGGGAATTCATGTTTGACAGCAGGTAGATACGAGTGTACTCTGGGCACAGGGATGCGGAGGGTAGTTGGAGAATGTGAGAAAACCCAGAAGGAGGGCTCAGCTGCTGTTATAAAGCACTGGGAGGAGAGGCTGGAAAAAGCTAAGCAGGTTTTTTCTTTAAAAAAAAAGCCAGTGTTTTGGGATGTCCTGAATCTGCAAGTCTGAGTATCTAGTAAATGTAATCAGAACCAACTCTCAGCAAAACTGCCAACAAAAGCAGTTCATCACATCACTTTGCTGTTTACAAACTGCTTTTTTTTTCACAACAGCCCTGTGAGGCAGGTGGAGCAAATAGATCAATACAATCAGTATGTGTCAAAGGTAGATTCACTCAGGTAGTGCTGATGAGCGAGAGAGAGAGAGAGACAGACAGAGAGAGAGAGAGACAGACAGAGAGAGAGAGAGAGAGAACATGAGAGAATGTATGTGTGTGACAGAGAGAGAATGAGAGAGAATACGCAAGAAAGACAGAAAATGCAAGAGAATGCAAGAGAGGGAGAAAATTTGAAAGAGAAACAAAATTCAAGAGAATGTGAGAGAGAGAGAGAGAGAAACTGGACCCATGTTTTCATCAGCATGGGGAACTCCGATGTGAGGGAACTCCCTCTGCCAATATAGGTCATATAAATTACAGAGATGTGCGACGTATGGTCTTTTACAGTCTTAGAGAATTACCTAAAGCCATGAGAGATTGATTTGTCCAGGGTCACACAGTCAGTATGTGTCAGAGGCAGGAGTTGAACCTGAGTCTTCCTGGTTTTGAGACCAGTTCCCTAACTACCACATTAGTCTCTCTCTAATATAGCTATACCCATTTTACAGAGGAAAAAATAGAGGCTCAAGAATTCACATTTCTATAGTGTTTTGAGGGTTTACAAGTATTTTTATCACAATTCTATGAGTTATAATAGTATAAGTTTTATTGTCCCTACTTTGCAGATGAGGAAACTGAGGCTCAGAGAGGTAAAATAATTTGTCCAAAGTCCTATAGCTAATGAATATCAGAGCCAGAAATAGGGTCCAGGTCTCCTTACTCTCTACTTCAAGGTTCTTCTGTGATGTGACATTGGTGAATTTTTTCTTCTAATATCTTCCATCTCCCACCTTCAGAGGAACCCACTATGAAGCACCAAGCTCTCTGAATTCCCTATTGTTCCTACTGCTACCGGCAGAGGGCCGCTCCTTGTGGACAGAGGCAGCCGGGGGCGCAGTGGATAGAGTTTTAGGCTTGGCATTAGGGAGACCTGAGCTCAAATTTGACCTTAGAGGCTAACTAGCTGTATGACCCTGGGCAGACTACTTGTCTGAGCTTCCTCAGCTGTAAAATGGGGGTGATAACATCTCAGGGTTGTTATGAAGAACAAGGGAGATAATCTTTGTAAAGCACTCAGCCCACTGTCTGCCATGTAGTCGTAGGTGCTCTATAAATGCTTATTCTCTTCCTCGACAAAGCCTCGGCCCACGGTCTTTTGAACCCTTGTAAAATCACAGTCTTATAGATTCAGAGCTTGAAAGAAAACCCATCAGGTCCAAACCCCTCATTTCACAGAAAAGGAAACTGAGGCCCATAGAGGTTAAGTAACTTATTCAAGGTCACACAGTAAGAGCCAGAGCTAGAATTCAAATCCCCAAATCTTCTAATTCCAAACCCAGCTCTCTTCCCACTCTACCAAGGGTCTCCTTCCCATCATCACCAAAGCATCAGCTACAATCGGTTTTCTTGAGAAGAAATGAACCACTTTGCTATAGTCAGAAGGATGTATAAGGATACGAGCAATGAGAATTCGACAGAGAGTTAAGAAAAAGTTATGGAAGACATTTCTGACTACAGATTTGTGTTTCTCGATGTCCATTCATTTGGTTTCCTGGTTACAATTGGCTCCATCTCTTCTTGACAATCCAAAAAGTCCGTATTTTCTTCTTCATTAGACTGGTTTGTAGCACCGATGCGATGCTCATACGGTGGCTATGAATATGCTGGCATAGTTCTGAATCACAAAATATAAGAGTCTCCACATGGAAGATAGAACCAAAACACTCATTCAAACGCCATAAAGTCAAATGCATCACAGCAACAAAGAACTCTCCACGCATCAACAATGCAGGGGGCGCCGCCATCTCCAAGCCTTCCCTCTGTTAGGGCCTTCCCACAAACGAAGTCACAGCTAGCTGCTTGCTCCCTCTCTCCCAGCTCTGCCTGCTCTGACCAACTTCCTCTCAGCTCTGCTCCACTCCTTCCTGTTCCACCCATTCAGCAAGCTCCTCCCACCACAGGCTTCGTGTGACTCAAACACATGTGACTTAGGCTTCCATGTGACTTAAGCAGATCAATGAGTGGAAAAGATCTTCAAATTCCATTAACAATACATAAAAATGCATTAACAACACATGATTTTAGCCACTCTTCCTATGCCAAGGCCCAACCCCTAATTAAGGAATCCCATATAGCTTCTTAACAGTTGCAGTCACCACTTTTCTCTACCTCTGGTTCACAAGGGACTAAGAAACTTGGACTTTACCACTAAGAATCTAAGGAAAGGATACAGAAGCCAAAGGCAGATGACTCCTGACATCCCATAAAAGTCCTTGACCCCTTTATACAAGATTAGTTCCCGTTAACAAAACTAACATGAAGAAGCCCTTGTTCTGTTCTGATATTGACGATCTCTTTTTTTAAAATAAGGCATGAATCCTCCCTTTCCTGGTTCCTTGTTTGCCCACTGACATTATAGTAAGGATGAAAGATTGACTTCCTATATCCGAGCTATACCCTTGTACTTGCCCTTTAAGAGAGACAGAGACAGAGCAGGCAAACAGAAAAAAAAAAAAAGATGAGAAATTCAGAGGAGATAGGCTACACAAAAGTTTTCTGGGAAGGAAGTCTGTCCATCTGTGAAAGCTTTCCAGGGACCTACATGGCCCCTGAGGAATTAGCAAACAGAAACAATGGTCAAGTGGCCCGCAGTTCCTGCCCCAAGGTGGGAGCTAGCTACAAGATAGCAACAGTGAAGCAACAACAGCAAAGTAAGCAGAAGAGTTCCTTGGCCAATCATCCTGGATCATCTCAACATCCAGAAACTTCCTCATGCTCTGGATCTTCCTGTAGGTTAGAGCCAGAATGAAGAAACAGAAAGGGATTGAGACATAATGTGAAGGATCCTGCCCTTCCCTGGTATCTTCAGTAATGTGAACTGTGCAGGTCCAAGGGAGAGGATTTCTTGATAACCCCTAACCCTCCATACCATGGTAACATTATCAGTCTGTAGATTCCTTATATTTTCTTCTGTTTTTATTTTTTTTTAAACCTTTAAACTTTAATATTTCTTTTTATCTCATGAAATCATTGTATTCTATCTACTGCATTTTACTTTTCAAGGAGCACACAACTTGAGTACCAGTGTGATCTTGGGAAAGTCACTTCTTTGTAATTCCTTTTCATCTCCTAGCAAATGATGGGCTTGGACAGGGTATATATTTTGTATATGCATACGAGTGTGTATATTTTTACCATAGAATATAAACACCTTAAAGGCAGGGAGCACTTTATTTTCGTCCTTGTATTCCCCCAGGCCTAACACACTACCTGGCACATAGTAGGCCCTTGATTGGTTCACTGATCAGTGATCTTCCAGGTCCCTCCCAGCTCTAAGTCCTATGAGCCAAATAACACTACAGGAAAGTCTCATACAATGCAACCCCAACTAATGTCACAAGATCTTAGCTCCCAGATGGGACCTCATAGGTCATCAATCCTACCAGCCACAGAATCACAGAATTTTAGAGCTGAAAGAGATCTCAGTGTCCATGTAGTCCAATGAATATGCAGAAGAATCCCTTCTTTAACCTACTAGATAATTGGTTATACAGACTCTCCTTGAAGACTTCTACTGAAGAGGAATCCACTATTTCCCAAGCAGCCCATTGCTCTTTGCAAAAGCTTTCATTTTTAGTATAATGAATTTTTCCTTACAAGGAGTCAAAACCTGCTCCTCTTTGGCTGCTCCCCATTGTTCCTTGTTCTTTTTTCAGGAAGTATAATAAGTCTAATCCCTCTTCCATATCACAGCCCTTAAGTAACTGAGAGACAATCAATATGTGCTCACTTGAGTCTGGTCCTCTCCAGGATAAACATCCTCAGTCGCTTTTGCCAATCATGGTATGCTCTGGTCTCCTATGCCCTCATCACTCTAATTATTCTGCTCTGGGCACATGCCAATTTGTCAATAGGAATGGAAATAGAGACTAAAGCTGGAGTTTTATCAGTGTCAGAGAACTGAGAAATTTCCCTCTACTAGTGAAGGTCAGCATTTTCTCTGCAACTTATAGTCTTAAAGAATAGTCTAGAGAACTAAGGAGTTAAATGACTTACCCAGAGTCAAACAGCCAGCATATGTCTGAGGCAGGACTTAAATGAAAGTCTTCATGAGTCTGAGGCCAGTTCTCTATTTACTATCTCATATTGCCTAAACTGGGCTGCACAGAACTGAATAAAATATCCAGAAGTGGTTTGCAAGGCAAAGTACATTGGGTCCAGGAGTATGCTAATAAATGCTTAACAACTGACTCTCGTGAAGTACATGACACACTTTTAAGATTTAGAGCCTTTTAAGACACTGGTCTTTGGGTCATGTGCCAAATGATGTCAAGGCTGAATTTTGTGACATCATGGCATTCTCTAATGAATAAATGACTTTATTTTTAAAAGATATGAATGACCTAGTCATCAGATTTATTGATGGCACAAAGCTAGGTGGGAGAGCAAGCATGTTAAACGACAGAGTTAGGATCCGAAAATGTTCTGCACCAAGTTGGAAATCTTGAAAATTAAAGAAGAGAGTAATAAAAGTGAAAGTAAGAAAACCATTAAACTAATAAATAACACTAGGAGCTAGTTTTATGAAAAAAACAATAGTTAACTTGATTTTTAAAAAAGAAGAAAACCAAATTGGCAGTATCAAAAATGAAAAGGGTGAATCACCAAAAGTGAAGAGGAAATTAATGCAATTATTAGCATAGCAGCTATTTTAACCAATTATATTCCAATAAATTTAATAATCTAAGCAAAATGGATGAATATTTGCAAAAAAATATAAATTGCCCAGATTAACAAAAGATTAACGGATTCTGACCAGTTCAAGTAATATAAGATTAAATTGCTCAGGGAACAATAAATGACTTTAGTTTTATACTTGAGCTCAGAAAATCCACTGCATGTGTAAAGAATGTGAGAAGTATACCTAAACAACATTTAGTATGGGAAAAGATCTGGGATTTGGATGCATTCTGTTTGAGTCCACGGAATAATGTCAACCAAGAAAGCTAGCACTGTCTTAGGCCACATTAAGAGAAGTCGATCAATCAATTGATAAAAATTTATCCGGTACCTATTATGTGCAAGACACTTTGCTAAGTGCTGTGGCTACAAAAAAAAAAAGCAAAAGACAGTCGCTGCCTTTAAGGAGCTTACAATCTAATGGTGGAGGCGACATACAAATACATATCATCAATTTCTGTCATAGAATTTTAGAGCTGCAAGAGATAACAATGAACTGCCCTAATATTTTAGCCTCAGAAGCATTCACTCCACTCAACATCTATCTGCTTACTATCCCATTTATAACATTGTTCCTACTGAACTCACCGTACTCTGTCATGTTGTTGTAATTATTGCCATAATTCCACATAACTAATTAAGACATTTGCTAAAATGAGCCTCCAATTCACATGGAGCCTATTTTGAAAGTACAAGTGAAAAAAGCAAAGTATTCTCATCTAAAACCATTTTACTCCCTTCACTCATTATTTTGAATTTTCATGGGATTTTTCCTCCATAAAAGCAGCCCATCTTAGACATATGTCCTAATATTGTGTAGTAGGTTACTGTTTAAAAAAAAAAAACTTTTCTTCAATATTTTTAAGGAAGTTTATTTTTAATTAATGAAACTTTTGTTCAACTTTTAAAAATTCCTTCAAGATTTTAAAATACTTGTGCTTTTAAGTATAATACTTCTAATCCAAGGTTTCATCATCTTAACGTACTGTGACTGAAAAAAAAAAGTCTTCACCTGGTATCGAATCACCTCACCTGGTTATGACTCTTTCTACACTTGGCTAGGATGATACTTGGGGAACAGCTATGCAGTCCCTCTCCAGTTCCACACTCAACACTTTTCCAGCTCTATAGGAACACTCAGAGCTTTCATTCTTCTGGATAGCCTTCAAGACTCAAGGTCAAAAGAGAGAGACATGTCTATAATAATGTAAATGAAAGGAATACTAAAAGGAATCCAAACTATGAGTAATTGTAATAACCAATTTTGGTCCCAGGGAACAGATAATAAAACATGCCTTCCTCCCCTTGGCAGAGAGGTGGGGTAACTATGGGGGCAAAATGTCAAATACATTGTCAGATGAGATCACTGCTTTTGTCCAAATGTTCTCTTTTGTTGTTTTTACAAGAGAAGGTTCCATGGGGCAGCAGAGGGCATACTAATAAATGACTATAAAAAAAGAAAAATAAATTAATAAAAATTTTTGTTGTTGTTAAAAAGCCTAAGGTCACCATCGTACCACAACGAGTCATTGAAGAAAGACTTTAGTGGCAGAGTTTTTTAAATGAAATTTAAATTTCATTTAGTTCGAATGAGGCTATCTTATTAGCTTGTTTTAAACTGAATGGGTCCTTAAAAATTTATTACCTAATTTTATCGTTTAATTCCTGAATAAAATGTCTCTCTTTGTTTGGAAAACTGCAAGGTTGATGATGCTAGTGATTTTTTTTTACATACAAGGAAATTTTGTATGTGAGGAAACTGAACTACAGAAAGTTAGAGTGATCTCCCTGAGGTCATGTAGCTAGTAAGTGACAGAGCTGAGACTCGAACCTAGGTCTTTCACCTCAAATCCAGTGCTCCTTCTACTCCCCTGCACCATGGTAGTCTTCAATTACTATCTAGTAGCAAAAATTATAAGTTTTCTTTTAAAAAGAAAGGAAGAATTTCAATGTGAAAATAAAGGAAAAAAAGTTATGAAGAGGTAGAAGAGAAACCTTTCTTATGTGAGGATGTTGGAGGGTGAACAAATATGAAAGATATGAGCGTCTTCCCAGAGAGGAGGGGGCTAAACCCTCTGAGAAAGAAATAACTACTTGCTCTCCCAGGAATGATGTTATAGCTTCACAAGGGCTGTCAGATGAGAGATCACACAGTTAGAAGAAGAAGCTAAGAGAACCAATGGTTAGTATCTCCCCACTGAAAGGCATTTAGGCAGGTATTTGTAGAGCTGATAACAACAGAAGAGAAAACTACCATCTTCCCAGACTATGTATTCAAAATGAGATAGAGAACCTCCCAGGAATTTTCAAACTAAATGACTACTATCTATTTCTGGTTATTCATATGAGTACAAATAATAATGTCTAAAGGAATCTAGAAAATGTTGATACAGATTATGAAGTCTTGCGCAAGAGACTACAGACTTTGGGAGAATAGGTGGTGTTTTCATCACTTTTCAAAGGCAAAATGTAGGAAGTCAAGAGCTAGTTAAAAAGAAAACAGAAGGGCAGCTAAGTGGCACAGTGAGTAGAGCACTGGCCCTGGAGTCAGGAGGATCTGAGTTCGAATGCGGCCTCAGACACTTGACATAGTTACTAGCTGTGTGACCTTGGGGAAACCACTTAACGCCAATTGCCCTGCCCTCCCCCCGCCCCCAACAAAAAGAGAGCAGAATTTTGAAGACTGAAAGAGACATAGTTTCTAGGTGTGTGAGGTAAATAAAATGTGAAGACTTCACAGGGAAGATATATATAAATATATATGTGTATCTATACTAAGAAATGTTTAAAAGTCAAGAAATAGGGAAGTAAAAAGAAAATCTGAGGCTGTGAGATTCTGATGGCTCAGCCTCTGGGAAAGTTTACCTTGAAACTTTTTGTTCTTTCTTCTGGTTCTGGTTTAAAGATTTGCTCAGTAAGAACAGGGTCATAATGACCTGATTTTCTCTACTGTAAAGAATGGAGAGGGTCTCCCCTGCCCCTTATCCTATTCTCCTTCTTTAGATTTATAGATGTCACTTCAGTTGTAATCATTAACTAAGGGAAGGGGAACTGGAGTTTCTGTGCCTCAATTTCCCGGTTCTTTGTCTAGCTTTTGTGCTCAGATTGTAAGCCCACCTTCCAGCCAATGGTAAGAAGGGTCAGAGGTGGGCAGGAATTCTCTTGGGTTAGGTATAATTATGAGTGCTTTGCCCTTTGTAAAGCGCCTTCCTTGCTGGATTTGTTCTAGTGGAGGATGCCCGATTCTCAAGAATTGAATAAAATTTATTTCTGTTCCCACCCTGAGATGGCTCCTTATTAACTTTTAATTGATGAGGGTCTTACATCCCACACATAGGTGATAAATAATTTTATCAATAATGCCGGCATGATCATTTAGCTCTCTCCCTTGGATGAAAGATGACTCATGGTGGTGGGCTCAAAGTTTACATGTGCTTGGAAGGGGGGGTATTCCTGGGGGTGGGGGGACAATCAACTCTGGCTGACAATTAATGAGAGAATGAATATTATAATGAGGTGGGCTTATTTCACTGAAAGTCTTGCTGTACGTGACACTGAGCACCCAAATCCTGGTCAAAGAGATTTATCAATTTCCATTATCACCTGTCTGACAAAAGGGAGAGTCCACATTTTCCAAGACCTATCTGAATAAACACAATGAGGAAGAATCCACCCATTCACCTAAACTTAGAATTTCTTTATCGTCTTTGATTAGATCTTAGCTTTCCTGGCTGGTTAAGTCTTTACCCAAGATTTCCCACACTGGTTGATTTCTGGTTGAGGAAGTAAAAGGGGGAAAACCTTACTCCTAATTCAATAATTAGTTATTAATATATGAAATAAATATGAAATATATATGAAATATATCATA
>CM053625.1:43924941-43952928 GCA_028646595.1 Phalanger gymnotis | reverse complement strand
GATATTTAGTAGGAAGCTGATACCCAAGATTAGTAGGAAGATAAAAAGAAAGCATCTTTAATGAATTCAAATCAATAGACCCAAATGAACACCCCAGGGTATTAAAAGAAGTGGCAGATATGATTTCTGAGCCAGCATCAGTGATTTTTTAAAGATTATGGAGAAAAAGAAAAGTGCTGCAGGATTGAAGAAGGATAATTATCTAGATTTTAAAAATAAAGAGAAAAGGGATAGAAAATGAAAGACTAGGAAGTTTTACTTCAATTCCTGGTAAATTTCTAGAGCATGGATTTTTAATCTTTCTTTGAATCATGGGCCTCTGGAGATCTAATGAAGTCTACAGACTGTCTCAGAATGCATTTAAATACATAACATAAAATATATTGGGTCATAAAGGAAAACAATTATATTTAAACACAGTTTATCAAAATATTTTTCAAAACAAATTCATGGACCCCAAGAACCCCCATTTCTAGAACATTAGGTGTTCCAAAAGTTTTAGTGACATTTCACACTGTGATAGATTAACTATCTTAAATAACTTTAATAGCATAAACTAGGGGTGGGGAACCTGTGGCCTTGAGGCCACATGTGGCCCTCTGGTCCTCGGCCCTTTGACTGAGTCCAAGTTTTACAGAACAAATCCTTTTATTGAAGGGATTTGTTCTGTGAAGTTTGGATTCAGTCAAAGGGTCACGCTTGAGGACCTAGAGGGCCACAGGTTCCCCACCTCCGGCTTAAGACTTCACTAAGACTTTGGGACACTGTGTATAAGCAAAGAGGTGGTTAATGGACATGGTGTGGGGGGGAGCGGTGAGCGCAAAGAACCGGCGAGGCTTCATCAAAAACAGGTCATGCCAAAACTAACCTAATTTTCTGACACAGTAGTGAAACATGTGAAGTCTTAACAACTTGGGTTCAAAAAATCAACTTCAGGAATTCAAAATGGGAAAGGTGTAGCTAGACAGCAGCTCAGCTAAAAAGAACTCCATGTTATTCAATATGAATCAGCAGTATGCTTTGACAATCAGCTAATGTGATCTCAGTTTGCATTAAGAAAGGTTATCAATAAGTAATCAATAAACAAGCATCTATTAAACACCTGTTTTGTACCAAGCACTGTACTAATCTCTAGGGATACAGATACAAAAAAAAATATGCAATTCCCTTCTCTCAAGAAGCTTACTATGTATCAGGAGAGACAACATATACATGTATAGGGGTATACAGAATAAGCATACGCAGAAAATACAAAATAAATACAAGTTAGCTAAATACAAGGCAGCTAGGAAGAGGAGGCACTAAGAGTAGGAGATAATCAGGAAAGGTTTCACGTAAAGGGTGGTGCTTAAACTGAGTATTGAGCTATTCTATGAGGTGGAGTTCTGAAAAGAGCACATTTGCTTAATGGGGGATAGCAGATGTAAAGGCAAAGAGATGAGAGAGTAGATGTCATGCATATGGAACAGAGAGAAGGCTAGTTTGGCTCAAATGGGAAGGGAGAAACGTAAAATGAGTCTGGAAAGGGGAGAGCCAGCTTGTAAAGAATTTTTAAAAACCAAATTGAGAATTTGACATTTTGTAGTAGAGTTATTGGGGAGCCAATGAAGTTTATTGAGTAGGTGTTTGACATGGTCAGATCCACACTTAGGGAAAATCACCTTGGCAATTATATGGAGAACAGATTGGAAGAAGGAGACCTAATAGGAAGGCATTGCAATAATTTAGGTGAGATGTGATGAGCGGCTGGTATGAAGTGGTGGCTGTGTGATACGAGAGATATCACAGAGGGAGTGATAGAAAGTTTTGACAACTGATTAGAAATGTAGGATGACATAGAGAGAGAATCCAAGGATAACATATAAGTTATAAACCTAAGAGACTGAAAGAATAATGCTGTTGTTTGTAGAAGTTCAAAAGAGGGATGAATTCAGGGGGAAAGATGAGTTTGTTCTGAGCATGTTGAGTCAAGGATGTCTTTGAGAGCTCCATTTGAAATGTCTAAAAGGCAGCGGCTTAGATATTACTGAAGCTCACGAAAGAGACTAGGGCTAGATATCTATATCTTTGAAGTATCTGCACAGAGATGATAAATAAACCCATAAGAGCTGATAAAATCACCAAAAAAGTTCAGGGAGAGAAAAGAAGACATCTCAGGACAAGCTTCAAGGAATAGATACAGTAGGGAGAGGAATGTGAATGATGAGCTAGCAACATTACATTTCCTCTTGCCTGGAATGCTCTCTCTCTTAACTCTTGTCTCTTAGAATCCCTAGCTTCCTCCAAGATTCAGTTCAAATTCTACCTTCTGCAGGAGGTCTTTCCCAACCTACCTCCTGCCCAAGATTTTAGTACTGCCCCCTCTAAAGTTATCTTTTATCTACTCTGTACAAATCTTTTTGCATCTTCTTTGAATCCCCAGTGACTAGCACAGTGCCTGGCACATGTGGTAATAGGCACTTAATAAATGCTTGTGGATTGACTGAAAGAGAAAAAAGGAAAAAAGACTGAGAAAGATTGGTCAGACAGGTAGGAAGATAACCAGAAAAGGGTATTATCACAGAGAAAAAAAAGGGAGAGGAAAGAGTATCTGGGAAAGAGGGTATCCAAAGGCTGCAGAGAGAGGTCCAGAAGCATAAAGACTGAGAAAAGTTGATTGGATTTGACAATCAAGAGATCATTGGTAACTCAGGGAGAAAGAGGTTTGTTTTGAGCAAAGAGGTCAGAAGCTATAGTGCAAGAGTTGATGAGTGAAAAGATATGAAGTGGAAGAAATGAATAGCATAGCATTTTCTGTTGAGAAAGAGAGCAGAGATATAGAATTATAGGGCCTAATAAAGTCTTTTTTCAGGAATGGAGGAGACTGGAAAAATTTGAAGACAGTAGGGAAAGAACCAGTGAAAAGGAAGAAATTGCAGATTATGGAAGGGGGAATGATTAAGAGTACAATCTGTTGAAAAAGATAGAAGGAAATGGGATTAAGGGAACATGTAGAGGAGTTGGCCTTGGGAAAGAAGAAACCGCCTTATTATCATTGTCTCAACTAAGGAAGTGATAGTTCCACTATATTCAACCTCATCGAACAACATCTGGAGTACTGTATTAATACTGGGTACCACAGAGATAACGGCTTCTTGAGATTATGCCATATAAGGACCAGCTGAAAGAAATGGGATGTTTAGCCTGGAGAAAAGATGACTTAGGAAGGATATACGGTAATACAGTTAAGTGGATTTTAAATTGGTTGAATGTGTGAATCCAAAAGTAAGCATTACTGAATCATGGTCTAACGGGGGAGACAACATACAAATAACTGTACAAACAGGATATCTAGCAGTTATATTGGAGGTAGTCTTAGATGGAAGGCATAAAATGAAGGAGTGGGAAAGGCTTTTAACAAAAGGTGGAACTTTGGCTGAGACTTAAAGGAAGCTTAGGAAACCTGGAGGAGATGAAGAGGGAAAGAGCAGTAGGCATGGGGGACAGCTGGTGAAAATTCTCAGAGCTGAGAGATGGAGAGATGGAGTGCAAGCAGCAGCAAGGAGGCCAGTATAGTAATAATAATGATAATGACTAACGTTTATATAGTGCTTACTATGTGCCAGTAAGCACCGTATTACTTACTAAACTTATTATGCATACCGTAAATACAGCATTTCCTGCATTAAGTGCTTTGCAGTTATCATCTGATTTGATTCTGAGCTAGACAGAAATATATCTAAAAAAGTCCTGAAGCCCCTAGTGGATTGCAAAGTCAGTGTCAGTCGAGAATGTGATATAGCAACTAAAAAAGAGGCTATGCTAGAAGAGTTTCACGTTCCAGGACTAAGCAAGTGATAGTACTATTCTGTGTTGATCAGACTCTATCCTGATCAGAACACATCAAAGGTATTGTTTTCAATTCTGGGTACCAGAAATAGAAAGGTCAGTGACAAATTATTAAGCACCCAGAAAATAGTAAAGGGACTCAATATCATGCTATACGAGGATCAATCAGTTGTAGGAACTGGAGGAGTTTTGATTAGAGAAGGGAAGACTTAAGGGGGACACGGGGACTTGGACAAGCTGTCAAGTCGAAGAAAGTTTACAATTGTCTTATTTGGCCCCAAGAGGGCAGAAATAGAAGCAGTGGATAGGGATAGCAGAAGGACAGATAACAGCTTTCAATAGTGGAATGGGTTAGCTGCCTTTGGAGGTAGTGGAACCTAGAGCAGCAGCTCCCTCCTCTTCCCCTGCCCTGTTTCCCAGGTTCTCTCACTAGGAGAAGAGGAAAAAAATGGATTATAAAGGGCTCAAGGGGAAAGTATTAACTAATATGGAGAAGTGGAGATTCTACAATGCACAAGAGAGCCAGACCTAGAAGGAAAATAGTAGAGAAGATTGGGCAAAAACAACCCATTTCCTTATGCCCCCTGAATTTCTTCTGATCACTTTCTAGCAGCTCTTGCTGTATGTCTTCAAGGCTAGATGACCCTTCGTTGGGGATATTTCACAGGGGATGTTTATTCTGTATGGGTTAGACTAGAGGGCCCCTGATGAGGGTCCTTCCCACTCTGAGATTCTGTTATTCTCTCCAGGTACTGTGAGGTTACCCACCCCAGAGAGAAAACCACAAAGAGACCAGTTCAACACTTTAATTTTCATTTAACCTGGGTCACTGACCTGATAGTTAAACAGTTTTAGACAGAATCAGGCCCTTAGACTAAGAAGCCAAGAGCCTCTTGAAAACAATAAGTAAGATTAAAGAACCCCCTCTGTCACGGTCATTAACCATGTAACTTAAGTGATCATTAGCCACTGTACCTTAAGTGTCTCAACAGTCTTCTTATTCCGAGAATTAACACTCTAGGTCACTGCCTCATTACACAGTTTATACATCATGGAATGGGTTCTGGGTTCCTACCTCTTTGCCTACAAATGGAACTCAGGGGCATCAGTAATGCAGGGTCTTGCCAAAGCACTAGAGGGTGGACCCAGAAATAAACAATCTATGATGCAGTTGGAAAAGTGCTGAACGTGGAGTCAAAGGACCCAAGTTCAAGTTCTGCCTCTATTACTTATGACCTATATGACCTTGGCCAAGATCTCAGTTTCTTCACCTATAAAATGAGAAGATTGTATATGACCTAAATATCTCTTCCAGCTCTAATTCTATGACCCTATCAGTTCACTGGTGAGGAAGGCCTTGTCTTTCATCAGCCATTCACTTCAAAAGAGAAAGGTTCAGTCCTCACCTTCATAACAAAGAGGGCACCTTAATCATAGCAAATCTACGGAATAAATCAATAGTCTCGTTTGCAGCAGGTAAATGTCCTCAATTAGACACATTATAATGAGGTGTTCGCTTGGAACCTCCTCCCCGACAAAAGATTATCGGAGATGAGCAGCTTCCTGGACTCAAAAGCAGAAAAAAAAAAAGAAAAAAAAAACAAACATACATTCACCCTTCACCATTTCACATACAGGCATCACAATCCTCCCCATCGCACACTCCTCGAAGGACAAACCTCTTTTGTTATACACAGTAATCTTATGACATAGGCAGGGTAGTTTTTATCAACACCAATTTCTAAGTGAAGGAACTGAGTCACAGAACATCCCTGAAAGGCTACAAGTAGAGGCAGTCCAGAACAGGACAGGCCCAGGATGGAGGGTGTGTCAGAGAGGTGTGACTGACAGATGTTTGTTCAGACAAGATGTCTTCACCAAGGAGCTGGCTAATGGGAGGGATATCAGGAATCTAAAAGGTGCCAAGGTCAGCAGCAAAACGGAACAGCATTGGCAAGATGCTGAATGTGAGGAAGAAGGCCAAAATCCGTGTTCAGAGATGTAAGTTAAGCAGGAATAGGATCATAGATTTGAAGCTAAATGGGAGAAAAAAATACCATCTAGCCAAGTGTCTCATTAGGTGTCTCAACAATCTTCTTATTCTGAGAATTAACACTCTAGGTCACCGCCTCATTGCACAGTTTATACATCATGGAATAGATTCTGGGTTCCTACCTCTTTGCCTGCATTTTACAAATGAGGAAAATAAGGCCCAGAAGTTTTGGTTACTTGTCCAGGGCCACAAAGATAGTCAATGAGAAGACCTAGGCAAATGGGCATGAGCCCACAGTCAGGGGATGACTTCTACAGATACAGACCAGGCAGGAGGGTCTAAGCAAGGCATGCAGAAAGAAATCTGCATTAAATAATCTAGAGCAGATAATAATGGACTTGGAAACAGATGGCCTGACTCCAGCCCTGTCTCTGACAGAGCACTCAGCCTTGTAGCTCTCTAAATTACTTGTCATGTAATATTATGTATGAGAGTCTTATGTGCTTATATGCCCTTATTAGACTGTGAGTACAAGAGAGTAGGGTCTCATCTAATAGTCATTCCTTCCCCAAAACCTAGACCTGGCATTCTAGAATCAATCAATCAACAAAGCATTTATTAAGCCCTTAGTATGTGCCAAGCTCTATGTAGTCACTGGGGTTATATATAAAGAAGGACAAAAACAACTCTTGCCCTAGGAGAGCTTACTTTCTAATGGGGGAAACAAACAGGAAAATAACTAGGTACATACAAAGTACATGCAAAGTAAATAGGAGGTTAGCTTAGAGGGGAAAGTACTGGCAGGGAAGGGGACAGGGAAGTGCCTTCAATAGGAGATGGCATTTGAGCTGAGACTTGAAGGAATCCAGGAAAACTAAGAGACAGGTGAGGAGGAAGAGTATTCCAGGCATGGGGGACAGCTGGTGCAAATAGATACAGATGGCAAATGGCATATTGTATTCAAAGAATGCAAGTAAGAGATGGATAGTAAAATGAGTGGAGAGGAGTAGAATGTAAGGAAGGTAGAAAGAAATCAGGTTATGTTATGAGGAACTTTGAAGGGCAAACAGAGAACTTTATATTTGATCATGAAAGTAACAGGGAGACACTGAAGATCAAAGAGCAGAAGGGTGGCATGGTCAAGCCTACATTTTAGGAAAATCATCTTGAGAACTGAGTTCAGGATGGATTAGAGCAGGTAAAGACTTGAGGCTGGGAGACCAAGTAGAAAGTTATTACAATGATTCCAGGCAAGAGGTGACAAAGACCTTAACTAGTCTTATAGCCATATGAGTGGAAGTTGTTGTTGTTGCTGTTGAGTCGTTTTAGTCATGTCTGCTTCTTCATGACTCCATTTGGGGTTTTCTTGGCAAAGATGCTGGAGTGGTTTGCCATTTCCTTCTCCAGCTCATTTGACAGATGAGGAAACTGAGGAATCAAGTGACCCGCCCAGGCTCACACAGCTGATAAGTATCTGAGTCCAAATTTTAACTCAAGAAGTTGAGTTTTCAGACTTCAGGCCTGGCATTCTATCCACTGCACCATCTAGCTGCCCATATGAGTGGAAAGAAGGTCATATAAAAGAGAAATTGTGAAAGTAGAACTGACAAAATCTGGCAATAGATTAGATATGTGGGGTAAGCATGAGTAAAAAACCAAGGATGAGTCCAAGGTTATGTCTGAGCCTTGGTGACTGGGAGAATTATACTGCCCTTGGCAGAAACAGGGAAGTTTGGGATAGAGGAGTACTGGGGATGGGGAGGAAGATGAGTTCAGTTTTGGAGATAGTGAGTTTATGGCGTCTATGGGATATCCAGATCAAGGTGCCTAAAAGGTACTTGGTGATGTGGGACTGATGTTCAGGAGAGAGACAGACTGGATATAGAGATCCAGGGACCATCTATATAGAGATGGTAATTGATCATGATGGGATTATTAAGATTATAAATTATTATTAATAATCTCATGATGAGATTTTTAAGATAAAGCAGAAAGAGAAGAGGGCCCGGGGGAGAGTCTTG
Source organism: Phalanger gymnotis (assembly GCA_028646595.1). Classification (NCBI taxonomy): domain Eukaryota; kingdom Metazoa; phylum Chordata; class Mammalia; order Diprotodontia; family Phalangeridae; genus Phalanger; species Phalanger gymnotis. The sequence goes on along the minus strand of CM053625.1, from coordinate 43,945,086 downwards.
GGGAATACCTAGAGTTAGTGGGTGTGACACAAAGGAGGAACTAGCAAAGAAGACTGAGAAGGAACAGTTGGATAAGAAGGATGTGACCCAGGAGAGAGCAGTGTCAAGAAAACCTAGACATAAGAGAGTATTACTGCAGAGAAATCAAGAAGACTGAGCACTGAGAGAAGGTGGCTAAATTTTGGAATTTAAAATATCATTGGTGACTTTGGAGCGGGCAGTTTCAGTCGAATGATGAGGTCAGAAGTCAGACTGCAGAGAGTTTAAAAGAGAATGAAAGGAAAAGAGTAGGCAGTTAATGCAGGTGGTTTTCTTAAGGAATTTAACCAAGAAGGAGAAGAGAGATGTGAAGTAAGAGCTAGCATGGATGGCATGATCAAGCACACGGTTGGGTCTTCTTTTGTTTTGTTTTTTTTAAGGATAGGGGCAACATAGGCATGTTTTTAGGCAGCTACAAAGGAGCCAATAGATAGGGAGAGATTGAAAATAAGCAAGTAGGGATGATAGAGAGGAGAATCCACTGGAAAAGATAGAAGTACAAAAGATCAAGGGCAAATGTCAAGAGATTTCTCTTAGTGAACAGAGGGGTCACCTATTCATCAGAGACTAGAGTGAAGGAAGAGATAGTGGGAGAAGAAATCTGATGGTTGTGAGAGGGAGATGGAGAAGAGGGAGCTCTAAAATGACAGCTTCAATTCTTTCAGGGAAGCATGAGGTGAGATCTTTAGTAAAGAGAGTGAGGTGAGGAAGTGATGTGGGAGGCTTGAGGAGAGACAAGGTTTGGAATAGCTTCTATTTTAAGTAGAATAGTGAATGAATTAAGGAGGAGTAGAATAATTGCCTTGCTATGGTGAAAGCCCAGTTGAAATTATTATAGGTATTGAAGAAATGTTTGTTGTTGTTGGACAGGACAATAAGACATGAAAGAGCAGCAAAAATGGATCATTACTATTGGTTGTAGGACCAAGTTTTTTGTCCTCTTGCCTGTTTTTGAGGTGCCTTCTTGATATTGTCCTTACACAGATGAGAGCAGGTATGTACTCCCCAGAGTCAGTCACTCAATCAGCAAGCATTTGTTAAGCACTTACTGTGTACCAGGCACCATGCTAAACTCTAAAGATACAAGGAAAGGCAAAAACACAAGCTCCACTTGTCCTCGAGTAGCTCACAGTATAATGAAAGAGACAACATGTAAACAGTTAGGCACATAAAAGATATATAAAGAGTGGATGGAAGGTGATCTCAAAGGGAAGGCACCAAGTTGGTGATTGGTGGGTGAAGAGAAACAGGAAAGGCCTTATGCAGAAGGTGGGATTTGAGTTGAGGCTTAAAAGAAGCCAGAAAACCTAGCTTGGAGAACACCCATAGGTGCTTTTAGCTACTACTCTAAATGAAGAAGCAAACAGGCAGATGGAGAGATGGGCCTTGGAGCAGCTCCCCAATTTTCACACAGAAAAGTGATTCATCCAGGAATCTACAAGAAATCAAATAATCTCACCTTTGGTGCCAAGACCCAGGTCTCTCACCCTTCACCTCTGTGCTACTCTCTACCTCCTATATATCACCCTCTTGAAGAAAAGATCCAATGGGTCCCATGGGGACAGACATGGCTGAAAGATAGAAATCTCCTGGGTGTTCTTTCTCAGGATGTAGTGAAGTAAACTATATAGCAGACAGATGAGAAGGAGAGAATAGCATTCAGCCATCTTCCAGTCCCCATCCAAGCCTGAAGTACTACATCTAGGTCAGGAAGACAAAATGATCGGCATAAAAAGAGAAGAGAGTAACAGAACTCAGAAGAGCGACACAGTGTCTGTTTACATCTATCCATTTATTCCCAGGAACTGATGCTTCTGAGCACCCAAATGAGAGCACCACTATAATTTAAGTCACCCTTTTCAGATGTCAGTTAGATTGATCATTGTTTTGAAGTGTTTTTTTATCAGTGTGTTTTTAAATAGATCTTTATGTGGTTTATTTTATTCCTTAACACTTTTCCTTACAACAGTACCCCCAAAAAATCTCTTTACAAATGCAATCAGATTTTTATTTATCTTCTGCCTATCTGACTTCTTGCCTCCCTATCTGACATTCACTACTAGACTTCTCTATTGTAGGGATTTCCCATTTCCTCTAGCCTCTTCCTTCTGGTCTTCAGTTGCACCCTCCTAATGCAATATCTGTAGGTAGTGGGGCCTGGGTTCAAATCTAACTTCCAACACTAGCTGGATGACCTTGGGCAAGTCACTTAACATGTATTTGCCTCAGTTTCCTTGTCTATAAAATATGGATAATAATAGCACCTATCTCAAGGGTTGCTATGGAGATAAAATGAGATATTTTTAAAGCTCTTTGCAAGCCTTAAAGTATCATATGAATGCTAGCCATTAGTATATATTATATATATTATATATATCTTATATAATATACACATATATTATATGTGTCATCCAGGCAGTTGAACAATGAAGATGCAGAGGGAATGGGACAACAAAAATAAAAGGGGTAGCAATCCATAGAAGAATAGCTTAACAAAGTATGGTATATAAGCATAATGCAAAACTATAGTGTGAGTCACTTAGTCAATAAACATTTATTAAGTGTCTACTATATGCTAGACACTGTGCTGAGGATATGAAGAAAGGTAAAAGACAGTCCCTGCTCTCAAGGGACTCCCAGTCTAATAGGGAGACAAAACACAAACAACTATGTGTATCCAGGATATAAATAGGAAGTGTAATTGGAAACAATCAACAGAGGGAAGGCACTAGAATTAAGGAGGCTATGGAAAGGCTACCTATAGAAGATAAGATTACAACTGGTACTGAAACAAAGCCAGGGAAGCCAGTAGGGAGAGATAAGGAGGTAGAATGTTCCATGCTTGGGATACAACCAGCGATAAAGCTTGGATTCAGGAGCTAGAATGTCTTGTTTGAGGAACAGTAAGGAAGCCAGTGTCACTGAATCACAGAGTTTGTGGCTGGCAGAGGAAGGACTTAAGGTGTAAGAAGACTAGAGGGGGCAAATAATGAAGGGCTTTGAAAGGCAAATGAAGGGTTTTATATTCAGTCTTGGAAATGATAAAGAGCCTCTGGAATTTACTGAGTAGAGAGGATGACATGGTCAGACCCATGCTTTAAGAAGATCATTTTGACAACTGAGAAGGAAATGGGCTGGAATGAGGAGAGACTTGCGGCAGGGAGACCAAGCAATGGGTTAGTGCAGTGGTCTAGGCATGATATGACAAAAGCCTGCACCATGGTGATAGCAGTATCAGAGAAGAGGAGGAGGTGCATTCATTAAATGTTATGAAGGTAAAATTGACAAGCCTTGGCTTGGATATGGCCGAGAGAGTGAGGAGTAGTGGACAATACCTAGATTGCAAGCTTAGGAGAATGCTGGTATCTTCCACAATAACAAGGAAATTTAAAGAGAAAGCTAATGAGTTTGGTTTGGTATATCCAGTTCTAGATACCCAATTGGTACTTGGAGAGGAAACAGAGAGGTTAGGGCCAGATAAGCGCATCTGAGAATTATCAACATAGATATGATAACTGAAACCATGGAAGCTGACGACGCCGTCAAGTGAAATAGGATAAAGGGAAAAGAGAAATGGGGCCAGGACACAGGCCTTTGGGACAGCCCTAGTTAGTGGGAATACCTTGGATGATGATCAAACAAAGGAGATGAGAAGCAGTCATATAAGTAGGAAGAGAAGCGAAAAAGGTGTCCCAAAGGCTTAAAGAGAAAAGAGTGTCAAGGAAGAGAGGACGATCAATAATGTTAAAGGCTGCATAGAATTCAAAGATAATGTGGATTGAGAAAAGGTCATTGAATTTCACAATTAAGAGATCATCAGTAACTTTGGAGAAAGCAGTGTCCATTGAGTGAGGAGTTCAGAAGCCTCCCTGTAGAGAGAGTCAAGAAGAGAGTGATAGGAAAGAGAGTGGACTCTCTTTTGCAAATGACCTTTTCAGGGATTTTAGCCACAAAAGGCGGTGAGGTACTGGACAACAGCTACTAGGAATAGGTGGATCAAATGGGAATTTTTTAAGAATAGGACATGGGCATTTTTTTCAGGCAGAAAAGAATAATCAAGTAGAGAAGGGAAAATTGAGTCTGAGTGAGAGAGTGTAGATTATAGAGGGGGCAATCTGCTAGAAAAGAAGCATGGAATGAGATTACTTGTGCATGAAGAGGAGATCACCTTGGTAAGAAGGGTCAAGGAGACGTGGATGAATGAGGAAGTAGCAGCAGAAGGCATCTGGATGATGTGAAATGAGAAGGAAAGGACAAGAGGGAGCTTTTGGTGAATGGGCTTAATTTTTTCAATAATACATGAGGTAAGGTTCTCGACTGAGAGAGTTGGGGAGGGGTGGAGGTGGGCGGGGAGGCAAGCCATGCAAAGTTTGGGGAGGGATGAAAAAGATTGGGAAGGCCACTGTGGTGAATGGAGTAGTAAGTTAATCAAAAAGATGTAAAGAATTGCCTTGCAGCAGCAGTACAGGTCCAAATGAGATTATGTAAAATAAATCCATAGCAGACCTAGTCAGCATAGCTTTGTGACTCTACAGCTTCATATATCAACACATGTGCAAGTGAAGGCAGCAAATGGTGGGAGTAAAAGCAGTGGATGGTGGGAGTCATGTAAGGGTGATGTTTGGCATGGCAAGATCAGTGATACAACAAGAAGGCAAGGGACTAAGGAGAAAAACACAGGATAGAGTTGAACTGGTTTACCAAGGAGTAAGTTTGGGGGAGAAAGGAAAATGTAGCTTGATCAAGAGTGATGTTCTGGGAGAGAAATGAATCTTGCCCTCCTGGGGGACCAGTACACTAAGAAGCTCCGCTTCAGTCACAGTCCTCTGTGTTATACCAACACCAAACCTTATGCTGCTCATCTGTTTCTTAGTTTCAGAGGAGAAATTTTATCACACTGGATAGGGTATTTGCCAATCAGTGGAATTGCCAGAGCCCAATCGACTCACTTTTCAGAATCTCTGCTAGACCTATGAAGGTGCCTTGGGTATGCTTGAGCTGCTATCCGACGCAGACAAGGAAATGAACCTGAGATGTAGTTTGTAGTATGAAGACTAGGCTAAAACACTTGATATACCCTTTGGGCCTTGCACTCACTAGGACCCTGGGACATCTATACTTGGTCATTTTTTTCTTTTTCTAGTCTTACCTGATTATTAATAATAACCTGGGAATTATTAGTAATAATTCCCTCAAAGTTCGACCCATGTTGTAAGGAAAGGAATGAGCAATAGCAAATTAAGGGGCTGCCAGGCAGGATAGCTGGTAAACTGCCATATAGTACCTTCATAGGGCTAGCAGAAATTCTGAAAAGTGGGTCACACCCAAGGCACAGTTTTCATGCTGATTTATAACATAGATGTACAGACATGAACAATTTACGTAGGATACAATAATAATCATAATGATGATGGTGGTAGTATTTACATAGTACCTACTATGTGCCAGGCATTGCAATCATCTCTTTTCAGATGAATCAATGAAGCCTCACAACGAGCCTGAGAGGTAGGCACTATTATCATTCCCATTTTACAGTTGAGAAAACTGAGGCTAACCGAAGTTAAGTGGCCAAGGACAAATAGCTAGTAAGTATCTGAGGCTGGATTTGAGCTTCAGGTTTTTTTGACTCCAGGCCTGGCACTCTATTCACTGTGCCACCTACCTACCCTTTGAACAAATAAAAATCTGACACTGTTCCCATTAAGGAAATCATTTGAAGTAGCAGCCCCTCTTCCCATTCATTTGGTAGAATAATTTTTCAGTGCTAAATTGAACAAGATTAGGTAGGTGGTCTGTGGGTACATTAACCTCTTCATGTGGGTCTGTGATCTGGTGAACTTTAAGAACTACTGTTCTGGGGGCAGCTAGATGGCACAGTGGATAGAGCGCCGGCCCTGGAGACAGAAGGACCTGAGCTCAAATCCAGACACTGACATTTATTACCTGTGTAATCCTGGGCAAATCACTTAACCCCGATTGTCTGGCCAAAAAAAAAAAACTATTGTTCTGATACTAGTCTAAGATATTAAGGGTAGCTAGATGGTATAGTAGATAGGGAAGAAAAGGAATAAGCATTTATGTTGCACTTACTATGTGTCAGGCACTGTGCAAAGTCTTTTTTAGAAATATCATCTCATTTCACCCTCCTAACAACCCCATGAAGTAGGTGCTGAGGATATACAGACAAAATGAAAGAGTCCTTGCTTTCGAAGAGTTTATATTCTACATGGGCAAAACATGTGTAAACCAATGGAATTATTTGTGATTCCTTGAGAAGAGAGGGCGTGCTAATGTCTGGAGGTCTCAGACAAGGCTTCCCACAGGAGCTGACCCAAGGGCTGAGCCTTAAAGAGAGCCCCAGATTCTGAGAGGTGGCAATGAGGAGAGAGAGCCTTCCAGGCAAGGGCAGGGAGGGGGAGAGAGGGCAAAGAAAGGCAAAGAGGGGGGAAATGGAATGCTGAGTTTAAGAAACAGAAAGGAGTCCAGTTTGGCTGGAAGGTGGAGTCAGGGATGGAGAATAAAGTGAAATGAAGCTCCCTCTCCAACCTGGAAAGCCTCTAATCAAACATAAATGCTCCTTCTCTTGGGAGAAGCATGAGAAAGGGCAGGGAAATACCATGGGGGCATTTGGCTTTGACTTTGACAGGCCAAGGATGCTGACTCAGCACAAGCGCCAGGTTTAACTTGGAAGCGCCATTGTTAGCACTAAGCATCACTCCGTACATACAATCTTCCCAGACTGTGAGTTCCTTGCTGCAGAGAATTATGTCCCATTCATCTTCACATCCCAAGCCTAGCACAAGGCCTTGTACTTACTTAGTAAGTATTAGTTTAGTGATTGGAAATGAACTGAAAAGGTTCTATCTTCTGTCTCCATTAAAAAGATAAAAGATTATGTCAGCCTCTCCTTGGGTGACCTGGATATGTTGTCTCTACCCTAGCTTTTCCCTAAACTCTTCTGATTCCTGTTTCCTTTAGCTTACAGATTGTGCTTTGAATATACTCTTTCTACAACTCCATTCTATCTCTCCTTCTTGAAGGATCAGCTGAGGCACCACCTCCTCTAAAAAGCTTCCGTTGATTATCTCTCTGTCCTTGAATCTCTCGTGTCTCTCTGACCCTTGCTCTGCACTGATCACATTCTAACTGGAAAACACTCTGGCTCTGGGGTCTGAACACCTGACTTCAGATTTCGCCTTTGTACTTAGCTACCTATGTGATCTTAGGCAAGTCACTTAACCTACATAGGCCTTGGTTTCTTCATCTGTAAAATAAAAGGGTTAGAGTAGATGCCCTCTGGAGTTCCTTCTGCTCTCTGTGCACCTATGATCTTATTGTTATGTACTTAGACATCTCATTCTCTTTACTATACCTTAGGTTCCTCGTCTTTTAAAATAGCAGATAGATTACTGGGCTTGAATTCAGGGAAACAAGAGTTCAAATCCAACACTTAGTAGCTGTGTGAAGCCTTCCTCCCAAAAGCATCCTCTACCCCCACCTCTCAAGTCACAAATTCTGTGTGCTTCAAACAAGTCCCTAGGATTTATTTGCTAACTCATAGCTGGGTTGTGATCTGAATGGGTCATGGATAAAATCCAAGATCCTCTTCTTATCCACAGTAACCCCATATCTTGTTTCCTCTTTGTGTCCCTGCTGCCCAGCCCAAAGCCTCAAACCCAGGAGGTGCTTATTAAGGTTTGCTCAACTCAATTGAATAAAACTATTATTAAGATTTGCTGAACTCAATTGAATGAAACTATGCTAAATGGCTCTTATGATAATCAAATTCGATTTAAAACAACAGCTTTCAAGATAAAATGACTTACAAAAACTCAGTGGATCCTCAAGTAATGAGGAGAGAAAGGCAGAAGCAGCTCTAACTTTTTTTTTCTTCCCAGGGTGATTCATTAGGTTTCCTAATATAACAAAAACCCTAAATAATAATAAAACTGATAATATACCTGCACTGGTGAGTCAGCCAAAGCTAATAAACTTTTTTTCTGCTAGACAGTCTATTTGTGTCTTTCCCAAAAATAAATGGCTAAAAAGGTAAAGGGGAGTGGGGATTAAGAGGAAGAAAGACAAGGGGCTCAGGTTTTTATATTGCTTATTAATGTTTAACAGAAATATAAAATTGATTTATTTCCTGAAAAACTACACTAGAAAGAAGAGAATAAAGGTGTCAAAAGATTGATGACTTTTCTGGGACTCCAAACTGAAGAAGGCTGAATTGTATCACAATCCAGGCTGCTCTTTTCAGAGCTGTGCAGAGAGGTTCTAAACAACTCAAAGCCTGTGAATGTTTTTACCAAGAAGCAAGGTTTTGTGCAGCATTTCCCATACTTCTTGAACATACACATACATATACCCTTGTTACCTAAAGCACTCTAAAGGACCATTAGGGATTTGTCATTGGCCTGTAGGGGAAGTCAAGCCTCAAAAGAAAGCAAACTCCTTGAAAGCGGGGACTGTCTTTTTAGGACCTGTATCCCTAACACCTAGCACAGTATCTGACATATGAGCATTTATGAAGTACTTGCTGATTGGGCACTTTGGGAACAGTAGGGGAAGAAGTAATAGATGCTCAATGCCCCTAGCATCCTTTAGTTTTTACAGCGGAAGGGAAGATCGAGGAGAGGGGGAGTGAGTGAACCTTACTTCATCAGAATTGGCTCAAAGAGAGAATAACAAACACACTCAATTGGGTATACAAATCTATCTTACCCTACAGGAAAGTAGAAGAGGAAGGGGATGGGGGGGGCAGTGATAGAAGGGAGGGCAGATTGGGGACGGCAATAGTCAGAAGCAAAACATTTTTGAGGAGTGACAGGATGAAAGGAGAGAGAGAATAGAATAAATGGGAATGAGGGAATAGGATGGAGGGAAATACATTTTGCAATCATAACTGTAAAAAAATTTAAGCAAGTTTCTCTAATAAAGACCTCATTTCTCAAATATATAGAGAAATGAGTGAAATTTATAAAAAACAGGATCCATTTGCCAATTGATCAAAAGATATGAACAGTTTTCATATGAAGTAATCAAAGTTATCTATAGCCAAATGAGAAGGTGCTCTAAATTGCTATTGATTGGAGGAATGCCAAGCAAAACAATTCTGAGGTACTACTAAATATCTACTAGATTGGCTAACAGGACAGAAAAGGTAAATGACAAATGTTGAAAGGGATGTGGGAAAAATGAGACATTAGTGCACCATTTCTAGAGTTGTGAACTGATTCAACCATTCTGTATAACAATTTGGAACTATGTCCAAAGGGTATAAAACCATGCATACCCTTTGACCTAGCAATACCACTACTGGGTCCATATCCCAAAAGAGATTTTAAAAAAAAAAGAAAAAAAACCTTTATGGACAAAAATATTTATAGCAGCTCTTTTCAGGTGGCAAGGAGTTGGAAATTGGGAGGATGGTGATCAATTAGGGAATGGCTAAACAAATTGTGCTATGTGATTGTGATGGAATTTTATTGTGCTATAAGAAATGATGAGCAGATGCTCTCGGGAAAACCTAGAAAGACTTACATGAGCTGATTCAAAGTGAAATGTGTTGCATACAAAGCAACAACAATATTGTGAGATGATCAGCTGTGAATGACAGGCTATTCTTAGCAATACAATCAACCACAACAACTCTGAAGGACTTATATGATGAAAAATGCTATGCACCCTCAAAGAACTGGTGATATCTGAATGCAGATTGAACCATACTTTTTTTACTTTTATTTCTTGAGTTTTGTTGGGGTTTGGGGTTTGGGGTTTGTTTTTTGTTCTGGGGTTTTTTTGGTCTTTCACAACATTACTAATATGTACATATTATGCACTTATACAATCTATATGAAATTGCTTGCCTTCTCAATGAGGGGGTTGAAGAGGAAAGAATGGAGAGAATTTGAAACTCAAAGTTTTAAAAATGAATGTTGAAAATTGTCTTTACATGTAATTGGGGGGAAAGTAAAATACTAAATATTTTTTAAAAAAAAAAAGAACTATAGTGCTGTCTGCAAAAAATAACTAACTGTATGACCATGTACACACCACCAACTTTCAGAAACCCTAAACCTATGCCCTGTGGGAGGTAGGGTTCCAACACTTCATGCTCTTGAAACATCTATGGTCACAGTGTGATCCCTAAAGCACAGCAGGGCTGACAAATTCTAATTCAATAAACATTTGCCCAGAGCCCACTACGTACAAAGCGCTGTTGGAGACTAAGAAAAATTGGGGGTAAAAATGCCCCCACTTGGGGGGGAATACAAAATCACAATGGGGAAAGAGGGCAGGAAAAGACATACTAAAGGCTGGAATTATAGGTTTCTATTTTCTATAATGATTTGTCCCTCAAAAATGTTCTGAAGGCAACAATGATAAAAAGTACACACCAAAGTCAATGACTACACGCTAAAAGTCTGGGGCTTGGTGTCTTGTAGATGGGACAACCCTAAAAGAATTTATTCTCAAGAAGTAAATAAATTGGCCAAGCTGGCTACTTCCCTGGACAGCTAAAACTCTTCTCTGGGACCAAGGAGCATGCCTGCAGGGCAGTCCATTACCTTTGGCTAGTAGCTATGGGCATTTGCAGAAACACAAAGCAGGCCTTTGTGCAAGAGAATAGTTGAGATTAAAGGGGAAATGTTGGATGGCTTCTGAAAATGTCCTGGGTAGAGACTGATTTTGTGCAAGAGAAAATAAACATTCCTAGGAAATCAAATGAGTAAGAGATGAAACATGCCGGATGCCTAAGAGAAAAGTAATCCTTTTGCTTTCTTTTGGGTCTTTGTATTTTCAATAATATATCCCCTCATAGAACTGTGTTTCAATGGACACTTGTTACAGGAATAATGATCAAATTGTTCTCCATCCCAAAAGCTTTCCAGAACACTTGTAAATAACCACCTCCTTTAAATAAATGTCCCTGATTGTGAAGACAACAGGACTGTGAGTCAGTAGACCCAGTTTCAACCAATGAGCTTTGTGATCACGAGTAAATTAATTACCTCTCTAGGCCTCAGTTTCTCCATCTGTAAAAGGAGAGGCAGTGTGATCTCAGCATTTGAACTGGGTTACCTACAACACTAAGATGCTATACTATAAGGGCCCAGCTCCAATATTTTGTGGTCCAGTTTCTAAATTCCCTTTCAATTCTAATAGTCCATGTTCTAAGATCCTTTCTGCCTCTGGTGTTTTATGTTCTATTTTAATGTCCTTTCAAGTTCTGAAACTAAATAGTCCACCATGTAAAGTCCCTTTCATCTCTAACATTCTGTTTCTATGTTCCCAATTCCCTTCCAGCTTCATCATTTTATGGTTTAAATTCCCTTCTAAATTTGATGTTCTCTGATCTGTGCCCCAAGGTCAGTTCTAACTCCACATTCTAACTTCTAAGTTCTCTTCCAGCTCTGACATTTTATATTCCAAAGGCTTTCCTAGATAGGCCCATCCTTCGAAGGTCCATTCCAGATCAAAGTTCCATGACACTAATGAAGGAATTGAGGGGATTAGGACAGCAAGTGGTTAATCGTAAGAGTCAAGTGAACCATACTAACTTCATCTTGTGACTTAATTTTGGAGCTGGCTCAGTTTTCTTTCTATACAACTATGGGTCTATTCCAAATTGTGACTTGTAAGAAAAATTTATTCAGCTGTGGGAATTAGGGAAAAACCTTGTTGAATCATTTGAACCTAGCCCTACATGGCTAGGAAACTGAATCACCTCTACCTGATGTTTAGAGGCCCTTAACTAAGGACCTAGATTATGTTGACCAGAAACCCAGTCAGATCCAAAAATTGATGCAAGGCGTTTTCTCACAATTGTACATCTCAAGCAATCCATATGTCTTATCTGAAAAGCGGCCCCATACTGGTCAATCAGTTATTGTTTCCATGTTTCTTTGATTCTTTATAGACACTTGAGAGTGGGACATCTCTTTTTCTGAATTCGGGGAATTTTATCTCTTCACTCTCCCTCTCCCAACTTGGAAAGTCCCCAATCTTTCATCCAATTAGAAATCAGATTACCTCATGTTGTATTGTTTCCTTTTAATTGATTGCCCTTCTTTGATAATTGTTTTTAACATATAAAAATCTGTCTCCCTCAGTATTCTGGGTCCAGCCGTAAGCTGAGGAAGGGGTCTGTTCCTGATTTTTAGGCAAATGGCACGCTTTGCTTAATAATGCATTGCTCGGAATATCGAACTTTTGTTTTGCTCAGTCATTTCATCTTTCACCTACCACGCTAGGTCATTCTACACACTGTACTTTGTTCCTATTAATTGCAGCTTTCAGCCAAAGATACTTATCCTAATCAGCAGTGATCACTTTTTTCCCCCCGTGGGGCTATCCCAAAGTAAAGGACACCTCCATAATATGTTGTGGTATAGAGGAAAACACACTGGACCTAGAATTAGAGACACAGTACTGGTTCTGACTCTATCATTACTTCATTGTGTGACCTTAGTGAGGTCTCTTCCCCTTTCTGGGACCAAAATGAGAGGTTCAAACTAAAGGATTTCTAAGGCCTTTTCCAGCTCCAACCTATAGGCATCTACACTGATTAAAATCTATTGATCCAACCTTTTTATTTTTAAGTTCTCAACAACTCGGTTCCTGGTTTGAAAGACTATAGCCTAAAAATATGAAAGAAGTTATTTTGAGTCAAGCTATTTGGTCAAGTCTAGGCACTGGCTAATGATGAGTCATGCATGCACCCTCCTTAGCCTTTGGAAAACATTAAATGTAATGGTGCAAGGTTGGCCACATATAGATTACTGAGCTGGAAAATGATGTTGGACCTCAAGTATCTTTGCTTCAGCTTTATGGGTAATTAACCTGGATGTGCTGCCAGGGCTTGAGAAATCTATTAAATTGATGGATAGAAGAGAATGGCCCTATCCACCTATTGTCCAGGTAGGTGCTTGGGGCTTATTGGGAAGACTGCTTGGCCTTCCTCCCTCAGAGCCTCACTGCACAAGGTGGATGGACAGCTCTCAACTAAGAGAATTAAAAGAATACTCATTTCAAAGGGAGATATAGGGAGAAGAGCCTGCGTGCAAAATAAAAGGGACAAACTATGAGGGGAAACATAATGTGGGAAGGGGCATTCTGGGCTTCCAAGATGACCAGCTTCTTTAACTAAACTGCACCAATGACATAATGATTCAATAGAGCCTTTGAATGCCAGAGCCAGAAGGAACCTTAGAATATAAATTGTCAAAGCTGCAAAGGACCATAGAGAGCATCTAGTCTAACTCCTTCATTTTACAGATGAGTAAAGTGAAATCTGGAGAAGGGAAAGGACCTTAACTCCAGTCCTCAGATTAAGTCTTCTCTCTGCCTTGAAGCCTTCCCTGACTACACAAGAATGTCTTCCTTCACTAGACTCCTTTAACAGTGATTGTCTGTGCTATACGATTTATCATTATTACAGAATTATCGAATGTTATTGTTTGAAGAGATCTTATAAAACATCCAAGGAGAGTTCCTGTATCAACTTTAACTCCCCAGTGAACCTAATATATTAATTGGTGATTAGCCATTAGGGTAGCTAACAGGCAATGTCCCTTGGAGAAAACTGGCATGACAATTGAGAGGATAATGGATGGCTCTAGAGTGGGCTTTAGGGAGCAGGGCTGCCTCCAAGATGATCTCATGGTCTAGGACTCTGGGAAGGACAAACTCTTGTAAGAAGAGGAGCCGCGCTGTGCCAGTATGTAAAGGAGAATGGCAAACTGTTCTCAACTCTGTTTCTTTTTTGGCCCTTTTTCACCTTTTCCCTGTTTAGAAGCCAGAGACTTGAAAGTGAGCCCTGGTACCAGAGATGGCCACAGATAAGAAAATTATACAGTTCCTGCAGAAGCATATGGCAGACACAAACATATGCTTGACTGCATATGATGAGGGAAGCTCATGCACAGTGTTTCTGGACCCCACCCCTTTTCTTGGTAGAGAAGGGTGGATTTTCATTTCCTAGACAGTGCGATCTCAGCATCTAACCTTCTAATCAGAGAAGGGAAATCTTGGAGTAGCAGTGGCAATCTCATGAGGTATCTCATGAATAACCCCAATAGTGCAAAAAGGTGGGACATCAAATAGAGTACCAGCCCAGGAGTCAGGAGAACCTGAGTTCAAGTGTGACCTCAGACACTTGGTACTTACTTGCTGTGTGACCTTGGGCAAGTCGCTTAACCCTGATTGCCTCACCTCCCCCCTCCAAAAAAGAAGAAAAAAGGAGAGAAAGCATAAATAAAACATCTAAAATATACAAAAGGAAAAAAATTCAGAAAGGGACAATTTTGTTATTACCTTGTTAAATTTAATAGATACTTTTTAAAAAACAAGCTAAATGCAAGCGAAGTCCCTATTTTTATATGTAATCTTCCTTTTGCTTTTTGGCTGTTGAAATGTTTGTTGATTGTCAAGTCCATTGTAAAAAGGTTTGCTGTTGTTTTTTTAAGGTTAGAGTCAAATTCAAGAGTTTGGGACCTAGCCTTTAAAAAAAGGAATATTCTTGAAGAGCATTCCTCTTGGAGAAAGAAAATTATCAATATAATGTGGCAACTTGAGAAGTAATAATTATTAAAGCCACAAAATGGGGTGGCGGGGCCAAGAGATGAGGACTTTATCACCTATTGCTGTTACAGTGAGCTCTTTGGACCATGTAAGTACAATGGGAAAGGGGTCTCCTATTAAGCCACTCCAAAGTATATTTGACTTCCTAGAAGAGTCTAAACCACAGGGCATACTAACAAATCTGGAAGGAACTGTGGAGAATCTTCTGAGAGAGCTTGTAATTTAGCAGAATGCTTGAGTGTTACACTATTAGAAAAGCTAAATTTAAGTTTTTCTGAGGGAAATTACTTTGAGTGTTTACCTATTTTAATATACATTCATGGGCTCCTTTAAGTCCTGTGCAGACTCTGTATCTTATATGAGAGGTGAAATGAAGATTGTCCTATAAGCAATATGCATCTGTTACCTTTAGTGCTTATTTAGGAGCTGTGGACTTTTGCTATCTACATTTTAGAAACCCAGACGTGAGTATATTTAAAGATTTTCCCAGGATAAAGTCTAGGTGAGAGCAAAGAATCAAAGAGAAAATAACCCTTATGTTTGAAACCAGACCTAATATATGTGGGCACAGAACCTTGAGGAGACCCTGAACCAGGGATTGTACAAAGAGCGTAAAATGCTATGGCTATAATGGACCTTAGAATGCAGAATTTCAGAGCCAGAAAGGACTTTAAAAATAGAATTTTAAATCTGGAAAGGACTTTAGAACACAAGACATTGACTATCAGAACTTGAAGGGACCTTAGAAGGGGAGGGGAGGGAAAAACATATATTAAGTGACTACTGTATGCTAGACACTATGCTAAGCACTTTAGAAATATTACCTCATTTGATCTTCACAACAATCCTAGGAGGTAGGTGCTATTATTCTCATTTAATAGCTGAAGAAATTGAGACAAGCAGAGGTTAAATGAATTGCCCAGGGCCACACAGCAAGCAGCAAATGTTTGAAGTTGGATTTGAACTCAAGTCTTTCTGACTCCAAGACCAGCACTCTATCCCCAGTATGTCCTAGCTTCTTCTAACCTTAGAGATCATCTAATCAAATTCCCCTATTCGAAGAGAAGGAAATGAAAGCCCAGAGACAGGAAGATGTTTACCCAAGATCACATGATTAGTTAGTGTCAGATTAAAGACTAGAACTCAGGACTCCTCACTCCTAGTTTAATGCGCTCTCACCATCCATATAAATATATACTCTCTGGCAATGTCATCTATGTATCCTTAAGAGAAATGCCAAAGGGATTTATGGTTCCAAAGAAATGTGGAAGGAGTTGTGTATATAGTGACTTCCTTGAAATATAGATCTGTTCATTTTAGAGAAGTCTAGGGAATTTCAGGAAGTCATACCTAGAAAAATAAGAGAATCTTCAATAAATGGGGTTCACCTCCCCCTGTGCCCAAATGACAATCATAGAGTGTATCTGGTGCCATCTATCTATAATTTTCTAAACTGCTCAGTTGGGCTTCATGGGATCAATAAAAAATTATATATTTTTCTTCAAAAATTGTTAAATGCATATAATAGAGCCAACAGGATATTGCACCTTAGTATAGGTCTTATACAAGATATTCTCTCTCTAAAACCTGTGTATCCTGGGGAAATTTCATGAGGAAGAGCAAATGGACTTGTTCTACTCAGACCCTCAAGGGAGCACCTGGTACTGATGGAGGAAAGATATGGGGAAAGAGCTCTAAGCTAAGTGGAAGGAAGAATATTTTACCTAAAATAACTATCCAACACTAAAAAAAAAAACGCTGTCACAGTAGGTAGGGAGCTCCCTGCCACTGGAGGTCTTTAAACAGTCTGGACTACCACTGGGCAAAAACATAGAAGAGATTCATGTTTTCAGATATGAGTTGGACTCTTGTTTCTGTAGGTTATTGTAATGACAATTTGGATTTGAAGATCTTTCACATCCATTAGTAGGCCACGTGACCTGGTTACATCACAGGAAGCCTCAGTCACATGGTGGGAGGAGCTTGCTGAGAGGAAAAGGAAAGTGTGTCACTGGAAATGCTGAAAGAAAGCAGTTAGAACTGAGGGAAAGAGCAGACCTGTGGTGGCTGTGAGTGATTGTTGTTGGATGGTTTTGAGACGGCAAGGCTCCATGCTGTGATACTGTGTTTTAAGTTCCTTGCTGTTATGATAAAGTAGGCTTACTGGTTGTGGAAGTTGGTTGCTTGGTTGTGGGATGTGGTCCTCTGGTGTCTGAATAAATGTTTTCCTTTTTCTATCTTCTATATGGAGAGTGTCTCATATTTTATGATACAGAACTACATAGGCATATTCACAATTATTGTCAATGTTATGTTTATTGCTTTGCTACAGTTATATCTGTGTTTACCATATCACAAATTAAAACATCTTAGGATTATTTTTAAAATAGTTTAGACCTCATAGACCCCTTCTGACGGGGGTCAGGGAACCCCCAGATGTCCCTGGACCACACAGCTGGACTAGAGGCCTGTGACATATCTCCTACTTCCAAAATTCTACACATCTTACCTGCTCTGGGACTGAATTTGATCATCTGTTAAGTGAGGGAGTTGGACTAGATGATACAAAAGGCTCCTCTGGGTCTATTTTTATCTATGTTCTATAGTATAGTAGTCCCCTTTGCAGAATCCCCTTCCACTCCTGACATTCTATATTTAAAAGCCTCTTCAAGTTCTAACATTCTATTGTCTATGAGTTGGCATAAAGTCATACATTAGTTGGGGCAGTTATATGGTGCAATGGATAGAGACCTAGGCTTGGAATCAAGAAGACTCATCTTCCTGAGGTCAAATCTGGCCTCAGACACTTACTAGCTTTGTGACCCTGGCCAAGTCACTTAACCCTGTTTGCCTCAGTTCTCATCTGTAAAAGGAGCTGGAGAAAGAAATGGCTAACTGCTCCAGCCAAGAAAGCCTAAATTGGGTCACCAAGAATTGGACACAACTAAAAATGACTCGACAACAACAATATTAGTTACAATTCAAGAGCCCAAAGCCAATATGGAGGAATAAGGTGGTGTATCATCAATTTGAGAGCTAAATGGGGAATGGACCAAAGTGGGGAGAGAGTTGTGACAGACACCCCAACCAGTAGGCTACTGCTATAGTCCAAGGGAGAGGGAATAGGGCCCGCGCCAGGTTTGTGGCATTTTCAAAAGAGAGAACGGGAAATATATGAGAAATATCATAAAAGTAAAACCCTTGTGAAATCAAGTTAAAATGAACAGTAAGGGCAGCGAGGTGGTGCAGGGAGTAGAGCACTGGCCCTGGAGTCGGGAGGACCTGAGTTCAAATCCTGCCTCAGATGCTTGACACACTTACTAGCTGTGTGACCTTGGGCAAGTCACTTAACCCTAATTGCCCTGCCTTCCCCATTCCAAAAAAAATGAACAGCAAGAGAAACCTTGAAGAAGTAAGGGAAGGGAAGGAAGGAGAAGAGAATAAAGGAGAGAAGAGAAAAGGAGGGGAAAGAAGGGAAGGGGAAAGGAGGGGAGAGGAGGGAAGGAGATGGGAGGAGAGAAGAGCATTGATTATAGACTGCATTCAGGTTTTATAGTAGCTAAATTTAGGGGGCAAAATACTTCACATGAGAGGTCTCATATTATCCTCAAACACGTCTTTGAAGTAGCCCCACTTTGGAAGCCTCAGTTTCCTCCTAAGTAAATGAAGGAGCTAGTTGCTCCCTTGTTAAATTTAGTAATATACTTTTTTAAAAAATGAGAAAAGTTCTCAGTTTTCTACATAGCCCTCTTTTGTATCTTTTTTGAATATTGGAATTTTTCTATCTGTGGATCATTTTTAAGCTCATAAATAAATAGACTGAACTAGATGATCTCCTAAGCCATTTTTAGCCCAGGCTTTCCATAATTCCATGATTATGTGACTCAACAACATATAGATGACTCCTAGTCCTATATTTCCAGTCTTCCAGTCTCTCTTCTTGACACCAGATGTGGCACTAACTGTCTATTGGACGTTTCTAACTGGACATTCTATAGGCATTTCAGACACAACATGTTTAAATCCCTCCCCTCATCCAAACTTCCATTTTTCTGTTGAGGGCACCAATGACCCAAGTAAGCAAACTCAGAGTCATCCATCAGTCTCTACATCTCTCTCCCTTACCCCTCACATCTAAGCAACTGCCAAAATCTTTTCTATTTTATTTCCACAATATGGTTTGCATCCATCCACTTCCCCCAACCTATATCACAATAGCTCTAATTTAGCTCTTCATCACCTCTTAACTGAACTAATAAAGGTAACTGTCTCCTAATTGTTTTCCCTGTCTTTATCATCTTTCTGCCTCCAAACCATTCTCCAAGAAGTTAACCAAACTAATATTCCTAAAACACAGATCTGACCACATCACTCCTCACCTCAAGAAACTTCGATGGCTCCCTCTTACCTCAAAGATAAAACTCCCCTGGCTAGCTTTTAAAGCTCCTCCTAATCTAGTAATTATCTCTCCAAACTTCTTACAGATTACTCTCCTTCACTCACTCTATCTTTTGGCCAAATTGTCCTGTTTGCTGATCCCCACACACGATACTTTGCTTCTAATCTCCGTGCTTTTCACAAATTTTCCTCCAGTGTCTACAATGTGTTACTTCCTCACCTCCACCAGAAGAATCTTTTTTGAATTCGTGTCACCTCCTACAGAAATCTGTCCTGATCTTCCTAGAAATTACTCTGTACTTTTTTAAATTTAATTTTCTATGTACATGTTTCCCTCCAATTAAATGTAACCTTGCCATTTCATTTTTATCTTTTTAACTTCAATGCCTTACACAATGTCTAATACAGAGAAAACAATCAATGCTTGTTGAATTAATGAATGAATGAGGTCCTTTCCAGCTCTGATGGCTTATGATGCTTTCATTAGTTAAATGATTTCTAAGGTCCTTTGCTGTGCTAAAATGCTGTTCTTCTTTATTTGGGTACAATAAGTATTGTCTCTGTTTCACTGAAGTGTAGAGAACTGGGAAGAAGTTGGACCAGATGGCCTCTAAGAATCCTTCCAGTTCTATATTCTAGAACCTATAATGTTATGACCTCACTGGGCCTCAGTTTATTGATAAGTAAAATGGAGACCTAGAGGTGAAAAGGCCCTTTTAGGTCATCTAGTCCTATGCTTTATCATATCGGGGAGAAAACCAAGGCTCAGATAAGTTAAGTGAATGTTTGAACTAGGGTCCTCTGATTGTAAAGCCAACACTTTTTCATTGCACTACACAAAGACTAAAGGAGAGGCCTCTGCCTCTGCTCCATCCATTGAACCACACTGCTTCTTCTAGGGAGCTTGTGCTTTCTTTTTCCCCGGTCCCTTACCTGGGTCCTATACCCTGCACACATGGATACATGCGCACATACACACACACATACACACACACACACACACACACACACACACACACACACTTTCTATTATCTTTTCTTTCCATAGAACCCATGAGGAAACCTTTCATCTTCTGCAGGACCCTTCAATGTTAAGCAGAGAGAACATTCCCCCAGCCTCTG
>CM053625.1:43873341-43924441 GCA_028646595.1 Phalanger gymnotis | reverse complement strand
TCCAGTTCTGCTGTTTGTTAAATCTGTGGCCGTGAGTGACTCACTTAATCTCTCTGAGCCTCAGTTGTCTCACCTGTGAAATGGGAAACAGAATAATTACCCTTCCTACCCTATGGGGCTGTTGGGAGAAAGGCATTTTGTAAACCTGAAAGAGCTAAGAAAAAAAACTGTGAGCTGCTATTGCCCATGCCATTCTGTAATGGCCCACCATGCCCAACTTTCAGTGTCTTTATTTGAAGCTAAGAGAAAACCTTCCCTTATCACACAGTTGGCTGGTCTCATAAGGGCCAGAGAAGGCTGGCCAAGCACAAGATTACCTCTGTAATGCATGAGATAGGACTTTTTAAAGAGCAGGAGGATGAAAGGATCAAATATTCAAAGGAATACGGCTGGAGATAATAGAAGAGCCTAATGCCCTTGCAGACAGATTTCTGTGGGCTTTCTTTGGCTCTGTGAATTCAATAACTGTTACTTTACCCACCAGACAAACCAATATCCTCTCCTGCAAAATTTCAGGTGAACAGTCATTCATTCAATAATAGCCATAACTAGGAACTATGGGAATTGGGACACATTCAGCAGGGGTTACAGAGAGTAATTTGACCAGAGGTTCACTGGTAGGGGACATGCAGTCATGCTCCAGAGAAAGACTAAGGGCAAGTGCAAGCATGCCTGGAAATAAGGAATTCCATCTCCCATTCCCCTCCCCCATAGAAGTTGAGGGGAGGATGGGTCCCTAAAGTGGGTTATCATGGTAAGGGGGACCCTAAGGATGGTAGATCAGGGAGCCTACACCATGCTGCAGCAAGATCCAGTAGAGGACCACAGAGTGAAAAAGTGAATTCCCTCAGAGAGGAAGTACACTCCTTACGTCATTACCCTGGGCCAAAGGCCCATCTGTCCCATGCTAGTTACAGTTCTACACTCAATAAAACATTGATGAAACACTTGCTATGCATAAAGGACTGTATTTAATGCTACGGAAGGAGTGAAAGGAAGGGATAGGATAATAAAAAGACAAGGCAGAGTCCCTGCTCCCATGAAGCACACACTCCAGAAGGGGGAGATGATATGTGCAGTAAGTGAACAATCATTAAACAGACTTTGCTTTGACAAGACAGAAAATGGGATAAATGCTAGGGGAGGTGCAAGTAAGGAAACTGGCATTGGGCCATGGAGCCAATGAGCTAAAGAAATTTGTGGCAAAGCAAGTCAAAATCCTTGGAAAATGTGAATTGTATGCCCCTTTACTTAGTGGTTTTGCAGCTTTGGCTTTTTGTATTTTGGGGTTTTAAGAAAAGAATGTAGTTGGGCAGAGTGGATATAACATAAGTATGGAAGCTATACTGATGTACAGGTCAGGCCTCTGATATTGTCTATCCTTGCAAAGCTATCAGAGATTCACCAAGGCTGCTCAGATCATAGACATTTAAAGCTGGAACGGACCTCGGAGATCCCAAGCTGACTGCTATGTATTATTCTGGGTGCCACAGTCGAGACAGGACATTGATAAGCTAGAGAGCATCCAATGGAGAGAAATGAGGATAGTGAAAGGCCTTGAGGCCATGCCATGGAAGGATCAATTCAAGGAAACAAGGATATTTAGCCTAGAGAAGCGAAGACTCAGAGGTCACGTGGCAGTTATGTCAAAATATCTGAAGGACTTCATGTGGCTCTGTTTGGCCCCAGAAGTAAGGGCCAGGAGCAGGAGGTAGAAGTTTGTTATTGTTCAGTCATTTCTGACTCTTCATGACCCCATTTGGGTTTTCTTGGCAAAGATACTCGAGTGGTTTGTCATTTCCTTCTCCAGATCATTTTACAGATGAGGAAACTGAGGCACGCAGAGTTAAGTGACTTGCCCAGGGTCACACAGCTAGTAAGTGTCTGAGATCAGATTTAAACTCAGGAAGATGAGTGTTCCTGACTCCAAGCCTGGCACTCTATCCATTGAACAACCTAGCTGCCTTTAGGGAGAAGTTACAAAAAAAAAGAAAATTACACCTTGATGACAAGAAAACCTTCCTAACAATTTGTTGTTGTTTACTTGTTTTTGATTCTTCATGACCCCATTTGGGGTTTTTTTTTGACAAAGATATTTGAGTGGTTTGCCATTTCCTTCTCCAGCTCATTTTATAGATGAGCAAATTGAAGCAAATAAGGTTAAGTGACTTGCCAGGGCCCCACAACTAGTAAGTGTCTGAGGCTGAATTTGAACTCAGGAAGATGAGTCTTCCTGACTCCGGGTCCGATATTCTGTGCACTAACACTCCAAACTATTAGAGCCTTCCAAAAGTGCAATGATCAGTCCTGGTAGGTGATGGGTCCCCCCTTACTGGAGGTCTTTAATCGGTTTGGAAAACCAGTCGTCAGGCATGTATTGGTAGGGGTTCCTGTTTGTGTATGCGTTGGACTGGACGGTCACTGAAGTCCCTTCTATCTCTGAAATGCTCCTTTGAGGAAGTAGAGGCCCAGACAAGGGAACTGAGGTCAGGAAGCTAGCAGGTGGCAAAGCTAGATTTGAACCCAAACTTCCTCCTCTCCAGTCCAGTGACCTTTCCCACCACACCATCACAACCCTAAATATTGGTCTGGGAGTCAAAAAACAGGTTCAAATTTCACTTCCTGGGACCACAGGTATAGAACTAGAAGAAGTCTTAAAAGTCCTTTAATCTAATTCTTCTTTTTACAAATGAGAAACTAAAGCTAGAGACATCGAATGACTTTTAGGTAATAAGCAGAAGAGCTGATATTTGAACCCGGGTCCTCTAACTCCAAAACCGAGGCTCCTTCCATTGCATCACACTGCCTCAAGTCCCCCATCACTGTTCCATCATGCCTCCATGACAAAATTTTTGTCAGATTTACAAACTCCTAATATATATTTTTTTTCCTCTGGTCATATACTCCCATGACAATGTCATTTATTTCAGTTGGTTCCTCAGAGTGGAACGGCAACCCATTACTTCTTACCAGATCGACTGTATCACATGCCCAACTCTAGCCATTCCAAACCTTCTCTTCCCTCTTCAATACCCTAATACCACTCCCTAACTACTCTCTCTCAGGAAAAGACCTCATCTCCTATTTCATTACTATAACAAAGTCCCAAACTACTAATCCAAAAATTTCCCTGGTCCTGCTTAGTAACTATTCCAAACTTGGCCAATTCACTTCATTTCTCTGACCTTCAGTTTCTTCAACTTCAAAATGGATAAGGTAATATGGAGCCAACCTGCTTTACAAAGGTGCATGAGGACCCTGTGAAATGATGGCTGAGAGAGCGTATGTCACATAGAACGGCACAGAAATGGGAAATCTTGTTATTATCATCCTCTGCCTAGCGTGTTCAATGGGGATCTATGATCCCCATTTATGCCTTTCCTCCCCTGACTTCAGGCACCTCATCTATGCCTGCATTCTACTTTTCAGACTCAGAAAAGGCCTTAAGAGGAGGCACTTAAATCCCAAAATAAAACAGGTCAGAGTTGCAATTATGATCAATGAAGCAGGCCTCGGTGTGTTGTGCATAATTAAAATGACTGTAGGACCTCTCTATAAATATCAGCTGGAGAAGAATCATCTCTTTCAGTACAGGCAGAAAAGTGAGACAGAGGCAGCCTCTTGTCCCCAGGTGATAGCTTGACCTTGAAATAACTTTGCTATTTCCACACCAAAGTAATTGTCCTTCAGGGGGAAAGAAGATTGTGTTTGCCCTACTCCCTGCTTTCATCCGGGACAAGTTCTCAGGGTCGGCCACTACACCTCCATTAACCACTCAGTAAAGATGCCAACATTATTCCCTAGTCAGGAGACACCTTGTCTGTTTTTCTAAAAACCCAAAGAGGCCAACAGAAGGGAGGTTCTATTTTTCCCCTCTAAGGCTCCAAGCCCTGTGTCCGACTGAGGATGTGCTTGGAATGAAGAGTGAATCCCACCAAACCCTGGCCGTATGCACACCTTTAAATATTTTACTTAATGCCCATCCGTCTTCCCTGACAGTGCCGTGCTCCTCACTGCTTGGCTGGAACAGAGCAAATTCTCTCACACCATTTACTCAGTCTTTTTTGTGGGAACTAGGAGATATTATTCACCCTCTGCCTAAAAAGCCCGCCAAGTGTGGGGGGTGGGAGCAGGCAGCGAGGCTCATTTTCCTAATTTCATATTTGATTGAGCATTATTAAAAGAGCCGTTAAAGTTATGAAATTCAGTGCTCATGGAATGCTTAGGATGGAGTAGCTAAGGATACATATAAAAGAGTTATTCTGCCTTCCCCTCTCTTAGCAATAACACTTAGGACTTATATATTGCTTTTCAGCTCCCAAGCTCTTTACAAACATTAACTGTACAATTTCGCCACAGTAAATGCTAAAACAGAGTCAGCGAGGGCCTATAATTTTGTTGTCACTTCTGTGACACTCAGTGTGTCTCAAGATGATATAGGCTGCACCTACACTTAACCTGGCTTTGGGGATGGAAAAAAGGGGAGGAAATAGTTCAAAGTTCTCATGGAGTTTTGAACCCCATTCCCATCCCCCAAGGAAAAGGCTCTGGTTCAAAGTTCCTAATTTCTGATATTTGTTTTAACTCCTCTGTCAGGGATGTGTTTTTATTGACGTATTCTACTTAAGTCTTGCAATGAGGAATCTATCAATTAAGTTCTGTTACATTATTAATTTGGACGTCTGACCTAGATTTCCTGGCCTGTTGCTAGGATTCTAACCCAGTACTGTTTCAGTATGAGGATTAATTATATGAACATGTGAAAGGTCTGTGATTTTGTCAGTACTCTCAGTATGAGAACTCCCTCCGCTCACTTAGGCTGCAATCTATCTATGACTTCATTGGATCATACCTCGATTTAGATCTTGAGGGAAACTTAGATGTCATCTAGTCCAACTGCCTCTTTTGAAGCAACAGAAAAGAGGTGAAAAGACTTAAAATTATAGACTCCTAACTCATAGATCTAGAGCTGAAAGAGAACTTAGAGGTCACCTAGTTCAAACCCTCCTCACCCACCATTTGACAGAGGAGAAAACTGAGGCCTGAATAAGTTAAGTGACTTGCCCAAGGTAATCTAGGTATTAAGCAGAAGAGCCAGGTTTTTAACTCAGGTCATACAATTCCAAAACCATTCTTTCCATTGCATTACACTGAGCTTCCTCCACCCGTGCACATCACCATTTATCTCTGATTACGCAGTGCCACAGCATCACAGATTTAAAGTCACAGAGTAAAACCCTCTTATTTTACAGATGAGGAAACTGAGGCACAGAGACACTAAGTGACAGACCCAGGGTACCACAGACTGCAAGCTTCAGAGGTGAGACCTGAACCTAGGTTTTCCTAGCTCCAAGACTAGCTTTCCATTCATTACATATACCACGCTGCCTCTCCATCGAAGTAATGACTATTTTCAACTCTGTCCTGAGGTTTGTGTTTATCAACCCACACTTGAAAGCTAACTTTCTGTTGTATAATCGTGGCAAAATGTTATGCCTATTTGCATCATCTGCAGCAGTTATTATTAGACAAATGACAGTATTATTCACTGGAACACCAGGTTCTGTCTAGTCTTCCTTCGCAGTCTCTCTCAGATTCACCCCTATCTCTCATTGCCTTCAGGACCTCATCACCTCACACCTGTATTCCTGCTAAAGCAGCAGAATTAAGGGAACTCATATTCACAGCCTGAAAAAGTCAGGATAGACCGGGAGAGAGAGAAAGAGAGAGAGAGAGAGAGAGAGAGAGATGAAAATATTTTATTTCTTTTAGTTTCCAGTTTTTTTAACCTCCACAAAAAGAGCTGATATAAATATTTTGTACATATAGGACTTTTTCTTCTTTATGTTACATGAATGTGATGGAATGTTACTGTGTTAGAAGAAACAAAGAAATAGATGATTTCAAAGAAATAGGTACAGACTTGTACAAACTGATGCAGAGTGGAGTAAACATCTTAGCAAGTTGTCTGAGCGCAGAACTTGAACACCACTCTTCCTGACTCCAAAGCCAAGAAGCTAACCACTATACCATCCTGCCTTTCCAGAGAAAGCAAGCCAACATTAACTAACTATGTTGTTGTTGTTGTTTAGTCAATTAGTCAGTGGCCCCATTTGGGTTTTGTTTGTTTTTTTTTTTTTTTGGCAAAGATACTGGAGTGATTTGTCATTTCCTTCTCCAACTCATTTTACAGATAAGGAAACTGAAGCAAACAGGGTTAAGTGACTTGCCCAAGGTCACACAGCTAATAAGCATCTGAGGTCAGGTTTGAACTCAGGTCCTCCTGACTTCAGGGCCAACATTCTATCTATAGTACCACCTAACCCTAGGCAACTCACAACTTCTTTATGCCTGTGTTTCTTCATCTGTAAAAGAGGGGTATTAAGAACACAGGTATGTGGATAAATGCATAACAACTGGTTGTCTGGAGGGGAAAAACGTACTCATGACACATTTTTAAATTTAATCTGCATTATTAAATTTCCTTTAACACTTAAGTCTAGACAGTCAACAAAATAAAAAATCAAACTGTGATTTGTAGCATTTGTTGATTTCCACAGCATACATGCTCATACTAAAAATTTATGATGTAGATTGGAATCCAGTTAACCAGCTCACTTTCTTTTCCTATCACACATTTCTCTAATGGCACCTTTTATTCTTGTCTGAAGCTTCTCATAGGTTATATGTCGCAGTCTGCTCATACCCATCATGCACCTCTCCATTGTTCTCTAAGGGATATTCACGTTCATTTCTCAAGAGACTGTTCCACATCTTGCAGCCATGTAACCACACTAGTAGAATGGTTTTTAATACCAACAGCAGGTGATAACTGTGTAAAATGGGGCAGCCATCAAAGGAAAAGACCCTATTATAGGATTCATACACCAAGAAGGGACCTTTAGAGATAATAATGGGTGGCATTTATAGAATGTTTTTAAGTTTGCAAATCACTTTATAAATATTACATCATTTTATCATCTGCAACCCTGGGAGGTAGGTGCCATTATTGCATCTTTTTACAGGTAAGGAAACTGAGGCAGATGGCGGTTTAAGCCACTTGCCCAAGGTCACACAAAACAGCTAAGTGTCCGAGGCTTTATTAGAATTCAGGTCTTTCTGATGCTAGGTCTAGCACTCTGCCCACTGCCATTACTTCATCCACACCAGTCCCCTCCTTTTATAGATGAAAAAGCTGAGACCCAAAGAAAGACTTACCTAAGAACACACAGGTAGCAAGTAACAGAGCTGCAAAATCCTCAACCTGGCATTAAAAGCCCTCTGCAGTCTGGTTCCCACCTACCTTTCCATTTGTATTTCACATTACTTAGCCCCGAGTGCTCCATGTAATTCCAAATCCTGTTTATTTTTCTTTTTACAAGACTCTAAATTAAAAAGCAGTGATCAACAGCATGGAAAGCTGTAGAGAGATCAAGTCAGATGTAGATAGAGAAGAGGACATTAGATTTAACAGTTGAGAGATTGTTGGTAACCTCGAAGGGACCAGTTTCAGTCAAACTAAAAGTGGGAATAGAAATCAGATTATCAGGGGTTGAGAAGCAAGTGGGAAGTGAAGTAGAAGAATCAGACTGCTAAAGAAAAGAAAAATAGGATGCTGCCAGGGTCAAGTGAAGGTTTATCAAAGATGGGGAGAACTAAGCGCATTCGTAGCCTGCTGGGAAGGAGTCAATAGAACTGGTTATTTGCAGATAAGAGAAAGGAGGGAATGATCTCTGGGGAAAGCTCCCAGAAGAAATGGGAAGGAATGGAATTGCTACCCAAAGAGGTGAATAAGGCATAACGAAGAGAAAGTTGCTTCTTTCTTTGAAACTGGAACAAAGGAAGAGAGAATGGGTGAAGATGTAGAGGCATGGCTAGGAAAGAAGAAGCTTAAATT
Organism: Phalanger gymnotis; assembly: GCA_028646595.1. NCBI lineage: Eukaryota > Metazoa > Chordata > Mammalia > Diprotodontia > Phalangeridae > Phalanger > Phalanger gymnotis. The sequence goes on along the minus strand of CM053625.1, from coordinate 43,916,544 downwards.
TTCACAATAAAGTAGAGATTAGGTCATCTGCTCAGAGATTGTATGGAGAGGGTGTAAGGCAGTGGTGTCAAACTCATATAGAAATTGGGGCCACCAAATTGCACACACAGATCCCTGTAGGCCACATATTGACTTAGAAAATCATTTACTAACATTATATATGTTCTATGGTATTCTTATTAATTTTGGAAAACATTTTCCAATCTGTTTCAGGTGCATGTGGGAGCGTTGAAAATAATATGTGTTTTTGAATACCTCCTGGGGTAAGGGCCAAAAAAAAAGGAAGGATCACAACAAATGCTAAGGGCAGGGTGATACACAGGCAGTTAGGGAAGAATGAAGGCATGGCCATGCAGAAGTGAAAACCCAGTTGAGACTGGGTAACATGAATTTGTAGTGTACCCCACTGGAATGGTTAAAGGATTTCCTCCCATGGTGTTCAGTAACTTGAAAGTAGAAGCAAAGAAAGCAGATGGTTGGAGTTAGACTAGATAACCTTTAGATTCTGAGATTCTGAGATTCTGGGATTCTGGAATTCAAGTAAATTCAATTCATTATGTACTTATTAAGTTCTTAATATGGACACCATACTGGGGGGGAAAAAAGCTGTTCTTACTGTCAAGGAGCTTACACTCTGTGGAGGGAGGAAGGGATACAACATGTATACTAGTATAACAGGATCCATGTCTACCAGTGCCTTCTTTCTCCCTGCCCCCCAAAAAAACCCAACATGGGGGCTAGGCTAAATAGAATTTCCCTAAAATGCAACAAAATTGGTCCAGAAGCAAGGTAAGGTTCAAGATGAAGCTTCCTAAAGGCCTCTGACTATATTGATGTGACTTCCTGATCACCAAGGGGCATAAAAGGCCACATCCATTTCGGGTTCAGGGACCTCCATACTTGGTGGATGCCCCACTGCTGACCAGAAGTGTTTCATATTTCAAGGACACAGTGTACCTGAGGTAAATGCTACTGTACAGTATATCCTTTCTAGGTTAGAACTCATTTTTGTCCCAACAGCAAAACTCCTTTCCGGTGCCTGCACCAGACACAAAGTAATTTCAGGAGAGAGAATGCTAATAATTGTGGGATTCAGGAAAGGCCTCAGGTTGAGAGGTAGCTCCTGACCTTTGCTTTGAAGGAAGCTAACGATTTTAAGAGGTGGAAGTGTGGAGGCAGTGCATTTGAGACAAGAGGGATCACTTGCCCAAAGTCACAGAGGTAAGAGATAGAAAGTCGTATGCAGAAAATTGCCAGCAGGCCAGTGTGAGTAGAACAGAGAATGTGTAAAGGGGAGCAATTTGAGATAAGGCCAGAAAGTTAGGTGGGAAACAGATTGTGGATGACTTTTAACGTCAGGCAGAGGATCTGTATTTTATCCTAGCACGACAGAGGGCCATTGAAGTTTTTGAGTGGTGAATGATAAGGCCAGATCTGTGTTTTAAGAATACCCATTTGACAGCCCTGTCAGAGGATGGATTAGAGAGAGGGGGACACTAAAGACAGGAAGAGCAATTTGGAGGCTGTTACAATAGTCCAATCAAGAGGTCAATGAAGGTATGAATTAGGATAGAAGCTGTTGGAAAAAAAATAAGGGAACAGGTGTGAGAACTAAGAATTAGTGGTCTTTCTGTTATTTAGGGGAGGCCTATAATGCAAAAAGATCCACGTGGGAGCAAGTTTTCTCTATCAGCCAAGGTTCTTCAAAGGAAGAATCACTCAAGAAAATCTAAGAGTAGCTGTGTGAAAGGCACAGGGGCAGACAACATCATAGAATGCAATGAGGTAGGCATCAGTATTTATAGACCATATTTTCAAAGTATTTATAGTCTCAGCGAGACAAGTTGTTGGATTTGAGATTTGTTCATGAGGATTTTTTTTCTCCATGTCTCCTGTTCGAGACATTGCTTTGACTGAATCACTCACTTGTCTATACAATTAGCTAATAGCTTCTTTTGGCTGCTTCACATAAAAGATACTGAATATTGACCAGGATCAACCCAGAGATAACCTAGAATTGGGCAAATGTATTCACTTGCTATTTCACATAACTAGTATTTGGCAAGAGGGAGCTAAGCTTGGATGGAGTAAGATAACTCTTACCCTGTCCTCTAGAGTGACCAGAGAGTGTGGTTTCTATTCTAAACTTCAAAGACAGCATTATACCCCTATGCCACCAGTATTTAACATCTGATCAATGTATATAATTCTTGCTCCAATACCCCTCTTGAAGAGAGGAGAGTGAAAAAGAAGTCACCCAGCCCCAGCTGTCCTGGAGCCTGCCTGATCTTCCCTGGATGGCCCACTGGTGATCTAGTCATAGCCCTATTCCTACTCTCCACAAAGATGGAAATCTCAGTCTCCCTTAGAGACAGGAAGAGCTAGAGCCCAGATCTATCTATGCCACATGCAGATGAGATCATCTATATTACCTGATTATCCATATTCATTTATCAAATTTGAATTCATCAAATTTATTCATTATTTATTATCAAATTATCAAATCAATATTTATTATCAAAATTGAATCCAACAAGCATTTAAGTGCCTACTTTGCATACTTTATTTAGGATCCTGTGCTTGGCACTAGAAAAGGGAGACCAAGAAGAAAAATCATACAGTCCCTACTCTCTGGGGGCTTATAATGTAGTAGGTGAGAGAAGATTTGTACAACTAACAAGGTACAATAGAATAGGAGGCATTCATAGATCTCCCAGAATGGCAGCAGAGATCCAGAGAGAAGAGTCCTTTCTGGTTGGCAGTATCAGGGAAGGAAGTGGCCCCTGAGCTGGACTTTGAATTATAAGCTAAATCTCCTCCCCCTGAATAATGGAGTAGCTTAGCCTTCAGGGAACAAGTTTTTCAAACTGACATTTTTCCATTTCTAGTACTTTCTGATCCTTCTAAATCCTCCCTAGTGTGCTGGAATAAAAAATATGCTGAGTACTAAGAGACTCAGGTTCTAATCCTGGCTTTGCCGCTCAGAGACATTCGTCAAGTCACAACCTCTTTCTGCCCTTGTTTCCTCATCCACACAAAAGGTATATTTAGGAGAGCCCTAGATAAACTAGAAAGCTAAACCATAGCAGTGTGGTACAGTAGGATGAGCATTGGTCATTTAGGTTTTTAATCAGACAGTTCTAATTCTTAGAGAACATAGGTAAGGAAACCAAAAGACATGGACTAGGATGGGGAAGGGCCTTGAAACCAAGGGAATCCATTGAAAAAACTGGGATTATTTAGTTGGACAAAGAAAAGACTTAGGGAAGCACTGGTCACTTTCTTCAAAGACTTAAAGGATTGTCACATGGAAAAGGGATTACTAGACTTACTCTTCTTGACTCTAATAAAGAAAGTAAGGACCAACGAGTAAAAGCTAGCAGGAGTAAAAGCTAACTCTTCGCTCTCGAACAGGACCCATGACATCAGGAGGGTGATGTCTTGACTTACCAGTAATTGGATTTAAGTGAGGCAGAGCTGTGCAAAGCCATCAGCTTCACTCTCTGCTCCAGAGTCATCAGAGTCCAGTGGCAAGACATAGGTCAAGACAACTGGCGATGACCCCAGACGCGGTGGGAGACTTTGGCCTTTTTAAGCTAAGGTCATTCTCAAATCTGTTTGTCTGAGACAACCCATATTTAGTAATTAAAAGCTAGGTAGGAAATGGGGCCCAAAATGGCCTAGTTTGCCTTCATGAAGAATCAGTCTGGGAAGAGAAGACCCTCAGAGTTTTGGATTTGGGCTCTGTACAAGAAACAATTCCCTAAAATAGGCACTTACAATAGTGTGGGGAAGCAGGAGAAAGGGCCAGTGATAGTACACACCCCAGGGTGTGCCTATACACCAGGCCCACCCTCTATGTACAGCATTGTTCCTTAAGAACTAAAGTTTCCTCATAATGAACTAAGTTGCCTCACAAGTTAATGAGTTCCCCATCACTGGAAGTATTTGAGCAGAGGCTGGATGTCAGTGAAGAGTGCTTTAGAGGGTACTCTCACAGGTAGAAAGAAAACTGGACTAGATGATCACCACTCTATCTACAGCAGCTTGCTGCCTCCAAATGTATTTAAAATATAAAGGGAATTATAAATTCCCTTTATTTTTATAATTATATTTATATTTATAAATTATAATTTATAAATTATAAAAAATATAAAGGGAATTATGGCATACCAGATGTATTGCCTCAATCCTGTCAGCTCCCTGCTTTTCAAGTATTAAATCACAAAACCTTAAGCTGGGAATTCTAATAAACTTGCTTACTAAATAAATTTATTTACTAAATATGTTTAAAGGCCCCATGGTGTGGGGCAGTGGTGTCAAACTCAAGTAGAAACAGATCCTTGCAGGTCCCACATTGGGTTAGAAAATCACAAATTAACATTATCTGTGTTGTATTGTATTTTTGTTGTTTTCTTATTAAACACTTCCCAATTACATTTTTATCTGGTTTGGACTGCAGCTGGGGGTTTTGCTGGCTGTCCAATAGCTCTTTTTTAGGGAAAGTTAGCAGCTAGAAGTTTAGTTAGTAGGTAAGCTTATTAGGAAGAATTCCTAGCATAAGGTTTTGTTATGTAATACCCAAAAAGCAAGGACATGTTGTTTGTGAGATTCATGTAGAGAAGAAGTTGGACCAGAGGACCTCTAAGGTACCCTTTTGACTAAAATTCAGGGTGTAAAACCAAACCTGACACGCTCCCAAGTTTGTCATGAGGATCAAATTAGAGAGTGCCTCTAACAGGGCTTTGAAAAAGTTTAAAATGCCATAGAAAGGAAGGTGGGGGCGTTTGGATCTGCCCTCGTTCCCCTGCCTCCAAGCAAATCTTGTCTTAGCCTAGAAAATCTAGATGGGCTTTGTGAAATCTTCAAAACCAAAATAGGCCAGGCATCGAAATGAGACTTTCAACTGAGTCATTATTTAAGTCAGTGAAGAGATGCTCTGAGGTTTCATAAATCCAGGAGGGGAGGGGGGAGGAATTGAACTGGCAAGGAGCAAAAGCTTGTGCTTATAAACAGGCTTACCTGGTTCCTTCAATCATGTAAAAATAACATGCTAAACCCCAGGCCCTGTTGCTATGTCACACTGTCTCTGAGTATGTTGGGTACAAAGGGATGGAATTTATATGTCCCTGAGGACAAAGAATAGCAGTGCATCTAAAATGATCACGTCCCCTGAGAGCAACATGTAGGAGGCACTAAAAATGGGAAATGGAAAACACCTGATTGATTGCCCTAATCCTGTCAGGCCCCTGCCTTTCAGGTACTACATCATAAAACCTTATGCTGGGAATTCTTCCTAATAAATTTATTTACTAAATATGTTTAGAGGCAGCATGATATAGTGAGTATAGTATTAGACTTTAATCAGGAAAATCTTTGGATCTTGCCTCAGATACTTGTGACCCTGAGCAAGTCATTCTGGGCCTCAGTTTACTTATCTGTAAATGAGTAGATTAGCCTTAATAATTTCTAAGGCCCCTTTCATCTCTAAATCTGTCATCTGCTGATCTTACCTTTTATGGTCTCTTTTTAATACCCAAGTATGGGAAATGAAACAGGACAAAGTTAGGGCTGTTTCTGAAAGAGCCCTGAGTCAAGTTTACCCAAAATTGGAGAGTAATAGTATTTCTATAGTGCTTTCTATGTGCTGAGGACTGTGCTAAACTCTTTATAAATTTTATCCTGTTTGATCTTTATAATAAAACTGGGAAATAGGTGCTGTTATTAACCTCATTTTATAGATGAGGAAACTTACTTGCCCAAGATCACATAAGACTAAATTTGAACTCAGGTCTTCCTGACTCCAGACCTAGAGTTCTATCTACTATATCACTTGAGTGCCTCAAAAAAATACATTTAAAAAAACACCCCATTATCAGATATCTTTTTTTTTCAGAGCCACAGACCCATCCCTCAATGTGTTGTTATCACTGCTGTTGCTATTGTTTTAAGGCCTAAACAAAATCATGGTATATCAGAACAAAAATGTGTTTTGGTACAGACCTATGATTTTGTCGGTATGAGCTACTCCCAGCGCAGAAACTCCCTCCACTATTGCCGATAGAAGTTCTGAAGTTTATAGTCTAAAGAGTGTTGCCTGGAGAACCTGAAAGATTTAGTGAAGTTCCCATAGTCACACAGTCAGTATGTGTCAGAGAAAGGATGTAAACTGTGCTGATTCTAAGGTTGGCTGACTCCACTCCCCCAGTTGCCTCTTTTATCAAAATACAATGGCATTTTACAGGCACTGTGGATAGAGTTTGTTTGGGGCCAGGAAGAACTGAGTTCAAATCCAGCCTTTGATACAAGCTGGCTGTGACCTCAGTGCCCCCATAAACTATCTAGGGGTATAAATTAAAGAGAAAGTATTTATCTACACTAATAGATGGAGTTTCCTCATCCAGGTGTTCCCTATGCCACTGAAATCATAGGCCCAGTTTCTATCTCCACCCTTAGAATGAAAATAATTAATTATTGGTTATTCAAATTAACTAGAAAGGAGATTATTCCCAAAACAATGACTAATCCCAAAGTACTTACACAGTCATACCCACTTAAGGAAAGTACAATATTAAAAGGAATATTTGACAGAAGAAAGAATTAATTGGCAGTCTTTGTTTAGTAGAAGAGGTAATAACTATAACAATGTCAACAAACGGTGCCTCAAGGTTTTACAGAATCTTAGTTAAAAGAGACCATCTATTCTAGGGCCATCTATTCTGGCCCATATCTGAACACACACACACACACACACACACACACACACACACACACTCCCCTTCTTGTTGTTCAGTCACTTTCAGTCCTATCTACCTCTTCATGACCTCGTCATGTGGGGTTTTATTCACAGAGATACCGAAGTGGTTTACCATTTCCTTCTCCAGCTCGTTTAACAAATGAGGAAACTGAGGCAAACAGGGGTAGGTGACTTGGCCAGGGTCTTCCAGATAGTAAGGGTCTGAAGCCACATTTGAACTCAGGAGTTGGAGTCTTCCCTGGAGGCTTACCCACTGTGGCACCTAGCTGCACACACCCACACACCCACACACACACACAAATATCCCTAACAAGTGATCATCCAGCCCACTTCACTTTCAAATATTTCTAATTATTTGAAAGCTTTTTCTTACATCAAACCTAAATCTGCCTCTTTGAAATTTTTACCCTTGCTTTTAGTTCTGCCCCCTGTGGCCAAACAGAAAAAGTCTAATCTCTCTTGCACATGGACAACCCTTCAAATACTAGAAGATGGCTATTCTGTGCCTCTGCGAGTCTTTTCCAAGCTAAGTAGATGATCCAAATACAGCAAAGGAAGGGAGCCAAGTCCTGGGTGCTGAGCGTAGAATTTGGAGATACTAGAGAAGTATCTTCAGTCTGAAGGATGGCAAAAGGACAAGGGAGCAGGGTGGAGGAGAGAGGCCCGGTTTGGGGAACGCCCTGAAAGCAGTCCAGTGAGCACTACAATGCCCAGATGTTCTTGCCCTAAAAATCCTGAATTCCTTCTTCTTCAGAATTGTTCAACTCAAGCAGTTAGAGGAATGTTGTTGGAGATTTGTTGTGTATAGGAAAATATGGCAGATTTTATGATTAAATTCTTTAGACTATAAGTTGGAGAGAAAGCATCCGTCTTCATTGGCAGAAAAAGTGCCTCACTTGAAGCTCCCTTTACCTATGAGTAAAGTGAGTCTGGTCAAAAAGAAAATGATGGAACTATAAATATGAGGATTCTCTCGGCAGCTATTGAGGGTGGGGTATTTATGGCAAAGGACATTGGCCATGGTGCCCAAGCTCTAGCTGTGCACTTGTAATTCTCTGGTCTCTTAAGGTGATCTTCCTGGCTAGAATGCTGAGTGTTCTTAGTGGAAATTGTGGTGTTTGGAAATTATTGCTGAGAGACTTAGAATTCTCAACAGAAATTCCAGGAAGCCGGAGGCTTCTGGGCAATGTGTGAATCACAGGGAAAGGATCCACCAATTTTGCTTCAGCTGAATTTTAGGGCCAATATATTCATTTGCCTGGATTGATCAGAATATAGGTCACCCTTGAATAGAGGCTGTATCACTAAATATGAGATCCAAAATCAACTACATTTCACCGACCTTTAGAAAAGTAATCTTATAAAAATATAATCAGCTCCCTACAGGAACAGACAAAATGCTTGGATATTATATACCACCTTGTACTCTTTGTCTAGAATTAATAAAAGAAGCGGGGGAAATCTATGCAGTTAAAAATAAAATCAGTTATGGATTTTGTGTGTCATAAAAGCCAGATATGAGGAGAAAGCACAATTTGTACTTGAGCCAGTGACACAGTTAATGTTAGATGACAGAGGTATGGTGCCAACCAGAATGTTTTCTAAGACATGCTAAGCTGATATCAATTCCATCAGAAGCTGCAATTGACTAAAATCCAGGAAACTATGTCTGTGTACCACATCTCCCAATTGACCAGTCTAATAATCCTATGACAAAAGAAAATGAAGTCAGTTTAGTATGACCTATTTTTAATGAAACTAAGTTTGCTCCCTATTATCATTGCTTCCCCTTCTAGATGTTTATTAACCATTCCTTTAACTATAATTTCTTGAATTTTGCCCAGATTTAAGTCAAGCTCATTGGCCTACAGTTTACAGACAATAGTTTTACTTTTAAAAAAAATCAGGACATTTGTCCTTCTTCAGAGCTGCAGCACCACCCCTCCTCTTGTTATGGTCTTTCAAAAGATCAAAGACAGTGACTCAACATTCATATCTACCAGTTCCTTCAGCACCCCGAGAAACATAATTCTGCTTCCTCTGCTTGCATGAGCTTATCACGACCAATATAAGACCTTGATGTCAGCTTACTGTCTTCCGATGTATTTTAGATTTCAATTCCCTGTTAGTCATTTTTGTTCCACTGTTTCAAGTCCAAAGATCATTCTTTGAAGAGAAAAATAGTAGCAAAATGAGAGTTGATCGTCTTTTCCTTCTCCCCATCATCTGTTACCTACATCCCATGAACTTCAAGAAGCAGTCCTATCCCTTCTTGTTGATCCTTCTTTTTCCTCAACATACATTTTTTAACTCCTGTTATTTGCCTTTATCATATAACCGCAACCTTAGTTCATCCTGAGTTTTAGTCTCCTTGACACTCTTCTTATGGAACCATGTCATTCTTTTATATTCATCCTCCACTGCCTTCTGAACTTATCTTTTTTTTTTTTAATCTAGGTCAGTCAAGGAGTTTCCTGTGCAGGCACACCAGCCTCTTTAGAGAACTCTTCTGACTTCTCCTCAGGAATTGTTTCCTTTGTGTTTTCAGAATTTCCCATCTCCCTTAGATTGACATCCCACGTGGAATTTTAGTCCATGAGATCCTATCTTTTCTCTGAAACCTAATCTCCTCCCCCAAAATGAGAGGTTCATCCTTGCCTTTCTTCTCCTTCTTTCTATTACAAATTCTAGGATAGAATTTCTTCACAATGCTTCTATCATTTTTACTTCACCACCAAATTCCTCCTTACTGGTGAAAATCAAAGTCCAGATAAGTCCTTCATGGTTTCCTTTACCTTTTAAATGATTGCATCATAAAATTAAGCCAGGAATGACTTAGGAACTTTACTTTTGGGTGGGGGGGGGGTGGGGAGGGATGCTCCAGCAAATATCTGGACAATTGATGCTCCACATTAGGACTATATCATTTCTTCATGCTAAGTTTGTGATCAGTTTCCAAACTCCTCATCTATAACCTGTTTCTGTCCAGGTGGTTTGTAGTGTATTCCAATGCCAATATCACTTCTGTTTTTGCATCTCTTGATCCTCACCCAAATTCTGTCTACCATACTTCCTATTTCTGGTTCATGAATTTTCTCACACAAATAATTTCCTTAATATCAGTGCTTTGCTGCCCTAATTTTAACTACTTTATACTTTTTGAACAAGGTATGCCCATTCAGAGACATATTCCAATGACACTTGCGAGGTCAAATTTGCCATCTAGTTCACATCTAATTACCCATACTTTGTGCATTTGTGTGTAGACATCTAAAGCTATGATGGGTGGATTTTATCTCCTGATAACTTCTCAACACCTCTATTGCAATCCTTTTTCCATCCACACCCATTCTCTCTCCTGAGCTACAGTCCCAGATCTTGCCTTTTAAGGACATTACCAACTGACTTTGAAAATCACAAACTGGATATCCCATAGGCATCTCAAACTCAATATGTCCAAAACAGAGCTCATTCTCTTTTTCCCTCAATCATTCCCCCTTTTCTGAACTTCCCTATTACCATCAAGGGCACCACCACTCTTTGATCCAGACTCAAAACCTTAGTTTCATCCCTACCTCCTCATTATTCCCATCCCCAAATATCTAATCTGTTGCCAAACTGCGTCACATTCACACCATATCTTGCATCTGTCTCCTTCTCTATTCTCACACAACCACCACCCTAGTCCATGTGATGCTCACATCCTTCCTGGACTTCTTTTTTTGCAATAGCCTTCTGATTGCTCCCCCTGCTTCAGGCTCTTCTCTCTCTGATCCATGCCAAAATGGTTTTCCTAAAAGGTGGGTCTCACCACATCACCCCTCTGACCCAATAAACTCCATTGGTTCCCTATTACCTTCAAAATCTATCTGGCCTCATCCTACCTTTCCAGTCTTATTTCATTTTGCTCCTTTCCATTTCATCTAAGACTTGGTGATACTCACTTGCTTGCTGTTCCTTGTACCTAAAATTCAGTCTCCCATCTTCATGACTTTTTGCTGACTGTCCCCATGCCTGTAATGCTCTGCTACCCCACCTCTGCCTCATAGCTTCCCTAGCTTCCTTCAAGACTCAACTCTAATCCTACCTTTTATAGGAGGCCTATGGTGATCCTCTCACCCTCCCTCCCTGCCCCAAGCTGTTAAAATCTTCCCCATGAAGGTATCTTACATCTACTCAGCATATATCTTGTATGTACCCACTTATCTATGTATTTTCCCCCATTAAAATGTGAACTCCCTGAAGGCAGAGACTAATGTTTTTGATTTTGTCTTTCTTTGTAATCTCAGTATTTAGCACAGTGCCTGACACATAGCAAGCACTTAATAAATGCTTACTACCCGACATTCCAATGGTACTACACAGTTGCTAGATTGATAGATACAAATAAGCAGTTTCCTCTCTCCCTCTTAATTTTTAGTTCAAATCCCTTTAGCTTTAAATTTTCAAGTCTCCAGGAAAATAAGTTTTTACCTCCCCATGTTAAGTAACCTCTATTTATATTTTAAGCTGTGGGTCAGAAAAACCAAACCCATTCTCAAACATCAGCTTCTTAGCCAGCTCTTGCCTTTGCAAGTCTACCTTTTTCTTCTGCATCTCTTAGATTCAGCGGCAGCACAGGTGAAAACACCAACCATTCCCATCAAGGTCTTTAGTTTGTCTCAAACTCTGTAACTGTTAACCGTGCTTTCAAGATTCCTTTTGACAATATTTTACCAATAATGAAACTTGACTCAGCGTGATTCCGCTAGGAAATGGTGTTCGATTACACTGTACTGCCTTCCATCATGAATTCTCCCTTCATACTGAAAACATGGTTCAGCTTACAAACAACTTTTTAAGAACATATATGCATAATATGAGCATCCAGAAGAGGGCAACCAGCATGTCAAAGTATCTCAAGATCACAGGATAATGATAATTATTGAAGGAAATAGGGACATTTAGCTCGGAGAAGAGACTTGGGAGATATGCTAACTGCCTTCAAATATTTGAAAGGCTATCATTTGGAAGAAGGAATATATTAGTTTGTTTTGGTTTCAGAGGACAGACCAGAAGCAACAGGTAGAGGTTACAAAGTAGAAAATTCAAGTAGGTAGGAGGAAAAACTTCTGAATAATTATAGCTATCCAAAAAGTAGAATGGGCTGTCTAGAAAGGAAGTGAGTTCCCCATCACTGGAGGTCTTTAGAAAAAGGCTGTCAGTTGTAACAGAGATTCTCATTCTGGTAGATACTAAGTAGTTGGTCCTTTCTTTTATTTATTTATTCATTCGTTCAAGTTTTAGTTTTAAACATTCACTTTTATAAGATTTTGAGTTACAAATTTTTCCCGCCCTCCCCTCCCCCCTCCCCAAGACAGCATTCCATCTGATAAAGGCTATACATGTACAATCATATTAAACATAGTTTGACATTATTCATGTTGTGAAAGAAGAATCAGAACAAAAGGGAAAACCCATGAGAGAGAGAAAAAAGGGAAAATAGTATGCTTCAATCTGCATTTAGACTCCATTTCTCTGGATATGCATAGTATTTTCCATCATGGGTCTTTTGGAATTACCTTAGATCATTGTGTTGCTGAGAAGAGTTAAGTCCATCAAAGCTGGCTGTCACACAATGTTGCTGTTACTGTGTATGATGTTCTCCAAGTTCTGATCTCTTCACTCAGCATCTGTTCATATAAGTCTTTCCAGGTTCTTCTGAAATCTGCCTGCTCATCATTTCTTACAACACAACAGTATTCCATCACAATCATATACCACAACTCATTCAGCCATTCCCCAATTGATGGACATCCCTTCAGTTTCCAATTCTTTGCCACCACAAAAAGAGCTACCATAAATATTTTTGTACATGTGGGTACACGTTTCCTGTTTTTATGATCTCTTTGGGATACAGACCTAGTAGGGGTATTGCTGGATCAAAGGGCATGCACAGTTTTACAGCCCTTTGGGCATAGTTCCTAATTGGTCCCTTCTAACTCTGAGATTCTGTGATTCATTAAATAGACATGTTTAGAAGATCAAGAAAATAACAATAAAAACATTTATTAGGTACCTAAAATGTGCAAAGCCCTATCCTAGTCGGAACTTCTTAAACTTTTTTCCACTGGTGGCCCCTTTTTACACTTTGGCACAGTTCACTGGTGTTGTGTGGCCTAAGGGCATACACAGTGCAAAGTGTGGACGCTTTGTGTTCAGAACCAGGCTGCAGTGAAGTTGCACAATGCAACATCAGCAAGTGCCGCCAGAAACACCTTGGATTCATTACACATTTGATTTTTAATTAATTTTTGGTTGTTGCATATTCAGAAATCTTTTACTGTTGCCAAATTTTTTTGTGATCCTGACCCACACTTTAAGAAATGCTGATCCTCGATAATGAAGAGTGATGCAAAATTTAGAACAATGTGAACCCTTCCTTCATGGAACTTACAGTCCAATATGGGGGCGGGGGGGTGGACACAAATACAGTTTTATGGCAACACACATTTTGTGAGTACATCAGAACAGTCTGGAGAACTAGGGATGAGATATGCCACTCACCTCTTGCCAGAGAGGTGTTGAACTTAAAATGCAGAATGAGATATACATTTTTAGGCATAAATGATGTTAGAATTTGTGTTGCTGGACCATGCATCTTTTTTAATTTTTTTTGTTGTTCCATTGAAGGGGAAGCAGTGAAAAGAATGAATAATAAATGCTTGTAAAAACATATTTTTAAAAGTTTTAAGAGTACATCAAAGAACTGAAAAATAGAGTGTAGAATGAGGTCCAGAATGGCAGAAATCTGAAGAACACTCAACCTCTCTCTATTCTTGTCCTGACTCCCATCTAATTTTCTAATACTTGAAGAGCTGTCATAAAGTAAAGCTTTAACCTACTCCAAGCCCAAGTTCTACAATTAACTTCTTTGACTGTAGTGGAATGGGAGAGACAAAGTTCCAAATTGTCTTAGGTCATCTGAAAAGCAATGAATATTAATGCTAGGTCCCTTTAATTTGTAGGAGGCAAATCCTGTCTAAATGGACCAAACTGTAGCAATATATCATGCCAGTATGCATAAGTGAATAAAGAACTCAATTCATTTCAATTAACATTTATTAAGCATCTACTAAGTACAAGGTACTGGAGAAGGAAATGGCAAACCGCTCCTGTATCTTTGACAAGAAAACCCCATGGACAGTGTTGGAGTGCCATGTGTGGTCCACGGAGTCACAAAGAAGTGGACACAGCTGAATGGCTGAACAACAAGTGCAAGGCACTAGAACACAAAGACCAAAAATAAATTGGTTCCTGCACTCAAGGAGCTTACATTCTATTGGGAAATATAATATGTACATAAATAAGGGTAATGAGAGGTTATTCAGGGAAGAAGGGAGTTGGCAGATGGGTGGGAAGGTGGGGGTAGCTGCAAAAAACAGAAGTATCACCTGAGCTGAGCTGTGAAGGAAGATAAAGATTCTGAGAAGAGTAGAGGGAAAAGTTTATTTCAGGAATAAATGACAGCTTGTACAAATGTACAAAGACAGGATGTGGAACGCTGATTACCTCTCACCTGGACTATTGTAATAGCCTTCTAACTGCTCTCTCTGTCTCAAGTGTCTCCCCACTCCAATCCATCCTCCACTCAGATATCCAGGTGATTTTTCTGAATTGCAAGTCTGGCCTGCTCGATGACCTCCAGGGGCTCCCTATTACCTAAAGGATCGAACATCCTTTGTTTTAGCATTTAAAGCTCTTCATAACTTGGCCCCTTGCTACCTTTCCAGTCTCTTAAACTTTACTGTCCTCCAGGCACTCTATACTCCAGCACTGAATAAAATGAAAAAACATTTATTAAGCCCTTTCTATGTGCAAATCGAGACAGTCCATGCCCTTAAGGAACTGACATTCTAAAAAGTGGACACGATACACATAGGAGATCTCAAGTACAAGTCTAATGGACAGGCCCCACCATCTTAGGCCTCAGCAGCAGAGTACATGGTAATACACTTTCCTTAAAGTCATTCCCATCGATGAAACCATATATATTTCTAATGTTGAAGCATTCAGCAGTACCAAAGACTTTAGTGGAAAGAACTTTGTTTTCTAGGTTTTTTTCAGTAAATGTGGCTGCTTGGGAGGTAGGGGTTATAGCATCAAATGAAGAAGTAGTTACCAAGTCATATCTCCACAAAGGTTGCTCCCCTCAGTGACTGTTGAGGAGGCCGAACTGGAAGCAGGTCTAGTGATCTGTGATGGGGTAGGGGAAGTATGGGAATTCTTTCCCCAGAACTCTTAGGCTCAGTTTCCTTGGTTATCTTATTTCCACTGGATTTTGGAGTCGGGGTGCAGAACAGTGTTGGTTTGGCACACACCAGCTGTGGACTCAGGGTCTATTTCTGCTTCAGCCAGGTTGACTGGCTTGCCCCTAAGGTGACTGTTGGTAGGAGTGTCTGGCGCCTTCTCCACAAGAGTTGTTTCCCCAGATCATAGCTATGGGGCATGGGCTGGAAGCTGGGCCAGTGATTTAGGAGTACATTGCTATTCCCAATGCTGTCCTAGTTTCAGTTCCTTGACCCTGATATTCCTTTCCCATATTTATGCTTTTGCACTAGCTATCCTCCATGTCTGGAATGCTCTACCCACTCACCTTTACCTCTCAATTTCCCTGATTACCTCCTTAATTTCCCACTATAGGAGGCCTTTATTGCTCCCCGCCCTAACTCTAGCAACTAATGCCTTCCATCTGTGATACATAAATATAAATATATATATATACATATATTATATCACACACATATATACACACATACATACATACATATACACATATATGTATGTGCGTGTGTGTATATATATATATATATATACATATATATCTTTTATGTACCTAGTCATCTTTATCTGCCTCATTAAAATGTAAACTCCTTGAAGGCAGGTACTAGTTTTGGGGGTTTTGGTTTTGTTTGACTTTATTTTGATTTGGGTGTGGGGTTTTGGTTTTCAGGGGGTTGCTTTGGCTTTTGGTTTTGGTTTTTTGCATTTCTTGTACATCTGGGCTTACCATGGCAGCTGGCACATAGTGCTTAATAAGTACTTGGTGACTGCCTGTTACATTCAAAGAACAACAAGGTATCCAAGTCTCTGAACTCAACAGTCTGTCTAATTCAGACACAGACCATAGATTCTGTGGAGTAATATGAAAGGCTGGAAAGGTAGGATTGAGCCATATTAAGAAGGACACTATATACCAGACTGAATAGTTTCTAATTTATCCTAGAGGCAATAGGTAGTCATTGAAGACTTTAGAGGAGGGGAGTAGCATGATAAACCTGTGAATTAGGAAGATTATTTCAGTAGGTGTATCGAGGATGGATTACGGAGGGAAGAGACTAAAAGCAGAGAAACCAGTTAGGAGACTATTATAATAATTCAAGCAAGAGACAGTAGGAACTAGAAGCAGGGCGGTGACTATGTGAGTAGAGAGAGGTGGCATGAAGGAAATATTGTAGAGGGAGAATCCACAAGACTTGGTAACTGATTCAAAATGGTGATTAAGGGAAAGAGAAAAGGCAAAGGTGACTTAGATTTTGAACAAAAGTGAAAAGATGAACTGGTACATGGTTGAAATAACTGTTCCATTAAGCTTAGAACACTTCTACTTCCCCGACATTAACATTAACTGTTATTTTTTTTAACATTAACATCACCATTGTAACTGCTACTGTTGCTGTTGGACTTGATATCAAGAGGCTTGGAGTCGAATCCACACATTACCTGACGTCAGCCTCCTCCTCTGTAAAATAGGGAGAATACTTCTGTACTATCTGCCTTACAGAATTTCGGTAAAGAAGGTGCTTTGTAAACCCTAAAGTACTGTCTTAGTATGAATTAACCATTATGTAGTTTAATGAAATGTACTTCACATTTAAAAATGTATGTTAAGTACTTATATAGTACTTTGCCAAAGTTCTTTCCTCACCATGGCCCTTGAGGTAGGTAGTACAAGTTTTATTATCCTCATTTTACAGATGAGGAAACTAAGACCCAGAGACGTCACAAGATACAGTCTGCTTTTCTGCATCAAGTCTTTCCCCTCTCCAAACCATCTTCCACTTAGCTGCTATGGTGATTTTTCTAATGCACGGGTATGATCATATTGCCTCTCTGCTCAATGAAATCCAGTGGCTCCTTCTTACCTCTAAGATCAAATATAAATTCCAATATTTGGCATTTACAGTTGCTTACAACTATTGCAGTCTTCTTAAATCTTTCTTCCCTCTACATAGTCTTGAATAGAGCCACACTGGCTTGCGATCACTTCCTCCAACACAACACTCCCACTCCAGGCCTTGGCACTTGCTTAGAATGATCTCTCTCCTCACCTCTGCCCCCTCATTTCTTTGACTTCTTTTAAGATTCTACTCAGGCCCCAGTTTCTACAAACGGCCATTCTTAGCTCCTTCTCCTCACCTCTCCTCTGCCCTTTCTCCTTTGAAAATACCTTCCATCTATTCAGCTAGGTGCACAGTGCGCAGAATGCTGGACCCAGAGTCAGGAAGATTTATCTTCCTAAGTTCAAATCTGGCCTCAGAAACTTATTAGCTACATAACCCTGGGCAAGTGACTTCACCCTGTTTGCCTCAGTTTTCTCATCTGTAGAATGAGCTGGAATAGGAAATGGCAAATCATTCCAGTATCTTTGCCAAGAAAACCCCAAATGGAGTCATGAAGAGTTGGACACAACTGAACAACAAAATTCCATACCATTCCATCATATGGGACTTTATACCATAACTAGATGCATATTTTGCATGTGCCCCATTATTTACTTGTCTCCTTCAGTAGAATCTGAGCTTCCTAAGGGCAGAAATTATTTTCTCCTTTCTCGGTATCCCCAGCTCTTAGCACTGTGCCCGACACGTAAGTAAGCATTTAAAGAACATGTGTTTGGGGGCAGTTAGGTGGCACAGTGAGTAGAGCACTGACCCTGGAGTCAGGAAGATCTGAGTTCAAATCTGACCTCAGACACTTGATACTCTTACTAGCTATGTGATCTGGGGCAAGTAACTTAACCCCAATTGTCCTGCCTTCCCCCCTCCTAAAAAAATACAAAAAAAAAGAATGTGTGTTTACTGTCTGACTCACTAGAACCAAGACTTAAGCCTAGATCATTCTGACTACAAACCTAAGGCTCACCTAGATGATAATCCTTGGGCCCTAAGTTTTTGTAGTAAGAAAGAAAATGAGTCCTCTCAAATAAAATGTGATCACCAGAATTTCTCTCTGCCCCCTTCAATACACTTCCTCCATTACCTGATTTAACATTTTTCTCAACACCCATCTCTTCCAGGAAGCTCTGATTAAATGGAGCACGTTTATGACGTTCATCCCAAAGCACAGTTGATGCCACCACTGTATGTTTACTTTCCATTCAAACTTATAAGATATGTAAATGGAGCTGTCTCTGTGAGCAGTTACCCTGAACCACTCATTCACAACGTGGAAACAGACAAGAGTCAGGCACAAGCCCGGCTTGTGAACACCACACGTCAGTGGTTTGCACTTCGAGTATGTTTGGTCCGGTGTTAGTCACTTTGGAAACAAACGGTCATTCTCAAAGGACTTGCAAGCAACGGACCAAAGAAGACGCTACCTCTGAAGTATGAAGGCAAAGCCGACACATGAGAGCATGAGCTAGGAGCTGGATCTCCAGTATCCTCAGCTAATCAAGTCTGTCTAAGTAGTATTTATAAGTCTGCTGTGGAGCAGGCCTGCGTGGTCACTGTACAATGTCTCCACAATCCAGCACAGACCATCCCCAGGGGTCTCAGCAGATAATTCCTGCTTTCATAGCTTAGCAATATCACCTTGTACATGTCATTTCCCCTCTGGACCTGAGTTTCATTAGGAACTTGCCTGCTTAGCCATCCTTGCCAATATTGTGAGTGCAGCTAATACCCAGTTCCTTTCTACCCATTTGGAAATGGGGGCAAGGGAAGGGGGTGGGGATGTTATAATATCTCAGACCTCTCTCTGACAAGATCAGCTCGATTCAAAACTGACCTGCCACACAGAAAAAAATAATATATCATACCCACTGACCACTCCGTCTAGAAAAACCCAAAGTCAGGATAATAGGATTGAGGAAGTAATTTTCCATGCTAAAAAAGATGGGAAATGTTTGGTATAGGCCCTCATCACCTTATTCCTCTGTACTATTACAATAAGTCACTGGTCTCTGCCACAAGTCTTTCCTCCACTCAAAGTAAATCTTACTAAAGCACAGGTCTGACCATGTCACACACACACACACACACACACACCCCTTTGCAGTTTTCTTCTACTTTAAACCACATACTCTTCAATCCAATGACACTGTCCTTTTTATTGTTTCTTGAACAAAATAGTCCATCTCCAGACTGAGCATTTTTACTGTCTCCCATTTCCTGTAATGTTCTCTCCTCAACTCTGCCTCCTGCTTTCCCTGGCTTCCTTCAAGTCCCAGCTAAAATCCCACCTTCTGCAAGAAGTCTTTCCCAATCCCCCTTGATTCTAACGCATCCCTCTGTTGATTTTTGTTTACATGTTGTCTCCCCCTTTAGACTTTGACTGTCCTTGAGAGCAGGGATTGTCTTTTGACTTCCTTTGAATCCCCAGCACTTGGCATAGTGCCTGGCACATAGCAGGCCCTTAGTCATTGTTTATGGACTACTGACTTCTGATTTCATTGATTTAAAATCAACTACTTTATTGGAAAAAGTGTTTCACCACTATTGACCTTCAAATCTGGCTCTGGCGAGAAGGTATAATGTATAACGCGGCCTCTAATTCTCAAGGTGTACAAAGCCAAACAGGCCTATATCCTAGCATATAGCCCGACTAGAACAGAAGTAGGAGGTAGCTTTTTAAGAAACTTGTCTTCTGAAGGTTCTTCCTTTTTCCCTCTTTCTTCCTCCACCTAGAAGAGAGAAGAATAGAATCGGGCTCTGTTCTGCAGACCTCTTTAGCATCCTGGTTGACAGAAGAGCAGAGGATTCTTGGATCTGCTTTCCTCTTCTTCCTTCTTCCTAGAGGACAATGGAACAGAAGGCTTCTTTTCTTTTCTTTTTTCTTTTCTTTTTTGCTTCCTTCTATGAACTGATCATTTTGATCAGTGTCCAACTTTTTATGACTCTATTTGGGATTTTTTTGGCAAAGATACTAAAGTAGTTGGCCATTTCCCTCTCTAGCTCATTTCACAGACGAAGAAATTGAGGCAAGCAGGGTTAAGGCACTTGCCCAAGGTCACACAGCTAGTGCCTGAGGCTGGATTTGAACTCAGGTCCTCCTGACTCCAAGCCTAGCACTCTATCCACTGCACCCCCTAGCTGTCCTGTGCTAGGAGTTATAGAAGTTAGGACACGAAAAATCCACATGTCCTTGTGTCAGCAAGGTAGGCCCAGCTGGTCCCATAAGAAGTAATCCACTGCCCTCCTCCTCTTTTTCTTCTTCTTTCTTTCCCTCTCCCTTATCCTCCCCCCCCACACACACCTCAGCTCGCTCTCACTCTCTCTCTCTCTCTCTCTCTCTCTCTCTCTCTCTCTCTCTCTCTCTCTCTCTCATCACATCTTCCTGACAAGTTTCCTAGTGGCCAAAGAACGACAAAATATTCATTAAGCACTTACTGTGTGTCAAACACTGGGGACAGATATACAAAAAACAGAGATAGTCCTTACCCTCAAAGAGCTTACTTTCTAGCAAGGCAAGTAACACACAAAGGGGAATGGTAACCAGGAAGGGGCACTTTGGTCTAAAAGTTACAGGACCAGGGAGTGGGGGGCTAAAAGGGAGTAGAATCATAGATCCCTCCCCACCAGAAACAATAGCAGAGTTGATTTGATCATAGTTCGTGGTTTCAGAATCGAGAAGGAGAGGGAGAGAGAGAAGGGTGCAGGCAGTGGAAGGAAAGGATATATAGAGCATTTGGTGAGGAGATGGTCAGAGAGGAGGAAGTAAAGTGAAGCACAGCAACTAGGGTTTTTCAAAAATAGTGGTCTAGGATAGGGTGTCACCAATCAGGTACGGTATGGCCCCCAGACAAAAGTTTCTCCAAAACAACAGGGTGGCTCGCAAAGAAGAGATGGCCAGAGAGTAGGGAGTGAAAGTTTTAAGAACACTGGCTGTCAACAGATTTATGGTGTCATAATCTCATAAATGGTTTTCTCCTCTATAAAATGAATGGGTCGAAACAGATGGTCTCTAAGGTCCCTTTTAACTTTTAACATTCTATATTTCATGTTCGAAGATCCTTTCTAATTTTAACATTTTGTGTTCTAAATTCCCTTCTCTACCCTATGATTCTATTCTTTATGTATAGAACCCCAAAACCATCAAGGAATCACATGAGCCTGTAACATAAGGAAGTTATAACACATGCACAGCTTCTTTTTGCTCACACAGAAAACCACCTTAGTTCAAGCCTTTAACATTTCTTGCCTATACTGTCTCAGTACACTTTTAATTGGTCTCCCCACCTCTAACCTTTCCCCTATTTAGTCTACCCTTCGCAGCTGCCTACATTATCTTCCTCTTCAGCATAAGTCTACATCCCTTCTCTGCTCAAAACTTTCTGTGAATCTTTATTGCCTATTGGAAAAAATATGTATAAACATCTTAGTCTGTCATCCATGGTCTTCCCCAATTTTGTCCTAATCTACCTTTGCAGCCTGATCACACATAACTTCCCCTCACATACTATATGTTCCAGACAAGCTAGACTACTAATTATTTCCAGATCTCATTCATCACGTGGGGAAGCAACTCAAAAGAGTATCACCACCAACTGTCAACCAACTACCACAAACAGGGCAGGCAGCAAGGCCTAGCTAAAGTGATAAGACATCCTGAGGGAGAGACAAGCAGCAATATGTTCCAGACAAGTCGAACCACCGCCTCCTCTCATGATGGAAACAGCCTGGGACCCTAAATCCAAGAGCCTTGAGAGTAGCACTGCTCCCAACCCCAGTGCCCTCAGCCATCCCTGTGGGAAGCAGCGCTTGTGGAGATGCAGCCTGGCAACTGCTCCTGATGGTGCTGCAGTCACAGCTACTGAAGACCCAGAAAGGAAAGCTCTAGTACAAAGTTCTTGGTGAAAAACAGTTAAATTTCAGAAACTTTTGGGATTCTCTTAGTGGGAATGACGTTAAGGAAGAAGCATTAACATCTGTCTTGCCGCTATGGTTGAACTTTTCTATCTGACTTGCAGCTAAAACCTTCCATATGTTGTTACCATTAGATTGTAAGCTCCTTGAGGGCAGGAACTGTCTTTTGTTTCTTCGTATCTTTAGTGATTAGCACAATGCCTGGCACGTTTGTTGTTTTTATTGTTGTTGAGTTGTTTTCAGTCATGTCTTACTCTTCATGACCCCATTGGAGTTTTCTTGGCAAAAATACTGGAGCAGTTTGCCAGGAACTCAGGAAAATGAGTCTTTCTGACTCCAGTCCCAACACTGCACAGCCTCACTGCCCTATGCCTGGCACACAGTAGGTGCTCAATCATTGTTTATTGTTTGATTATTATTGTCTCCTCCATTAGAATGTGAGCTCCTTGAGAGCAGGGATTGTCTACCTTTTCTATTTGTATCTCCATTGCCAGGGCAGGCCGCTAGGTGGCGCCATAGTGCACAGAGTGGCTGGCTTGGAGTCAGAAGATTCATCTTTCTGAATTCAACTCTGCTCAGACACTTACTAGCTGTGTGACTATGGGCAATTAGGTGATGCAGCCGATAAAGTACCAGGAGGTACTCAGCAGGACCTGAGTTCAAATCTGGCCTCAGATACTTACTAGTTGTGTGACCCTGAGCAAGTCACTTCATACTATTTGGCTTAGTTTCCCCCACTGTAAAATGAGTTAGAGAAGGGAATGACAAACTGTTCTATCTTTTCCAAGAAAGCCCCAAAAGGGGTCACAAAAGTTGGATAAGACTAAAAAAAACTCCTCAACTCAAGTGCCTAGCACAGCGCTTTGCGTGTAGTAAGCCCTTAAGAAATGTTTCATTCATTCATTCTGCCCTCCCCTACTTCTGTGAATTCCACAGCCATCCTCTAGGACTGGAATATACTCCCTCCTCCTGCTGAAATCCTTTTCTTTTCAAGGCCCAACTCAGGTCTTACATTGTCCTCCATGCTTTTTGGACACCCGCAGATGAAAGTCATTTCTCCTTTCATTTTTTCTCCTAGAACACTCTTTCTTGCCCTGTCTTTGTACCTATTACCTTCTATTTTGTATAATATTTACTTGTGTACATTGTAGTGTCTATCTCCTACCCACCAGACCCCCTTAGTAGATGAAAAGTTCCTTGAAGGTAGGGACTGGGTCATTTATCATCATTAAATCCCCAGTAGCTTCTCATGGTGCCTTACACATAATAAATAGGTTGCTTAATAAAAGTTAATTGAATCCAACTGGGGATGGAAAAAGTCAGGTCTCCGTGGGGCAATACACCTAGCAAGCTCTTTCTTTAACACTTGATCACAGTGACCTTGTCCAAAGCCCATTCTACTCTTATTATACCACTTGCCTTCATCATGGGGCAATACTCAGAGGAAAAACGAGCTGAACCATCGTCATTGAATCCCAGGGAAGTCTGGGATGCCTCAGTCTTCCTTATCTGATTTAGCGCACTTATCAGAGGAGAGCTCTATCCCTTGAACTTATTTACAAGTTTTACCATTATACTTGCCCACATTATGCAAGCAGTTTGCAATCTTCCCTAATTCTCTGACTTTAATTATATAATTGAACAAGCCAAAAACTCATTTTTCCCAGGAAACATTAAACATTACCATCTTAATGAAATTCTTAATGAAATGGTCCACTCTGCATGCAAATGACTGGTACCGGCTTTACCATTTGCTTATCACACTTGCTAGGCAAAAGGACAAATGCCCTTTCTTTTGTCAGTCACTGGGAATGACAGGCCTTGCCGGAATTCTTGGCTGGGCCGATAAAACAGCCAGATGAGGAGATGGGCCCCTGTGAGATGCGTGGAAATAATTAGGATTGGGTGAAAGGGTTGAAATACAAGTAAGAAGAGATCTCGACCTTTACCCAAAGCAAGAATCTAAACCAGGCTTATGTTCTATATTGAAAGAGTTCATTTCAACTTTTTTCACACAAATAGGGGAGAAAGTTTTAAACTTTTTCTGCGTCCTTTCCTTGAAGGCTGGAAGGCTATGAGATAAGCTACTTTATCCTCAACCTATTTCCAATGGGACAGAAACCATAGGGTGGCCAAAATCCAAGAATATCAATCTTGTAAGATCTCCAGGACAATTAACATTTGGTTTTTCACTTGTCTCCTCCTTCCATCGCTATAAACATATAATCCATGATCTATATTACAGATGATGGAATGTTAGTGCTAGAAGAGTCTTTAGAAAATAGCATCAGAATGAAAAGGTAGAGCAGGGCAGTGGGGAGCAGGAAGCAGCTATGGTTAAGATTTGGCAACTCTGGTCAAAGCATATAGCAATAATAGTTGGGAGGGGGCTGAGGAATGGAGGGGACAAGGGAGGGAAGTCTTCGTCCCTCCAATCAAAGATCACAAATCTTAGTTTCCATATTTGTTGCCTTCCTCATTTCCCTGGCTTCTGTCCCACTCAGTCAGAACCCTCCCTGCCAGCTTCCTCCATTGAGCCCCACCACAAAAACAACTCCAAGCCTTTCAAAGGTGCCAGCATTCAATGTACCCAGGACAGACTCAACTTACATACAGTAATACGGAGACAAATTACAGAGGGCTTTGAATACTGGATGGAGTTTCATCTTATTTCATAAAATAGATTCTGAAAGAGACAGGAGAATGACTTAATGAAAGTGATGTTTTAGGCAATTCAATTGGCAGAGGTATACAGAATAGACGGAGCACAATCCATTGGAGGGAGGATAGAGGATCCAGAAATAGAAAAGCAGTCAGGAGGCTATTAGAATAATTGAGGCATGAAGCACTGAGGAACCATAAAGTTGTTACAATAGTAATTTTTAAATATAAATTATTACATGGAGCTTTACAAGGTACTTTCACATAATTTACTCCTTGAATGATAGGATCAGCATTATTAACCTTATTTTCATGGGTCACCATGGCCAAAAGAATTCATGACCTCGTGGCCAACCTACTGATGATACACTTCTTTGTACTATGCTAAGCTGGTCCTTGGACCACAGACCAGGCCTGCACTCAAAGCCTTTCCCGCTCGAAAGAACCTACCAGAGTACTTACTCTACTGATCACAGACTTGCAGGGTCACTTCCATGCCACAATGAAGTATCATGAGAGAAGGACTTTAGTGGAGGATTATTTTACTGAGAATGGTATTGGAACTCAGAAGTGAAGTGAATTGTCCAAGTGATAGTGCTAGGACTTAAAAACAGGTCTAATAAGAGTTTTAAAAAAAAATAATCTCCGTAAGTACAGGAAGGGGTAGATGTGACCAGAGAGCAGTTTGTTCGAAAAAGATCTTGGGGTTTTAATGGATTACAAGATCAACATAAGTGAACAGTGTAATACGGAAACCAAAAAAGGTGGCATTATTTTAGGTACAAGAGATATAAGGTCCATACTATAACCACAGGGAGTTGGTAATCCCATTACCCTGGTCAAGAACACCTCAGGAGAATTCTTTTCCATTCTGGGAATAGCAAAGGGCTTTGAGATCATTCCATATAAGGATTTGTTGAAAGAATTGGGGAGTGTTTAATTTATTTTATAGCATTCATTAAATATCTTCTAGGTGCCATGTTCATGCTAGGTATTGAAGAAACAAAGAAAAAAAGCCAAACTTACCTACCTTCAAGGAACTCTCATCCTATGTATTCATAGAATAAGCAAATGGAAAGTATATATATATATATATGCATATGTGTATCCATATACATATAAATACAAATAAATAAATGCTATAAGAGTATAGATGCATACTTATATGTATATTTGTGTGTATATGTATGTGAAATAAAGCCAAAGTAACGAGAGGAGAGAGCACACCAGAAATTAGGGAGATCAGAATAGACTTCCTATAGGAGGTGGCCATTTAGGTTAGCTTTGAAGGAAACCAGGGATTCTAAAAGATGGAGGTGAGGAAGAGAGTGATCACAGGCATAAGGCATAGCCTGAGCAGAGGCACAGAGACGGGAGATGGGATGGAATGTACAAGAAACGGCAAGCAGCCCAGTTTGGCTGGAACGGTGAAGTCAAGTCAGTCAAGTCAACAAGCATTTAAGTGTTCACTATGTGCCACACACTATGCTAAAAGTTGAGAATACAAAAACAAGCAGAAAGAAAGTCTCTGCCCTCAAGGAACTTCCATTCTAATGGGAAAGACCACACAAAAGTAGAAAGAATACCCATATGGCGGCATGGGAGAGAAAGTCCAGAGAGTCAGTAGAGCAACCTGGAGAACAGTGAAGACATGGCTGGCAGGGGTTTCCTCCTTAAAAATGAAAGTTCTGGGAAAACTCAGCAGACCAGAGGGTGAGGCTACAGGGTGGGGCAGATACTTCTGATGTGAATAGTCCACAGTGAACTGCCAGGGTGAAGACATTTCTGTGCCTTGGTAGAGAAAGAATTGAGAAGGGACTGGAACATAACATACAATAAACCTAGAAAGGTAGGTTGGTAATACTTTGGAAAGGCTTTAAATGCTTTATTGTAGGGTCTATATGAAGTCACTGGCACTCCTAGAGAAGAGGAGCTGTGTGCTCAGACCTGTGGGTCAGGAGGATGTTTTCAAGTACCTGAAGGGCAGTCACATGAGAGAAAAAATTAGTTATGTTCTATTTGGCCTCGGAAGGCAGAACCAGGAGCAATGCATGGAAGCCTCAGAAAGGCAGATTTGAGCTCAATGTAAGAAAAAGCATCCTAGCCGCTAAAAGTAGAAGCTGTGTCCAGATGTAAAGGGGTTCCCTCTCACCAGAAGTCCATAAGCAGGAGCAGTGTGACCATTTGTCAGAAATGTTGTACAGAAATTCTCATTCTTGTCTCAGTTGGACTAGATGGCCTCTGAAGACCTTTCGAACTCTGAGATTCTGTGAAGCCTGTGAAAGTCTTCTGCCTTCCAGACTACTCTGTTGCTTAACAAACCCTATCTTCAAAGATGATGCTGAGATAAACTTCGGCCCCTCTCACAGGGAATTATCACAAATGCTGAAGTAGTGAAGTCTGGATTAATGAGGTTTTACCGTCTAAGAGAAAACCATACCTGGGAACAAAAGAGAATGAAACCAAGGCTGTACCTGGAATCTAGTTACTGAATTCAGAAAAAAAAAAAAAAGAAATGATATTAGAAAGAAGCAAGAGAAGCTGAGAACATGCAGTATAATGCAGGGATCTTTAGTGATAGAGAGAATATAGAAATCAGATCTGTATTCCTTGCAAAAGCAGGGACTCAGAGGTGACCCTACTGAGCTATACAAATTTCTGACAGGAATCAAAATGAAAGAAGTTCCCAGGCTCTTTCAGCTCATATCAAACACAATAACCAGAGGGCATGAACTAACCTCAGGAAGGACTGAGCCCCAAGGAGTCATGGCAGGATTTTTTTTAATCCAGGGAGTAGTTAATATATGAACCAAACCAACCAATAGTAGCCATTTTTTGAAACATGTCAATGCTCTGTTTCTGAGTAGCTATTATGACCTTGAGCATGTCAATTGGCTTCTCTGAGACTCAGTTTCCTCATTTGTAAAATAGAAATGGAAACACTGGCAGCAAGGCCCTGATAGGAAAGCTCTTAGTAAAGGATAAACCACTATAGAAAAGTTGGCAATGAAGATGACAATAGTCTTATTGAAAAGCATAATTATGACTTCTCAGCATTATAGTCGAAGGGCACTGGCTTTGGAGTCAGAGAACTTATGTTCAAATCCTAGCTCTGGCACTACCTGTATGTTGTTGTTCAGTCATTTCTTTTCATTATCCTTTGTGACCCCATTTGGGATTTTCTTTGCAAAGAGCTTGGAGTGGTTTGCCATTTCCTTCTTCAGCTCATTTTACAGATGGGGAAACTGAGGCAAACCAGGTTAAGTTATTTGGCCAGGGTCACATGTTTAGTAAGTGTCTGAGGCCAGATTTGCACTCGGGAAGATGCGTCTTCCTGACTCCAGGATCGGCACTCTATCTACTGTGTTGCCTAGCTAATCCTAGGCATCTAACTTACCCTCTTTGGGCTTCAGTTCCTCCTTCCACCTCTAAACTTGTGATTCTATGATCCTGATTCTGTCTCTGGTGAGCTCTGTGATTCTTAACCAGTTTTTTATTCCTTGAGCAATGACTTCCTCATCTATGAAAAATGAGCCAAGGTGAGGACAATAATACCTTTTCCCTCTGCTCCTCACAAGCTTGCTATGATAAAAGTTTGAGCTTCATGTAGGAAAACACTACAAATATTTTAAAAAATAGTCTGGTGGACAATTTGGGCATCTTGCCAGTGTCTGACAACAGAGCAGGTCAGCAAAGTGGCAAGAATGGAAAATTACTGTCAACCAATAGAGCATTTTTTTGAATAGAGAAGCACAATGGTGCGTTGGAAAATCTTAGAGTTGGAAAAGTGGACTGAACACTGAGTAGCTAGGCAACTTTCAATGAGTCATTTACCCACTGGGCCTCAGTTTCCACATCTGTAAAATGAAGACAATAATATAGTACCTGCTTTATAGAGGGCATAGTGAAAACCAAATAATACTCAGATTCTAGGTTAGACCTGGAAGGGACCTTAGAGATCATCTTTCTAACCCTTTCATTTGACAGAGGAGGAAACTGAGGCCTAGAGAGACAGGGTGATTTACGCAAAGTCCAAAAGTAGCAGTACTAGGATTAGAACTCATCTCTCCCGAATGCTAGTTTAGTCCTCTTCCTGCTACACCCCCAGTGCACGCCTCGCCCATTTGCACATTGGATGCAAAAGTGCTTATTCAGATCTATAAAGGGCTCTGTAGATGAAGGTGGGGTGATCATTCTAGTTGCTATTTGAAGAGAAACAGAAATGGGTCTATATTCCTTCCAAACTGGCAAGAAGCAAATTTGGCACAGGCTGTGTGCAGTACGAATGTGAAAGATAGTGAGGAGAAAGGCAGAATGGCATTCTGGAAATTATTAGACTGGGAGTCAGGAGACTTAAAATTCAGCTTATAACCAACTGTGCTCTTTGCATGAGAGACTTCACCTCTCCAGGCCTTGGTTTCCTTGTCTGTCAAATAAGAGGATCTCACTTCCTTTCAATTCTGACATTCTTTATTCTAAGGTCCCTTCCAGGGCTGTTGATCTAAGTTCCATGGCTCCTTCCGACCCTCCCATTCTATTATTCTAGCCTCATTTCAAATGACAGTCATCTTTACCTTTCTCTGAATTCCTACAGCTTGTTGTCCACAAAAAATTCTACTCTAATCTCGCCATGGCATGGAAGAACAAAGCATTCAATATTGTCACTACTCCTCCAACATCTGTCGCAACATCTTTTTTCTTTAAACAAAAAATGTCCTTCTCTCACCTTCTCGGGCTGTTAAAGTTGATGCCAGTGGGATGCAAGCACTGGCAAGTTCTAAATTGGAAAGGCTTCAAGTAGGGTCCCAGCAACTGACTGTGTCTGCTACCAGACAACCAGCCTGATAAAGAACAGAGAGGCTCAGCACCAGTGGGTTCCTCACTAGGCAATAAATTCTTTGGCCATGGCAACCCATGAAAGAAAGAAAATGGAAAAATAGCCCTCAATCCTGAGAAATCCCTTCCTTTTTCCATAACGAAAAGGGCAGACGGCAGAAACAAGGTAGGGGAGGTGGCGGAAGAATATGCTAACAATCACACAGATTTTTAGACCATCTGTGAACATTATTTTGACTGTTGGTTCCCCAAAAGTGAGGTCTTTATCTGGTAGCCAATGAGCTTATATGCCATTGAAGCATGTCCATGTTTACATTCTAGCTGAAAATTAAACCAGAAAGCATAAGGAAGTCACAGCTAAATGGAGAACCAAAGGAAAGAATTGGCAGAGATGGTGTCCCAGTCCATTGCAGCCAGTTTTTAGACTAAGAGGTTTTCATGGGAGAGTCACTAATGACAGAAGGAAAAGTTGTTTATCAAAGATACATTTGAACTTGTGCAAAGAAAGGCATGAAGCCCAAAATGAATTACCCAGGAGGAGAAAGATTTTGGGACAGGCTAAGAGGAACTCAGAGCAAAGACTATATCCAGATCTCAGTCACCAGAGAAACAAAGATATATCTGGGGCTTAGTTGTCAGAGGAGAGATCACTGAGCCTGAAGTAAGATGATGTTCAGGGCACAGTAAGAAGGGTCAGTGATCCTTTGAGACACTGTTCACTGGACCAGATGCATTCAAGTTATACTAAGCTCTCATCATTTTTCCTAGCATAAGGATGACTAGGTTCCATCCTCCAAACCTCAGATCTTTCTGGAAGGCAAGCAATCACCAGCTGCTTTACAACAGAGTGAGGTTTTGTGTAGGTGTATCTGATTGGTTTCTTACCTCTGATGTCATTGGCGAGAAGATTCCAAAAATTGGTTAGTAGGCCCAGCTGAGTACAGCATGGAGCTTAAAGTTTCCAGCTGTGAAAGAAAGGAGGAAAGGAACAGAACATGAGGATCAGGAAGGAGAGAGAGCAAATATAGAGCAAAGACATCATGTCACAAAAGGAGGTCACAAAACAAAAGAGGGTTTTGAGGGGGGTTTTATTACCATAGCTAATTTCATTGTATGCCCAAAGACAATAAGAAATATCATTTTATGAACATTTGTTCAATTCACTTTTTAGGGTTCCTTGAGGAACACAAATAAATTAAATGAAAAAATATACAAATTATGCACTGCATTAAGTGCTACAGAAATAATAGGAAAAAAATATATTCCTACTCTCAAGGAGCTCATACTCTAATTAGAGAAGATGACAGATATAGAAGAATTCAGCTTCAGGACAGATTGAAAAGCCTCAGTGTTCTTAGGATGCAACTATAGGATTAATGACAAGGCCCAGAAATCCCTAGGATATATTCTCACAGAAGCTATCCACCACCATTGGGAAGGCGAGAATGGGTCTAACCACCATAAATGCCAGTTATTCACAAATATTTATTGCCAAGGATGAAAAAGTAAAGAAATTCTATGAAAACTCCAAAGTATGACAAACATCCTAAATGAATTCAACTCACACCTTGATAATCAGTGTCTTCAATGCAAAAGTGGACAAAGAAGAAGGCAGTGCAAAATATTATAGAAAAGTTGATCCAGGATTAAGAAGCAAAAACACCAGATACCTATAGACTTATGCCTCAGTATTATGAATGTTTTCCTCAAGAAGAAAGTCAGAATGTCCTGTACATGGCAAGTGCCATATCTATATATCAAAGAGAACATTTAGAAATAAAATACCACAATGAATAGAATATGACTGCTTACTGACATGAAAATCATTTCTAAGGGAGCTGTCATTAATTAGACGAAGCAATTTTTAAAAATTAGAAGAAAGGGTAGGGATGAGAAGACAACCGGATACAATTGCAGTAGCTCCAACCTGACCTTTTAAAACGAAAATTTGACTCAGAAATTGGAAATGAATAAAGGCAAATATATTGACTCTGTTTCTTACAATAGTTTAACTGATATAAAGAAATCATCATAATGAAAAAAAATACAAAACAAATATTTGATCCTCTTGCCAAGCAAAAGTAGAAAGATATGGCCACAGGTGATGGAGGGGAGGGCTGACTGGGGAACAGGGCAACCAGAATATATGCCATGTTGGAGTGGAGGGGAAAGGTGGAAATGGGGAAAAAAATTGTAATTCAAACTCTTGCAAAAATCAATGCTGAAAACTAAATATAATAAATAAATAAATAAAAATAAAAAAGAAAGATATGGCCACAAAGGATAACACCATTTTATGTTATATACTTATTTGTGAAATATTACACAAGAAAATGACAGATTAGAAGCAATTGCCTCACAAAACAGTAAAAGAACAGCCAAGGATAAAACAAATTTACGGATATTTTGGTGTAAGATACAACTAAGCCAGATTATCCTAAAAAGCATTTATAAGCTGAAATTGGAAGGACAACAAATATATGCAAAGTAGAACAGATTTGCCAACATTTCTATGGAGATCTATTCTCATCATTATCAATGGCACTATATTTGTATTGAAACAGCTCAATACCCAACGTGCTATATGAAGAAGTGGAAATGGCACCTAAAAAAAAAGATAGGTAAGAAACAATGACAGGCCCAGAACAGATATACAAAGAAGAAATTAATGCTGGAAATGGAACAATTTGGAAAATGTTAAGGAATAAATTTTCCAGAGAAAGATACAAAACAGGTAGAAAAATAGGCCAAAGGCAACTGAAAGACATTAGCAGTACTGACCCTTATGCCTATTTTCTCATCTTTACAAATTCTTTATTGCAGTGATCCAAATGCATATCAATGATGAAAGTACAAATTAGGCAAGCCTTTAAAATGATATTTTATACCAGATCCCATGTTCACAGTCATATAAGTGACTGAAAGGTATAAATAATTCAAGATCACAGTATGTTTATTACATCCATTCAGATTTAAAGTCTCTCCTCCAGGAAGGGATCTCCCATGCATATGTTAATATCACATATATATGATCTCCTAAAAGTTATTACCACAGAAATAATTTTATTTATCAGTCCTTGATATTTGAAAGAAAATCAAATGTGAGATTCAAATGAGATAATGAATGTAGAGCATTTTGTGAGCCCTAAAGCACTATATAAATTTTCACTATTATTACTATCAATTATTGCTATCAATATCAAATGAATATAAATAGTGAGATGTACCAAAAGTGTTTGCTATTGTCATGGAGGATGTGCAGGGTCCCTATGTATGAAGGATTCCCTAAAAATCCTGAGGTCCTTCAGCTGTTCCTTTTTTTTAGGTGATATTGCATCTCGAGAATACCACAGTATATCCTAAATGAAATGTATAGCCACTCAAAAGAGGTCAGCCTAACAATCTACATAGGAAAAGTCAAATGGATAAAAAAATTTTATTACTCATATAATGACATATAGTTGGATGGGCAACCCATTGAGTTAGTCCATCAACACAAATATCTGTCAATCATTGCAGAAAGTCAGTGAACTGGGTCTGAAATTGAATATGAAAAAGTAGATGAGTTGGATTGCATTGAGAATTGTATACTACTTTCAAGGATGCAAAACTGCTCTCTGACACAAAAACTAATCTGAACTGATCATTAATTTATGAAATTATGAAGTGGGGCAGCCCACCCAGATCTTTGGGTACTCTCTGGAAAAGACCACAGTGGCAATAGGGAGTGAGGCTGCAATCAAACTTTAATAAAGCAAAGAGAATACAGGTGAAAACAACCCAGACAGAAATGGAAGAGTGTTTGGGGAGAGAAGGAGGGGGCAGAGAGGACAGAAGTTTGAGATCTCTTTTTTATAGGTTTGTGGAGGGGGAGACAGACTAACTCTTATCTATGCTACCTTGGAATTAGTTCATTAATACATCCAAATCATCTCAAAGTTGTAGGTATAACTTTAAACTCCACATATCTACATCATCTCATAGTTATCAGCATCCTTTGGTCTTACTGAGGATGTCTGGAACTTGTCTGAGATTTACCTTTCATAGGACCAAAAATCCCTGACAGCAAGGCCTAGATGACTTCCCTTTGATTGAACACATATCACCAGGATATGAGTTTTGGTTAATACATGACACAATTTGACATTTTTACTCCTTTGACCTTTGGGACAGATTGTACATGACTTCTAGTTTTTCCTCTATAATCTTACTTCCTGCCATTGCTATTTTATATTGGCTACTTATAAACTCACTATACTGATGAGAAGGGGGCTAGGGTGGGGGATGAGGAATAACAGAAGAAGATACAATTTTAACACGCCATCTTTTCAATACCAATACTCTCCTGGTGATGCTTTATGACTGTGAGTGATAGAACACCACAATCTCTGAAGAATAAAAACTTCAGGTAACCTAAAGAACAATGGAAAGATGCATGGTAGACATAGGTAGGCTTGTAACATGTTACCCACAATGACTTGCACACCAAAGGTGACTAAAGGATATCATCCAGGAAAGGCGTAATTGTAAAAGGAGGATGTGCTGGTCAAACAGTGAGAATGAAGAATAACTGGTAAGATTATGGAGCCATAGATTTAGAGTTTAAAGGGAACTTAGACATCATCTAATACAACTCTCTGATTTTATAGATGAGGAAACTTAGGTCCACTGAGGTTAAGTAATGTTTTCAAGGTCATACAGGTATAGTAGCCAAGCTAGGATTTGAACCCAGGTCATCTGAACCCAAATTTGTTGCTCTTTCCTTTGCCCCACACTGCCTAAATAGCCTAAGAACTGCACCAGGTCCCATGAAATGTTAGAAGACTGAAAGAAAGGGCTCTAGCATTTGAATAAATCCTCTATGGAGGATTTATAGAAGCAAGTGGACAAGACGCAGAATGAGAACACATGGATGGTATGTAATGTCTACCATAGGGTAGACTAGCTACTTCAATGAAATCATGAACCCATTGAAGCAAGCCCCCATTGTTCGGGCCCTGACTGGCTCAGAGTGAATGTAAATAGTTATTGTTTCTGTTTTGGCCAGTAACCCTGAGGGTCTTCCCCTCCCAGATTGATTTTTAATTTTGACTAGGTAAAAAAGCCATTCTCTGCCTCATTTCTTACCTAGCCTTAATCAATGGACAGGTGTGGCCTCAGCCAAACTGAGATCTGTTAAGAACCTTAGCTTAAAAAAGGCCAAGGTCTCCCACTGCATCCAGGGCCATCTTCAGTCATCCTGATCTATGGCTGGCCACTGGACCCAGATGGCTCCAGGGGAGAAAGGGAGGCTGGCAACTTTGCATAGCACTCCTCTTTCACTTAAATCCAATTCACTCGCATGTCATGGCATCACCTCCCTGATGCCATGGTCCTCTTTGAGAACGAAAGGCAAATATCAAACAACCATGCTTGAATTTCTGTTGTTGTTCAGTCATTTGAGTTGTATCTGACTATTTATGACCCCCCTTGGGGTTTTCTTGGCAGAGATACTGGAGTAGTTTGCCATTTCCTTCTCTAGCTCATTTGATAGATAAGGAACTGAAGTAAATAGAGTTGAATGACTTGCCCAGGATCACACAGCTAGTAAGTGTCTGAGGCTGGATTTGAGCTCAGGAAAGTGAGTCATTCTGATTCCATCTATTTAGTCATTTAGCTTCCCAGCTTAAGTGATAGTCAACTAATATTATCTTACTTGGCCCACTCATGATTTCTTCTAAGCTCCCTGGGGAGAAAGAATGATAAGGAAGAAATAGAGATGCTCCAGTGGGCTGGCAGCATCCCAGTTGGAAGAGGTTTGTTAGCAAGAAGAGATAATAGTAGAAAAAGCCATGAGAATCTAAGAGAGATCATGCTAGTATGGGGGAGTGGTGTGAGAGCTTACTACCTGTGTGACCCTGGGCAAGTCATTTAACCACTTAACCAAGTCACTTTATCAGTTCCTCATCTGTAAAATGAACTACAGAAGGAAATGGCAAGCCACTCCAGTATCTTTGTGTAGTAAGAAGGCCGAATTTATGATCTCAAAGAGAATCATACATATATCTGAACGGTTCAGAATCACGGGATATAAGGAATTCTCCAAGTAGAAGGCAGGAGGATTAAAACATTTATTTAGGCTCCAAAGTAACAGACCCACGAACCAGCCTCCCCATTCTGATGTTTTGATCACAAGCTTCCAGGCCCAATAAGTCTGCCTCACAAGAGTAACCAGGAGGCCACAGAAAAGCATGATGGTATTAAACCAAATCATATTCATGCTGGTAAGAAGATTACCCACTGCCCTCGAGTCCTCACTCGGCACTCCTCGGACCACACACAGGTCAGCTCTGCTTCTGCAACTCCTGCTTCAGCTTCAGCTTTATCTTCAGCTTCAGCTGTAGCTGTCTCTGCCACCGCCATCACCACCGCTTCCGCCACGCTCTCCAAGCTGTGTCCCAGCTAGCTGACTTCTTCCTCTCTCCTTCAGCTCTTAACTCCTGTCACCAACTGCCTCACCAACTGCCTCCCCAACTGCCTCTTAGCTCTGTTCCAACTGTTCAGCAAGCTCCTCCTACCACAGGCTTCCATTGGCTCCAGTCTTGGCCACTCCCCCCAGGATCCTGGGAGGCTCACATCCACATAGGTTCTACACCCCACAGGGCTCTGGGCCTGGAGCTTAGTACTTAGCAAGATTCAATGAAATACACTGAGTTACTCAAAGAAAACAAAGACCATTTTACTTATCAACACACTTTGCCAAGAAAACCCTAAATGGGGTCATGAGGAGTCAGGCACAACTGAAAAACAACTCACTTAAACGAAATTTGGTGGGAGCCATCACAGTTAGAGGCAGATGGAATAGCTCCCTCAATATCTACAAGATCCCCAAAACTAAGAGTATTATAGAAGTGATTAGCTCTTTCTCGTCTCTCTAGTCCTAGGGGCCCCTCCACTCTCCCAAAATCCTCAACAAATATTTATTAAGTGTTTACTATGTACTAGGCACTGCGCTAAGGCCAAAACATTGTCCCTGCCTTCAAGGAGCTCACTTTCTCCTAGAGAAGACAACATATGTATACAAGATATACAGTGTAAATGGGAGGTAAATGCTAAAATCCTGTTGTTCTGCTGCATCAGGGTTTCAGTAAGAAGGGCAATCACCTGACCCTTGGGAGAATTCCAAAGCCCTGGGAAGCTTCCCCAAATCCCTGACCTTCTTCCTTAGGTCTCCTGCTTGATCCTGGTGTGTTTACACCCACCTAAAAACATCCGTGCCGCTAGAGCAGCATGCCGGGGGCTGCAGTGCTGGGCAAGGCAATTCCCAGCTAGTGTCTGGGATCCCTCCTGAGCCAAAGATGTGAGAGAAATTTAATATCATTCTCATTATCCTCTCTGTGCTCCAGGCTTCTTTCTTGATCTGCATTTCTCATTATAAGACTCCTTCAATGTCCCTTGGTCATGTCTTTGTCCTTGATATCATTATATTACATTTCCTTCTTGATGGAAGTTACAACTATCTTCCATCACAATCTCATGGAAGGAGCATGGGGTTTGGAGTTGGAGAATCTGGGTTTGAATCCTAGCTCTTCAACTGACTGGCTGTATGACCTTTGGTAAGTTTTACCTCTCTGGGTCTCCTTTTCGTCATCTATAAAGTATAGAGGGCAGACTAGAAGAGCTCCAAGGTTCCTTTCAGCACTAAATCAATTGCATTTGCCTCTCTGTAAAAGTTACACTGTCTACAGAGGAAAGAACAATGACTATGGGGTTGTGGAACTCGAGTTCAAATCCTAGTTAGTCTATTTACTAGCTATATGGCCTCAGCTTCCTCATTTGGAAAACTAGAGAACAAGACTAGATGTACTGGCAGTCAGATGGGCTTTTAGCACTTATTCAACCAAGTGGCCTTGAAGAGTTTGGCCTTTGTTTCCTTGATTAAATTGGGAGTCCTTGGTGACCTCCTTGTCCCAAGGGAAAGCCTAGTTTACACGGGTTTGAGTAACATGTTTGTGACATAAGAGGTTTTCAGACCACATGGGTTTAAGTTGCATTTTTGTGATGATTTTAGGTCACATGGGTGAGTCGCATGTGTGACTCACCTTTGACTCTGGACAAGATATATAAACGCAGAGGTTGGCTTTCTCTTTCGGAGCTCTGAGCCACAGCAGGAGTGGCACGTGACTCTGGGCCAGCCATTGTTATGAGCTCCCCAGCTTTGGAGAAAACCTGGTTGTTCGGACTTTGTTAAACCCTGGTAACTATGCATTGAGATTTGAATCAGACAAGGTCTGTCTGTTGATGTTTGTAATTTGTATTTGCTCTGAAGTTCAGGGTGCTGGCTTTTTCAACCAAACTAAGTAGATGACATTTGTATGCTGGATTAAAGTAAGATTGTTAACCCCTTAACATTGCTTTCCTTAGTAAAGCAGATCAAAAGAACCTGGGCTTGCAGCATTTTGTGTGCTGGTTTTTGTTGGTTTCACACAGCCACAGCAGCTGCTAGCCAAATTGTTGAAACACTAAAGCATCTCCAAGGTCACAGAATCATAGACTTGGAGCTAGAAGAGACTTTCAAGGTTATGTGCTTCATCTTCCTTTTTTCACAGATTTTGCAACCATGAGAGATTGACTCAAACAAGCATTTATTAAGTGCCTACTGTGTGCTAGGTGCTGGAGACATAAAACACTAAACAGTTCCTGCCCTCCAGGAGTTTACATTGTCTGAGGTCACAGAAGTCAAGTCAACATTTAATAAGTGCCGCCTACTATGTGCCAGGTACTGTGTTAAGTGATATGGATACAAAGAAAGGTAAAAAATGGTCCCTATTCTCAAGGAATTCATGGTCTAATGAAGCAGCCAGGATATAAAACTATGTACAAATGAGATACAGACAGGACAAATTGGAGAGGGAAGATACTAAGATTAAGGAGGATTGTGGAAGGCTTCTTGCAGAAAGTAAGATTTTAGCTGAAATTAAAGGAAGCCAAGAGAACCAAGAGGAAGAGACAAGGAGGAAAAGAGTTCCAGAAATGGAAGACAGACAGCAAAAATGCCCTGTCAGGAGGTGGAGTGTCTTGTGCAAGAAGGCCAGTGTCACTGAATGGCAGAATATGTAAGGTATAAAATACTGGAAAATTAGGAAAGGGCCAGGGTATGAAGAGATTTATAAACCAAAGAAGAGTTCATATTTTTTTTTGGAAAGGGGAAGGCAGGACAATTGGTGTTAGGTGACTTGCCCAAGGGCACACAGCTAGTAAGGGTGTCAAGTGTCTGAGGCCAGATTTGAACTCAGGTCCTCCTGACTCCAGGACTGGTGCTCTACTCACTGTGCCACAAGAGTTCATATTTGATTCTGGAGGCAACAGAGACACACTTGAGTTTATTGAATAGGGAGTGACATGGTCAGACTTGAACTTTAGCAAGATCAGTTTGACAGCTAAGAGGTGGATGGACTAGAGCCAGGAGAGACTGACCAGAAGACTATTGCAATAGTCCAGACACGAGGTGATGAGGGACTGAACCAGAGGAGTGGCAATGTTAGCCATCCATATGAGAGACGTTGGGAAGGTAGGGAGATATTACGAAGGTAGAATCGACAGAACCTGACTACAGATTAGATAACAGAGAGTGAGATGAAGATGACACCTAGGTTGAAAGCCAGGGTGACTGAGAGCATGGTGGTATCCTCAACAGAAATCAGTAGTCACACCAAATGACAGTATTAGATGGGATCAAGTAAGATAACACAAGTAAAGGCCTTTGCAAACCTTAAAACACTATACAAATGTTAATTATTATAATAATAATTATGGAAGTACACCTAGTACTAATATGTCTGTTTTCTATGAGTTACCTTACCAGACAGGTGCACTAGACACAGAGTAAGCCTGTTTGCTGAAAAGAGCCAATCAGGAACCTGCAGTGAGCCAAAGTCTTGATAGCTCCCAAATGCCTTTGCTTGTTTTGCCTTGCTGAGTGTGCCCCACCTCCACCCCTGCCAAACTCACACGAAACCAACTTACAATCAAATGTTCCTGCAAAATATCCTACTTCTGACACCAGAAATGTCAACCAGGGGAAGCCCACCCATCAAAATGCAGAGGAGTCCAAGCTGGGTTGAAAGCAGAAAAGTTTTATTAGGAGGAAAATCAGACACAATCAGATACTTACTATTAGTCAGATTCTCTGCTTAAACCTAGCTCATTGGATGAGTTTCTTAAAGTTCCAGAAGTTCAGGTTTGCAAAGCCAATGCAAATGGCTGAGCCCTGAGGTTTCTATGGAAACCATGTTCCTTCTTCTCCTCAGGTGTCCACTGCTGTTCTCCCCAGGTATTCTGCTAAGGGCACTCACAGGAGGCCTGAGCCAAAGTGGTGAAAAAACCTATTTCCAAGGCCCCGTGACAGCACCATATTAATAATAATAATGCTTGAATTTTGCCTTAGTACTTTATGCTTTTAAAGCATGGGTGACCTCATTTGATTCTCCCGACAGCCCTAGGAAAGAAGGAGGCAGGGCAGGCCTAAGCACTGCCTCCACCATGAAGCAGCCCCTTTTTACAACAGCTGAAGCCTAATTTCCATATTCAAGATCTTTGGGATGAGACGGGAAGCCACAGTATTATTTCAGCTAATGAGAACATAATGTTTTATTGTTGGCTTCTACAACCATTTAAATTCATCCATCTCTAATTAGTTTCGGAAAACAGAAAGTGACTCGCCAAACAGACTCTGCAACAGCCTGTCAGACCATAAAATTATCTGTGCTGACATTATCTGGGGAAATGGAGGGAGGCTGGGGTTGGGAGTGAAGAGGGGAAGGGGAGCCCCAGGTCAGTTCCACAAAAAGAGAATTTTGAGCAGCACCAGGATAGGAGGAGGGGAAAGTGGGGACCCCAGTCAGAAGGATGGCTATGAGTTGGGTAAGGGGAATGCCAGGAAGACAGATGGGAAGGAATGAATGCTTAGAGGTCAGAAAGACAGAGATGTATCCTGGGGACCATGAGCAAACCAACTTGGCTAGAGCAAAGGGTAACCTCCTGTTTCCCCAAAGGAGAGGAAGTGTGATATGGTGGATGGAGTACTAGATATGACCAGGTTCAAACTCTGCCTCTGACATTTACAATTTCCTTATCCATGAAAGAGTATAACACTATTTGGGTTTTTTGTGAGGTTCACAGCTCAAAAGAGATAACATATATAAAACATATTGCAAACCATAAAGTTCTAAATAAATGTTAGCTCTTATTAGTGGCCGCAAGAACTGGGGAGCCAGACTCCCCCTCTCCCTGGAGTGGGGCGATGTATCTGAAAAACTGCCCACATAGTCCAGTTATATTCGCAGAGCCCTTTGAGAGGGACAGGCATTCCTTACACAGCCCTTTGAGGGGGGTAGGTAGGTAGCTAAGCAGCTAGGTATTTATTTACAAGGATTATTGTGCCCATTTAAGAGAGGAGGAAACTGAATTCAGAGTCAAAGTGGCCCACCAGAGGTCACAGTTATGAGACACTGAAGATCTCACACATACAGGGCAGCTAGATGGTGTAGTAGATAGAGCACCCACCAAGTCAGGAGGACTTGAGTTCATATCCTGCCTCAGATGCTTACTAGCTGTGTGACCCTGAGCAGTCACTTAACCCTGATTACCTCAAAAAAAAGATCACTAATCTAGAGCTGGAAAGAACCTTAGAGATGGTCTAGTGAAATCCAGCCCCATCAGGTGAAGAAACTGAAGTCCAGAACAGTAAATAGCAGAAGCAAGATGGAAATACAATCTACTGACTTCCGAAGCATCTCCATTTCTCTCCTTCACCTCATTTCTCCTTGCGAAGTCCTATGGGAGATGATAGTGCATGTTTGTTACTCCCATTTGTAGACAGAGGAACTGAGGCTCAAAGTGGGGTGAAGCGATTTGCCCTAGGTAAGATGGCTAATTAGTGCCAAATTCCAAGCCCTGCCCTTTCCCCATTATACTACTCTGACTCTCTTTGATAACTGGGTCAAAGAGTAACTAAATGCAAAGAACTTTCTGCCAACTTATTTCTACAATTAAGGCTACAAATATCCATGGCTCTTCTCAAAGTAGGAAGAATAACCTTATCTGGTCCCTCAGTTCTTCTGGGTTCACAGACTTAGCAGTCTTTTTAGTCTTTCCTTACATTTAAAATCTCCTTACCCTCAGCCTCTCCTTCAATCAGCATGGTATTTTAGTCTGTTTAGTCATATCTGGTTCCCTGACAGAATTTGCCCCTTGACATTTGAAAAAGCAATCCTGTTATGTTCTTATAATTTTAATGAAGTGAGGTTTACTTGAGGTCCCTTGTTTTCTTTGAATCTTTTCTAATTTCTGTGCCTTCCTCACAGGTCCAGTCAGCTACAGCAGTGCCTTAGGTAAATAGAGACCAATACGAAGTGATAAAAGTTTGATTTAGGGGAAGGGGCTATAAGAAAGGGTCAGCATAATAGCACTAGATTGAAAATAATGAGGCCTGAGTTCTGGCATGCCTTGGTACCAACTCATTAAGTTTTCTTCAATAGATCATTTACCCTCTCGGAGCCACAGTTGGGGGCAGCAGCGAATGAATAACTGGAATCAGACCCAGGTGTCCCCGCTCTGCCACTTGCTGGCTATGTGATCCTGGACAAGTCCCTTTCATTCTCTGGCCTGTGGTTCCCTCATCTGTCCTATGAAGAGGTTGGAATAACCAGTCTCTGATTTTAATGTTCTAAGATTCTCATATTCTAGGCCTTGTATTCTAAGGACCCTTCCAGGTCTAACAATCTATGTTCTCATCAACAAAATGAAGAAATTAATCTAAACGATGCCTAATACTTTATGTACTATGTTGAAAGGTCGCTCTCTGGGTCTAATTTTCTCAACAGCCTGGATAGTAGCCTTGCCCAACTGGACCAGAGATCCTGGAGGTTTTAACCCTTTCATCTCCAGCACTTTTGCTCTAGGGCCTCCGAATCCTTCCTAACAGCCTAACAGTAGCTCATTATTTGAGTAAGGTTCCAGTCATACTTTCCTCCACTACCTATTCTCCAGCCCATCCCCTTGATAGTTTTACCAGCTGGGTCACCCTCTCCCCTCCACTGTGGAAC
Organism: Phalanger gymnotis; assembly: GCA_028646595.1. Classification (NCBI taxonomy): domain Eukaryota; kingdom Metazoa; phylum Chordata; class Mammalia; order Diprotodontia; family Phalangeridae; genus Phalanger; species Phalanger gymnotis. The sequence goes on along the minus strand of CM053625.1, from coordinate 43,874,077 downwards.
TATGATCCCATCCACTCCGCCATTCTTCTTAGAGGGGTGACAGTCTACTTCTCTGTGACCCCACTCACCATCCCATACCATGCTCAGTCCCCTATGTGCTACCTCTCCCTAACAGAAATAGACTTCTTGAAGGTAGAGACTGCCTTTGCATTCCTGTTTATATCCCAAGTACTCAGCATAGTGCTTGGCGATTAATAAATGCATATTAATGCATTGTTTTATGCTAAGGCTTCTTTAAGTTCTAACATTCAATGATTCTAATGCAGAACACAATGATTATGAAGATAATAAAAACACTTGGAAGAGTTAAAAGTATTATTCAGATATGAGCTATTATAATAAAAAAGAAATATTATTAATGAATAAAAAAACTTTTATTAAGTAATTACTATGTGCCAAGTACCGTGTTAAATGCCAAAAATGCACATTCAAATAAGCAAAACAGTCCCTGCCCACAAGGAGCTTACATTCTAATGGGGGGAGATAACATGTAAAAGGAAACTGGGAGGGGAGGTGTCAGGAGAGGTGAGAAATAGGAAAGGGGTGGGGGAGATTATACCACAGTAAGATTTGGAAACAACCAGATGGCAAACTATAGTCCTTTTATACTAATCATTCAATAACTGTTAAAGAAGGAAGGAAGGAAGGAAGGAAGGAAGGAAGGAAGGAAGGAAGGAAGGAAGGAAGGAAGGAAGGAAGGAAGGAAGGAAGGAAGGAAGGAAGGAAGGAAGGAAGG
>CM053625.1:43840366-43872841 GCA_028646595.1 Phalanger gymnotis | reverse complement strand
CGTCTGGTCTGTTCCCGCCGTGCTTGCTGGGCTCAGCTCCGCTCCCCTCAGCTGGGGGCTGGGAGCTCCGTGTGGGACAGACCTTACCCAGAGACCATCCAGGCTGTCCTGGGCTGGAGCCCTGCTTCCCTCTGCCACTTTGTGGGTTCTGCAGCTCTAGAATTGGTTCAGAGCCATTTTTTTATGGGTTTTTGGAGGGACTTTGTGGGGAGCTCACGCCAGTCACTGCTTCGCAGCTGCCATCTTGGCTCCGCCCACCACATTGCAATATATTATTCCAGGTTGAAAGATGTGAAGAAAATCTGGCTTTACACAAACATATAACTAGGAAATGGAGGCATACTTTAATAAGCAAATAATATTTTAGTATTATTGTGAAAATAGTTTTGACCTTGAGGACCCTAAAAGGATCTCAGAGATCTCCAGGTCTCTGAACCACACTTTGAGAGGCAATGGCCTAGACAAACCATGGAACTAATTCATTAAAGCAAGTCTTCAGTTGCTTATTATTATTAATGATATTAATGATAATGATAACTGAAATGTGTATAGTACTTAAAGGTTAACAAAACAGTTGACCTACAATTTTTGGCTCACAATTTTTGACCTTCACAACAACCCTACTAGGTAGGCACTGGAGGTATCATTAATTTAATTTTAAAGAGTTTAAGTGATTGGCCCAAAGTCACGGAACTAATACTTATCAGAGGTGGATTTGAACCCAGGTCTCAGCCAAGTCCAGCATTCTTTTTCCCCTGAGTCACATTGCATAATAACTTCAGTTTCAATATTCCAGAGATCAGTGATTTCATCAATATGGATTCAGCTTTCACCAATGTGAACTGCAACTCCTCTATGACTTAGTATAAAGCCTTTAGGTGCTACTATAGCCAAATAATATTCATTGCAAAGTAACCAATCCTCTGGTGACACAGATCTCCAAACTTAGTTAACCTATTCCTCAAACCATAGTCAGGTCCATTATTCAAAGGCTTTTCGGCTTGTTGAGACCTGCCAGAGCTTGCAGTTCCCTGGCATAGCTTTTGAAAACTAAAGAGTCAAAGTTTGGCCATGTGTATTAGTCAGTCAATGAACATTTATTATCGCCTGTTATGTGCAAGGCCCTGCACCAAGTTCAGGGAATACTAAGGAAAGAAAAAAAAATGGTCCCTGCTCTCGAGAAGCAATGTCCAATAGGGGAGACATGTAGACAACTACGTACATACAAGTTACATGCAGGAAAATCAGAAATATCTCAAGAAAGGGAAGGTACTAGTGCTAAAAGGAGTAGGAAAAGGCTTCCTGTAAAAAGGAGAATTTTAGCTGGGACTTGATGGAAGCCGGAGAAGCTGGAAGGCAGAGATGGAGAGGGAGAGAATCCCAGGCATGGGAGACAGTTGGTGAAAATGCCCCAGAGTTGGCAGGTTGACCTTCTTGTTTGAAGAATACCAGGGAGGCTAGTGTCACTGGATTGTAGAATATGGGAGTGGGGTTGGGGAAGGAGTATTAGGAAATAAACTTCCTTCCCTTTTTTGGAGATATTGGGGAGGGGGGAATATTTTGGGATAAAACAGTGAGCATAGATGTGTAATGTGACATTGTCAGATATGATTGATTTGTCGTTTGGCTTCCTTTGACTTTTTCCCCTTAGTTACAAAGAAGATCTCGCTGGTAGGGGAGGAAGAGGGAGAAGGGTATATTTGGAAAATACTATGTTTTTTTTAAAAAATATAAATAAAACATAACTCCCCACCCCCCAAAAAAAACAACCAGAGTCACCTCCACACTACAACAAGGCATTTGAAGGAGTACCATAATGTCATCATGATGATCATGATACCAAATGACTTTTTATAGTAGAGAACTAAAAAAGAGAAACAGGTTAGGAAGGGGTCTCAGAGGCCAACTCTATCCTAAAGATCTGACTCTTATCCAAAGATGCAATCCCCCTTTCATATCACCCAGCTTTTACTTGCTCTAGTGATTTGCCCCCTTAAATCACAGAAAAGACAACTTTTCTCCCACTGGCCTGACACACAGACTTTGTATCAATTCTCCCTTGGCTGTCAGCGGGTCAGCCATGACCTATGGCGATCCATGAATTCATTGAATGATTCTCTGGGCCCGTAGCATTGTTTGGAGCCCAGACAAGCGGGGGATGATGATGATGATGATGACGATGATGGTGATGATGATGGTAATTCCTATTTATATGACACTTTTAAGGTTTCCAAAGCACTTCACATATATTATTTCATTTGATACTCACAACAACCCTGTGAGATAGATGATATTATTATCCCCATTTTACAAATAAGGAAACCTGGGCTGAGGTTAAAATCACAGAATCCAAAATCATAGCATGTTAGTGCTGGAAGGGATAATAATAATAAACAATAATTATAATTATAATAAATGTAGAGATTTAAGATTTGCAAAGTATTTTGCAAACGTCATCTCATTTAATCCTCACAATAACCCTGGGAGGTAGTGTATCAGTAAGGCAAGACTCATGATATCAATGGTGACCATGAATATGCCTGTATAGTTCGGAATCACAAAGTATAAAAGACTCTCTGTATAGAAGGGAGAAGAAGTAAAACATTTATTCAGAGGATCAAATCCCAAAACCAATAACCCCAATTCGACAAAGCAGTAATCATATCCCCAAACCAGTAAGTCTACCTCCACATAACAGCAAGGAGGTTAAAACATAGTATCACAGCAAAGAGCAAGCCATCCTGTAACCTTCCCTTCCTGTAAACACTCATTCATGAATCCTAACTGTCTGCTTGCCTGTGTCCTCTCCTCCTGCAGCTCTGAAAGCCCTTGCAGTTCTCTCTCTAGCAGTTCTCTCTTCTTCTTGCAGTTCTGTCTTCTTTGCAGCTCTCTAGTCTCTACAATTCTCTAGCCTGAGCTTAATGGCTACCCACAGAGTATATATACTTTGTTTAGGGTCCAGGGGCTTAGCACCTACTTAGCTAATGGGCCTTCCTACAAACAGGCCTCCCCTAATCAAGCTTCCCTTAACTAGCTCCACCTGAGACCTATTAAATGGGCGGGAAGATCTTTGATCACATTAGCACCACGGTAGAGGCTATTATTATCTCCATGTTGTAGGAAAGGAAACTGAAGTGGCCAGCGGTTAAGTGACTTGCCTAGGGTCAAACAGCTATGTAATTGCCTGAGCCTGTATTTGAACTCAGACCTTCCTCACTCCAAGTCCAACATTCTATCTACTGTACCACCTAGAGATCAACCAGTCCAACTCCCTCATTACAGATGAGGAAACTGAGGCCCAGAGAGGTAAAGTCAGTTGACCAAGGTCACACAGGGAACTAATGGTAGAAGTAGATCTCCTAGTCTATTATTTCCACTCAATTATACTGACTCTTTAAGATCCTTTTCATCTAAAATATTCCATGGTTCTGTGAAAAGATGCTATATCCATAAAGCACATTCACCACAACTAGTTACGTCTTGTGTGCCCTTGGCACCATCCTACACCATTTGCCCTCTTCAGCCATTTGAGAGCTATCCATGCTCATTCACCTATACCAAGTGGTCATTGCAATCCACTTTGCCCGTGACCAATATCCATGCACTCTTTTGAGAATTACATCCACCAAAACTACAGTGGAAAAGTGAATTGACTTTGGAAGTACCAAGAAAATGCTGGGCTTCAAGGTCCCACTATCAAGATAGCAGCAGGAGCTGTATTCTCAAACCTGGCAGGCCACCAAAAGCCAATCTTTGCAAATGAAGGAAAATGCCCGGCCACATTTTGAGCCAGATCACACTTGAAGCTCCCACTGCCAAGGTCTCTCGGCCTCCCTTTCTTTCTCTCTAGTTCCTGCTCACCCACACATCTAAGACAGTACATGCTGTTCATAGCTTAGCACCCTCCCACACAGAAGCCAACCCAGGCCTGACAAGATTGGCTCTCACTCCTGCTCTGATCTCTTGTAGGAATGGTGTTTGTTTTTGATGTCTGGGCTGGATTTGAAAACTTCCCTCCTCCACATGACATTTCTACACCAGTAGGCAAGGACTGTCTTCCACCTTCAATAGCTAGAAGGAAAGAGACAGCCCCACAGACTCCAGTGAGGTGTCTGTTAAACCAGCTCTGGAGTTTGAAGAAGTAGTACATGTGTTAGAGCTTGACCATCTTTGGTGGGGAAAAAATAGAACATTAGAATTGGAAGGGACATTGTAAAATAGAAGGTAAGAGCTGGAAGGTGTCTCTGAGCAGAGAATATGGACAGGAGGGTTAGAAGGTATCTTAGACTATAGAACATAGAATGTTGGGACCGTAGATTTAGAACTGAAAGGAAACTTAAACCATAGAATATGGAACATTAGAGCTGGAAGAGACCACAGAACATAGAATTGCAGAACTCGAGAGATCTTAAAACATAGAATGTCCAAGCTGAAAGGGATATGAAAAAATCATCAGGTCCAGTGTCCCTTTTTTAAAAATGGAGAGACTGAGGCTCAGTGAGAAACATATGAGTTACCAAGGTCAAACAAATTACCTTTGGTGACTTTCAGTCTGGAATACTCTTCATTATACCATACAATCTCTTTTCCTCTATCTCTTTCCCTCAGCATATGGGTAACAAAGAATGGTAATTGAATCTGATAAACTAAGTCCTGCTAATGTGTTATCTCTCTCAGGTAAAAAGTACCTTGATCCTTCCAGAAATGACCCCAAATGCTGGGGATTTCCTGCCAGAGGTCTGCCTGCATGTAAAAGTATTGATGATAATAACTTACATTTGGATAGCATTTAAGTGTTCAGACTATCGCTTTTGATCCTAAGGATAAATCTGTGAGGTAGGTAACAGAAGTATTATCCTCATTGTACAAACGAGGAAATTGAGACTCAGAGAGTCACCGACTTCTCCACAGTTATAAGGAAAAAAAGTAGTTCCAAGTCTTCTGATTCTAAGCCCCCTTTCCACTACATCTTTTAGTCAAGCTAAATCAACCATAGAAGAGGTATCATAGAGGAGTGATAACATCTTATTGTCACATGAATTCAGAGGGGAAACAGTGAATGAATGAATATTCACTAGGTGCTTACTATCTGCCAAGCACTGAAGAATACAAATACAAGGTGAAAAGGAAAGGGAATAAGTATGTATTGAGCTGTGTGCAAGGCACTATACTAAGCCAAGAGCTTTACAAATATTATCTCATTTGATGCAAAATGAATGTATTCTCTTACCTTCATAGAGCTTACATTCTAATGAGGTAGACAATGTATATAGGATAGTGATCGCAAGGGAGGGAAATCTTGCTTTGGAAGATGACAGAAATGGTAAGTGGAACCCCAGTGGGGTAGATTGACAAACTCTTTCCACAAGCAACTGACAGCATTGATTTCATTATGGAAAAGCAGGATCTAAAAGGTACCAGTGAGGCAGCATAGTGAAGAGATAGCCTCATAGTGAAATGAATTCTTGATAGAGTCAGTGTTAGGTGTAGTGTGTGACTAAGTCAATTAATCATAGTGGGCCCCCAAGGTGAGAGTTCCAGGCATAAAAGGTTTTTGTCTACCGGAGATTGGTTTCTGACCTGGGCAGCATGACTGCTAGTGAGGACGTGGCCACGGAATGATTAAAGATCCTTATGCACTGGGCTAGCCTTCGTGGAGGAGGCAGGCTTTGAAGAACAGACTAAATTTGTTTAGGCAGAGAGACTAGGAAAATTTCCTGGGAGGGTATAGGGAAATGATATAAGCCAAAGTACCTGAGAGAGGTCAGTTTCAAAAGAACAGGCAAAGTAGCTTGTCCAAAAAACATACAAACTTAATGGCAGGGCCAGGTCTCCTCAGGACAAATCTCTTCATTCCAAATCCAGGGCTATTTCTACTACGCCACAGTGAATATTTGAATATACATGTTGCTGCCACTTCTAATGCTCAGCATTTTCTGTTCCTGTAAATTAATTTGATGACTGAATTAAACTAATAATTGCCTAATTTTCACAAACTGTCTCTTGATGCAACAGACAGACCTATCTTCTCTCATGGGGAGACAAGGAGGAGGTGGTGGAGGTATAGGAGGAACTCGAGAGAGAAGCAGAGCTATGTTGTTTATATAATCTTGGTTAATTTAATTAAATTTTGATAGAAAGGACTCAAATGCACAAATAGTTGCCATCCACTTCCCCTGCAGACTGCATCTCCACACAGCTAATGACTTCTGTCTTTGATGGATGAGACCATAAAACATGGGGTGGGGAAGTCCCTTTGGAAAAAGGCCTTCTTATCTGGCTGCTGGCAAAACTCTAAGTAATTTCCAATTCCCTGAAGTCTGGGGTCTCTGCTCCCTGGCATTCTTGAATGATATTATAATAACCCCTCACGCTTAACGCTTTCAAAGTAATTTCATATGCATTATCTCAGTGAACCTTCATAACAACCCTATAAAATAGGTGGGACAGGTATAATTATCCTCATTTTATTAATAATGAAACTGAGGCACAGTTTAAGTTAGATGCCCAATTTCCCATATCTAAGAAATGGTCAAATCGGGGCAGGTATTTAGATCTCCTGTTTTCTAAATAGATTTTTATTTTAAAACTTACTAGCTAGGAGATCTCAGAATATGGGACTCTTGCTGATGTTGAAAAGTTTCAGAATGGAATTAAGTTTCAACTCCTTTCCTGCTGTGTTTCTGACTCTGCCTTCTCATCCCAGAGCATCCTTCCACCCTGCCAATACCCTCTCCCATCGGCAAGCTCCTTCTGAGGGGGCTTCCGTTGTGGGGATAGGCTCAGGCTAACCAAACCTCATTCCCCTCCTGGCAGGGCTTTGGACTCTCAGTTCCTCAGCCCAATGTCTCCTTTTTGCCCCCTGCTCCACTTACCCTTTCAGCTCCTTTTGCGTGTTGTCTTTCCACATTAGAATGTAAGCTTCTCCAGGGCAGGAATTGTCTTTCTTTTTGTTTGTATTTCTATCTCTCACAGCTTAGTGCAGTGCCTAGCTCATAATAAGGGCTTAATAAATGCTTGTTGCCTGCTCATCTGCCTTTTTCTGGACTCATGGGAGGTATGGGAAGGGGAGGAAAAATCTCTTGGATACTAATAATACTTAGAATAAAAGAGCATTAAAGTTGGAAGAGATCTTAGAAACTATCTAATCTTACTCTTTCATTTTACAGATATTTTCATGTATAAAAAATGAAGGAGAGAAGGAAAGGTTATACCAGATAATCTATCTATAGAATTCCTTCCATCTCTAACATTCTATGATTTTACAGTTATATATGAAAGAGAGAGAGAGAGAGAGAGAGAGAGAGAGAGATGTTCTGAGTCACACAAGTCCATGGCAAAATACCTATGTGACCTTGGACAAATCAACTTCACATCTCTAGACCTCAGTTTCTTCATCTCTAAAATGAGAGGGTTGGATAAAATGGCCTCTAACTTTCCTCCAGCTCTTAATCTACGAGCCTAAGATTGTGTCATCATTGTTGTTGCATTCTCTTTTTGGTTTTTTTGTTTTGTTTTTAAGCCAGGAAGATCAGCAGACAGGAGAACATAAAGGAAGGGGTGAGATATAAAAGACTCAGGACTCAGTCATATTCTGAAATCATCAGTCACTGACAGGCCTGTGTGAAAAGGTGTTAATTTGAGCAAAGAAATGGACATAGCTATTTTCCCCCTAAAGCAATACATCAAGTTATTCCCCTTGGCACTTCGGTGTGTTGGCAAACTGTCTGAGCTACACAAAATTGGATTCCGTGGGTCTGGGGAAGCCCAGGCAGGAGAAAGGTACAAGAAGATTTATTAGTCTGAGTGTACAAAATACCTCCTACTAAATTTGTTGTGACCTTCTTTTCCGCCCCAAGCCCCCAGGTTCGTTATAGTTCTGACCTGGAGCATAGGCTAACAGCTTGCCCAATAAAACCCAAGTAAGCACTGAGGAGACAGGTCTCTAAGATCTCTTGCTACTAGACTGAAGTCAGAAGACCTGGGTTCAAGTTCTGGCTTTTCCCATTAACTCTACTATGTGACTTTGGGCAGGCTGTGGCACCTCTCTGAACCTCTGTTTCCTTACCTCTAAAATAAAAATAGTGATACTTGCCTTCCCTCCCTCCTAGGGTTATTGGGATGAAAGCACTTTGTAAACCATCAAGAGCCACACGGAAATGTGAGCAATTATTATTATTATTAAGGGAAAGGAGCCTAGGTCCAAACTGGATTTCCAGACTTCCCTTCTTCTACTCCCTACAAAAACCTCTGCCTCAACCACCTTTCCAAAACACCGCAATTAGCTTCCTTTGTTCAGGATACTACACCAAGGCCCCATGTTAGGAAACAAAAATAATATTTTATAATCCTTTATGCTTCCTTGCCTCTACACATTTGTTCGTGTCATTCCCCCTGCTTAGAGTGCCACCCCCATTCCTTTCTAATTGCCCAAATCATTAACATTCTCTGGGATCCAACTTGAGGTCTTCCCTTTCCCTGAATTCTTCTCTGATTATTCCCATCTACAGTGATCCCTTCAGCCTGTTGACTCATAAGGATCTGATTCTCTGCGCCATTCACTAGGTACCTAATTATATAAAGCCACATCTCTTGTATTGCCTGTTGTATTGCATTATTATTTCATCCTTGTGCTATTTAATTTTTAATTTGACTATTTCTTGTCTTCCCATTCAGAGGTAAGGTGGTATGGTGGACAAGCATTGGATTGGAAAGCAGAAACGGGATTAAATCACAACCTTGTGCAGGCTCAGTCCATGCCTATCTGCCAACTACAAACTTCCCTCATAAACTTTCTTCCAAGAAACAAGAGCTTGGGCAGCTGCCAGCGTCTTGAAACTCCACAACTGGCATGTTCTCTCAGAAGACATCTGCACAGACCAGCATCTCTGCAGAGGATCTGGTACCCAAGGACTCTGACTGCAGATTAGTTAGGCTTAATAATCCTAACTGGGAAGCTTGCAGCTTCCAGACATTGATCCCAGTTCTGCCCTCTGACAGGCAAGTGCAACAAGTTTAATAATCCCTTCAGTGTTTGCTAGCCCTTCAGATATCAATAAGATTGTGAAATATGTTAGGAATGAATGGCTAATCTGCATCAGTAAAACGGGTTCCACAACAGAGAGCTCCTAAGAGTAATGAAATAATAGGTCAGGGAAAGGAAGGAAAGAAGGAAGGAAGGGAAAAGAGACAAGGGAAAAAGGAAAAAGAAAAAAGAAATAAGGAAAGATAAGAGAGAAAGAAGGAAAAAAGAGAGGAAAGAAGGAAAGAAGGAAAGAAGGAAAGAAAGAAGGAAAGAAGGAAGGAAAGAAGGAAAGAAAGAAAGAAAGAAAGAAAGAAAGAAAGAAAGAAAGAAAGAAAGAAAGAAAGAAAGAAAGAAAGAAAGAAAGAAAGAAAGGAAGGGAGGAAGGAAGGGAGGAAGGAAGGGAGGAAGGAAGGGAGAGGGAAGGAAGGAAAGAAGGAAGGAAGGAAGGAAGGAAGGAAGGAAGGAAGGAAGGAAGGAAGGAGGGAGGGAGGGAAAGAGGAAGGAAGGAAGAAAGGAAGGAAGGAAGGAAGCAAGGAAGCAAGGAAGGAAAAAGGAAAGATTGTTATGTAATAATGGCCACAGCTAGCATATAGAGCTGAAAGTGACCTTAGACATTTTCTAATCCAACACTCCCAATCCCCACCGTACAGATGAAGAAAAAGAGAACCCAGAGAGGTGAAGTCACTTGAACCCAGGACTAACAATTCCAGTGTTCCTCCCACTGTACCATACTCATCAAAGACATTGATCATGCTACCTCCACTACCTTCAAGCACAACATAAAAAGCATATAGTCACAGGTTTCTAGGTTCCAACCCTCTGTCTGATGTTTACTACCTGTGTGACCTTTAGTGACCTCATTTGTAAAACGAGAAGGTTGGGCTATGTGTTCTCTGAGGTCCCTTCCAGCTCTAGATCTGATCGTAAGTGATATAGAAAGACTGTACACACCCATAGGATCAAGGCCCCATATTCCCTAGGACATCTTTGACCCAGCCTCCCTCTGACACAGTCACCCTCTATACCTTCTCATTAGCCCTCCCCCTACATCATCCCTGCTTACTTGGATGGATCTGCAATCTCATCAAGGTGGATGCTCCCTCCAACAATGTGGGATCAAACCCCAACTATGCCTTTTCATTCTGGCTGGCCCTTACTGGGATCCTACAAGAGGTCCAGCCAAAGGGCTTGAGGCCTTCCTCTAGACCTCATGACACCATGTGAATACCATGCAATGGGGTGTGCAAGCCATCTGTCCACCCAGTTCCACCTTGCTCTTGCTACATAACTGACTCATCCCTTTTCCTTCTTTTTCATCTCTCTCTGTCACTGAAAGGACAATAAAAAAGTACATGGTAGATATTAGTAGGCTACAATATATTACCAGTGAAGAATCATTCCTCCAAAATGGTAGGACAGAGGAAAAAAAATACAAAAAGAGCCCAAACCCTTGAGGAGCAAATGGGTTTGGTAATACTTTAATTGGAGAAGAGGTTTCTTTAGAACAGCAGGGGCCCATGCATTTGCCATCTCCCTCCCTTCTTAGCAAAATCACCTTCCCTGAATTGCAAGTGAAGGCTCTTAGGCTAATGCAAGAGAATCGTTGGAAACGATCTTTCTCCCACCAGTCATCACTAAGCCCACTGAGCTGAAGAATCTCTGCTGGGCCCCCATACAGATCCCTGCTCAGCCTTGTCCAGCCTGCTTCATCTCTAGCACTATCGAATGGAGGGCAGATCTAAAGAAACTTTCAAGTTTAGTTGAGGAGAGAATAATTGTGGGCCTGGCTCAGACTCTGACGTGGTTCAGCCGGACAACCTTCCAAGGGCATTGCTGCCTTGCCTTGTTTTCTGGGCCCTGTCCTAAATTCCACTCTCCCTTGTCTCGGCCACTGTCAGGTTCTCTGAAGCATCACAGCTGTTGGGTGTGTCTGTACAAGGGCTCCAGTCCCAGCTAAAAGAGACCTTCAGGAAGTAGCCTCATGCAGAAGAAAGAGTCGTAGCTTGGGTGTCATAGGTTCATATACCAAAGAAATAGAAATCATCTAGTCCAACTTTCTCATTTTACAGATGAGGAAAACGAGGTCTAATGAAGGTACAAGTGATTTAGGTAATAAATAGGATTTAATATCATTTAGCATTTACATAGCACTTTAAAGTTTGCCAAGCCCTTCACAAATATTATCACATTTGATCCTCACAACAACCCTGGAAGGTAGATGATATTATTATCCCCAATTTCCAGATAGGAAACTGAGGCAGACAGAGGTTGAGTGACTTATCCAGGATCACACAGCTAATAGGTTTCTGAGGCTGGATTTTAACTTGGGTCTTCTTGACTCTAGGTTCAGCACTATGTATTCTGTCTTCTGATTTGAACCCAGGTCTTCTGATTCCAAATTCAGTGGTCTTTCCACTATAACAAGAGACCTTGGTGCCAGTCCCTGCTCTGTAATTTGCTAGCTGTAGAAACTTATGCAACTCATTTTCTCTCTGTGTACCTAAATTTCTTTACCTATGAAATGATTTTAACATTATCATTTGTTAAAATTATTAAATATCAAATATTGAGAGTTGTAGCACCAATGTGACATTCACAGCACCTACAGCGGCTATAAATATGCCAGCATAGTTCTGAATCACAAAATATAACAGACTCTCCACATGGAAGACAGAACCAAAACATTTATTCAAACACCGGAAAGCCAAATCCATCACAGCAACAAAGAAATCTATACACATTAGCAATGCAGGGGGCACCACCATCCCCAAGCCTTCCCCCCTGTTAGGGCCTTCCCACAAATGAGCACCCTCAAGCAAAATACCCTTCTCTCACTGACAGCTGGCTGCTTGCTTCCTCTCTCCCTCTCTCTCCCTCTCTCTCTCTCTCTCTCTCTCTCTCTCTCTCTCTCTCTCTCTCTCATCCTGCTCCACCCCTTCCTGTTCCACCCATTCAGCACCACCACAGGCTTCATGTGACTTAGGCTTCCATGTGACTTAAGCAGGTCACGTGGGCCTATTAATGGATGGGAAAGATTGTCCCATTTACATAACCATTACAAGAGGCAGCCTGGTACAGTAGATTGATAGTGAAGGAGTAAGAAAGAACCATGTTCAAGTCTTGCCTCTGAAATGTACAATGCCTGGGTGACCCTGAGCAAATGACTTAACTTTTTCAGGCCCCAAAGTATACTCTAAGACTACAACTTTCAATAAATCAATCAATAAACATTTATTAAGTGCCTACCAGGTGTCAGGCACTGTGCTAAGTACTAGGGATACAATTTTATTCTCTGAATTAAATAAAGTAAAATTAAAATAATTTTAAAAAAAAAAGACAGTGCCTGCCCTCAAGGAGTTTACAATCTAATGCTTATATCTATCCAAACTGTTTCTCTGAGTCAGGAGAAGGAGTTTCCTTCCAATACTAATAAAATCAAAGGTCTGAACTTACCCCTCAAATAAGAAATATTATGCAAAAAACTCTAATAAATGCTTAAATTTTGCAAAGCACTTTCTTCAACAGAAATGTGGAGTATAAGAATTAAGCCTACTTCACCAACAAATGAAGTAAAACTCAAAGTGGTCAGGGCTGGGAAAGTGCTTTGTAAGCTGTATCATATAAATATGAACTCTATCACCTCCTCTACTTTGGTCGTTCATTGACAAATGAGGAAAAATCCTCAGAGAAAGGAAAGCGACCAGCCCAAAGGCACCCAGTGAGTTAATGGCTAGGCCAGAATGATCTCTTGACTCCCAGGCCAGTGGTCTTTGCATCATATCATAATGCAAACACTTTTTTTTCTTCCCTTAACTATGGCAGCAGTTACAACTTGAATCATCATGAATTTAGCATGTGTTACACTGCTTCATTTACCTCTACAATAATACCGCCTTGCTTAAGAGTTTAAAGCATTTTCAAATCCTTGATCTCATCTATTCCTCCAAATCATCTCAGGATAGGAGGGAGTATTTTCTTATTCTCATTTTATAGGTAAGAAAACTGAGCCTCAGAGTACCTAAGGGACTTGTCCAAGGTCACACAGCTAATGGAGATGATAGGTCTTCTACTTCTTTCTCCAGTGTTCTTTCCACCATAGTATCCAACACACAGTGAAACAAATACTGAACGAAATAGCGGCTGTTTAATTGATTGACTGATTTGAATGACACCCTGTGCTGGATGTACAGTAACCATCACCAGCTGGGAAAGAGGGATAACTGGAGAGAAATTACAGCACTGAGTCTAACGTAGCAAAAGTATTCGAGTGGCTCTAACCTTTACTGGGTCTCCACAGTCTAAGAATTTATCAACTAGTGGTTAACCCGTTGGTAACCTCCCTCCACGTACTTATCCAGGCTGTACCTCAGATGGCGGACACAATCTCTTGCTGAAACTATAGTCACAGACTTTGAAGCCCTTCCAGTTAGGCAAGAACTTCCAAAGCTAACATTGCCTTCAGAATTTACTAAGGTCATCTCACTGCTGTGATGGAGCACCATGGAAATTGGACTTTTGAGAAGCCTTCAAGCAAATTGTGTAGGTTCTCTATGGAGGATGGATGGAAGCACAGGAACAAGAATCAAACAACATAAGAGAAGCATAGGGGTTCCAATAATAACAACAATAATAACATTAGCTAAGGTTATCATGTATATGTTTGCTGTGGTTTAGTCCTTTACAATCATGTCAGACTCTTTGTGACCCCATTTGGGAGTTTTCTTGGCAAAGATACTGGATGGATTTCCACTTCTGCAGCTCATTTTATAGATGAGAAAACAGAGGCAAACAGGATTAAGCGACTTGGCCAGGGTCACACAGCTAGTAAGTGTCTGAGGCCAGATTCGAACTCAGGAAGATCCACTGTGCCACCAAGCTACCCCAATCTATATGTTAGCTGGTAATTAACACATACATATAACACTTTAAGATTTGCTTTATGTATGTAATCCACAATAAAGAGATACTTCCCCAAATCCACCAACCCCCAATATTATAGAATATCTTGGACTGGTCTTGGAGAATCCTGAGAAAAAGAAGGAAGAAGACATGTCGCAAAGAGTAGAGAGTAAGATGACCAAAGGCTTTGAATAGGTAGGAAGAGTGTTCTCCTGGTCAGTGTCTCTCCTTTCGTGGCAATTACATAGGACCCTTTATAGACACCAGTATCTGTTAACCCATAGTTATCACGTATTATGTTGCAACACAGTATTCATGAACATGTTGTATGAGATACAGCAGGATTCCAATCAGTGTGTTACTCAGGCCCTGGAAAAATATAACATAGAGAAGGACATAGCCCATATTAAAGAGGAATATGACAAGAAGTACAACCCCCTAGCACTGCATTGTGGGGAAGAGATCCCAAAGTTCCACGACACATGAGACTAAGCATGTCAGCTACTGCTACCTGGGCCAAAATGTTGTTTTTCTGTTCAAGTCTGATTAGAGCATGAATGATGGTATCTACCCAGTGATCCATTCAAATAACAAAGACTGAAGTTTAATTCCAAATGCTAAAGATTGAAATCTTCAGCCTTGCCAAGAGAACACTTTGATCTTAACGCCTTTATTTGTGTACATTGTTATATATGGCATCCTACGCTCTGATTTGTTATAGTTACTAACATATCTAGCAAAAGACTGTATACTTGTATTTATCTTCTATTCTATGATCCCATCCTTTTTCTCTACCAAAATCCAATTCCTCTTTTTTAACAAATGAACCTATTGGAGATGTGTGTGTGTGTTAACTGTAAGGAAAAAAGTGGGAAGAGAGAGAGTTTGTAGTTTCTTCCTCCATCTTGGCACCATATAGCCTTTTTCCAGAGTTTAGCACTTAGCTGGCCATTAGCCTGTGCTCCTCTGGGCTTCCCTACAAAGATGCTGAGAGGCAGTGGCAGCTCTTAACAGTACAGTTGATGCTGGGGCTGAGAAAGACTATACCCAGTTGGTGCAATGCTGTGGAGCCAGTTTTGGTGAGATGCCCCCATTGGCTCTTATAGACAATATCCCTCTCCTGGGACTCCAAGCCAGAGAAGAATGCAACTGCTCCAACTTTTCTCCAGCAGAGGAAGGAGCTATGACAGCCAACTCCTTGCTGCAATTAGCAGTATCCTGTCCTGCCTGAGTATACTGGGAGACTGTTCCCCTCCCCTCTATTCCTTTCCTCTCTACTGTTTACTCCCATTATTTTATAAAGAAATTAGCCATTGCTGTCCCTCATTGTATAATTAGTATGGTCCATGGTGATGACAAAAGGGAGAGAGGGACAACCTGGAAAAACAAAGTGAGGATACTTCCAGCACAGGGTATGAGGTGGGGAAGGGGAGGTGGCAAATTAATGATTTCTTCCCTGAGGAGATTCCAAATCTTTTTGGTTACTATACAATAGTATTCCTTAGCTAGTTCAAGGTGATATACAGAAATAAGCAAAAAGAAATGTGAAGTGAATCTATGCTGGACAGGTTATATAAGAGGGAGAATGGAGGGGGGGGAGCCAAGATGGCAGCATGAAAACAGGGACTGACTTGATCTCTCCCCCAAATCCCTCCAAACATCTGTAAAAAAAATAACTCTAAACAAATTCTAAAGCTACAGAACCTACGAAATGACAGAGTGAAACAAGTCTCCAGCTCAAGATGTCCTGGATGGTCACTGGGAAGGGTCTATCACACCATGCTGGGAGCAGAACAAAGCCCAGTGTAAGCCCTTCCAGAAGAGACCAGGCCAGAACAGACTTGGTGGAGCAGGCCTCAGGGTGCTAAATCACTGGCAGCTGTGGTGGTTTCCAGACTTCTCAACCCACAAACACCAAAGACAATGTAGCAAGTCAATGGGAAAACTGTTGGACCTAGATGATAGAAGGGTGAAGTCCAGCCCCAGCCCTGGGGGTGGCAGAGGTGGCTGCAGCAGCAGGCAGCAGCAAGAGCAGCAGCAGTGGCTACTTCCAGAGCTTCAGGCCCATAGACGGTGAGGGGAATCAAGCAGCTGATCAGAGCGGGAGTGCAGGGATCTCTTTGCTGGCACTGAGGCAGGGTTCCCTTGCTTTGCCCTCCTTGGATCTGGGTCTCAGTCCTAGCTGGTGGTCCTTTGGGGAGGAGGAGTGCTGGTGTGGCAGAGCTTGTGGTGGCTGTGGGGAGGGAGTCCTCCTGGAAGTTACACTGTGGAAAGGGGTGCTTGCACTCACAGATCAGAGCACAGGTGAGGAGAGGAGTATCATACCACCTCAGAATAGAAGTAGCTCTGAAAACAGCAGAGCAAAACACTTGAAGCTTGGGACAGAGCACTCTCCACTCTGGAAGCAATCATACCCTGACAAAGAGCTCAGAAGTCAAATAATTGGCTGGGGAAATGAGCAGACAGCATAAAAGGATTCAGACTATAGAAGCTTACTTTGATGACAAAGAAGATCAAAACATACAACAAGAAGAAGTCAACAAAGTCAAAGATCCTACATCGAAAGCCTCCAAGAAAAATATGAATTGGTCTCAGGCCATGGAAGAGCTCAAAAAGGTTTTGGAAAATCAAGTAAGAGAAGTATAGGAAAAATTGGGAAGAGAAATGAAAGTGATACAAGAAAATCATGAAGAGGGAGAATAGAGTATTGTTTGGAATCTACCTCTGCACAACTAGGTTTTCCTTCTAATGTCTACCTCTACTTACCTCCACTGGTAAGCCACCTACTACCTTGTAGTAGGTGGCTTACCAGCTGTCGAACACATCTACAGAGTGAGGGATTCCCCTCAGCCCCCTCATTCAGCACATAAACCTACCACAGATATTTTATATTACAAGTGGAGGTATTATATATTACAGGGAGTCCCAAGGAATTATCATGTGTCTCCCAAGATGACCACTCTGTGAAAAATATATGTGGGAGACCAGAGACAAGTCTAACCCACCCTAAACCTCCCCCTTATACATGTTACACATGGAAAGAAAGCATCTTATTTTTGTTATACAAATATGATATCAATCAATCCTCGTAACACCCTGTAAGGTATGTGCTATTGTTGTCCCCATTTTATAAATAAGGAAACTGAGGCTGGCCAAGATTAAGTGAGTTACTTGCCCAGTGTAAGTGAGATAGGCTTCAGGGATCCTCCTGAACCCAATTCCAATACTATTCACTATGGCAGCTAGCTTTCTCAACAGGAGCACCGACATCACACACATTAGTGAACTCAGTGGTACTGAGGTCATTTTAAATGACTTCAGAGGAAAAAAGACTATGAAAAAGAAATACCAAAAGAGATAATATATATCGCCCTCTGACTACAAGTCTTTTTGAAAGTCTTTTCAGATATGAATATCAGCTTTCCAGGAGAAATAAATGGTCAACAGCTACATGAAAGAATGTTCCAAATTACTTATGATAAGAGAAATACAAATTAAAGTGACTCTGAGATTTCACTTGACACCCTTCAGATTGGCATAACAAAAGATTGAAATGTTCAATGTTGGAGGGGCTGTAGGAAAACAGGCACACTAATGTACTGATGGAGAAGCTTAGAATGGGTCCAAAAATTCTGTGAGACAATTTGGAATTATACTAAAAAAAAAAGTCACTAAATGGTAAAATACACTTTACTCAGTGATGCCGTTATTAGGAATATACCCCAAGGACAACAAAGACAAAGAAAAAGATCCCACAAATGCAAAAATATTTATAGAAATACTTTCTATAATAGCAAAGAACTAGGTGGGAAGTTGGTGTCTGTTGCCTGGGAAATGGTTGAACATTGGGAAATGCAGTACGTAATGGAATATTATTGGATCGTTTGTTGCTCAGTTCATTTCAGTCATGTCCGACTCTTTGTGACCCCATATGGGGTTTTCTTGATAAGGATGCTGGAGTAGTTTTCCATTTCCTTCTCCAGCTCATTTTGTAGATGAGGAAAATGAGGTCAACAGGGTTAAATGACGTGCCCAGGGTCATACAGCTAATAAGTGTCTGAGGCCAGATTTGAACTCAGGTTTTCCTGACTGCAGGCCTAGCACTCTATCCACTGCACCACCCAGTTGCCTACACTGTGTCATAAGAAATTATAAAAATTACCAAATAAAATTGGGAAGGCTTGTGTATACTGATAGAGAGCAAAACAGAGAGAACTGGGAGAACAATGTATATAACCACACTAATGTAAAAGAAAGCATTGAAAGACTTCAGAACTCTGATCAACATGTGTTATCTTCTCTTGTTAGAATGTAAGCTTCTTGAGGACAGGGATTATCTTTCTGCCAGTATTCTCAGTGCTTTGCACAATGCCTGACATATAGTAAGTACCTATAAATGGTTGTTCACTGACCAACCGATTTCAGAAGACTGATGGTAAAGAATGCCTCGCCCTTTGGCAGAGGGGAAGTGGACTAGAAATGCAGGATGTGGCAAAGGGTTTCAGACATGGCCAATGGGTTGATTTGTTTTGCTTGATTGCACTTAATTGTTTAAAAAAAACTGGGAGAAGGGGAGTTCTACTGTGGAGTCAGTAAGCACTTATTAAGTGCCAACTGTGTGCTGGGCGCTATGCTAAACTCTGGGGACATAAAGAAAGTAAATGATCAGGAATTTAAAATATAATTTTTTAAAAAGAAAATAATATCAAATAAGACATTTCAAAAGGAGAAAAAAACTATTTGAGAGCCATAAGCCTAGACTTTCTTCCACTGCATAGCCCTTTCCCTTTCCAAATGTGAAAGCTGGCTCAGATAATCACCCTACCAGGCATAGGATACAAGAAGCCCAAGGAGGCCTTAAAAGGGGAAATGAAAGCACAACAAAACCAAATATCAGTTTCTTCATCTCTGGAATTATAAGGATGGGTGCGATGATCTCCAAAGTCTGTTTCAGCCTTGACAATCTAGGCAGTCTTGACAATCTTGACAGTCTAGGCAGAGCCAAGACTAGAAATGTTTGTGCCTGGGATAAACACTGCTATCCACACCTGGGACAAGCAGCCCTAATTCCTTCTGTGGAAGAGGTATGCCACCCCCTGATGGGGAAGGAGAAGCTCTGGGAAACCTCCGTGAGGTTATTGTGCAGGGAACAGGGCAGGAAAGGGAATGAGCTCAAATTCTCTCCAACCCAATTCACCCACTCCTTAACCTGATAGTTTGCTCTCTTAACTAATTAGAACTTAATTTTTTTCTTAACTGGCAGCTAGGTAGCACACTGAGCCTGGAGTCAGGAAGACCTGAGTTCAAATCTAGTTTCAGATACTTCCTAGCTATGTGACCCCACCTCCTCAAGTTCCTTAACCTCTGTCTTTCTCGAGTTCTTCATCTGTTGTAAGAATCAAATGAAATAATATTTGTAAGATGCCTACTTAGCACAATACCTGGCACATAGGAGTGCTATAGAAAAGTTTATTCCCTACCCCACTTTTCTTAGTAATTAGTCTTAATGACTAAACTAGAGGGTAATATTCCTTTGCTGCTGGAGGCATATACAAGTGCCATCAGCATCCCTAAAATTCAGAACCCCAGGGCGAAGCCCTTTTTGTTATGGTTCTAGAGTCTCTTCCAGCTGGTCCACCCTGTGCAAGGCTCTGACATTTTGTGTTCTAAGACCCCTTCCAATTCTGGCACTTGATGAGTCTATGACCACAATTTTTTCCAATGACTGATTCTGTTATAGAAGTTCCCCATTCCTCATCTCCCAAATCAAAACAGACCAACTCCTCATTGCTAGATGTGTAGCTTATCTTTTTTGTGTCCTTTTGGCAGTCTGGTGAAGCCTAAAGTCCTTTGAATGCTTAAAGCAAAATCTGTAGGATTAAAAAGAAACCAATTATATTGTATCAAAATATTTTTAAACAGTTCCCAGACTCCAGTTTAAGAACCCCTTGTTATAAAGAGCCTTGAATAAGCCCAGATCTTTCCTATCCTTTTAACACAAATATTTATTAAGAGTCTTCTACATGCAATGCACCATGAAAGATACTGGCCCTACTCCATGTTAGTCAGGTTCTGGCATAAATGTACCAGGTTCAGTCTCATCTCCCAAATCCTTGACAATGTTTCTCGCCTGCACCTTCCATGAAGGTGAGAAACATTGAGCAATCTCCACCAATGAAGACAGTCCCATGCAAGTAGATTTGAGCCCCATTACATTAAAAAAAATCTAAAATTTATTTAGGAAATTTGAAATAGATGAAGGTGCAAGTTGGAACTGCTTTCCCAAAGAGCAGTACGAGATGCCTGTTTTTAAAAGCCACCGGAAGTTTGCAAGAAGTTTTGAAAATCTTTCTCTTTAGAATCAGTTCTGCTTCCCTCTCCTCCCCACTGATATGCTTCACCCCTTCTGCCCTCTACTCTCACTAAATGGAAGTTCTATCTTCATAGAACCACAGGGTCTAATCAGGTGGCAGCTACTCTCCTCCTGGAGGCAGCAAGATATTGTGAAAAAGGACCTTAGAAAATAGGTCAGGAGAGTCAGGAGAGTATGACGTAATGCAGAGAGCACTGGATTGGAGGCAGAAGACCACAGGTTGAAGTCCCAGCTCTGCCACTAGTTATATGGGGTACCTTGAGTCTGAGTCGCTAGGCCTCTGGCGAACTCAGTTACCTGATCTGTTAAATAAAGAGATCTGATACTATGATGCCTAAGGACCTTTCTAGCTCTGAAATATAGTGACCTTGTCCTAGTCCTAGCTCAGACATTAACTCTCTGTGTGACCTTATTCAGGTCACAGAATCAGAGATTCTCAGAGCTGGAAGGAACCTCAGACCAACAGATACCTGAATGGGAATCTCCCTCTATAACACACTTGACAACAAACATCCAGCCTTTACTTGAAGATTCTTTTTCTATTTTTATTCATTTTATTTTTAATTTATGGGATAAAACAAGCATTTCCAAAACATAATTTTTAAAAGGGTGCCCATGAAACTGCAAATCTATTATGCATAACTCGTTATTCTTTTTAAATATATAATAAAATTATCATGTAAATTTCTTTTTTTCTTCTTCCTCCCCTCCTCCTCTTCCTTACCCCCACCCTCATAAAGTAGTAGAGAAGCCACTAGCTTCTGAGGCAGCCCATTCTGCTTTCAGACAGTTCTAACTGTTAGGAATTTTTCCCTGACATCAAGCCTAACATGCTTTCTACTTCTTGGTCTTGGTCCTCCCAGATGATGCCAAGCAGAACAAGATATAGTCCTTCTGTGTGATAATCCTTTAAATACTTGAATAATAATAGCCAGTATGTAAATAGCACTTTGAGGGTGTCAAGGGTGGGGAACCTACAGCCTTGAGTCGACATGTGGCCTTCTAGGTCCTCAGGTGAGGCCTTTTGACTGAGTCCAAGTTTTACAGAACAAATGCTTTTTTGTTCTGTGAAGTTTGGATTCAGTCAAAGGGCTTCACTTGAGGACCTAGAGGGCCACATGTGGTCTCCGGGCCCCAGGTCCCCCACCCCTGGTCTCTCTCATTTGGTCTTCACAACAATCCTGGGAGGTAGGTGCTAATATTTCCTCATTTTACAAATTAAAAAACTGAGATAGACAGTGGTTAAGTATTGCCCAGGGTCATAACAGCTAGTAAGTATCTGAGGCTAGATTTGAACTCAGTTCTTCCTAATTCCAGGTCCATCCCTTTATCCAACTGTACCATCTAGCTCCCTCATCATTGAAGACAGCTGTTATGTTCCACCTATATATTGTCTTCTCCAGGCTGAACATATGCAGATCCTTCAACCTGGTCCTCAAGTGGCGAGTTCTCAAAAACAAGTCAATTAACTCCTTGGAGCCTTAGTTTCTTCATCTATAAAGCATAGATAGCAAACGTACCTCAAAGAACTCTTATGACTTATGGAAAAGCACTTGGAAAATAAATTGCTATAGAAATGAGTTCTTAGAGTGCTGTGCTTGGAGACAGATGAACTGAATTTGAATGGTTCCTCAGACATTTGCTGGGCAAGTCACTTGACTGCTGTCTGCCTCAGTTTCTTCATCTGTAAAATTGAAATAATGATAGCATCTACTTTCCAGGGTTGTTGTGAGAATCAAATGAAATAACACACATAAAATGCTTTGTAAGATTAAAGCAGAATATAAATGCTAGCTTTTATTGTTTACATTATTATCCAGGTCACCCTGCTTTGGATCCTTCAACATATCAATGTCCTTAGGAAAATATGACATCTAGGATTCAATGCAAGTTTTCAGGTATGTATGGTATGACCAGAGCAGAGTACTTAAGATCTTAGATCTGGAGCATGAAGGGACTACCGTCTTATACAAACTATACACTAGGAAACTGACTTAGGTCCAGGTTGTGACTTGTCCAAAGTCACCAGGGTTGTCAGCACCAGAGGCAAAATTAGAACCTAGGTCTTCTAGACTAGAGCCACTCATTCTGGTACCACTCATTCTCTCTTAATGCAGCCTAAAATCACATCAGGTTTTTTTTTTTCTGGCTGCCATATAGCCATCAATTTATACTGAGCCCTCCCACCCTCAAAAAAAAAAAAACAACCTAAATCTTTTTCAGACAAATTGCAGTTGAGCCTCATCTCACCCATTTGTAAAGTTGTTTTTTCAACCTGTTTACACAGGAATGTACATTTATCCATACTCCATTCTACCTTCTTAGATTTACCCAATATTCCAGCTTCCAGAGATGTTTCTGGATCCTGCCTCTCTCATCCATGTGTCAGCTATCCATCCCACAGTCACTGAACTGCCCTGGGCCTCAGTCTATTCCTCCATAAACTGAGGATCATATCACCTCCCCTGGTTAGAAGTCGCTTTTAATCTACCTTGCACCGTGCACACTTCTGTTTGTTTCTACCTAGGACTTCTTTTATTGTTCACTAATTACATTGCCTCTTACATTATCTCTTTATTACAAAGTCTGTAAATTCAGGAAGGAAACATTGTAAGAGGAACCACAGCCTGGTCTTTGTATGTGAAATCAGAGAAGAAGAAAAAACCAGAAGAGTTATTTATTTGCAAATGAGGATCATGACCAGATGTTTGAAGACTTACTTTTTAATTCTTTACTTCTAATGCTCTCTGGGGTACGCTGGATTTCATTTGCATAGAGACCACATAGCTTCCCACCCCCACCTGCAGTCTTATAACTTATTGATGAATGTATGGCCTTGAGCATTACCATGGTAACAGCTAGAGTGCTGCCACTAGAAGTTACAATCTAGGGATAACGATGATTCCCAAAGATTTGGGGGTTAAACCTCATATTCAACTACAAGGCACAATAAATATGAAGAATTAAAAGAAATATGGGGAAACTTCGAGAGAACAATAAAGAGCATATACAAATTAATTCTGACCAGCTGTGTGACCCTGAGAAAGTCTCTTAACCTCCCAGCCCCAGCTTCCTCATCTATAAAATGGAAATGATAATATCACTTATCTCAGGGTTGTTTCAAGGATCAAATGAGACAATATATGTAAAATGCTTTGCAAACCTGAAAGCATCATATAAAATAACAGTTATCATTAGTACTTTGAAGATTACACAGCAACAAAACTCAGGTCAAAAACAACGAACATACATATATATTAAAGTGAAAGCACACGTTTCCTTTCTTTTAACAATTTGTAAAATAATAAATGTTAGGTTGTCTGTGCTATCAATCGCAATCACTCTTACGCTATTTTGTTTAACTTTTTTCAGGAATTGTATTTGGAGAGAGGATTCATTGTGAGCTTGTTGGAGGTAATTATGGTGTATAAAACAGCATTTTTCAATTTTCAAAACATCGATACAACATATTCTGCACAAGCCTTCTGGCTTCTAAGACAACCTGTTATATACATATATATTAACCAAAAAAAAAAAAAGTACTGACCTGGGAAGCAGGATACAGGGATTGGAATGCTGCTTCTTTGGGATTCAATTTCCTCATCTATAAAATGGCCAGGGTAAGGGTTGATTTCTAAATTCCTTTCTAAGTGAAGCAGTAATTCCTCTCTTCTTATCTAGATTATTGGTCCCAGTCAAGATGCCAGAATGGCAAAGCTAATTAAAAATTATCTAGGTCTACCTAGAGTTTATGCTGCATTGGTATAGCCTTTTTATGATTTTCTTGCATCATACTTATTTCTCTTCCCAATATTTCCTCTACTTCTCTTTCTTGGTTTTCAAAATCCTTTTTGAGCTCTTCCATGGCCTGAGACTAATTCATATTTTTCTAAGAGGCTGTGGATATAGGAGCTTTGACTTTGTTGTCTTCTTCTGGTTGTATGTTTCCATCTTCCTTATCATCAAAGTAAGATTCTATAGCCTTATTTTTTTCCCACTGTTTACTCATTTTCCCAGACAATTACTTGAATTTTTAGATCTTTGTTAAGGTAGGACTCTGCTTCCAGTGTGGAAAGTATACTATCCCAAGCTTCTGGGGTATTGTGCAGCTGTTTTCAGAGATACATCTAAGGACCTATAAATTTTCAGTTCTTGCCAGGTTTTTGATCAAAGAAGTGTTTACTCCTCTACTGGTCTGTGAGTAACCACAAGTACTCTTCTCTGCCTTGGAACTGTGAGGAGGATTCTTTCTCCACCACCACCACAGGTTCCCCCACACCAGCGCTCCTCCTCACCCTAGGACTGCCACCCAGGACCACAACTCAAATCCAAACAAGGGCAAAGAAACAGAGTCTTGCCTCGTGCTAGCAAAGAGGCCCCTGTAATTTGTTTTACTGTCTGGGCTGAGAGCTGTGAGATCCAGAAGCAGCCATTGTCACTGCAACTACAGCCGTTCCTGCTCCTGCCACCCTGGGACTAGGGCCAAACCACACTTCTCTCTCACCCAGATCCGACAGACCTTTCCCACTGACCTTCTAAGTTGTCTTTGGAATTTGTGGATCGAGAAGTCTGGAAACCGCCATAGCTGCCAGTAATTCAGTGCCCTGAGGCCTGCTGCCAGTTTGCTGGGGCCCCATCTGTGCCAGCACGGCCCATACTGGGATGCGCTCTTCTTTCAGATGGGTACAGACCTTTTCTGTCAACCTTCCAGGTTGTCTTGGGCTAGAAATTTGTTTCATTCTGCCATTTTGTGGGTTCTACTGCTGTAGAATTCGTTTAGAGTCATTTTTACAGGTATTTGAAGGGGTTTGGGGGAAAGCTCAAGCAAGTCCTTGCTTTTACTACTCTGCCATATTGGCTCCACTTCCCTGATATAGCCTTTTTAAAATATGCCAAGCACTGTGCTAGTGCCTGAGGATACAATGACAAAAATGAAGAATCCCTGCCCTCAAGAAGGTTACCTTCTAACAGATAGGATTCAGTGATAGGTCCCCATCACTATAATTTGGCTTTGTTGTTATTTTCCCCCCAAATGAGAGCACTTCCACCAGTAAATACCTCTGGGTTTTTGTTTGTTTTCAAGCTTGGGTTCATGGCCTGAAATTTAGATAGATTTGTTCTGCTGGTGTTGGTGGTGGTTTTTCATTTGTTTACTTGTTTGCTTTGGAGATTGGTCATGGAGAGGCTGGGTATGTTGAGACTGGAAGCACGGAGGCCAATCATCTGCTAGATTTCACTGCTGATGGGCAGGGAAACTTTGACCTACTCTGTTTCTGACCTGGACCCACCTGCTCCTCCTTAGGCAGCCTGGTGACCTTCCTTGTCCTAGAAGCTAACAGTATTGGTGCTAAACTTAGACACCTAATCGGCTTGTTGTTGTTCATAACCCATTTGGAGTTTTCTTGGCAAAGATACTAGAGTGGTTTGCCATTTCCTTCTCTAGCTCATTTTACAAATGAGGACACTGAAGCCTAGCACATACTTTCATCATCTCTCACCTAGGCTATTTCAATAGTTTTCCAATTGGTCTCCCTGTCTCAAGACTCTCCTCATTCCAGGGGCAGCTAGGTGGCGCAGTGAATAAAGCACCAACCCTGAAGTCAGGAGGACCTGAGTTCAAATCTGACCTTTGACACTTACTAGCTGTATGACCTTGGATGAATCACTTAACCCCAATTGCCTTGCCTCCACCTTACAAAAAAAAAAGACTCTGCCCATTCCAATGCATCCTCCATTCAGCTACCAAAATGATTGTTCTAAAGTTCAGGTCATACTATGTCACCCCTTTGCTCAATAAACTCCATTGGTTCCCTATTACTTCCAGAATCAAACATTAAGTTCTATGTATAGTAATAAAATCTCTTCATGGCTACTTCTTACTTTCCATTTTTCTTACACTTTGCTCCCTTCTACAAAATATCTACACAAGTTTACTTGCTGCTCCTCCACACAATATTCCATATCACATCTCTGTGACTTTAAATTGTCTGTCATCCCCTTTGCCTGAATGTTCTGTTCCTTCACCTCTGCTTCTTAGCTTCTCTGGCTTCCTTCAAGACTCAGCTCAGTTCTCATCTTCAGCATGAGACCTATTCTGGTCCCCTCAGGTAGGAGTGCCTTTCCTTTCAGATCACCTCCCATTTATTCTGTGTGTCTGTGTCTGTGTGTGTGTGTGCCTCTGTGTGATATGTAGGTGTTCAAGGAGAACTGGCACCTCTGGCGTGAGGGCTGCTGAGCCCTTTTCAGGGCTGTCCATCCATCTTTGGTGACCACCTGTCACCCAATTCTCATCTGTGGCTCTAATAAGCTATCGCATCCACAGTGGCCACACCTTGATAAAACCATCTTGGCAGATGGCTAAACCAAGCTGAGGGCAACCTACGGACCTCAAGTCCATTGGTGAGTTAGGGAGATGTCTACTCCAAGCACGTGAAGCTTCCCCCAGCACAATGGGCAGATGAGAACAATTTGTTCTAATGGCCATGAATGTGGTGAAGCAGGTACCACCTTAGTCTTAGAGCTTAGTCAGACATAGAAGACACCAAAGACATCCACTGCATCCTGGGCCATCTCTGGTCATCTTGACCTTTTGTCCTGGACTTTGAAGACTCAGGGAGAGAGAGTGAGGCTGACAACTTTGTGCAATTCTGCTTCACTTAAATCCAATTCATGCATGCATGCACCCGTGATGTCCTCTTCAAAAACAAAGGACAAACAACAACCTGTATGTATGGATGTATATTGTGTATATGTATGTATATGTATATATTATATATAGTAAATTATATATATATATATGTCCACATATACATATGTTGTATGTACATTGTTATTTACATGTTGTCTCCACCATTAGAATATGAGTTACTTGAGGGTAGGGATAGTGTTTTTGTTTTGCTTTGCTTTGTATCACCTGGGTGTACAGTAACACAATAAATGCTTGTTGATTATTCTATTACAGAATAGATATTACTGGTGGATAAATAGATGCATCAGGGCAGCTAAGTGGTACAGCGAGTAGAGCGCTGGCCCTGGAGTCAGGAGGACCTGAGTTCAAATTTGACCTCAGACACTTGACACTTACTGTGTGACCTTGGGCAAGTCACTTAACCCCAATTGCCCTGCCTTCCACCCCTCAAAAAAAAAAAAAAGAAAGATAAATAGATCCATCTTTCACTGTCTATTTTGGGATAGAAGCTCAAGCCATTAAGATATGATTATGATTATCCAGAATCCCCCATCCTGAACCCAGTAAGATATGATTCCAAAATTGAGTGGGATGTGGACATTATATTATCTAATCCTCACAATAATTTTGACTAGGAGATAGGTACCATATAATCCCATATTACCAAGGAGGAAACAGAAGCTTAGAGAGATAGTATCTAAGCCATGGTCACATGACCAATTGTCAAAAGCAGCATTTGAACGCAGGTTTCTCCTAACTCCCAAGTTAATTGTTCTTTCTGTTACACCACACTGCCTCTGGAACTGAAATGAGAACTGTGAAGCCCAAACAAAGGTCTGCTGATGGATAAAGAAAGGGATTGAGCTTCCCACAGAATCACATTTTACTGATCAGAACACTGAGCCCTCAGAGAGAATTTAGCCCAGCTGCACAGAACTAAAGCCAATACTATGCTGCCGTGGAGACCCAAATGCTGGGATATAATTGGTTGTAATTGTTTTACTGAGCCCTCTCTTGTGCCCTCTTCAGCCACCACTGGGCCTTTATTAATTAAATATATTCTTTAAAAGCGGGATGTAAATACACATTTCATTTGTTGAGAACTACTTTCAAAGCCATAGGAAATGACATATTAGAAGGAATCCCATAGTAAAATTCTTTTGTAATGAGAATTCTTTAGTAAAATGATTAATTATTCTGAGGCAAATCCTTCTAGAACATGTATCTGCCTTCCTTTCTCTGGAATAAGAATAAGGGCCTCATTTTCCCCATACTAAGAATGTGGGAGGTGACAGATGATCTCTAAGTTTCTTTCCAGCTGTATATGTAATATGTTCTAAGGAAGCTCCCAATTCAGATATTCTATGTTTTCTGATTTGATGCAACTCAACAAATATTCATCCAACATCTACTATTCACAACATAGCATGGAGTAACGGATAGAAAGCCAGACTTAGAACCAGGAAGATCTGGGTTTCATTCTTGTCCACAATGTGCCCTGACTGACTACACGACCCTGCTCAAGTCACTACATTTCTCAGTGCCCTCAGAAAATTCTTTAAGACAAAATGTTTCAGAACAGGTGAAGATCACAGATCCAGTTTGTTGTTTGTTTGTTTTTGTTTAATGTTTAATGTTTTTTTTAATGTTCAAGGCACTGTGCTAATGCCTTGAAATAAATAATCCTCATTTATTTCAATTTTATTTTATTATTTATTATTGAAATAAAAATAAGATAAAATGATCCCTGCCTTCAAGGAGCTTACATTTTATCAGAAGGATATGTATGCAAATAAATATAATGCAACGAAAGTTGAGGAAGACAGTACTAAGGCTAGAGGACCTGGGGAGGTTTCTTGGAAGGGGAGATTTCTGCACTGACTTTCAAATCAAGGCAAATCAACAAATATTATTAAGCATCTATCTCTATATCTACCATGCTGAGCACTAGAGATTTTTTTAAAAGGCACAAAACAGTCCTTTTCATCAAGGAGCTCACAGTCTCTACAATCCTAGAGCAGGAAAGTTAAGTGCTTTCAGAAACCGACTGATCTATGGAAGAGGGAAGACTCTGTATGCCAGCCTATAGGAGAGAATACAACATAAGGTAACATCTTTTATACTGAGCCACCCAAATAATTTTAAGACATTTTGACCCTTCTTTTGGGCTTGTTTAGAATATGTACTTAAAAGAAAGTCTCCTGCTGTGCAATATATATATACTTGAGTGTGTTTTTCTTCGCCACTCTTGTTAAGTACTCCTATTTTCAAATGTCACTTCATTAAAACTATCTGAGTGGCTCATACTAATATCATCGATGGTAATAAATTCAGTATTTTCCACATGCATCTAATTATGATTTCATGATGATTTCTCACAAGTTTGGGTAAGTCAATTATGAAATATAAAAATGAGAAAGGCAAAACTTTTTAAAAGAAAAATAGAAGCATCTTTATTTGAATGGAAGGATCAAATACAAACTTGTACTCTTAGTAGAAACTTTTATAGAATCATGTAATGTTAAGCCAAAACAAGGAAAATTATATTGCTAGCTAAATTAATTTACTTATTCAGTGCCATGCCAATCAAACTACCAAAGGATTACTTTCTAGAGTTAATAACAAAATGCATCTGAAAGAACAAAAGGTCAAAACATCACAAAGGAAATAATGATAAAAACTGGGAAGGAAGAGGGCCTAGCAATACTGCCAGATCTCACATTATGCTACATGGTAGTAATCACTCAGAAATGGTTAAGAGAGAGAGAGGTTGATAGGTAGAACAGAGTAGGTACATAATGTACAGAAGAAAATGAGCACAGAAGCCTAGTGATTGACAAACTCAAAAATCTCAGCTATTCAGATAAGCACTATTTGACAAAAACTGCTGGGAAAACTGGAAAACAGACTAGCAGAAACTAGATATACACCAACATCTCATACCGCATTCCAAGACAAGTTCCAGATGGATCTATAACTTAGATATAAAGGATGACATCATAAGTAAATCAGAGGAGCAAGAAAGAAATTATCTTTCAGATATACAGATAGATGAAGAGCTCATGACCAAATAAAGACAGAGAAAATCACAGCAGGTAAAATCAACAATTTAGATTATATAAAATTTAAACATTTTTGCACAAACAAATCCAATACTACCAAGATTAGAAGGGAAACAGTTAACTGGAGGGGGAAAATCTTTGTACCAAGTTTTTCTGATAAAGGTCTCATTCCCAAGATATATAAGCAACTAATTCAAATTTGTAAGAATAAGAATTGGGGCAGGCAGGAAGTATAGTGGATAGC
This sequence comes from Phalanger gymnotis, assembly GCA_028646595.1. Taxonomy (NCBI): domain Eukaryota; kingdom Metazoa; phylum Chordata; class Mammalia; order Diprotodontia; family Phalangeridae; genus Phalanger; species Phalanger gymnotis. The sequence goes on along the minus strand of CM053625.1, from coordinate 43,842,550 downwards.
GGGCTGGGCCTAGAGTCGGGAAGATTCATCTTCCTGAGTTCAAATCCAGACTCAGACACTTACTAGCTATGGGACCCTGGGTAACTCACTTAATTCTGTTTGCCTTATTTTCTTCATCTGTAAAATGAGCTGGAGAAGGAAATAGCAAACCATTCCAGTATCTTTGCTGAGAAAACCCCAGATGGGGTCACGAAGAGTCAGATATGACTGAAAACGACTGAATGACAGCAAATATCTATGTGCACTCTCTCTCTCACACACACACACACACGCACACACACATATCCTTAAATCTACGATCCTATGAATTCCTTTAATTTTATCCTATGAATAATCTCCAGTTATTTAACCCTCACTATTCTCCAAGTCCTTTATCCTTAATCTGATTTTATTTTCTTCCCTTTAAAAAGCTGACCCTGTGGTTAGCCAGTTCAACTACACAATTCTCTGTATAGCCAACACTCAACTCTGGGTTTCTTTCTAATAGCATCTACCTTCTCTGTTCCTATCCATGTGCCACTGGATATTGCTCGAAATCATTCTGACTAGGTCCACTACAAAACTGTTATCTAGTTCCAAAGAATCCCATGAGTTGAAGGACTCTTAGAAACCTTATAGCCCAACTCATTTCTGAAAAAAAAAAAGACCCATATATAAACTACCTAATGATTGTTCATCCAGCCTTCGCTTAAAGAGTTTTAGTTAGGGAAACTCACTGTCTTCTGAGGCAGCCCATGGATTTTTGGACAGCTCTTATTGTAAGAGACTTTGTCCTTATATCAAATCTAAATTTACTTCTTTACAACTCTCATCCATTGTTCCTTATTCTACCCTATAGAGTCAAGTAGAACAAATCTAATCCTTCTTCCATGTGGCAATCCTTCAAATACTTGAAGACTGCTATTAGGTTCCCTCTAAATCTTCATTTTTCAAACATTCCCAATTCTTTCACCTGATCCCTATATGACATAAATTGAGACCCTTCACCATGTGCCTCTCCCCCATTTGTACCCTCTCCAGCTTATCAATATGTTCCTAAAATGTTACAATTCCAAATCCACCTAATTGTGTTCTAATCTAACGTACATCTCTCCTTTTCCACAAGAATTGCATGAGTCTTCATGAAGTACTTTCTTTAAATTCAGTAAATAATATCCACAGAATTCCCTTCATCTGCCAGTCTAGCAACCTTGTCAAAAAAAAAAGAAATTAGTGTAGTCTGGCATGAACTCTTTTTGATGAAGTCACTATGATCACTGCTTCCTTTTCTAAATGCTCACTAACCATCCCTTAAATAAATACCTTCTAGAATTTTGCCAGGAATCAAAGTTAAACTCCCTGGCCTATAGTTTGAAAATTCCACTTTCTTCCATTGTTTTTTGATTCAGCTCAACAACAAGCGATTATTAAATGTCTAACTTTATTCCATGCACAAGGTCGGGTTCTGAGGATATGAAGAAAAAAAATGAAATAGCTCCTACCTTCAAGGAGCCTACATTCTACTGGGGGAAAACAACATGTTCACAGATAAGTCAATGAAAAACATACAAAAACAAATACAAAGTAAATTTTTGATTGTGGGAGTACTAACAACTGAGAGTATTGGGGAAAGTCTTTTCTAGGAGGTGGCTTTTGAGCTTCGAAGGAAGTTTGAAGAAGAGGTCATCGTGAAGAGAAAGAAAATACAGACATAAAGAATAATCAGTGCAAAAGGTGGAATGTTGTGTCTAGGAAACAGCAAGTAAGCCAGAGTGGCTGGATTGTAGAGTACCTCCAGAGAAGTGATGTGTGATCATCCTGAAAAGACAGGTTATAGCCATATTATGAAGGGTTTTAAATGGCTACCTCTAGTCATGGCTCTGCAAATACCACCTCGCCACCTCTTTTCCAAGAATTTCTTTAGATAAGTATAATTGTTAGAAAGTTTGAATTTACATTTTAAAAAAAATTAGATGGGAGAGGAAAGTTAGTCGTTTTTGAGTTTGCAAAAAGTTGTCTTGAGAAAGAAGGTTTCCACTGGTTTCACTTCATAACAGAGAGCAGAGAGCAATGCATAGAAATTGTTATAAGAAGGCATCTCCTGGTTTGTTTTCAAGAAAAAGCTTCCTTACAATTGGAGCTGTCCCAAAATGGTGAGGGCTCTGTAGGCAATGAGCACAAACTAGACAAGCAGACAGATATAGC
>CM053625.1:43820774-43839866 GCA_028646595.1 Phalanger gymnotis | reverse complement strand
TTTTTCTGTTTCTCTCTCCTGTTTCCCTATTGATTCGTATCTTTGGAATTTAAGTCAGATATAGCCAGTTGGGACTTCCTATTCTTGAAGCTCTGGAGAATATTAAATGTAAAGGCTAATGGTTATCTTATTTTATTTTTTTAGGCTGCATAATCAGTTGTAAATGACCAAACTATCAAATATCAAAGGAATCCTGTTTTCTCCAATGAATTGTGAGGATTTTGGAATGATATGAGATTAAATGAAACTAATAGAAGTTTAAGAAAAGGTAGAGAAGGATTTAGAACTCTTGGTATGAAACCCTGAGATATTTGGGCTCTCCTTATTCCTAGACAGGCAATATGGTACACAGGTCAATGAGACTTGGATTTGGAGCCAGATAACTTGGATTCAGGTTAGGCTCTGCTACTTAATTTGTGGTGTGGTCTTAGGTAAATCGCTTTTCTTCTCTGGTTCTCAGTTTCCTTATCTGGAAAATGGGGATAATAATCTTTGCATTCCCTTTCATGTAAGATTGTTGGAAACAAGTGCTTTATAAGCCATAAATTGCTACACAAATGTGAGCTATTCTTGCTCTAATTTTTCTTTCAAAATCTTTAACATACACCTCACCAGCTCAGCTACAGCATGGGGGTGGGCATGGCTAGGAGACACCTGATATTTTGCAAAGGTTTGCAGACTGACATCAGTGTAAACCAGAGTTCTCTGCTTAATGGACCAAATAAAATCAATGAATCAGCAGCTGTGATTAGCCACTTTTCTCTACCTCAATGCCTAAAAGAAATCACCAAGCTATCTAAATAACTGAGGGAGGCATGATTTCCAGAGAGGAGACTGCTGGCAAGGTTACTCTGAAACCACCCAGAAATAAGCCTCTTTCTTTCCCCTGCATCCTCCAGCACAAGTATCTCAGAACCCTCCATAGAAGGTTCTACCATTCTTGAACTTACCCCATTCCATCCATCAGACTTGTATTTATTTGGAGACCACTAAGCTGATGCTGGAGGGAGATAAGAATTATATCAGATGTGACTCCTGTGTTCATAAAACCTACTGTTTAGTGGGAGTCTATGAATAAACGAGGGGCAGCTACGTGGCACAGTGGATAGAGTGTTGGGTCTGGAGTCAGAAAGACCTGAGTTCATATCTGACCTCGGTCACTTACTAGTTGTGTGACTGTGGGCAAGTCACTTAGCCCTGTTTGCCTTAGTTTCCTTATTTGTAAAATGAGCTGGAGAAGTAAATGGCAAACCACTCCAGTATTTTTGCCAAGAAAACCCCAAACAGTATGAGGTCTGAAATGACTAAACAACCAACAATGAATAAATGAATGAAAAAGTGTTTATTAAGTTTTTGTTATGTGTCAAGCACTTCACCAAGTATTAGATATACAAGTAGAAAAAGCAAAGATAGTTCCCACATTCTAATGGGGGAGTCTGAACTCAAAGGGATTGGTAGACAGGGAGGGCACTTTGATCCTACCAGTATGGTGAGTGGGCCAAGAGGGAATAGCTTCAGAGCACACACCCCATCCAGGTGCAATGCAGAGTTGATTTGATCATGGTTCATGGTTCTAAACCTGAAGGGGTTGTGGGGAAGGGTGCTTGCAGGGGGATGGCAACTGGCAAGATTATGGAGATGTAATCTAGAGTGGCGCATGGCTGGTGCTTCATGGGCAGAAGCAGTCGCCAATCAAGTGAAGAGCACACCAGGGAAGAGGGTTCACTAGGGCAGACCTGTATTACTTGGCAGTGGGTAGGGGCCAAAATTAAAATAGGCTAAACTTCTTCGGGCTACAGATAGGTTTTTAGCAGCTCACTTTCCAAGTAAAAGTATAACTAATGATTAAATGACTTTGCAAATAAGCCATATAAAAATGGAAATTTCAATTAATATCGATTGATTATAATTATTACTTAAGATTTTTAGTTATCATGAAATTACTCCTCTCAGACTAGAGATAGATTGACGATGGTTGGTTGCCGCAGGTCACATGACAAACAGGAGAGAGTGTGCAGTGGCAACCCACCCACCAAGTTACATGATGGGCACAATAGTGACTAGTGGAAGGAGGGTTAAGTAGGCACGGGCAAAACCCTCATTACATCTTTACTTTCTTTTACATCTTCTACATTTTTTGCAAGCCGCCCAAAATCCTTTGGTGGGCCGCAAATGGCCCACAGGCTGTATGTTGTGCGGGCCTGCACTAGGGTAAGTTGGAGAGGCTATGGAAGAGAAGGCTGAATGCACAAGAATATATGCTCAGTGCAGAAGAGAGTAGCTTGTCGAAGCCTTATATCAGAGGATCCTTATATGAAAGGCTGAGTGCCCTTTGGGGGTCTCAAACAAAACTCTGGCTCATCTGTTCTACTCAGTTGAAACCTGGCAATATCATTTTAATAATGCACATTCTAGTCCAGTTGGCCTTTTAGTGCTGGGTACTACATTTTACTTGGGATGGAGTCTCAAACAGATGTAAGTTCTTTCTCATTTTTCTCCTTTTCCATCTTCCCATCACCTCCCAATCTGGTTCTTTTTAGCTGCTGATTGTTCACAAATGTGGTTCGTCACTGCTCCTTGCTTCAGACACTTACTAGGTATGTGACCTTGGGCAGGTCATTTAACCTCTGTTCCTCAGTTTCCCTATGTGTAAAATAGGGATGTTAATAGCACTTATCTCCCAGGGATGTTATGAGGATCAAATGAGATAATATATGGAAAGAGATTTCCAAACTTTAAAGTGCGATGTACATGCTAGCTCTGTCTTATTTCTCGGTCACTGGCTGCTCTCCCGTCATTGCTGTCACTGCTATTCCTAGCTCCCTGGTGCTCTGACCATCCTTTCCCAAACAAATGTTCCGTTGCTCCATTGCCAACCTGGTCCCACATGGTGGTCTCTCATCACCACGGTTCCACATCACAGGCCTTCTCTTTGCTATCTCAGTCTCCTTCTACTGATGCTCCTTGGTCATTGAGCCTTCTTTCTCATACACAGTACCAGCTCATGTGTCACAGTCCTTTAATAGTTAACATTTATATAGCACTTACTATGTGCTAAGTGTCTTGAAATTAAATCTCAACTGATTCTTACAATGAGTCTGGGAAATAGTCATGACTATCCCCATTTTACAGACCAGGAAGCTAAAGCAGACAGAGTTCAGCAATTTGCTGAGGGTCACACAGCTAGTAAGCATCCCAGGCTGGGTTTGAACTCAGGTCTTCCTGACTCCAGACCCGGTGTTACCTAGCTGCCTCAGTTCTTTCCGAGTGAAGAAATCAGAAAATGCCTGGGTTATTTCTAATGTCCAGATCTTTCAGGGTCATGGTTAGGGGGATGTCTAGGCTACTTACCACCGTTATTTTACCTGGGTCCAGTAGCCCTGCTGCCTTCTACGAAAAGAGTCTCCACAGGATTTTGGGGTAACTTTTCCTTTACTCAATCTACTAGACTGGATTTCCTTTTCCACCTCCTGGTTAAGGCAAAGCAAGCCTATGTACTACCAGATGGAAGATGAGGTTAGCACTTTCCATTGAGTCTTGTGGTTTTCTGGTACTCCCTCCACCTCTTCTCTCCCTTTGTTGTCCTATTCTGGGTTTTTCTCGGAGGCTGCTGGACCAAGCCATTTAAATTAAATGAAGGCTGCCTTGATAAAAGCACTGGAAATACGCTATGGTAGCTGTTGGGAGGAAGAAGCAGAGCTGAAGGCTGTAGCAGTTATGGCACTGGTAATAAGTGGTGGGGGTGGGGGAGCAGTGAGGAGCTGGAGACCAGCCCCTCACCACATTTGTCAGGGAGAGGGAATCACGTAAGTGAACAGAATGCCAGGCTTGGATTCAGAAGTCCTGGCTTGCCAGCCCTGTCATTACTAGTTGTGTGACTACGCAAGTCACAAGTAAATCTCTCTGCCACGGTTCCTCATCTAAAAACAAAAATTAAAAAAGGAAATTTTGATACTTATCGTCATCAGCTCTCAAAGATTTTAAGTTGTAGAAAAGGTGCCAACCTGCATTATTAGAAGGAATTTCCTTATGCAAGAGTTCCCTATAGCAAGGAAATTATGGGTCTAGATCCTTGGCTTGGCCTTAGCCCTGGTCCTATAATACTTTTATTACATACCTCACAGGGTTGTGGTTGAGGATCAAGAGAAATCATGCTTGGAAAGCACTTTGCAAACTCAAAATGCTATAAAATTCTTATTATTTTAGGAGATTGTGGGAAGGATCATTCCTGGCTATGGGGCTCAGAGAAGGTGGATGAAGAAGGTATCATTTGAATGGATAGGATTTCAGCAGGCAGAAATGGAGGGAATTCTATCAATAGGAAATGATGTGAGCAAAGGCACATAGTGAGACCACATGAACAGTGTACGGGGAGGAGAATAAATGTGTGGTTAGAGCGCAGTAGATTCTGAGTGGGAACTAAAGTAGGATGACACTAGATTGTGAAGAGCCTCGAATGCCAACCCAAAGAATCTTAACTTTATTTAGCAGGCACTGGGGAATTACTGAGGAGTAACAGAAGAGAAATGTATATAAACAAGATGACTTTGGCAGTGGTGTGAAAGACAGATTAGACGGAGGTAGGGAAGAGAGTGGATACAAGAGTCTGATTGGGAGGCTATCATAAGAACTTAGGTGGCTTGTGGTGAGGGTCTATGTTAGCGTGTCAACAGCAGGAGCTGGAGGGAACTGACAAAGTTTGGCTCCTGTCTTTATAGGCCTCCATAGTTGCTCACCATAACCCAATAGGAGCACAGTCCCATATAACTCAAGAACTGAGAGGCATCTAAGCTGAGAAACAGGACAAAGAAAACCTACAGAATGTGACGGAGTTTATTATTGGGGGCAGAGAGTGGGGGATGAAGGAGCTCATGGTAAGGGTAACTTACTCAAGCTTTTATGAGGAAAGACCTGAAGCCTGCATTCCACAGAATCATGAAAGGTACGTACTGACAAAAGGCAGATGGCAGCTACATGAAGCAGGGGGTAGGGCACTGGGCTTGGAGTCAGGAAGACCTGAGTTCAAATCCAGCCTTGGGAACTTACTAGCTGTGTAACCCTGGATAAGTCACTTAACCTCTGTTTGCCTCATTTTTCTCATCTGTAAAATTGTGATAAATAATAACACCATACTAAGCCGTGTGACCCTAGGCAAGTCACTTAACCTTTGCTTTAGTTTCCTCATCTTTAAAATGGGGATAATAATAGCACCTTACTAGTTGTGTGAGTCTTTATTTCCTTACCTATAAAATGAGGGGGTTTGATTAGAAGTCATCCAAGGTCCCTTCCATGATCTTGTGAAGAAGATTGCTGGCCGAATTGGGTGTCACCTGAGTTAGACTGCTTGCTCCACAACTTGTTAGCTATTGGACATTAAGCAAGTCATTTTCCTTTTCTGAACCTCAGTTTTCTCATCTTTAGGATGGGGTTAGTAATACTTAAACTATTTAACTCAGATTTGCTGTGATATTACTGCTTTGTAACCGTTAAACCATATAAGCATGAGCAGTCACTGATAAAAATTAATTCAATGCCTTCTATGTGTAAAATACTGTACTGTGGTCCGTGGAAACTGAAATAGACTCCCCGCTCTCACAGAGCTCACAGTCCAGTTGCTATTGGTGAGGTGATATGGAGCTCCAAGTGTAAGGCTGGTGAGAGTGAGCCCTGTGTGCAGAGGAGACCATTCATGTCCAGGGGCCTGTCATATGGGGCTTGAAGGGAGGCAGGATAGACATTTCTAGCCTCTTTCTCTTCCAGCCTCCTCCAAGGGAGACGTTCATTCCTGCTGAGAAGGGAAGCAGGATGTTGGGGCTGAAAGCCACCACTCTGTTCTCCTCAGAGAGAGAGAGAGAGAGAGAGAGAGGGAGAGAGAGGGAGAGAGGGAGAGAGGGAGAGAGGGAGAGGTTACCAGACTAGAAGTATATCTATCTCTTCCCTTAAATGTTTTTCATCTAGGGAATATGATAGGGTTCCACCTAACTTCTGATCACTTGGTCATTTCTAGGGGGAAAGGAGACTCCAGATTCTATATCTGAGGTCTGATTCTTTCTCTAATGCCAGTTCCACAATGAACACACATAGTGAATAGCAAAGAAACCCGTTTATCCAAATAATAGCAGAACAGAAGTTAGAGAAGGTGTACATAGGAGAATATAAACCGGACCACACAGAGTGAAGGAGCCCTTTTACCGGGATGGAGATAACTCGACTTAACCAAGAGAGTGTCCTTGGTCTTGCCCAAGTGGAATCTTCCCAAAGTCTCTAGTGTAGCAAGTGTAGGGACAGACTGGAGGCTGCCCATTCCTCTTACATCTTCCCAGAGTGTTTTCCTTCAGAAACCTAAAGTGGGGCTGGCTTCTTCCATCTTCTCTCTCAAAGCTAGAAGCTAACCTTTTCTCTTAGAGAGCCCCCAAAGAGGGACTCAAAGGAGACTGTGATAAGCTGAAGCGCTCTCACCTCTTGCCCACTCTGTGTAAGGCAGGGTCTTCATCTCCACCAATAAGGAGAGAAAAGGAGAGCCTGTATCAATGGACTTTGAGACAAGGCTTACACTGGTATAACAATGACAAAGAATGTGATGATCAAATTTAGAATGTGAGAGCAGGAAGGGACCTTACAAGTGATTTAGAGCCCGAAATGATCTTTGAATCCTAGTCCAATGCCCTCATTTTAGAGACGAGGAAACAAATACAGAAAGGGGAAGGGGACTTGTTAAAGTCTTGTTAAAGGTTACATAGGCAGCAAGTAATAGATCTAGGAATAGCCAGCCTTGTTTTTGAATCTAATTTCTATGTTCTCAACCCTTATACCATGCTGTCTCTATGGTGTTAAGGCTCAGAAAACACACACACACACACAAATACACACAGAAGTTTGAAGGAAAACTTTTCCTCCCATTTTCCTCCTCCACTGGATGCTTGTTCTCTCTTATAAATTGCATGGAGGAAGAAGGTTAGAAGGAAACAAAAAAAAGTCAATTTAAAAAATCTTTAGTTGTAACCACAGTGTGTAAGATCAAATAAGAATTGTTTGAAGGAATTGGGAGAGTTTAATGTGGAGAAGAGGACATCAGAGATGGGGAGAGAAGGAAGGACATGATAACAACTGTCTTTTAAAATTTGAATGTCTATCTCTGGAAGGAGGCTTAGATTATCTTTTTCTGTTTGGCATTAGAAGGCAGGCCAGGGAGCAATGAAAGTTGCAGAGTGACAGATTTTGACTGAATGTAAAAAAAGATTTCCTAAAATTAGAGCTATCAGCTCTTTTTGTGGCAGCAAGAATTGGAAATTATGGGATGCCCATCAATTGGGGAATGGCTGAACAAATTGTGGTATATGATTGTGATGGAATATTATTGTTCTATAAGAAGTGATGAGCAGGCAGATTTCAGAAAAACCTGGAAAGACTTACATGAATTGATGATGAGTGAAATGATCAGAACTAGGAGAACCTAGTAAATAGTAACAGCAACATTGTGCAATGATCAACTATGATAGCCTTAGCTCTTCTCAGCAATACAATGATCTAAGACAATTCCAAAAGACTCATGACAGAAAATGTTATGTACATCCAGAGAAAAAACTGTGGCGTCTCAATGCATATCAAAGCATACTATTTTCTCTTTTTTGTTTGTTTTTTCTTTCTTGTGGGTTTTCCCTTTTGTTCTGATTCATCTTTCACAACATGGATAATGTGGAAATGTGTTTAACGTCATTGTACATGTATGACCTATATCAGATTGCTTGCTTGGGAAGGGGAGAGGGAAGGGAGGGAAGGAAGGAGAAAATTTAGAACTCAAAATCTTACAAAAATGAATGTCGAATACTATCTTTACATGTAATTGGAAAAAATAAAATACTATTAAGTGCAAAAAAAATTAGAGCTATCTAAAAGTGGAACAGCTTGCCCAGGAGGCTATAGGTTTCTTCTCTTCACTCACAGTCTTACAGCAGACACTCAGTAACTACTTTTTGGGGATGTTTCAGATGGATTTTTTTTGGGGTCGGATTCAAGTTGGACTAGGTGGCCTTTGAGTGTCTGTACGGCTTTTAGATTTTGTGATTCTATGATCGTGAATGGGGTGGATAGGGTGAAAATGGGATTGTTCACCTAAGCCTAGAATTCTAGAGGTCTCCCATGGTTTTACAGGGAACACTATTCTTAGACAAACTGAAGTAGAGAAATGTTTCAGTTTTCTAGAATTTCCAGGAAATAAGGGAGGATCTACAGGAATGACTTTCTGAATAACTGGAATTTACCTCTTTAAGCACCATCACTTTCACAATTTTAGCCATTTTTTTTGACTGAGAAGAAAGATTGTGTAATGGAAAAGGCACTGGATTTTGAGTCAGGAAACGAATTGGAATCTTGACTCCAGCAATTACTTGCCAAATGGCCTTCATCAACTCAAATCTTCCAAGATTTTCTTGTCTGTAAAAACGCTATGACAGCATTTATTGGAGCACTTACCTCATAGGGTTGTTGTAAATTGAAATGTTGCAGAGACGTGAACTACTATTATTTGATGGAAATCTTCCCAAATTCTATTACGTATTTCCCTTCCTTATTAAGCAGAGGAATAGTAATATAGTGGGGGCAGCCAGGTGGTGTAGTAGATAGAATGCTGGGCCAGGAATCAGGAAGGCTCATTCTCATGAGTTAAAATTAGGCCTCAGACTACCTGTGTGACCCTGGACAAGTCCCTGTTTTCCTCAGTTTCCTCATCTGTAAAATGAATTGGAGAAGGAAATGGCAAACCACTTAAATATCTTTGTGCCAAGAAAACCCTAAATGGGGTCACAAAGAGTGGGATACAACTTAAATGACTGAAAAACAACAACATTAATATAGTTGCATCTATAAGAATTTTGCCCTTAGTGAAGTCCCTTCTATTTTGAATGCAAATGTTTACATTGGGAGGAACTAGTGCCATTTCTCATCTTTCTGAAGGGATCTCTGGTGAATTGCAAGAAACCCTGGGGTCATTCACATAACATGGTCCAAATGCCTAAGAGGAAGGTAGGAATTGGAGAAAGGAAAGGTGCATGAAGACTTCCCAAGTCTCCAAGAGCATCTCTCTCTGAGGTGGAGGCACCCTACTGAGGCATTGGTAGAGGGAAGAAACCAGGATGGACTCACTGTGAGCTCACTCAGAATAGAAAACATAGATGTCTTGCCGTGAGCAAGAGCAAGATTTCCATTGATGCTTGAGAAATTTTTCTCCCCCCTATGGAGTTTGGAGTCTGTGGAATTGTAGTTAAAGAGCATAAAGTTCTGAGTAGCCTGGAGACATTCTAGCCCAGACTTGTGAAAGAGCTGGGTCATTTAAAATAACCCTGAGGAATGTTTTCTTCCCTGGCTATTTCAATTTGAAAAAAGGGTGACCCTGTTAGTCCCTCAGCTTCAGACTACTCCCTAAGAGATGGCATCATTTCCTGGCTAGATGGTACAACATCTGAAAAGCAAGTTGGAAGAAGAGCAAACTACAGGGAGAAAAAGGCAGGGACAGTCAATAGGAGAGAGATGGTGTTATGTACAAATCCAAATGGAGGATAGTGGTCATGGTCTGACAAAGTACCAATGAGAGGGAGGCCAGTGTAACAGGAAGCTGGAGTTACCTGGTTGAGTTGAGAGCAGCAATAGCAGAGGAACAGAGCATCTAGGGGAGAGGAGTTGGCTACAGAACTATAAGCAACCAATCATTAGAATTTATTAAATGGTATTGGTCGGCCTTTGTTTTTGAAGAAGACCAATGACATCATAAAGGAGTGATGTCTTGACTTGCTAGTGAATTGAATTTAAGTGAGGCAGAGAGCTGCACAAAGTCGTCAGCCTCACTCTGTTTTCCAGAGCCATCCAAGTCCAGTGGCAGGACAAAAGTCAGAGCAACTGGCAATGATATGGGATGCAGTGAAGATATTGAGGGTGGGACAAAGTCCAGGAACCCCAAAACTGGCGTTCCCAGACAGGGTTGTTGAGGGGGTACCCCTCGAAGACTGGGGTATTGGAGAGGGTTGGGGCATCTGGAATGAATTCATGATCTCAAGCATTCTTTAAGTCAAGGTGGCAAAGATTTATTATGCTTTTCAGCAGGCAAGAGTTCTTAGGGAATCTGCAATATTACAGGCGTATAAGTAAAGATTATGTAGGTTAAACTTCGGGAAAACATGTGTCACATATGTTAGGTGATTCAGGGTGGGATTAGGGAGTGGTTTAGGAGTAGTCAGTTCTTAAAGGAATATGTGCTTTTTGTATCTACTGTACAGGTATCTTACCCAGAGCTCACTGGGAAATAGCCCAAGGTGGGTGCTACATGGAGGTGTGGTTTTAGGCCTGAACTGTTACTAAGTCAACTAACAGGGCTGACTGGGAAATTCCCAGGCTGCTTCCATCAATGTCTTCTTAGACAAGATAAATGTAAGGGAGTATACATATGTCTAGGTCTAGCATGCATGTGATACGTCAGTGAGTAGTAAATATCTCTACGACCCAGTACACAGCCAGTTCAGCCGGTACACAGCTAGTTGAAAGTAATAAATTCTATAGGTACAGCTGGCCACTGTACCAGGAAGAGAGATGGGTGTTTTGCTAGGGCATGCTGTTCTGTTTTGATAGAGAGAAACTGCTAGGGACAGTCTTTTGAGACTAGGGAGAGACATGATTTTGGAACTGGGGTCCAGGCACAGGCACCCAAGCAGAGGCTAAGGAGAAATGTGATGTTAGAATTAGGGTCCAAGCACAGGCACCCAAGCACCCCATCAGAGACGTTGGTGTCTTTGATGTCTGTCCAAGCTCTAAGCCTGTCAGCTACCCTCAAGCTGGTTTAGCCCATCCGCTGAGATGATTTACTAAGGGGTGGCCACTGCTTGTGTTACAGCTTCTTGGAGTAAATAGTGGGAATACAAAGATAGAAGCAAAATATAACCTGTCTTCAAGGATCTTGCAGTCTAAAAGGAGACACAATACCACATATAGAAAAGATACAAAAAAAATGCAAGGTAGTTTTGGGAGAGAGGCAGTAGTGTCTGGGGTAACCAGGTGAGGTTTTATGTAGAATAAGGTAGAGTGGTGAGCAGAGCTATAGTAATGAGCTATGGGACTGTTTTTTTTCTCAGTATTCCTAGAACTTATTGCCAGGTTTTGCACATAGTAGGTACTTAATAAGTGCTAGTTGGAATATTGTATTTAGTGCCTGGGAAAAAGCAAACTCTGACCTTGTCCTTTTCTGGGGTCTCATCCAGGGTAGTACTGTGAGTCAAACAGCATTTGAAGATACCTGGTACCAGATAGAGGGCAGAATCTCTTAACTTCAGAAAATTCCCATTTCTTTTTCTTCCTGGGAACTCCACCAAGGGTTATACTGTAAGTTGAGAGTACTGTATAAGCTTCTGGGGACAAGTATGGCAAAGGGGAGGAGGACTTTTGACTGGATCTGAGCTCATACATGAGTATTTTCTGTCTTATTATTGTGTAAATAAGACCTCAGGGCAGCTAAGTGGCACAGTGCATAGAATACTGGGTCTGAGATCAGGAATATTCATCTTCTTGAGCTCAAATCTGGCCTCAGACACTTATTAGCTCTGTGACTCTGGGCAAGTCACTTAACCCTGTTTGCCTTAGTTCCTCATCTGTAAAATTAGCTGGAGAAGGAAATGACAAACCTTTGCCAAGAAAGCCCCAAATGGAGTCATGAAGAGTTGGACATGACTAAAATGACTGAACAAAAACAAATAAAACCTCTTCTATGCCCAAATTCTTGTAAATCTGAATGCTTGTAAGGGGAACTGATCGTCTCCCTTTGGTGAATGCTAGGTACTTAGTATTCTCAGGTTTCACCTGAATGGGGTGAGATGAACTAGAGAGAATCTGTGTGAGCTTTCCAGTGTATCTGGGCCCTTGTCAGGAAATCTCTGACCCAAAGGTTATGCAGAATATAATTCAGATCATCATGACTACAAATTATTGTGCTACAATAAGTTAACGCCGTCAGAGGTTAATGAGATATAACTATGTGTTTACCTTTATGCTAAATGGTCACAGACTTTTGACTCGAAGTGTAGTGATCTGAGGCATTGTGGTTTTTCAGGTATCATGTCTGCTTTTTTGTAGTTCTTTTGTTTTTACCCACTATTATCTGCTGTCACTTCTTGTTCCTGTCAATATGCCCTCACTGCTTTTAATACTTTTTCTTTATTTAATAAGTAAGTTTTGGGTGAAGCTTTGCGGGTAGCTCCAGACATTTAGCTATGGACTAAAATGCATTGGCTTTATACTAGCCATCTCCCATGATTCTGAGTAGCTGATTGATTTACTTTTGATGGCTTTCTTTCTAATGGTGGAAGTTGTTGGAAATTTGCCTTTTGGTTAAGTAGGGTATTCCCATCTCACTATATAGTGAACTTATAAACAGATTTGAGCAGTACATAGTGGATATAATTCTGGACTTAGGAGTTAGGAAGATTTGGAATAGAATTCTGCCACAGGCACTAACTAGTTATGTGGTCCTTAACCTTAATTTTCAGAACCTCGGTTTCTTATCAGTAAAATGGGTATAATGATAGCAGTTACTTCACAGGACCCTTAAGAAGACCAAATGAGATAATCTTTGCCAAGTGTTTTATGAATCTTAAAATGCTTTATAAATTTAAGCTTCCCTTCTACCGTTCCCCTCCTCCCCCCAAAAAAACAAACTGAAAAACAGCCCTTTCCCTCAAAGATGGTGAGGTTTCAATAATTTCATGCATGGCCAATCTGTTTGCCTTTCATTCTTTCCTGACCACTGTAGTATTAATGTTGCCTGTGGTATTGTGGATTTAAGAGACAGCCTGCAGGTGCCCCAAATATTGACTCAACATTACAGGCTGTGTTTTAGTTATAGCAAATTGATCTAGGCTAATGGAGGAGTACATAACATTTTTCAAAAAATGACAATAACCATTTAACCAACAATGAGGATATTAATAAATGACATGAAAGTTTCTTTAAAAAAGATTATAACCCACATTTCTATAACATTTTATAGTTTACAAAATTCTTTCTTCACTGCTATCCTGTGCCAGTATTATCATCTCTGTTTTACAGATGGACTTGCTCAGTCATGTCCAACTCCTTGTGACCCCATTTGTGGTTTTCTTGGCAAAGACACTTCAGTGTTTTGCCATTTCCTTTTCCAATGTGCCCCCCATTTTACAAATGAGGAACTGAGATAAATAGGGGTTAAGTTACTTGTCCTCAGTCACATCGATAAGTATCTGAGGCCAGATTTGAACTTAACTCTTCCTGACTGATTCCAGGTGTGATTCTCTATCTACTGCACTGCCCGGCTGCCCCTATATGTGGTGTTTAATAAATGTTGATTGATTGATTGACTCTCTTGTCTTTCTTTCTTACAACATAATGAGTAATTTGCCCAGGGCCACATGGCTAGTGGGGGCAGCTAAGTGGCGCAGTGGATAGAGTGCTGGGCCTGGAGACAGGAAGACTCATCTTTCTGAGTTCAAATCCGGCCTCAGACACTTACTAGCTGTGTGACCCTGGGCAAATCACTTAACCTTGTTTGCCTCGGTTTCCTCATCTGTAAAATGATCTGGAGAAGAAAACGACAAATCATTCCAGTATCTTTACTAAGAAAATCCCAAATGGGGTCATGAGGGCACAACTGAATAACAACAACACATGGCTAGCAAAATGTGGCAGCAGGGACTTGGACCTGTGCCTTTTGACTCCACTGCAACTTGTGCAAATATCATTTCATTAAGACAGTAGATCTAGAGCTAGAAGGAATCTCAGAGTCCACCCACTCCAACCTCCTCATGAACAGATGAGAAACTGTCACCTGGGCAAAGCCCACCCCTCCAAATTCAGGGGATCCAATCAGAGTTGAAAGCAGGAGAGTTTTATGGGAGGAAAATCAGACACTAGTGGTGAGGCACCCTGGCACAAAGTATAAAGGAGCCCACACAGCCTAGGAGAGACAGGGGCAATTTATGCTTGAAAACCACAAAGGGGAGGTTTGAGGAGAGGTTAGGGTAAAGAATGGAACAGGTGGGACACAAAAGCAGGATATTTTGCAAGAAGGGTTGACTACAAGGCTAGTTGAAGCTGGTTTGGGGGGCACAGCTCAGCAAGGTCAGCTGGCGAACACTAGCAAAGGCTTCTGGGAGCGAGCAAGACTTTGGCTCGCTTCAGGCTCCTGATTGTCTCCTTCTGGCAAACAGACTTACTCTGTGTTCAGTGCACCTGCCTGGTAAGGTAACTTATAGAAAACAGATATATTTGGTGGTACTTCCACAAAACGAAGGCCCATAAAGCTTCAATGATTTGCACGTGGTCTCACAGCCTGTAAGTACTAGAGGTGCAATATGAGCCCAGGTTCCCTGACTCTAGAGTCAGTACCCTTTCCACTCTTCTCTGCCGCTTCTCATCTTTGTGGGAATCAAATGAGATAATGCTTATGAAATAGCTTTATAACTAGTAGTGCTTTTGGAGCAGCACAGAGCTGGAAACTGAGTGGAGACTCATCATTTGAGGAATGGCTAAACAAATGTGAGGCACAATGGTAATGGACATAATACTGCACTGTGAGGAAAGATGAACAGTGGAGGAAACATCGAAAGACTCAGATGAAGAGTACCAAGTGAAGTAAGGACCAGGAAAGCAAAGTACATAACAGGTACAACAATTTAAATGTAAACAACCCCCAAAACATTAGAAAACTGAATGCAGCGTAATTCTAATGACCAATTTTGATATTAAAAAAGAGATAAGAAAATGAACTTCCTTCTTTTGTTTGCAGAGATGGGGGACTCAGAATATGGCTTCAGATTTGATTGATATATTGGTTAATTTCGCCAAACTGGTTTTTTTTCTTTGTCTTTTTGTTCTTGTAAGGGAGAAGTCTTTGGGTCAGTCAAGAAGGAAAACAAAAAATACCAATAAAAAAAATAATAACAATGTTCAGTCATGTCAGTTATATCTGACTCTTCATGACCCCATTTGGGATTTTCTTGACAAAGATACTGGAGTGGTTTGCCATTTTCTTGTCCAGTTCATTTTACAGAGGAGGAAACTGAGGCAAAGAAGGCTGACTTGCCTAGGCTCACACAGTTAATGTCTGAGGTGAGATTTGAACTTGAGTCTTCCTGACTCCAGGCCGGTCTGCTCTGCCAATAATACAACTGAAATTTCCCAAGTGTTTTAAGGTTTGTAGAATTCTTCACATACGTTATTTCATTTGATACTTTCACAAACCGTCTGAGGTAGAATTCTATAGGGATCAGCCTCATTTTATGGATAAGGGAGCAGGAACAAGGAAGAGTAAGTAACTTGCCCATGGTGACACAATTAGTAAGTGCCAAAGCAGAATGAGAACAGGGACCATCTTTTACTTTTCTTTATATCCCCATGGCTTAGTACGGTTCTTGGCACACAGTAAGCACTTAATAAATGTTTGTTGACTGATTGTTAACTAGCTCTTGGCTCCATGTCTGCCATTTTTTCCATTAGACCATAAGAAGGTACTAAAGATGATGGCAGTGACAACGATGAAAGAAAAAAGCTTTTATTTCATACTAGGATTAAAAAAAAGATAATTCTTATCCTCAAAGAGCTTATATCCTAATAGAGACAACACATTTACGGGCATGGTGCCCAGGGAAAGGAGTGGCTGGTGAGTCACAGGGATGGTAAGTTGATCTATAGGGAAAGTCAATGGACACACCTTTCCCAGAACAATCCTAATATTGATTTCATACTTGATTTGTTGTTGATGATGGTGGTGGTGGGAATGATGAAGATGGTGAAGAAGAAGAATGACTTTTTCCAGAGAACTAGAACCAGAACTTGTCTTTCCAAGTGTCACATAAAGTCTCTGACTATCAGGAAGGGGAGGCATAATTCCCAGCAGCCTCAAAATCTTTCTGTATAGTTACTAAGCTACTTATCAGGCTGGCCTTGCAGAATCAATCACTTCTTGCTCCGGTTGCACAAGAGGAGGGCTTTGGGGAGAGAGACGTTAACATTCATACTGTAGAGGTAGAGAAATCCCAGTTGCAGATTCACCTTTTTCTAGATCATCTTTACTGGCATTGTCCAATTCATTTTTCTTTGTGGCTTATTGACAATCTCAGGAAGGAATAGTTCATTATTTCTGAAGACCCTGTAGTCTGGCAGGCAAAGATCTAGAAGTTGGTCCAGAATGCATATTCCCAGGCATCACCTACCTTGAAGTTTACATAATTTTCTCTGACTTCCTGGGCCTGGCCTCAAGGGTAAGAAAATTATCCTTTTAATTCACTTCACCAGTTTAAAATCACAGTTTCTACCTTGTCACCTGGCAAGCATATTCTTTGAGATTCAAACATCTGAAAAATTCCACTGTGTCATTTTAAACCTAGAAGCAGCATGGTGTTGTAAAAGGCACAGTGGTCTGGGGACCAAGGAGAGGTTCTATAGTTATAAGGACAGATGGGTTCTACTCCTAGTTCTGTAGCTGTTTGTGTGACCTTGGGCAGGTCAGTGCCCTTGGCTGGGCCTCAGTTTCCCCATTTCATCCATAATGTGACTGAACTACAGTATCCAAAATTCTAGTATTCAGTGGTCTTTTGTGGGCTAGCCTGGGAAGCTAATGAACCATTATGGTACTTGTGAGGGAAAATAGCAAAAAGAGAGTGAGACAGCCCTGGGAACCCTTCTCTCTCTTTTCCCTCCTCCAATTCATACCTCACTATCACAATTCTTGCTGTTTGGGTCAAGGCAAGGCAGGAACATCATAGTTCAGGGATGGGGAAGAGGGGGAAGGTGGGATATGGAGAGGACCTGTGCTAACTACATCAGCTGCAAGTCTTCTCAATAAATAGACTATTTGTAGGTCAGGTTTTTACAAACTGGAGAAGGCTTGTATATAAGATAAAACTTATTTCATGTTTATGATTTACCATTTGACTGGATGGATATGGAGTGATTTGTGATAAGTTTATGAGATAGTATGCTACATACAGAATAGTGTTTCCTAAACTGTGCTTTATTGAGAAGCAAATAGGAGTTCCATGAAAGAAGTTTGATGCTAGCAATAATTTTTGCTTCCAAACTATTAAATATAAAACTGTTTATGTATCTAATATTCATGCAGAAATTTTCTTTTCTTTTTGTAGACTGTCTTCTTATCTCACCCAGGCTGGAAGGGCAGTAACCACTCAAGGGCCAGATCACAGTACTGATCAACACGGAAGTTTTGACCTGTTGTATTTCTGATCTGGTCTGATTTGCCCGTCCTTTAGTGGCTTGTGGATTTAGTTTTCTCGTACACAACAGGAGGGAGTTCTGTGGGATACTGACCCAAGTCACAGTTCTAGCATTACTGTCTTCTGCTCCACCCTCGAAATCCCTCAGCTCTGACCCACTGTAGAATTTCTCCTTTCCCAGGACATCTAATCAGATGAGTTGGTCTCATTTTTTTATACTTTAAGGTTTGAGAAACATTTTATTTTATTTTTGAAATTGCATTTATCTTATCCGGAACTTAGGAAATAAAACAAGCATTTCTATAACATAGTAGAATAGAAAAAAAAAGATGTTTGCATATGAAACTGCAAATCTATTATGTACAGCTTGTTATTCCTTTTAAGTATACAATAAAGTTATCACGCAACTTTCTTTTTTTTTTCTTTTTTTCCTTCTCTCTCCTCCTCCGCCCAGCGATGGCTACCAGCTACCATTAGACACAAATATGTGTGTATATATATATATGCGAAATATATATGTACATATCTATGTAAAATCATATAATTCTATTTATCAGTTATTTCTCTGGATGCAGATAGTGTCTTCATAGGTCCTTTGTACTTAATTTGGGTATTTATAGCAATAAAAATAACTTAGTTGCTCAAAGTTGTTCTTAAAACAATATTGCTGTTATTACATACAACCTCTTGCTTCTGCTCATTTTGCTCTTCATTATTTCATGCAAATCTTTCCATGTTTTTCTAAAGTCATTGAACTCATCGTTTCTTATAGCACACACGCACATATAAATATATGTATGATATAGTTCGTCACAATCACATACAACTTGCTCATCCATTTAACCTTATCATTAGTAACCTTCAAAATTACATTATTTTTCTTTTTTAGACTGGCCTGATCCCACTCACAGGCCCGATCTCCTAGCTGATTGGCGAGAGTTTTGACTTGCTCTGTTTTTGCCCTAGGCCAGTTTAACCCTCCTCGGGAAGCCTGGTGCCTCATCCTCCTTTCCACTCCCCCAGGGACTCACCATATTGGTGCCAGACTAGTGAGGATGCCTGATTGGCTCCAGCCCTGCTGAGCTCAGCACTCCGGAGCTCAAGGGATCCACCAGTCTCAGCACCCCTAGCAGCAGGGACTGTAGGAGTGTACCACAGGCCTGGCCACATTTTCTTCAGCATCCTTTTATCCCAGCAATCTTTTATGTCTCTCTGATACATCAAAGCTGCAATTATGGGCTCCATCACTATATTTCAAGCCGCAGCATTCTTTGGGAGAACATTTAGCTTGGGGAATGCTGATATAATAGAAAGAACACTGGAATAGGAGTCAGAAGATGTGAGTTCAAGTTATACTTTATTGTAAGCCAGACATGTGACCTTCCATAAATCATTTCTTTTCTGAGCCTTAGCTTCCTCAGGGATAAAGTGTGGGCAAGAGTACCTGTCTTATCCACCATGCAAAGCTGTTATGAGGATAAGTTAGAATAACATTTATGAGTCGTTTAGTTGTTTTTCAGTCATGTCCAACTTTTCATGACTCATTTTGGGGTTTTCTTGGCAGAGACGCTAGAGTGTTGCCATTTCTTTCTCTAGTTCATTTTATAGATGAGGAACTGAGGCAAACAGGGTTAAGGGACTTGCCCAGGGTCACACAGCTTGTAAATGTCTGAGGCTGAATTTCAACTCAGGAAGAGTCTTTCTGACTTCAGACTCAACAGTCTATCCACTATACCACCTAGTTGCCAATATTTGTGAGAGTGCTTTGAAAAAGCTTTGTGAAATCTGAACTAATGCAAGAGAAACTACTTTCTATCTATAAATAACAGTAAGAATCCATGCCTGACAA
>CM053625.1:43800766-43813795 GCA_028646595.1 Phalanger gymnotis | reverse complement strand
ATGGATGAGGCGCAAAGCATATATTTGCATTTTTTTGATGTATTGATCAGTTTTGCTGATTCTTTTTCTCTTCCTCTTTTTCCTTTTTTTTTAATTGAGAAAAATACTATGTGTTATATGGGATGGCTCTTTGCAAGGCGGGGTGAGACGGATAATGGGAGAAATTCTGGTAATGTGAAAGCAAAAGATATCAATAAAAAAAAATTTTTAATGCTACAATATCTTGTTGCTCCTTGCTATAGACAGTAGGTATTCAATAAATATTTAACTAATGCTAGATGTATGTTCTATGAGGGCAGAAATTATCTTTTTTTATCTTAATATCTCCCTCAAAACCTAACACAATATGCTCCATCTAGTAAACACTTACTAAATTTTTATTGAATAAATAAATGAGTATAGAAGACAAATGATTTTTAAGTGACTTTTATTTAAGAGACTGTGCTGGGCAAAGCAGATGCAAAATCAAAAGAATGAGAACTAATTCTAGGTCATTAAATTAAAATTAAACAAGTAGAACTTAATGCTGCAACCTGATGTCTCCAGAAGGCAAGGAGTAATACTCAGAAGAGTACTTTGCTTCTGTCAAGATATTAGGAGACACCCTAAGCTAAGGCCCAGCAAGTAAGCTGTGTCCTGAGCTTGGCATAACAACAATCCTTTGCACTCACCCTCTGCAAGATCACATAATTATTGTATTGCTTTGACCAGCACCAAGTGTTCTCCGAGCTCAGACAGACTCGGACAAGTTCTGGTCAAGAAGCCCTACCATGAATCAAACTTGTCACATTGTTTCTGTTGCCCCACATTGTCAGGGCTACAGCTCACTGCACAACCATTGGAATAAGTGTTAAGATTTCCCCCCACTGCCTCAGGTGCCCTCATTCAGGGCGAGTCCCCAGTACATGTGTCCTTACAAGTGATTTCCCTCACTTTGAAATTAAGCTTCTTTTTAATTTCTGACTCTTCTTTCTCTATTCTGCTCAGCTCAGCTCTGGCCATCCACAAATTGGAGGCCAGTTCAGTCTGGTTGACATTAATTGGTATCAGAAGTGGGATTGGATGGAACGAGGGCAAGTAGACTCTCCCATACCAGTAGAAGCAGACTAGGCACCACCAGAGACTTCTTCATAGTCCAACCCCGTCTTGCTGGTGAGTCCACTGCCCTTCTCCCTACTCCAATCCCAAATTTCTGCCTTGGTTGAGCTCACCATTCTCTGTGAGGAAAACTCCAGGGCCCCTCTGGTGACCCAGTTCATCTCAGATCATTTTGGTAAGGATATCCTTTCTTAAACTGTACACCTTTATTAATTGGCCTCTCTGTGTGCCTCTGCTGTTTTTAAATTGAATGTCTTGGTAACTATGTTCCTCTGCTGAACTGGTTAAAAAACAGAATTGTAATTGCATGCTTTGTTAGAATTGTTTGTCTGTTTTATCTGTTGTTATTTTGTCTGTGTTTGCGTCCTTATAAAATGTAAAATGTCTGTGTACATGTCCCAGGGAAGAACATTAGAAAAGATTAATGAACTTTCATACTTGAAACAACTGTCCCAATAAGTAGGACTAACTCCCACTTTAGGCTTTCTGGGGGAAATCTGGTAATAAGAAAAAAAAAATCAGAAATCAGATAATCAAAGTCTGTAGAACTGCTAAAAAAAATCTTAGCAGATTAAGAAGTTTGAAGATTAATCATTTTAAGATTGTAGCTGTGAACTCCTGAGAATTTGGGTAATTCCAGGAACTCACTACTTTCTGAAATATCTTAGTAAGTTTTGGGGTACCACTCTGTAGAATTTATTTTAAGGAAAAATAAAGATTAAATTTTATAAAAGTTAAAAGTAAATGGCATTTTCTCTTGGAAGATTGATAGCTATATTGTTGTAGGGCAATGAAGAAAGGCAGCTAGTTTGGAAGTAATCCCAGAGTGAAGAAAGAAAAATAAAATAGGTAAAAGGTTTGCACTTATAGCCACCTTTTATTAACCTGTCCTTGATCATCTCAGATCAGGTCCCCAAATAAAAGTGTTGAAAAAAATAGGGAAACGTGAATTATGTTTCAGTTGCAGAAATTAATTAGCTGTGTAATCTTAAGCAAGTTATCTTATTTCTGTTTACTCCAGTCTCCTAATCTGTAAAGAGAAAAATAATAATGGTACCCACCTCCCAGGGTTGTTGTGAGATCAAAATAATATGATGATTGTAAAGTGCTTAACACAGTGACTGGCACATGCTAAGCACTACATTATTACTTGTTCAACTGAATGTAATTGTTCCATACCTGTTAACTCTAAAGTGAGTTTAAAATGCCAATTTAATAAGATTAATAATTTTTATACAGAAGGATTTGGAAATGCAATCAATTGAATTAACATCATCTGAAGTTTTGTTTCATGTTTTAAATACATGGTACTGTTTATGTTATTATTGTATTTCTAAATTCTCTTATATTGTGAAATTTGAGAGACCATTGTAACAAAAATGCTGTTACACAAAACAACTTTTTAATCTGGATGCTGTTACACATAAATTGGGTTTTTAAAAGGATGCAATAAAAAATAGACAGCCTGTGACTACATGATTGGCTGTCAGATATGACTCATTGCTGGAATCAAACAGAGCTAAGGGAGCTTCTCCTCCTGTTATGATATATGATGTTGTTATAACTATGTCCCTCTTTTTCCTTTTATAGCAAATTTCTATAATCAAGAAGTTTTGTAAGTATGACACTAACTCTATTAAATAACATACTGGAATATCTCTGAGTTACTACAATAGGATACAAATATGAACACCTTACAATTTCAACCTGTATTTGTGGTCAAGTTATAATATAGAGATGATGTCCCCCTAAGGGGGAAATGATTAGACAAAGTAATAAGACAAAGATGTAATGCAAAAGTTTTCTAATTAAATGGAATAGTAAATTTTGAAAAAGCAACAGGATTAGACCATTTTCTCTAAGAACTATATACATATGTATATGATTGGCTTCCAAATTTATCTATCATGGAAATTCAGGCTTTGAGTATGTTTTCATAATAAGTTCTCAAAATTGGATTAAAGATTTTACACATAAATTGTGTTGATAACAATAAGGAAAGTGAAATTATTTTCCCATTTTTAAAGTGTCTGATAATTTTAAAAGGCAGAAGAATTCAGTTTACAATTGGACCCTCATGAATTTTTAAAAGATTCTTGTATCAGGTACAGGATTTAGGTAAGGATAGTAACAGCAAATGTCATATAAACTGAAATTCTCTGAAGTTTCAAAATTGGAGAACCACACTTAAGTGACTGTACTAAATTATACTAAGAATTATCTAAGAACCTCTAGATTTGGAACCAGAGAAGCAGAGCCCCTTTTAGAGGTATCCTGAGAATAAAACCTATTGTCCAAGAAAAACTATTTAGGGACCAGATGACTACATGAGACATCTAGAACTCAAAATGTGCTGGTTAAATGGATATTGAGAATGGTCACTAGAATACAGGGGGACTTGAGTTTAGTTAATATTGGTGATAACTATTGTACTGCTTTGGTCTTTTGTTTCAAGATATTTATGTTTTTCTTGGTTAACTTGGTGACATGTAAATCTCCCTTCTCAAAACTAGTCCATTATGAGCCCTCTAAGTAGTTTGATATGAACATGACATTAATGTGACCTGACAATTAATTATGAATTTATAAAAAACTTTACTGCATTGTTTGAACCTAGCCCTGTGGGGCTGAGCAACTGGATCATCTCTATGTGTTGTTGTAACAACGTGGCTTGCTGCTACTGTGGCTGTGAGAGACCAACAACACCAGCACACAGGAGGGTTGCCAGCACAGATTCTTTGATCTGCTTTTTTAAGGAAAGTAACTTCAAGGGGTTAACAATCTCACTTAATCAAACATATATGATTCACTTAGTTCAGGGGGACAAGCCAGCACCCTGAACTTCAGAGCAAATACAAATAGAAATTACAAACAGAAAATATCAACAGATCACATAACAGACCAGTAGACAGGCCTCTAGCTTTCTGTCTAACATATCAGTACAGAGTTACCAGGGAGCACCAACATCTGGGTTTTCAAGACAAGGGGCTCTTAACAATGGATTCCCAGAGTCTCCTTTGGTCAAATCACACTACTCTTCTAGGGAGTGAAGCCCCAAACAAAAGGCTAACCTCTGAGTTTATATACCCTATTCAGGGCCCTGAGGGCTCAGAGCCTACTTAGCAAAAAGGTATGGGGGCTCAGGGCCTCATACCTAGTTAGCAAAAGGTGTGGGCCTGGGGCTTCACACCTAGCAAGACTTAATCAAAGGCATTTAATTACTTCAGTGCTCAAAAGGGAAAACAGTAAAAAAAAAAAAAAGTCCCACCCTACTTACCAATACAGTTATTCAGAGGCTCTTAACTAAGGACCAGAAACTCAGATCCAAAGACTGATGCAAAGAGTTTTCTTATCTGAAAACTAGCCCCATACTGATCAATCAATTATTGTTTCTAAGGGCCCCTACCAGGTCCCTCTGACTACTCCCACAGTTGCCAAAGTTGTGTGAGTGGACTCTTGGATCATCTGAAGAAAGCCCCTGCTCCTGAGCAGACGGCAGAACCTTCCAGGGACCTCAAGGTTTGTCTAGTGTGGACCCAGAAGCAGCTGACATCCAGATGAGATAGCTGTCCCAAGATTCTAGGTAAGGGCTGAGCATACTGTCCTAGTTCTTTCTCTTCTCATTTTTGTCATGTGCCGAACCACCAAGGCCCCGACTTGAGTGTTGGCTGGCATTTTCTTCTACATTCTTGCCCTGCCCCCTTCTCTGCTTGCATGCAAACAATGCTTGGTAATGACACCTGGGAAACACTTCCCCAATAGGTCCCCTCAAGGAACTGACCTCCATGGATAAAAATGCCAGTACTGAGCCAACCAGCCTTTTGTGGCATCTTGGCTTATACATGCCTCTCCTTAATTGGCCAGAATGGTAGGCATTCTTTCAGACCTTCACCTTTTGGCCAAAAGGGGGAAATGTCAAGATAGTAGGAGACACCCTTTTTTCCAAAGCTAAGGCCTAGCAAGTGCTTGGCAGAACAACAACCCTTTGTACTCACCCACTGCAAAATCACATGACTATTGTATTGCTTTGACCAGCACCAAGTGTTCTCTGAGCTCAGACAGGCACCGGACAAGCTCAGACAAGTTCTGGTCACACAGCTCTGCTATGAAACAAACTTGTCACATTGTTGCTATTAGCCCTCACTGTCAGGGCTATAGCTCACTGCACAACCATTGGTATAAATATTAAGATCTCCCCACATTGCTCAACAAGGCTGGGCCCCAGCACACGTGTCTTTGCTTGCAAGCCATTTTCCTCACTTTGACATTAAACTTCTGTTAGATTCCTTACTTTCCTGTCTCTAGCCTGCATGGTTTGGCTCTGGCCATTCACAGGTTAGACACCCATTCAGTCTGGTTGACACTTCACAGGAACTAGTATGCCAAAGATAACTCAACAGAATTAAATAAGGCCTATAACTATGAGCTTCCATCAAAGATGCTAGCTCTTCACTGAAGAATTTATAAAACCTGTACCTGCAGAGAATGTACCAGTTGAAAACAAGGTTTCTAGCTCCCTCTAATGATTATTGGCATAAAGAAAGTCAATAAGAAATATAAAGAAGGTATATACAGAAAAATGTACAATACACACAGCATAAAAAATCTTAATTCCCACGGCTACCAAACTCAATATAAATTCAGTGTTCCTTAAAGCACCAATGGCAAGGAACTTAGGGACCTTAGGACTCAATAACATTGATATTTAGAGTTATAGAAATGAAAATGAAAAAACTCCACCAAATTTACCTCTTTGATTATTTTTGCCCCCTTCTTGTCACTGAATTCCATTTGGGCCAAGGCCTGGTCAATGGACATTCCTCTTATCTAGAATTATGAAGTGGCGAAGAAAACAAAAAGCATAGTTAGAAAAGGTACTCATCCCTTCCACCATCATTGATTTCCAAATTCTAATAACTATTCCTCACCACAAGTCTAGTCAATCATTCAACAACTGTTTATTAAGTGCCTCCTCTGTGCCTATGATCTCCAGAAAAAAACCAGTATGGCCCCAAAGAAGAGATATGAGAAGACACTCCCACTTCATTCTTTCAGCAAAATTGAACCCATAAAAGGAAGCTGAAAAGGGGGTGGGGGCCTCCATTTTGGATAGGCCCAGGCTGGCCATGCTTTTCCTGTGTTTCTACCTCTCTGAACTTCTTTCTCCACCATGACTCAAAAGTCTTCTCACCCTGGAAGATCACCTCACCCCTGTAGTCTCTTCTTCTGATTGGCTAATTCCTCCCAGAACCTCCATTTTAAGGTAAGTGTCCAAGGTAGCTAGGTTCACTCCTTTTCCACCTTCTCTCCTAACCCCAACTTTTCAGTTTCCTTTTATGTATTGTCTTACTCCAAGAGAATGTAAGCTCCTTGAGGGTAGGAATTGTTTTTCTTTTTCCTTTTATACCCTCAGCACTGATACAGTGTCTGACACATAATAGGTACTTAATATGCTATCTTAATTTAAAATTTCTCTTCTTACCTAGATCACTATAAAGACCTCCTACCCAGGCTGCCTACCTCGAGTTTCTTCCCTTTCTAATCCTTCAGCAAACTATCTAAATAATCCTTTTAACACAATACCATGAACATATAATTTCTTTATTTAAAGCCTTTCAAAGAGTCCTCATTTCCTACTGAATCAAAGATAAACATATCATTTAAGAACCTCTATACTCTGGGAAGACGACACACAAAATGAGCTAGAAGAAGATGGGAGTAAGGAGGAGGGAGGTATGGTAAGGCTGAAAAATCCAGAGTCAGAGTCAGGAGCAGAGCCAGAAGAGAAGTGAGCATGGAGAGATGACCCCTGATTCTTCCTTAAACGGTAGTCACAAGCAGAAACTCACCAACTAAAGGAAAATGGAAGCTCCTTGAGAACAGTTTGTGTTTATATCTATCTTTGTATCATTAATTCTTACCATAGTGTTTTGCACACAGTATGTGTGTAATAAATGTTTGATGTATTGAATTAATGAATGAAAAGTGGAAGTCTCATTTAATGCTAACAACATCTAAAAAGGAAGCAATTTAATCCTCCCACAATAGAAGAAAAATAAGTAAACAAAAGAATATAAGATCTTTAGTTCAAAATCATTCTTCTTATTTACATAGTTTAAGGATAAACTTTGCTAGTACTGTAAGATCTTAGTAAATACTAAAACAAAATTTTGGGCAGCCAGTTGGTACAGTAGATAAGGTCAGTGGATAAAGCTTGGAGTCAAAAAGATTCATCTTCCTGGGTTTAAATCTGGCCTCAGATACTTACTAGCTATGTGATCCTGGGCAAGTTATTTAACCCTGTTTGCCTCAGTTTCCTCAACTATAAAATGAGCTGGAGAAAAAGGGCAAACCACTATTTTTGCAAAACAAATCCCAAATCAACACCACATGAGGTCACAAAGAGTCAGACACAACAACAACAACAAAATTCATAAACTCTATGGCAGATAGTGCACACAGCTGTCAAGGAATTGCAAAAAATGTTACGGATTAAGAAACAGGCCAGTTTCTCTTCTCGAAGAGAAAGTAAATTGCCTATACTTTTTCCTTTAGACTCCCTTATACATAATCCTCATTTTCCAGATAACAAATTATGAAGTATCAACTCCATGAAGATTGACTTGCTGTCCTAAAACTGCCTTCAAGACTCTCTGTTACCTAACCAGGATCCCCAAATAGTTTCTGCAGATATTTAGTTTAAACATTAGGTCATTGCTGGTGTAATATCTAAAGTCACTGTGACTAAGTTTCTCAGGAGAAAAATTCTATGTAATTCTAAATATTAAGGTAAGTCATTAACTTAATAAACAAAAATTATTTTTTAGTTAGCTACATTAAATTTGTCTGAATAGAATTAAACCTTCATTCCTTTAAACATTATCAAAAAACCCAACTATTTTCTTAGGTTAGATTTTGTTAAAAATCAATCTTCTCTATTCTAAGATATGCAACTTTTCAAAACATAGGCATTAAAACCCATTGCTTCCTTTCTTAAATACTTCACATTCTAGTCAGTCACTTTTATCTTACCAATTTTGCTAAGTACCACATCTTGTCTTTGCTGTATTTGATTTGTCTTCGACAGTGGTATATTTCCTGCAAAAAGATTTTGAAAATTTTGGTAAATTTTTCCAAACAATAATAACATATTGCTGCTTTAATTACATAGTGAAAGAGACACCACAAGAAATTATGTAAATGCAAAGAATATTAATTCTGTACTTCATGACTTAGACACAAGTCTGTCAGAAACATTTTATTTAATTTAATATTAATCTAATATCCAAGTCATTTCTACCTCAGAGAGAGATGTCCAAACCCGTATAGCCCCCCGTGCCCTCAGATATATATCCCTCTCCCAAGATAAAGTGAGGGAACATTTTATAGGAACAAGGAATGATCATATTATGTTAGAATGAAGTTTGTGGTTAATGTTTTAGAAGTCCCTAACAGCAGGCCCTATGTCATTCCCTTTTGGACCTCACCTTGTGATTGATTTAATCCTTTCTGAATAGAGAAGATACCTTCTCTCAGGGAAATATCCCTCTTTAAGAAAGGGGAAAGAAGAGATGACCCTTAGACGAGTCAATAGCGCAATCACTTCAAGGGTAAGGAAGGAAATGATCTTATACAAAAAGCAAATACAAATTTGCTTATGAAATATTTACTTTATTCATTTTATTTTCATTTTTTTCTGTTTATTTATGTATTTGTTGGTTGGTTGGTTTAACTATCTTTATTCTACGTTTGGTTACCACTCAATTC
Organism: Phalanger gymnotis; assembly: GCA_028646595.1. Lineage (NCBI taxonomy): Eukaryota > Metazoa > Chordata > Mammalia > Diprotodontia > Phalangeridae > Phalanger > Phalanger gymnotis. The sequence continues at coordinate 43,804,930 of CM053625.1, read as the reverse complement.
ATTTCCTTAATTAAGACCTTTTGTCCTATTACCCACCTTTCTGAGGGGGAGGGTTGGTGGTGGAGGGAGAGAGTCTGGAAAGGGCTTTTAGACCACACAGATATTATTCCTTAATATTTCAGGTGAACTAAAAAGGAAGTGTTTTTTTAATATGCTTCCGCAATAGTACAATCATTTCAACAATTCTTAATCTCTTTTTTCCCTTTATCCTTTTTACATTTAAAAATTTCCAGTAATTAGAATAAATTATGATGTAACAAATATTCAGTTGTATGAAAAAAGTCACATAAGGTTTAAAAATGAGAATATGTACAGTGAAAATGCTTCTCTTGCTGTCTTTGAAAGTATTACCCTAAAATAATGAATCAACTTTTCAAAAAAATAAAATTTACTCTTAACATAAGAAAAAAATACAAAGAGAGAACAAGTGGCATAGTGAATAGAAGAAGGCCTCAGAGTCAGCAATATCAGGATTCAAGTTCCCCCTCTGACATCGTAGTTGTGCGACCCTTGACAATTCACCTGACTTCTCAGTACTCCAGACACTAAAACAATACGGTGGAGAAAGCTACTGACATACACTAGTAGAGGGTTTTCTTTACCAGAAGTTCCCTACACCTATAAATTCACGGGTCTGAACAAATGTAAAATATACGTATTACCATTTATACATACACAAAAGTGTGTGAAAACTAAATGTTAAAAAACAAAACAGTCTATTGTCCAGACTGACATAAGATTAGATAGCAACTCAATGGAATTACTACATGAGTATATATACCACGGACAGACAGAGCAGACAGACAGTGAGTTGGGTCCTATTCTAAACAGGATGAAGAGAACAGGCTGGATTTCTTTTGGGAAATTGTGGAGCTCCTTCAACAAGACTAAGCTGCTGCTGCTGCTGCTGCTACCCTCCATCCACCAAAAAAACTAAACCCACAGTTTGCTGGTGATATTGTATGATTTTGAATCTTGGAATATCACTACAGTTTGGAGCACAAGAAATGTATGATAGGAAAAGTAGTTGGACTGGTTATGTAGCAAGATCATGGGATACCAGAAAGACAGCATGAATGGTGAAATGGTACTCACAAAATGTAAAAAGAGCCACAGGAAAGGGCACATTGAAAAAATTCCCTATAGTTCATCTAAAGAACATGGACAAGAATCACAGAGCATAAGAGGAAACATATGGACAGAATGGGATCTGCATGGATAGAGGGAGTACCCACAGAGAGATCATACATAGATCTGTTTGTGTGTGTGTGTATACATATTTATTCTGTGTGTGTATGTGTGTGTATACATATGTATTCTGTGCGTGTGTGTAAATACATATAATCAAGACGGGTAGTGTGGCAGAGTGAACAGAGGATGAAGAATGGAATGTGGAAGAGGGGTTAAATCTTGCCCCTGACAGTTTCTAGCAATGTGACCATTGACTCAATATCCATCAGGCCATTGAGACTTCAGGTAATAATAATAATAATGGTGATAGCTCACATTTATATAGCACTTAATGTGCCAGGCACTGTGCTAAGTCCTTTAGAATTATCTCACTTGATCCTCACAACAACCCTGGGAAGTAGGTATATTATTATCCCCAGAGGCAAACAGAGGTTAAAATGACTGGCCCAGAGTCACACAGCTGGTAAATGTCTGAGGCCACATTTGAATTCAAGTCTTCCTGATTCCAAGTCCAACGTACCATCAACTGCACCCCCTAGTTGCCTCTAGTTAGAGAAGAGTTGCCTGTCTGAGTCAGTGGAGGGAGTTTCCACATTGGAAGTTCCCTACACAAATGAAATCACAAATCCAACCCCCCAGGGGGAAAAATATGCATATATCACACATTAGTATACATATGCCTGTATATGTGTATATATGCACTTATGTACATACGCATATATACATATATATGTATGTATCAGTGTCAATTAGCATTTATTATTTAAACATTTATATAGCACTTATGTGCCTGGGATACAAAAAGAGGCAAAACAGTCCCTGCTATCAAGGAGCTCACGATATAATGGAGACAACAAGCAAACAAATATATAAAATATATAAAAACAAGCTATATATAGGAAATAATTAAAAGAGGGCACTAGAATTAAGAAGGATTGAAAAAAACTTCCTATAAAATTATAAGATGGGATTTTAGTTGGGACTTAAAAAGAAGCCAGGGAAGCCAGTAGGTAGAGATGAGGAGGGAGAGCATTCCAGGCATGGTGGGCAGCCAGAGAAATGAAAAGATGAAAGATGGTGTGCCTATTTCAAGGCCATCTTGTTGTATCACTGGACTTTAAGATACACGGAGAAGAGTAAGGTCTAAGAAGACTAGAAAGGTTGGGAGGGGGTAGGTTCTCAATTATGAAGGGCTTTGAATGTAAAACAGTGGATTTTCTTTTTGATCCTGGAGGCAATAAAGAGCCACTGGAGTTTATTGAATACATGGGGGTAACACGGTTGGACCTGTGCTTTAGGAAAATCGCTTTTGTGACTGAATGGAAGATGAACTGGAATGGGGAAAGACTTGACGCTGGCTACTGAAATAATTCAAGTGTGAGGAGACAGGAACCTGTACTAGATCAGTGGCTGATTCAGAAGAAAGAAAGGGCATATCTGAGAGATGTTGCAAAAAGGTGGAATGAACAGGCCTTGATGCCAGCTTGGATGTGAGCTGAGAGATAGTGAGAAGTCCAAGGTGACTGCAAGTTTGTGAGCCTAATGGACTGGAAAGATGGTATTGCTCTCAACAGTAACAGAGAAGTTGGGAGCCAGGAGAGGTACAGTTTAGGGGGAAAGACAACAAGTTCAGTGTCGGGCATTCTTAGTTTAAGATGTCTACTAGATATACAGTTCAAGATGTCTAAAAGGCAGTTGGAGATGCAAGAGTGAAGATCCAGTAGAGAAGCTGAGACAGGATAGGTAGATTTGAGATTCATCAGCATAGAGTCTATAATTAAATGCATGGGAGATTATGAGATCACCAAGGAAAGAGGAGAGGGGAGGGGAGGAGAGAGCCCAGGGAGAGAACCCCAAGGGGCACCTATGGTTAAAGAACGCGATCTGGATGAAGATCTTATAATGTAAATAATAATATAGTTAGCATTTATATAGCTCTTTAGGGTTTAAAAAATATTTTACATGTCATCTTATTTGATCCTCATAGCAGCTCTGAGAGATAGGTGCTATTGTGATCCCCTTTTACACATAAGGAAACTGAGATTAAGAGAGTTTAAGTGACTTGGCCAGGGTCACAAAGCTAGTGAGTATCTGAGGAAGGATTTGAACTCAGGTCTTTCCAACTCCAAGACTAGGTTTCTACCCATCCCACCACCTACAGGGGAAAGAATGGTGAATTTTGGAGTTAAAGTACCTGGGTTTAAATCCTGCCACTGCTATTTACCACCCAAGTTACCTTAAGCAAGTCACTTTTCCTCTCTAAAAAATTTAGCTGACAATTTTCAGAAACCAACACATCAATTTGCTACATAAAGAGTGAGGGAAGAGGGTGGCATAGGAGTGAATAATAGCCCTCCCCTACAAAAAAAGCCTGAAGACTACAAGTACCACACCTATCTAGGTCCCAAATTCCTCATTCCCAAGTTAGAGGGCAACTGCAACCCTTCCAAAAAGGAAGATCTCTCAATGAGGTGGGACAATCAAGTGCCCCTACAGTCCTACTCTGATACCCTAGGGTGACCCAGAGATGACTGTGGGCTCACAAAGGTGGCGCTGACCAGTGAGGCAGAAATTTTGGCAGCTCCTCCCAAGATGTTGAGGATGGGTCTGGTGCCAGACTTACTGTATGTCTGTTAACATCTACCTAAGTTTAGAGAAGCTCATGACATGACAAGGTTGAAGAAAATTTTTAGCCACTGCAACTCTTGAAAAGAATCTCTGCAATGTGTATTAGGGAAGGGAATAGCCATATTGGTGACCTTAGAGATCCCTGAAGTATTTAAATAAGAAAGCTAAACCTTACTGTGACTGGTTTGCTGTTCTAAATGCAGACTAGAATTTATATATTCTAAGTAAGTGTTTTATCCTTTCAAGTAGCCACTTTGACCCTTAAAATCTTAGAACCATAGAGTGTGAGAGCTGGGAGCTGGTGAGCCCTCAGAATCAACTGATCAACCAAAAAGCATTTATTAA
>CM053625.1:43773811-43800266 GCA_028646595.1 Phalanger gymnotis | reverse complement strand
GCTCACATCCACATAGGTTCCACACCCAACAGGGCTCTGGGCCTGGGGCTTAACACTTAGCAAGGCTCAAGGAAATACACTGAATTACTCAAAGAAAACAAAGACCATTTTGCTTGTCGACACACTGACTCAATAAACTCCAGTGAATTCCTATCACCTCTAAGATCAAATGCAAATTATTCTGCCTTTTAAAACTCTTCACAACCTGGCTCCAATCTACCTTTCCAGGCTTACCATACATTAATCTCCTTCAGCATATTATACAATCTAGTCAAACTGGCCTTCTTGCTCTTCTTGGACAGTATAGTCCTTTTCCTGTTTATGCTTTCGCAAGACTGTCTTCCATGTCTAGATGCAATGCTTTGGGAGTTATTGCCATTGGCTCTTAGAATCCCTAGTTTCCTTCAAATGTAGAGCAAACAAGGGGCAGCTAGGTGGTGCAGTGAGTAGAGCACCAGCCCTGGAGTCAGGATGACCTGAGTTCAAATGTGGTCTCAGACACCTGACACATGTACTAGCTATGTGACCTTGGGCAAGTCTCTTAACCCCAATTGCCCTGCCCAAAAATAACAAAAAGAAATGTAGAGCAAACAGCACCTCCTTTAAGAGGCCTTTCTGGATTCCCTCACCAACCCCAGAGCTATTAGTGTCTCTTCTACCAAACCTAGACTTTCTATACTTTCTATAAACTTTCAACATGTGTACATGTTGTTTCCATTGATAGAATGAGAGCAAGGACTGTTTCATCTTTGTAGCCTCAAAAGTCAGCACACCAAGCCTAACCCCCCATAATTTTATGGATGAGGAAACTGAGGCACAGAAGTAGGCTATGAATCCAGATCTTCCTGACTCTCCATTATTCTATGTCACTTCTCTTCTCTATATGTGTTCTCTGGGTGATCGGATCCTCCTCCAAGGGTTCAATTACTATCACTATAAATGACTCCCAAATCTATATTTTATCTAGCCCTAATATTTCTACTGAACACTGGTGCTTTATGGCCAGTGTCTACTGGAGAGCTTCATCTGTTGAAACCTTCCCTGTTTCTGTCAAGAGCACTAACGGTCACACATGTCAAAACTTCAACTGTCCTTCATTCTTTTTTTTCTCCATTACCCTAATATCCATTCAGATGCCAAGTCTTGTCAATTCTCTCTCTGTAATATCTCTTGCATCATATAGCTTTCTGCACTAGTACATCCAATACCCTCATGGAAGCCCTTATTACCTCTTATCTAACTATTATAAAAGTTTCCTAAATGGCCCCTCTGATTATATTCTCTCCCTTCCACAATCCATCTTCCACTTGAATAATTTTAACACTTAATATACTTAAATACTAAAATAATCTTCCTAAGACAAAGCAATGACAGTATCACCCTCTTGCTCAAAATTCAGTGACACCCTATTGCCAGGGATAAAACTAAATTTCCTCAGGGTAGCACTGAAGGTCCTCCATAATCGAGCTCCAATTAATGTTTCCAACTTTACAGCATCACTCCTAGTTTGGGGCCAGGCATGCCTCAGGCAAAACCAGTGGTTCTGAACTGAGATTGAAATTAAATGAGACAACTGATCTCACACCCTTGTCTTCTCCAGCAGACTGCCCCTGCTATTATTTTTTTCTACTGGTTTCTCCATTCCTATCTACAAATACTTAAAATCCTTCAAAAAAAAATCCTATTTTGATCCCACCATTTGGGGTAGAGTCCTCCTCTTCACAGCTAAAATCCTTGAGAAAATCATCTATATGAAGTGCTTTCACTTCCTTTCCTCTCAATCTATTCCAAATCCTCTTTAATCTGGCTTTTGACTTCATCACTCAAATAAAACTACTCTATCTTATCAATAATCTCTTAGTTGACAAATCTAATCGTCTTTTCTCAACCCACATCTTTCTTAACTTCTACAAACTTTAGCACTGTTGATCATCTTCTCCCTGGTTTTAGAATACTATGATAGAAGAATTCAAGCTCTGAATGGCCCAAACAAGTTAGAAAGACTTTAAGTATGGACCTGGTGATGAACTTTGTGTCTGTAGTCTAAGGACTAACCTAGCTAAGTTTCAAGGGACTCATCACCAGAAAGTAAGTTACCAAGTGATGAACGTTTTTGGATATAACATCATGTAAAGAATGCGCTGTGACTATTATTTATTGACCATAAAAAAAAAGTATTCAATTCAGTATAAAGTGAACTGCAACCAACAAGGTGGAAGATGCATATGTTAAGACCTTATGAGAGTCCTAGAAAGATATAATAAGTTATCACTGTATTCTGTACCCTGATTACTAAGGGAAGCACAAAAGAGGAAGAAGTGTGCTAACCAAAGTAATTGGGTTTCCATTATCATGAAGACTTCTAGTAGAGACTAAATTGAAGAGAAATTCCCTGCAAATACTAAGATCTCTCAGGTGCTATTAACTGTGGATGACACTGTGCTGCCTGTATTAAGCACTAAGATATGCAAAGACTCCTAAATAAGGTCTATAACCACTTAAAAGAATTTGGTCTAACTATTCACTCAAGAAAAACCAACTGGATGCAGAATGCTTATAAATAAAATAAGAAATAAACAGCTTGGATTACATTTGGAAAACTGAACATTTTCAATGGCCCCAAACTTCTTCCTAAAACAAAAAAAAAAATCTTTTAAACACCAGTATTGTTCTGGTGATACCTATGTGGCTAAAAATGATACAACATCACAATATGTGGAAGCAAAATTGCAGATCACCCAGAGTGTCAGGAAGAGATAAGTAAGCTGTGGTGCATAAATCAACAGCAAATTATACCCCAAAATGGCATGAAAGATCAGATAAGGAAAAAGAGCTGAGTAAATCATATAGCAAGAGTGGGTTACGCCAGATGTTAAATGTATCCTCAATGAGAGAGGCATAGAAACACATGGGCAGAATAGAATGAGAAAGAAATGGAAGGTTTTCACTTTGAAGTACCTACATCGATAAGAAGACAAACATAAAAGTAAGGAATATATTATGCCTACTAAGTTACAGCAGGTAGGGAGGGACAGTGTGAGTTGCAATCTTGGTAAAAAGAGTAATGGTGCCAATGAAATCACTCGTCTTAGAATTACTGAAGTAATAGTTTGTAGAGATGAACAGAGCCAATCATTGAAACTTTCTAAAGTTGCTATCCCAACCACAGAAGGTAATACTTATTTTCTTTGAAATTAAGGTAAAAATTTGCCTAAATCCCCAATAAAGTTAATACTAGCCTCAGGCTCAATATTCAGAATACTATCAAGCTATTACCCACATCAAGGTGGAAAAATTTTCCTCCAATTTACTTCTGATAATACTTAAAAGAATCCTATACTTAAATTTGCACTTGAGACCAAATAAAAGAACAATCTCCTTACCGCAACTAGAAGCTAAATGAAAGGGCTGAAGTGCCAGGAGTATTCTCATGACTCAATATAACTTTATTTTTTGAAAGTCAAGGGCAAGCAAATAAGGAAAAAAGAAAGTAGGAAATAAAACACTGAGGCTCCCAGCCAATATACTTAGTTTTTAAAAGAGATATTCCAAAACTTTTAAGTCAAACGCACACTACAAAAGCTTAGGCTATAACAAAACTAGTTTCCTAAAAATAAAGATTAAAGAATAGGAAGGGGTTTCAGATGACATCTAGTCAAACTCCCAAACCCCTGTAGGATTCATTGATGGATGATTTATCCAAACTGCTTGAACACTTCAATTAGATGCTGCATTCTGAGAGGTACCTGTTATTATGCATTACCTAAGTAGATGTTCAATGAGGCAAAGTCTCATGTGTGAAATAAAGTAACCTCAAATATAAATTTTCAAGGGGCTCAAAGCTTTCCCTTGGCTCTGTGTGGCTCTTCCTATTATATACTTCACACAAAGGGAATTGAAGTGAGAGGATGAGAAGAAAAAGAAGGGAAAAAATATATATTTACAACCCTAAAGAAAATATTAAAATTGTTCCCTGAAAGTGACTGGAGAATATCCTGTAGAATTTAAGTTTATTTATAAATTATTAAAAACATACACCTTTGACTACCTTGCCTATTTCAAAGATCTAAAGGTGGTCCTCGGATATATTCAAGTTAATTATCCCCTTAACATAAATGAAGCAATTCTGAATGCCAAATGAACCCTTCCAGGCCATTCCAGTGCACAGGTAATGAGAACCAATGCAGCAAGAAGTTTCCTAAGTGGTACCACCAGTGGCCTCAAAGGGCTTAGGCAGCTTCGAGACTGCTTCTTTACACTGAAAGAGTAGCTTACACAGCCTGAAGATCTGGCTGAATGAATACCTGCCATACTTAGACAACCAGCACAGGCTATACAGACTATATACAGTGCTATACAGATAAAGGTGGAAACCTGTAGTTAAGAATTTGACTTTAAGATAACCTAAAGCTAAATACTTAAAATTGAAAAACCAGGGACAATCATTCTTGGAAATCTTCCAAAATAGAACATTGATCTGTCTATGATGACTTATTAGAAATGTTTATCTAATCTCATAGCATTCTGTCCTCTTCTTATGCATTTGTCCTAACAACTTGCATTATATTCATTTCTGCATGTATCTAATTTCCCTTAATACATCATAAGCTCTTTGAGGCCAGGGTCTATGTCTTGTTTATATTTGTATCTCCCCTAAGAACAAGTATAGTATATCCCACAAAGAAGATAATTTTAAAATATTAATGAAAGTACTGACTGCCTATTAAACATAGGGACAAAGATATTAAAAAGTTTCAGCTATCAAGGGACTTATAAAGATAAAAAAATATAAAGTAAGATATATATTAAACACCAAATAAACATAGTCCAGAAGTTCTGAAGAGTAAGTCATCACTTCAATCCTCTGGAAGGGCTTCAAGGAGGAGGTGTGACTTGAGCTAGGCCTTAAAAGAATGGTAGGACTTAAAACTACCAAAATGGAGAAGGGTAACATTTAGTATACTATAAGGGCAAGCCTAATTGAAAACATGGCAATAGCTAGAAGAGTTCTCTTTCAAGATTATCACACTAATCATGATCATAGCATTTATACAGTGCTTTAAGGTTTGCAAAGCACTTTATATCTGTAATTTATTTTTATCTTTGTATCCTCAGTACCTTGCAAATCCCCCAAACTGTGATTTCATCAGGGTAGGAGGCTCCCAGTGAGAAAACTCCCACTACAAATGTCAATCCCCAACTGTTCTACAGCTTAGATTTCAAAGAGTTGTTTTGAATATAGGTGCTTAACAAATGCTTACTGAACTGCATATAATTTTGACAAGAGGAATCTTAGTTAAACCTCACCTCACCATTATTTAGAAATATAAACTTTCCTTTGATAAAAAAAAATGCTTATTTGTAAACTTTCCTTTGTTTATTCTTAGTAGTATTCAGTTTTTATTGCCAAATCAAAATCCATCATGATTTTTCATTTGAGGTAAAGGAGTAGAGTGGGTTGGGATAGATACGCCTGGCATATAATAAATACTTGTTCTTTTCTTTAAATGTTAGCGTATGCTTTGTTTTAATTTAAGTCCTTTTAACTCTATATTACCATCAAAAGTCATTAGACCATAGTCTTGGAGCTGAGAGAGACTTCAGAAGTCATCTAGTCCAATCTCTATCTGAACAATAAATCCTTTCTACATTACTTCTGACAAGTGATTACCACTTGAACACTTCCAGTCACAGGAAATTTGCTACCTATGGCATATATCATTCTACTTTTTGACAGCTCAGCTAAGAAGTTGTTCAACAGATTCTTCAACTATAAAATGCACAAGTTGGATTAGATGGCCTTTGAGATTCTTCCTAGCTTTAGATCTGATTCCATGATCAAACCAAAGTCAGCCTCCCTGTAATTTCTACCTTTTGGTCAATCAATCAATAAAACATTTATTGGCCTCCTCCTATGTATCAGGCATTGTGCTACACTGAAGCCACAAAAAGAAATAAAAGATAGCCCCTGCCCTCAAGGAGCTCATAATCTAAAGGGGAAAACAATAAGAAAACAAACACATAGAAACAAGTTATATACAGGACAACTAAGAAATAATTAACAAAGGGAAAGCACTAGATGCAAATGGGGTTGGGGAAGGCTTCGGGTAGAAGGTGGGATTTTAGATAGGACTTAAAAGCCCATTCCAGCAGTTGGAATGGAGGGAGAATGTTCCACAAACAGGGCCAGAGAAAATGCCTAGAGCCAAGAGATAATGTCTAGCTCATGGAATAGCCAGGAAGCCTGGGTCACTGGATCAAAGAGTATGTGCCAAGGAGTAAGGTCTAAGAAGATTAGAAAGGTAGGAGAAAACTAGGTTATAAAGGGCTTTGAATGCCAAACAGAATATTTTGTTTTTGATCCTGGAGGACATAGGAAGCCACTGGAGTCTACTGAATTGGGGGTGCGGTGGGGGTGGGGTTTGACATGATTGGACCTGCTCTTTAGGAAAATCACTTTAGTGATTGAATAGAGGATGGATTAAAGTGGAGGGAGAACTGAGACAGGCCGACTCACCAGGAAGCTATTGAAATAGTTCAAGTGTGAAGTGATAAAGGCCAGCAGTGGTGGCAGTATAAGAGAGAAGAAAGTCTATTTCAAGAGATGTTTGTAAAGGTGAAATTGACAGGCCTCAGCAACAGCTCAGATATGGAGGGAAGGGGGGAGTGTGGGGGTGAGAGAGAGTACATTGTCCAAGATGACTCATAAGCATCAAGCCTAAAGGGACTTCGAGGATGCTGTTGCCCTCTACAGTAATAAGGAAGACTGGGGTGGGGTGGGGTAGAGAAAAGGATAATGAGTTCAGTTCTGGACATGCTGACTTTAAGATGTCTACTGGACAACCAGTTCAAGATGTCTGACAAGGAAGTTAGAGATACAAGACTGAAAGTCAGCAAAGTTTGGAGCAGGACAGGTAGATCTGAGAACCAACATAGAAATGGTAATTAAATACATGGGAATTAATGAGATCATCAAGGAAGAAGCTCTGTGTAGAGGAGTGCCCAGGACAGAAATCTGAAGGACATCTAGAGGTAGAGGGTGTGAGTTGAAGAGGATCCAGCAAAACAGATAGAAAAGGAGCAGTCAGATAGGTAGGAGAACCAGGGAAAAGTAGTATAATGAAAATCTAGAAAGAATAAAGTTTTGAGGAGAGAATTATAAGCAGTTTGAAAGGCTGCAGAGAAACTGAGAATGAGAATTGGCATTTGCCAGTAGATTGGCCCTAGACAAAAAAAAACTTAGGTTCCTTACAAAACAACCTTTCAAATATTTGAAAACAATGATCATGTACCAGTTTTCCTACAAATAAAATGTGTAGCAATTTTATTTTTTTACCAGACTAGTGAGATTCTTAAGGGTAGGGACTCTTTTTGCCTCTCATTGTAGAGTCAGCACTCTGCACTGGGTCTGGCACATAGCAAGCACTAACAAATAATTATTGACCTGAGTAGGAATTGCCCAGTGAAGAACTTAAAACAATGTAGATCAATAGCTTATAGTCTTAGAGAGCTGCTTAGAGTACAGAGAGATTCTTGCCCAGGGACAAACCACTAGCTTGTTAGAGGTAGGACTTGAACCTAGGTCTTCTAAATCAATACAGCTCTCTTTATCCACTACACCATCCTGATTTTCACACAGTAATTAATTCTCCTTAAAAATGAAAGCAAAGAACACAGCCTTACACAATAATTGGTGTACTAAACACAAACAGTAATGTTTATTACCTACTATATACCAAGCTGTGTGAGACACATGCCTAAGTTTATATAGTGAGGTCCTGAATAGTAGTCACTTCAAATTAGACAACATCAAGTACCTAGTATCAAAGTAAATATACTGGTCAATTCTAATTTATAGCCACATCAATCTGGTACAAATGCAGCATGGATGATTGAAATCTATATATAATCCCATTTAATTTTAGAAAACCATTTTACCAGAGTTTTATACATACATCATAAGTGTATATGTAAAATGCAACTCTTCAAAAAGTTATAACCTACACATTACAAACAATGAGAGACAGTATAGTCTAGTGAAAAGAGCACCAGATTTGGGAGTTAAATAACTCAGAAACGAATCTTGGCTTTGCTACTTAATAGATTTGTGACAACTGACGGATCACTTAGCCTCTCTGACTTTTGGTTAACTCATCTGTAAATAAGGGGTAGGGGAACCCTAGATTATTTCTAAGGCCTCCTTCTAGCTCTCAAGCTATGATTCTATGATCTCCCTTAAAAGCTCTGATGTTTGTAACTGTGAGAAAACAGGTTCTTTGTATTTCCATCCTAACAATGTCAGGATCATATTAACAATAAAAGCTTGATTGATTGACTTAGCCAACTCCTTGATACCCAGCAGAAATGATGGCTAAAAAAAAAGCATCCTTCCTAAAGGTTCTGATTGTATCATTCCTCAGCTATAGAGTACTGAATATTACTATCCAGGCAGACAGTACAGTATACAAGAGTACTGGATTTGGACTCAGGAAGACCTAAGTTGAAATCCTGCTTCACACATTTAATGACTAAGTAAGTCATTCATTGCCTTAGTTTCCCCATCTAAAAACTAGGGATAATAACAGCAGCTAAGTCACCAGGTTTGCTAAGAAGACCAAATGAGACAAGATACGTAAATGCTTTAAAAAAAAAAACTTTAAAAGTGATATATAAATGTTATTATCACTCCAAATCTAACTTCTTAAGTTGTGCTTCAGGCCTTTCTTCCATTTGTCCCCTCCCACACTAATTCACATTGGATCCCAACATAATTAAATGAACATTCATTAAGCATTGTATCCACTGTTTATGATCGGTGCTTTTAAAGCTGACAGCACTGTGCTAGTACAGAGAATAGGAAGCAAAAACAATAGTTTTGGCTCTCAAGGAGCCTGCATTTACTGAGCAGAGATCTCATATGTATAAGTACAAAGCCATCTGTTCTCCCAATGCATCCTGAGCCATTTCCAGTCACTCTGGTGAATAACAGGTCACTGGACCCAGATGGCTCTGGAAGAGAAAGTGAGGCTGGTGACCTTGCACAGCCTTCCCTCGCTCAAATCAAAGTCAACTGCAAGTCACGTCATCATTTCCCTGATGTCATGGAACTCTTCCCGAACAAAGGGCAAACACAACAAACAAAACAAAACACTAATGAAAGAAATAATCAAGTAAGACCATTCTTGAAGGATTTTAAGGATTCTGACAGGCAAATGAAGAAGAAACGCATTCCAGATATTACGGGGGCCTTCTACTGTCCTTGCCCACGAAGTAAATCTGAACACAACTTTTTCACTAATGTGACCTAATTATTATAAAGGTCTCTTCTACTAAAGAAAAAAAAATACCCTTTTCCCTCTTTTACGAACTTTTCTTAAAATCACTGATAACAGACAAAGCCACTCCCAGTCACAATCACTCTATTCACCTAGAATTCCATTCACTTCCACTACTTGTGATCTCTTGAGGGGGCTGTGCTAGAGCGGAAAGTCACCAGACTGGCCTCAATTTCTCCACCTGTATAATTCGGGGAGTTGGCCTATATGGCCCCTAAGGTCCCTTCTGGGTCTGATACTCTACGTTCTAAGGCTCTTTTCCGTTCTTACATCCTGTGTTCTATGTTCTTCTGGGGAGAAGAACGTCAAGTCCTCATTGGAAGAGGCTATTTCGTTTGGACGCTTTATAACCCCGCTCCCAGCCGCTCAAGTAAGGTTTACTGATTGATCGGTCAGTGTTGGCTGCAACGAGCCGAACTGGCATTCTGGGTTCTAGGGTTCCTTGGAGCCCAGCCATTCCACGTTCTCTGCTCTAAAGTCACTTTAGGCTCTGACATTCCAAGTTTCTTCCAGCTTTCTTTCCCTCAGGCCGACTCACCCCGAACAACACGCCCCGCGGCTACTCAGACTCCTCAGCCAAGACGAACCTGTAAAAGAAACAGAACCCGTCACTTCGGGCCGGCTCTGGGTCCCAGTGCTGGTCGCACTCGCAACTTCGAGCCCGAAAACTAACCTAAATCTCTCAGCATGCCAGCCGCCATCTTCCCGCTTCGCTCTACGGTAGTCGCAAGGGTTCAAGCTCCGCTGCCTCAGAGCGCATGCGCCAAGGTTAGTGCTTCCGGCGGGGGGGGGGTCGCCCACGTGCTCTGCAGAAAACACAAGCTCTGTCTCTGAAGGAAGTAACTCACGTGCTTCCAGGAGGCGGACTGGTTAAAAGATAAAGTTCCTCAAAACTACCTGTATTTGAACTTAAAAATAGAATTGTCTCCTCCTCCCTCACTGCCTCCAATAGATTGTGGAGATGGATAGAGGGTTGCTCCTAGAAATTTAGAAATCATAGCCCTCACTTGAAGTAAAATTTGTGCCTTTATTGATACTTGTGCATGTGACAAACATAAGCTATCAATGAAAGAGTCATCTCCATTCTCACTATGGAAGAGGTTCCATATCAGAGGTCATTTCCAGGCTCTAATCCCTTTTAAGATTCGGTTCTGGTCTGGACCTGTGATTTAAACAGTTTAGGTACTTCCCTCCACCCATACAAGTTAGCAACCATTAGTAAGTTAGTCTTTGAGAATTACTGGGAGCACTGAGAAGTTAAGTGACTTTTTCAGTCATCTAGGAAGTACAGGTCAGACGTAAATTTTAAACCCACATTTTCCTGCCTCTTAGGCAGCTAGATGTCAAGGTGAATAGAGTACCAGGCCTGGAGTCAGGAAGTACAGAATTCAAATGCAGACAGTTAATAGCTGTGTGACCCTGGGCAAGGCATTTAGCCCCTGTTTGTCTCAGTTTCCCCATCTGTAAAATGGGGATAATAACAGCACCTACCTCCCAGGGTTGTTGTGAGGATTACCTGAGATAATAATGGTAAATGGAACATAGTAAGAGCTATATAAATGTTAGCTAGTCTGGTATACTGAACTGCAAAGTTTTAGTTTCCCTTTTTCTTTTTCTTGGACATGCACTTAGTAATGACAATAGATATGTTGGAGCTTCCTTCTTTACCCCGGAGCAGGACAATGGAGCAGCACAACAACCAGCCAATCAAAAGGACTTCTGAAGCCCTGGACAGTTTGACATATCAATGATCATTTGCAAGTGAGTTGTAGACCAACTTGAAGTTGTCTGAAGTAGCCTGACCAGCCTTGAACCACTCAAAAACAACCTTGAGCAACAGCTTCAGACTTGAGACTTTCCAAACACCCTTCTCCCAGGCTTATTTTGTCTACACACTTTCCTCCACCCCTTAGCCCACCACCAACATCTCTAGAAACCATAACTATCTCACTCTTTTCCATGCCCTTTTGAGCAGCTGAGAACTCTTCCTCTCTGCTGATTGTACAAGCTCTCCTCAGACAATAAACGCTTTTTAATTTGTCATCTGCTTGTTTCATTTTGGGTCCCTTTTGGGGCCAGGGGCCTTTGTTCATACCATCTATATCTATATGCTTATATATGTATATTAGTATATGATGCATGTGTGTTTGTTTTCCCCTCAAGGGAACTGGTTTTGTGATTTCATTTGTGTGGAGAACTTCTAATGTGGCAAATCCTTTCACTGAGGCAAGCTCTTCTCTAACCTGACTTAATTAGGGGGAGAAGTGGATGGTGCACTGGGTTTAGGAGTCAGGAAGATGAATTCAAATCCAGCCTCAAATCACTTACTGGTTGTGTGACCCTAGGAAAGTCACATAACCCCTTTTGGCAGTTTTTCCATCTGTAAAATTAGCATAAAAATTGTCTACCTCCTACCTACCCTATTTCCCTAAGTTTTGTGAGATCAACTTAGATAATGACAAATGGTATACGGTAAACATTGTATAAATGTTTGCTAGCAACATACACTAAGCTGCAGTTTTTTAGTTTCTCTATTTTTTTTTGTGTTCTTCATAATCTCTAAACCCCAATGCCTAAGACTTCTGTACGCATGCATTTTGTGCTCATTAAATGCAAACTAATTATAGGCATATATTTGTGCTAGAGAAAAGCTGAGACAGCACCAAAGTACTGCAGGGCAACCTTTTAATTATCATTGCTGCGGAAGGTAAGAATGATTAACTCCGGCCACCACTTAGCACAAAGGACTAACTCCTAGAGAATTAGAGTAAATTACGGTCGCCTTATGGGAATAGCTTTTGAAGGAAAAATTCCCCTTTGAAACCAAGAAGTACCGGACAACAGGTAAGAACCCTTCTCTCCTTCCCAAGGGTTTCCTAGGGTACAGAGAACGCGTTCTCTGCGGCCTGACCCTCTGTGCGAGCCGTAGGAGAAGGGGTAAGCCGGGCCGGGAGGGAAGCATGAAGGGGGCGGGGCTGGAGGAGTTTGCTCTTTTTTCTTTGCGACAGGAGCCGCAGAGCGACACCGCCTCCGCCGCCGGCCGAAGCTAACGGCCTGGGAGAGCGTGGTGTCCACGCCGCTGCCGCCTCTGCCGCCGCCGCCGCCCCCTCCCCGGCCTCGCAGCCATGGGCCCTGAGCCGCGGATGCTTACGCCCTCACCCAACTGGTACTGCTCCCGCTCCAGCGACGCTGGCCCAGGGGGGCTGTTCGGGTTCGCCGCGAGGAACTCGGTCTACCTGCTCCACATCGGCCTGGGCCAGAATCCCTTCCACGGTAACTGCCCCGGCCCCGGCCCCGGCCCGACCCTGCCCGCCTCCTCCGGCCCCAGGGACCGCCCGCCCCCGGGGCGAGATTCGGCCACCTGGCCTGGCCTGACCCCTGCCCCGGTGGCTGCCGTCTGACCGGGCTCCTTAACCCGAGACCTGGAACTTGTGCCGTAGTTTAATTATACAATTATTTCAACTTCCTGACTACTTGTGTAACCCAGTGTAATCCTGCGCGCGCTGTTTTATTATGCATTGAAAAACACTCCGAGAACCGGTTCTTAGGTTTCATCAAGCTGCCACGACCCTGACACCCAAAAAGTTTAAGAACCCCCTAATGGAAGTAATCCTAAGGGCAAGTGGATAGAACGCAGGACCGACCGGGAGTCAGGAAGAAAGACCTGAGTTCAAATCCTACCTCAGACACTCGTACATCGTACATACCTGGACAGGCCGCCTCACCTCTCCCAGATTCAGTTTCTTCATCTGTAAAACGGTGGTAACCATAGCACCCACCTCTCGGGGTTGTTGTCAGGCTCAAGTGAGATAACCTCGTTAGCTCTTTTGATTATTATGCCTTGGTCATTTTAAGTTGAGTGAATGAATGAAGAGGCATTTGGTAAGCAACTGATGCCTGTCGAACTCTCTGCAAAGTGCCAATCCCTGCCCACCAAGAGCCATGCGATATAAAGGCATTCCAAAAGGCTTAGTGCATTTTTAAGACTTTTGGAACACCCTATATTGTTGAATGAAAAAGTGAATCTGCCCCACACAGAGTCAGCAAGGTGTAGCTCACATGGAAGACGTGGGTGAAAACTTGCCTCAGATTCATACCAAGTCACCATAAGCACCCAGCTTAACTGTCATGGTGATTTTCAGTAAGATATATAAAACATTTTGCAAACCCTAAAGTGGTGCATAATGACAAGTTATTATTATTAATTGGTTTGTTGCTGGTTATATTGACAATGGAGCCAAATCAGAAAGACAGGAAGGCACTCTTTACCAAGGTTATGCATAGACATCATCTCTCATATTATTATTTATATCGTCATCAATATCCAACCCAGTGAAGAGATAAACCTGCTTTGGGCAACTGCCCTCTGCTTGTGCTTGCTGAAGGTCAGTGGTGTAGTGGAATAAGCCCCACTGTTACCTCACTTCTGTGACCTTAGGCAAATCACTTAACCCATCTGAGCTTGAGTTTCCTCATCTGAAAAATAAGGAGGCTGGACTAGATCACCTCCGAGGACTTTTTGAACTTTGAATCTAATATCATAAGACAGCCTGAACAAGAAAAAGTGACTACCAGCCAATGATTAGAAACTTAAAAAAATAAGTCTTAGTCCCACATGCATGTAATTGCTTGATATGTCTCATATAAGACATACACCTTTTCCCAAGACAAAGCTTCTCTCCAATGAGGGTGCAAAATAGGGTATTTAATCAAGGTTGCCCCAGATGTTCATTTTGGTGAATAGCAGTAATTCTTATATGGCATTTTAAACTGGAGTTTGCTTTTTTTTTTTCTTATAGTCCTAGGAGAGTTAGTAGGACATACAGAAAGGGTTTCTGGCTTCACCTTTTCTCACCACGTGGGTCCAACCAACTTCTGTGCCAGTAGCTCTGATGATGGAACAGTGAAAATCTGGGACGTGGATACCAGAACAGTTGTGACGGAACACACACTCCATCAGGTAATGTAATCCAACACTATTTCTCAGTGTGACTTTTTCATAATGATGGTTTACAGTTCCTTAGAGGCCATGGTTCAGATCTGCTTCTGACACTCAACTAGCTAGCTGTGTAAGACCATAGGCAAGTCACTGGCTCTTAAGCTTATTTCCTTATCTGTAAAACAGGGAATAAGAATAGTAGTAGTAACTATCATGGGTTTATTGTGAGTCTCAAATGAGAGAAAGTTTAAAGCACTATATAAATGAAACTTATTATATATCCTATTACTATCTCATTTGTCTGTTCCAGCTGACTTTCTTAGCACATTACTGTTAACCATTAATTGTAGTAGGATCTCATTTTCCTTGCTCTGGGATTTTAGGAACTTGTTTTTTAGAAATGCCACCATATACCTCTTCAACTATAAGAAAAGGGTTGCCTAAATCAGAGGTGTCAAACACATGGCCCATAGCCCACTTCCGAGTGCACCCAAACCAGATTCAAATGTAGTTCCTATCTGGTTTTAATGCACTGATATATATATTTTAAAAAAATGTTGCCAGAGGATTTTTCTTCTTTTAGAGATCAAAATGGGGAAGATGGGACTAATAAATCTTACTTAGCAGGGCCTTTGTATGTAAAGTTAGAGAAAATGTTTTATATGTCTTACTGAAAACCACCATGATGGTTAAGGTGGGTGTTTATGGTGACTTGGTCAGGTCATGTATGAATCTGAGGCAAGTTTTCACCCAAGTCTTCTGTCTGACTTGAGTCTATCGACCCTTTCTGCTCCACCTTGCTGACTCTGTGTGGGACAGATTCATTTTTCCATTCAGCAATATAGAAAATAACAACCCTAGTAGCTAGAATTGATCGTTGGATTTTTCTGTTCAACTTCTATATTTATCCCTTCACTTGCTCACTGTAACAGATGCAATTTCTTTCACCAAGTTATTCAGCTAATAAGCTTAACAATTTTTTTTTCTTTAAAGAATACCATATCAGCATTGCACTGGTCACCTAAAGTAAAGGATCTGGTTGTATCAGGGGATGAAAAGGGAATAGTCATTTGTTATTGGAATAATAGAAATGACAGCCAGCACTTCTTCCCAGAGCCCAGGACGATCTTTTGCATTACTTGCTCACCTCATCATGAAGATTTAGTGGCCATTGGGTACGTGCTATTTCTTTTTTGGGGAAGGTGGGGGGGGGGGCTGGGAGAAGAATGGTAACTTGTTTTTATTTGGAATATTTGAAAGCCTAGTTGCTTTGATTTTTTGTTAAGAATGTTCTTTTTTCAGAGAATCTCAGAGACCTTAGAGGCAATCTTCTGGTCTACCCTTTCTATAGCATGCTGGAAACATGGTCATCTATCCTTGGCTTAACCCCTTTTGTGTCATGGACCACTCTGGTAGTCTGGTGAAGCATATGGATCCATTCTCAGAATTTTTTGAGTACATAAAGTAAAATATATAAGATTCCAATGGAAGCCAATCACATCTAAATAAAATATTTTTTTTAAACAAATTTGTGGACCCCTGGTTAGGAACCTATGCTCTAGGGATAAGGAGCTTTCGGTTGCAGTATTGAAGAGCTTTAGCTATTAGTAAATTCTTTGGTGTTCATATTCCTCTCACCTATGTCAGAGTTTGGAAAATTTTTAAACTAGAAGATTTAAGCATGGTATAGGGAAAGAACATTGGCCTTGGAGAAAGAACAGTTAGTAGATGAAGTAATTTGCCTCAGATCACATACCTCTCTGGGTTTCAGTTACCTCCATAAAACATGGCACTTGGACTACATGATTGCCAAGGTCTCTTCCAATTCTATTCTGGGGCTCTTGTGATTTAGCCCGTCAGAAGTTCATATCATACACTGGGTTCCTACTGTCTATCTCCCTGCAGTGGGAGTAGTTTCAGACAGGGTACACTGTGTGGTGAACCTCAGTGTGTTAGCCATCACAACTAAATTATAAAAGGAACTATTATGCTTATCCGAAGGCAATATTTTAACCTAACCACTGGGAGACAGACATTGAAGGGAAACAGTTTCATGATCATCTGACTGCTTCCTTGAACCAGCCCTCCCACAGAGTACTACTACGCAGAGAGCAGACACCTAGGGACCTTATGGGACCTAAGCACCATCTACTTTTTTCTTCAATATATGTAGCCATTTTCTCCCAGAATGTAGAGGGGACTAGTCTGCAAACACTACCAGGAGAAGCCCTGCTTTTCCTTGATTTCATGTGCTTATTAGCTCAAGGGTGGAAGACACTTAAACCCCACTTTTACCACATTACCAGTCTATCTCCTTTTCTAATCATAATAAAGATTTTATACCAGCTCTTGCCTGTAAGTCATTGTTAATGATATGCTATGTCTACCTAGACCCACCACCATGTGTGCCTCTCTTTGGGTCCTCTGTAGCTTTTGATTTTTCCATGACCATTGTATTCCATAATTAACATCCACGTAGCAACCCTAGGATAATTTTGGTGTTAAATGGATTTGTGTATTAAGGAGCAGGTTGGGATCATTGAAAACTTTACATAGTTTTTCAAGTGCAGCCTAACTCACATTCTTTCTCCAATTCTCAGCCAAACATTGTTCATCTACAGTGTTTTTAAAAAGAAATTTCGCTAGACCTTTGTAATACCTAATTTCTTTGTTATTTAATGCTGACTATGATTATGTGGGATAGTTTTTACTGAGGAATCAGGAAATTAATATGGGGAGGGAGACAAGAAAATTGACATTTTAACTTCTTTCTCTTTGTTAAACATAAAGGAAAAAAATAACCCTGCCTTTCAGATTGTTAGAAAAGGATTTTTTCAGGTCTGAAGATTGCCGTTAGGTTTTCTTCTTCCATTTGATCATTGTGTGAAATCCTTTATTTCCCAGTTATAAGGATGGCATGGTGGTCATAATTGACATCAGTAAGAAAGGAGATATTCTTCACAGGCTGAGAGGTCATGATGATGAAATTCATTCCATAGCATGGTGTCCATTACTTGGTGAAGAGTGCTTGACCATTCGTCCAGAAGAGAACTCAGGTAGACGAAGGCATGGGGGCAGGGCATAGTTGCATGTTACCTAGAGGGCAAACCTCTAGGCTTTTATGTACTATTAAAAGATATTGTGGGGAAAGTATTTTCCAAGAAAAAATTTGGACTTTTGCTTGAAATGAAAGTTTAAAATGGGGTGTTATGTCCCCCCCCAGATGAACATGAGATTCCTAATGGAAAAGTTGTTCAGCAGACCCTGGAAACAAAAGGCTGCTACCTGGCTACTGGAAGCAAAGATCAGACAATACGAATCTGGAGCTGCTCTAAAGGCCGAGGTAACACAGCAGTGTGTTTGTGAAATAGTCTGTTTTTATCAATTAAGCCAACATCTGCCTCTTACTACCTTCTTTTTCTCCTCATTCTACCATCTGTGACCTAGAAAAAATAAAGTTAATCACCCTCCCAAATTATAGACCTTCAAAGACTTTTAGACAACCCCACTTTTGCCCCAGTTCATCCCTTCTCCATAATAAGCATCCAATAGCTTCACCTGATTTTTATGCGATATAATCTCAATGCCCATTGGCCTCCTGGGCACACTCTTCTTTATTTATATACTCTTCCTGTGTCAGTGCCCTTTTTTAAACATTGTAGAACTAAATGTACCTTGAGGTCCCTTCAAATTCTTATTCTTTAATTACAACAACAGATGTCTTCTGAACAGCAGAGTTATGCAGGACTATCACCTCACTAATCTGCCTCTCTAATAATCACTTGAGCTTTGGATTTCATGTCATGCAGTGCATGAATATTGACCTTGTAGTCCACTGAAACTTCTAGAACTTTTTGAGACAATGTAGCAATAATCTTGGTAGCAGCTACTGTGGCTATGTAAAACCAACAGCAACCAGCACACAAAAGACTGCTAACACAGGTTCTTTTGATCTACTTTACTAAGGAAAATAACTTTAAGGGGTTAACAATCTCACTTTAATCACACATACAAATATAACTCACTTAGTTCAGGAGGAAAAGCCAGCAACCTGAACTTCAGAGCAAGTATAAATTACAAACACCATCCACCCAAGGTCAAAGCAAGTCAATATCTCTTTAGTCAATACAGAGTGTCCAAGTAAAGTCCTTCTTGAGGGTGTGTCCTTCTCCCCACACTGCCATTGCAGGCTTACTTCTGGCACCCTCAGGTATCAGCATGCTTTAATTAGTAGAGTCCCAAGGCAAAAAAAAGTGCCAATAAAGTTCTCGGGGGGAGGGGCGGGGGTCTGTTTTTTGGATCTTACACCGCTACGACAGCTGCTAGCCAAAGTGTTGCTACAACCTGCTCTTTAACCATACCTTTCCCGTCTTACATTTATGGTGTTGATTTTTTTTTTAAACTCAAGTTTAAGACTACATTGATACTATTAAATTTTAGCATATTAATACATTTTGCCTGTCAGGATCTATTTTGGATCTAGACCCTGTTATTCAACCTTTAGCTTTCTTCCCTAGGTTGTTTTTTTTTTTTTTACCTGCAGATTTGATAAGCATTTCATCTATGCCTTTATCCAAGACATTGAAAGCATTTAAAGTAGCACAAGGCCAAGTACAGATCTCTAGGGCACTGCACTGGAAACCTTCAAAATTGACAATTGAGCCATTAGTGAATTCTCTCTACTAAATTCACAAAACTACTGTTTTCTAGTCCACACCATCTTGTCTATTAGAATTATGGAGTGATTTTGTCTTAAATTAATATCTAGGTTAAATTAAACTTAGTCTAAGAGAACAGATTATAGAAATACACTTTCCTCATCCCAATGGCAGGTGAAGGGACTACGTATATAAAATGTCACATACAGTGTTTTGCCTAGGTAGGTCCTCAAGATTGGTTGTTTTGGGGTCAATTGCAGAGGAGTAGTGAGTAAGTCAAGATAGGACTGGTATAGAAAAGGCATCAAGAAAGTATTGTTTTAAATAACAGAAAAATAAAATTTGGGTATATCACTCCCTTATCTACACATCTAGAAACTCTCCCCAAAGAAAGGAGAGGAAACTGTTCTGTAGTGACCTATTGATGAAGTCACACCAATTCTTTACAGTTGATGCTTCTATTTCTAAATGTTCACTAATAAGTAATCCCTTTAATAACACATACTGGGTTTTTTTTTTCAATGAATTCAAGTAAATTTCACTGGCCTACATTTACAGACTCCAGTCTTCCATTTTTAAAAATCAAGGCAATATTTGGCTTTCAACAAGTATAGTGGGTGTAGCTCACCCATTTACCACAATCTGTCATGACAGGATTTGGATATAACAGCTGCCAGGTGTTTCCATAACCTGGAATGTAGCTCAGCAGAGACTGTTGAAGGGCAGCACATTGTCCTCAAACTGTTTCTTCGAGTGGCCCAATTTTGTCTTTTCCTTTCCAGTCCCAAGATGCCTTTGGGCAGAGAAAACAAAAGCAAATGAGAAGCAAATGAGTGTATCTCATTCTCTGGTTAGGGGTACTTTTATTTCCTAACTACAATGCTGCCTTTTCTGGGTTATCACTTTCTGATCTCATGTGGAATCCTAGAACCAGAAGAAATGTACTCCTACCTGAAGAATGAATGTTTTCTTCAATATTGGCCAAAAGTCTACTGAAAGAGTGGGTTCCCACCCTTCCTTCTTCAGGCTTAAGCGTCCTCCAGTGGGAGATCTGCTTCCAGCCGAATGTTGCTCCAAATGCATTCCTGCCTTTCCCTCTTCCCCCCAGAAGCAGTGTTAGAAATTCCCAGACTAAGCCACAAAAATCCTATTTAGCCTATAATGTAGTTAAAATGATACTATCTGTATTTTATGACATTCATTTCTATGGGGAGAAGTTTCAAGTTCTAAACGACTGGTTTCACTTGTTGAACTCTATATCACAGTGTTCATTAATAGTAAATGTATTTACTATCCTCCCAGTCACCCAGGCTTGTAACCTTGATGTCATACTGCACCTCTTGCTCTTGGACTAGTGCTTTCACCTTCTGTAGGGTGTTCCTAAAGTCTGGACACATAAACAAAAATGCGTATTTTCAAGAAATGAAATGAGTGAAATTTTCAAGAACATTTTATTTAATTGGAGTATTAACAAATAAAATCTTCAACTTCAAATAACATCATATGATTTCATATTCATATTCCAAGAGTGAATTGCTAAAAATTGACATGAATTCGAATTCATTGAATTCACATGAATCTTGCAAAGTACATCAATCTTTGCATCACCAATGATGGAAATCATATTGAAGATGTTATTTGTCAATATTCCAGTTGAATAAAATGTTGAAAATTTCAGTCATTTCATTTCTCGAAAATACGCATTTTTGCCCATGTGTCCAGAATTTAGGAACACCCTGTAATTAGTCTTCCTGCTACAAGTCTCTCCCTTTCTCTCTTCCAATCTACTTCACTCAACTGCCGAAGCAATTTTTCTAAAACTTAAGTTTCCCCTATGTTATCTTCTTGTTACTCCAGAATCAAATAAAAAGTCCTTTGACATTTAAAACTCTTCAAACCTGGCCCCTTCTTGCCCCTTATTAATCTCGTCTACATACTCTGAGATTCGGCAGCACTGGCCTGCCTGTTCTGTTCCTAATCCATACATTCCATCTCTACTCCATGCCTTTTGCTCTGGCTCTCTATTCTCACCTCTGACTCTTAGTTCCCCTGGCTCCCTTTAAGATTCAGCTGAAATTCTACTTGTCATAGAAGGCCTTTCTCCACCCCGCTCCCTCACTTCTGTTGCCTTTCCTCTGAGGTAGATTTCCATTTACCCTGTGTCTTGTTTTTTATTTCATTATTTGTAAGTTGTCTCCTTCATTGGAACGTGAGCTTCTTGAGAGTGGTGACTGTCTTTGCCAGCACTTAGTATAATGTCTGTCATATAGCACTTAATAAATGTTTACTGACCTGATTCAGTTAACTATTCAATAATAACATTTTAGTGCTCAACCATGAATGATCTTTTATCTGTAGGAGTGATGACTTTGAAATTACCCTTTCTGAAGAGACGAGGAGGGGGTGTGGATCCCACAGTTAAAGAGCGGCTCTGGTTGACAATCTTCTGGCCCACTGGCCAACCCACCCAGCTGGTATCCAGTTGTTTTGGGTGAGTAGGCTTTATCAGACTTCACTATTCTTTCATTTTCTTATTTGTCTTCTGAGTCACTTCCTGGGGTACTGTTTCTAGGGGAGATTAAGAAAAGAAAGGATTGAACTAACTTAGAGTCTCTGGTCACTTTAGGAATGATAGAATGTGGCAAATCTTCTAGCAAGTTATTTGTGTACAGATATTTTAATTACTTTGACATAAAGGGGAAAGAGGAACTATTTGTTGCCTTTTGGACTATATAACCCTGACTATGTAACCGAAGCACTGTTTGCCTCATATGAATAATGAACTAAATCAATCTTTCCCTTTACAGAGGTGAATTGCTGCTCTGGGATCTCACCCACTCTGGGAAACGAAAATGCACCCTCTTTAGCACCTCATCAGAGGGGCAGAATCACTCAAGGATTGTGTTTAATTTATGTTCAGTCCGGAATGAAGATAAAGAACTTCTGCTTTCCATTTCTATGGATAGGGATGTAAGTTGCATTTGTTGAATAAATATATAGTAAGGAAAAACAAGTGGTGAACATAGCATTCATCCTAAGAGGAAGATGTTTCTAAGGATCTTGAAGCTAGGAATAGCTTTTACAACTGAACTCCAAAACCTTCTTTAAAGGGTTTCTACCTTCCCTGTACTATTGCTACCAGCACTTGTAGAAGAACTTTGGGGGAAAAGGCTTTTGAGTTTTTTAGTGACTAAAAAGCTTGTTTCAGTTTTCTTGGCACATCTCTTCACAGGAACCTCTCATCACTTAACTTCAAAGTGTTCTTTGTTTCCAAGTTTTAATGGAGCAATCTACTTAATATGAAATTGCTCTAGGAGCAAACTAACTGTATTAGAAGACTCTATCTTTGTGGCTTTCCTCTTGGCTTGCTTTTATGCTATATTTACTAGATGAAGTACATTTTTCCTTAAAGGACTTCTTGTTATTTAATAGAAAATGTAGAATATAGAAAATGCTACACTTCTGTAAAGTGAAAAGAATACTGTATTGGGGGAGTCAAGGAGGTGTAAATTTTACTAATTATTTGATATCTTTGGGCCTCCCATTTACTTATCCAAAACATAAAAGAATTGGGCTTGGCGGGCT
Source organism: Phalanger gymnotis (assembly GCA_028646595.1). Classification (NCBI taxonomy): domain Eukaryota; kingdom Metazoa; phylum Chordata; class Mammalia; order Diprotodontia; family Phalangeridae; genus Phalanger; species Phalanger gymnotis. Next base: position 43,777,749 of record CM053625.1, on the reverse strand, counting down.
CTAAAGTCCCTTATAGCTAAAAGGTTATTTAATTTGGAGTTATGTTATGTTATTTTAAGGATTTCCCCCCTTCCTTCCCACAGTCGTAATAGAAGAATTTAACCAATTTTTGATGTATTGACTTTACTCAGTTCCCTCAGATATGTTTTTTTCCTACCATTTCCTCTCCCTTCCCCTCAATCTTGAACTTTCAGTTTCTTAATTTTGCTTATCTATTTTACTTCCTTAAATGGTACCTGTGCCCCTTTCCTTCAACCTTTGCAGGTGAAATGTTGGGACATGACAACCTTGGAATGCTGTTGGACACTGCCTTCCCTTGGGGGGTTTGTCTATAGTCTGGCTTTCTCCCCTGTGGACATGGGCTGTTTAGCCATAGGTGTTGGAGATGGCATGATACGGGTGTGGAACACACTGTCCATAAAAAACAGCCATGATGTGAAAACCTTTTGGCAGGGCATCAAATCCAAGGTTACATCGGTAAGCGGGCTTGTAGCTTACTTTTTACCTTTTTTTCCTGGCCATATTGTTTGATCAAACTTTAAAAAACAAAAAGGCATTTTTCCTCTGAACACCCTAAGGTGAACTGGTCTAGGTGTTATTCCGAGAATTTTTTCCTGTAGAAAAATTGTAAGTAGAATAGATCAAAGTACCCTATGTGAGACCTGTCATCTGTGAAATTCAAAAGTTCGATAATCCAGCATTATACTTAAGATGGAAAGATCAGATGAGAATGTTTTAGGATTTGTATGATTGCATCTCACTTGTCCTCATTTGGGGGCTCTTTTGCAGCTATCTTGGCATCCAACTAAGGAGGGTTGTTTGGCCTTTGGAACTGATGATGGAAAAGTGGGAATGTATGACACCTACTCCAACAAGTAAGACATAAGTGTCAGTTGAGCAATTTTTGATTAGCTGCTGTCAGAGGAAGTGATTTGGGACCAAGTGTCAGATGTAGAATGACTTGGTCACTTCCGAGAGACTGCTGCTTTGTTAGATCCAGAAAGAACTTGAAGATTATCTAATCCATCTCTCCTCACTTTGAGCAGTGGATCATTTTTGTGACCACTAGATCTCAAACAACCAATCCATTCATTTTGAGTTGCCCTTATTAATGATGCTTAAAAATCCTGCTTTTATAGAATAGAATGTCTGTCTTATTTTCAAGGAAAAAACTTAACAGTGTACTAATGGGTCAATGTTTAGCAAAAAAAAACCAGATGTTTCTTTCCTATGGCTCCTGAGCTTAGCAGTTGGAATTATTTTTTTCTTAACAGACAGAATAGTTGTCTTTTTCAGTCATTCTCCCAGATAGCTACAGTAGTGTCGCTGTGTTTGCCTCATGATTACTAACACTTAATTGGCTCTAGCAACCAATTGAAAAGGAATAAAATAAAGAAAAATTTGAGAGAAATGATTCTATAAATTGTTTTTCATGAATTTCATAAGAATGATGTTTATATCTGCATGTTGCATATTTGGCACTTAGTGATTTTGGTAATAATTATAGCGATAATGATTTTGAGCTCCTCTGTTTCAGACAGGAAGAGCATTTAAAGGAAGCTGTTTGTATTTTAACCCTTTTGATTCTTATTTTCTAGACCACCACAGATTTCTAGTACTTATCATAAGAAGACAGTATACTCTTTGGCCTGGGGACCTCCTGTGCCCCCAATTTCACTTGGTAAGTTTGGGAGGCATTCTACAAAAAATGGCTCATTTTCAGGAAACCTAGAATGTTGTACATCATCTAGTTTAACCCTGTCATTTGAGAGAGAAGTACAAAGAGGAGGTCATTTACTCAAATACAAACATGTTAAGGTATGGAACTGTATATCAAACTGATTTAGTAACTCAACACTTTGAAGGCAAAGCTAAACTGAGACTGCTAGTCTCAGTTTTGTACTGTCTTAATGGTTTATAAGCTTCTCAAGTAGCTGGCTAGTGGCAGGGTTGGAGGTAGGTCATCTGACTCTAGCTCTTCTGTGCTGCCTGTCTTCTCTGTAACAATATACTGGACATTTAGATATTTAAAACTATTTCACTACGCTACTTGAAAATCATCTGTCCGGTTTTGGTTTGCTCCTAAAAATCCCAAATCTGTTTTACCTTTAATAAATTGAACCTAAGGAATTATGAAAGGAATTTCCACTGGTGTTTGACTCTAAAGTACCTGTAGCTAAACACTTTATCCCCAGTAATCATAATTTCTTGAAATTATGGGATTCATTGAAAACTTGGGTTTTTTTTTCTTTTGTCAAAATATATGCAGATACAGCCTTCAATTAGAGAGGCTAAATTAAATGCTAAACAAAAATAGTGCAGATGTGATTTCTTTAGGGTTGGGGAAGTAGCTAAGAGACAGGAGTTGTATGTTGATATTTTATGCTGAGAAAGTAATGTGTTGAATAGTAATGTTCGACAAAGTATTAGCTTGCATCAGTATATTCCATTAGCACTACCTTGGTCAGGAATTCAGTTACTATATCTGGGAAGAATGAATAATGCAATGTAACAGAATTCAAACAACGTAAAGCTCTACATGTGAAAAAAAAAATCAGCAACACTTTTTTTTAATGTTTAAATTAACAACAAAAGACTAGTACTACAAACTACTGAGGAAATCATAAGTCTTTAATAACTAATACTCGCTATGTGCCCTCCATCTGTCATAATGCACTTTGAATATTTCACCTGCTGTCTCTGTGCAAATGATTCATGCATTCCTCCTCACTTCTTTCCTTTGTTCCAGCTCATATTTCCATCTCTAATATCTCCGTATTACTTGTCTAAAACTGAAAGTGTCATTTTCCCTGTTGAACCTACTCCTTAAATTTCACTGTTTCTGTTAGTGGTACCATTATCTTAATTGCTACTCAGACTCAAAATTTCAGTCATCTTTGAATCTACATCCAGTTAGTGCCAAATCTTGTCAGTCTTACCTCTCAGCTCAAGATACAGAACAATACATATATTCTGGACATATCCAGTGCAGGGATTTAGTCTGTTTGACTGCATGTTTATTGTAAGAGTTTTGTTTTGTTCTAATTCCTCCCCTCAGGGAGGGGAGAATGGAAGGGAAAGAACATAAGTGTTTGTTAATTAAGATATAAACAAATTTTAAAAAATCATATTCCCCAAATCTCTTATTTCATTTCTCTTGCTACCTCTTTTATTACTTCTCTGTAACAATAACTTCTTCTGCCCAGGGTACTTAAGACCAGAGCATTTCAATTAAGTTCTGTTTCAGTTTGGGAGAGTGAGAGGTAAATGAACTAATTAGAAAAAGGAGAGAGTTAGCAAAGAAGCTATTGCAGCTAGGGGACGAAGTGGATAGAGTTCAGGACCTGGAGTCAGGAAAACTTACTGTTCCCAAGTTCAAATCTGGCCTCGATCACTTACTAGCTATGCGACCCTGGGCATGTCACTTAACCCTACTTGCCTCGGTTTCCTCATCCGTAAAATGAGGTAGAGAAGGAAATGGCAAACCACTCTCTTAAGTCAATCTCCCACGTATTTTTAAAGTGCCTACTATATGCCAGACAGCATTCTAGGCACTGGAGATACAAATATTTTTTTTGTCTTTATTTTTTTAAATTTATTTTTAATATGTTTAGTTTTCAGCATTGATTTTCACAGGAGTTTGAATTACAAATTTTCTCCCCATTTCCACCCCCACCCCCCACTCCAAGATGGCATACACTCTGGTTGCCCTGTTCCCCAGTCTGCCCTCCCCTCTGTCACCACACTCCCCTCCCATCCCCCTTTCCCTTCCTTTCTTATACGGCAAGATAAATCTATGCCCCATTGCCTGTGCATCTTATTTTATAGTTGCATGAAAAAAAAAACTTTTTTACTTTTGAACATCTATTTTTTTTAAAACCTTGAGTTCCCAATTCTCTCCCCTCTTCCCTTCCCATCCACCCTCTCTAAGAAGTCAA
>CM053625.1:43711147-43773311 GCA_028646595.1 Phalanger gymnotis | reverse complement strand
TCTCATCCTTCTCATTTCTCTTCCCAATTTTTCCTCTACTTCTCTAACTTGCTTTTCTAAATCCTTTTTGAGTTCTTCCATGGCCTGAGAGCAGTTCATGTTTTTCTTGGAGGTTTTTGTTGTAGGCTCTATGACTGTTAACTTCTTCTGACTGTATGTTTTGGTCTTCTTTGTCACCAAAGAAAGATTCCAGAGTCTGAGACTGGATCTGGGTGTGTTTTTGCCGCCTGGCCATGTTCCCAGCCAACTTACTTAACCCTTGAGTTTTTCACCGGGATATGACTGCTTGTAGACTAAAGAGTTCTATGTTCCACGCTTGGGCGGATGCGCTGCCTCCCCAGCACTCCTCCTTCCCCAAGAACCCTGTACCCAGACTGGCCTTAGATCTTCAGCAGGCTCTTCACTCCTGCTCTGATCAGCCACTTAATTCCTCCCACCAGGTGGGCCTGGGGCCAGAAGCTACTGCAGCTGTAGTTCTAAAGCTGCCCCACCTCCACTGCCCCAGGGGCGGTGGCCAAACTGCAAACTCAGTCCCGCAGCTTTTCCCACTAACCTTCTCTGTTGTCTTTGCTGTTTGTGGGTCGTGGGGTCTGGTAGATGCCACAGCTCACTAATTCAGGACACTAGGGCTCTCTCCGCTCGGCTCCTGGTCTGATCGGTGGGCTCTCCTCCGTGCAGTTACGCTCCCCTCAGCTCCCAGCTCCTTGTGGGATAGACCTTACCCAGAGACCATCCAGGCTGTCCTGGGCTGGAGCCCTGCTTCCCTCTGCCATTTTGTGGGTTCTGCAGTTCTAGAATTGGTTCAGAGCCATTTTTTTATAGTTTTTTGGAGGGACTTGGTGGGGAGCTGAGGCTAGTCCCTGCTTTCCAGCTGCCATTTTGGCTCTGCCCCTGGAGATACAAATATTAAGAGTGAAACAGTTCCTGTAGCCACAGTGAACTTAAATAGGAAAGACAAGTATGTATAACAATATAGATAATAGAAAGTTAATAAATGCATGTCTGTATATACCCACAAAATAATTAAAAACAAAGTGGTTTGGTAGGGACAGCATTAGCAGTTGGGAATGCTACCAGATTAGTCTTACTGCAGTAAATTTTTCAGTCGTGTTGTGCCTCTCATCCTTGTCTAGAAACCTTCAGTGGCCTGAAGTTTACATTTCAGTTTAAGTCCATACTCCACAGTCAAACATTCAACAGCCTCCTCCAAGCTCTCTAGTTTTATCTACTACTATTACTTGTCAGTTACTCATTTTCCAGTCAAATTGGACTACTTAAAATTCTCCACAAATACCCTGACTTTCCTAATTACATTCTTCTCTCTCCCTTTTTTTCTGCTTGGAATGCACTTCTCTTCCAATCATATTTTACCTGTCCAATTCCTGCCCATTGTTCAAATACTCTGTTTTTTTTACACTCTCCCCGTAGTTGTTTGTATGTAGTCAATTGCCTTTAAACTCCAGAAGGACAAGTACTGCATTTTGTTCAGATTTTTTACCACAGTGCCTTGCATGGGACCCGGGAAGAGATTTTAGAGAAGGATATTAAGATCCATTTTAGGGTCTAAATTTTGATGTCCTACTTTTAATAGCTTATTGTCCTTAGATTGACTTTGAAAGTACACTGGAAGCCTCTACTGATAGTACAGAATGAGAAGTACATTTTCAGTGATGGTCAATTTATGGATTTCTTTTACTTTACTATTCTTTCTGGTTATAAAAGTTTTACTTTTACTTTTTTTCAGCTGAGGGACAAAGAAGGAAACTAACGATAGTGTTGCTAAAAAAAAAAATGGAAAGAGGGTCATTGCAGGAAATTCATTAAGTAAAGCAATCAATAAAAATGTATTAAGCACCTACTGTGTGCCAGGCATAGTGCCAAGTTCAGAAGGAAACAAATAGGCGCTTTTGAAAATCATCTCTTGAATTTATTATAGACTTTTTAAAAGGAAGCTATGTGCAATAGAGATGTTGCAACAATCTTATAAAAACAATATCACCCCCAAGAAGAAAGTTGTTTTTATGGGGGTTTTTTAATACTCAGTACTTAGGCCTTTTGAAATATAGTTCTGTTGTGATTGTTTTTGTGCAGTAGAATTATGTTCAGTGAGACCCCTTTTATCTTTCTTACCTAGGCAGAGATGGTGACAAGCCTGCTGTAACATTATATAGTTGTGCAGGAGAAGGGGTCATCTTGCAACACAATCCTTGGAAACTCAACGGAGAGGCCTACGACATCAATAAAGTTATCAGAGACACCAATGCAATAAAAGTGAGTTTTGTAAGCCAAAGCTTCCTTATTACTAATAATATAGATTTTTCTTGGGTTTCCAACCCTGGACCATGGCTGAGACTATTGAAAGTTATATTCATTTATTCAGATGTCCTAAGGGAAATCACATTTAAAATAATTCTTTATTTTGTAATGGGCACTAAATTGTTCCGAAGTGGGTTGGTCTCAGTTGTTCTGTTAAATTAGAATTTTAATAACAATTGATATTTATGCTTTAAAGTTTGCAAAGTGCTTACGAATATTATCCAGTTTCAGCTTTACAAAATCCCTTTGAGGTAAATGTTATTCATATTATTAGGATAATTTTTTAAAATTTGTTTCTTTTCCAAATCCATCTTACATTATGCTGTTTTTAAAGTAGCTTTATTGACTCATTTCTAGAAACATTTCATAAATCACAGTTCTTAGAGCTAGGTAAGAATTCAAGGTCATATGGTACAATCTCTGTATTTAGACTGATCAATATATCAGTCGCTCCATTTTACAAAGGAGGCCAAGAAAGGTCAAAATATTTTTCACCCAAGGTCACAGCCAATTCAGTCAATCAACAGGCATCTACTCTTAACTAGGTACTGTCCTGGGCACTGGAAACACAAAGAGAAAAGAATGCAACAATCACTGCTTTTATGTCATCCAAAAGCAGTTTACTAGACAGTCAGTAAACATTTATTAAGCACTTACTGTTTGCTGTGTGCTGTGTTAGACAAGGAGTTCTCTCCCTCTGAAAGTTAAGCTTTAAATCCTTTTTTCTTCCAAAAGAATTTCTTTCAGCTTTGCTTAAATGTAACTTTTATGTGGTCAACATAAATGTTAGAGCATGTGATTTGTTAAATGGTAATATTGCTGATACCTTTTCATTCAACACGTTGTAATAGCAATTTAGATTTGAAGATCTTTCCCACCCATTAATAGGCCATGTGACCTGCTTACATTACAGGAAACCTAAGTCACATGTGGTGGGAGGAACTTACTGAGAGGAAAAGGAAGTTGTGTCACAGGAATGCTGAGAGAGAGCAGTTATGGCTGTTAATGGCCACCGTGATAGAGCTGAAGTAAAGAAAGTTGACCTGTGATAGCTGTACAGTGAGTTTCTGGGAAGGCCCCAGCACAGGGTCAGAGAGGTTTTGGGATGGCAAGGCTCCATGTTGTGATATTGTGTTTAAAGTTCCTTGCTGTTATGATAAGGTAGGCTGACTGGTTGTGGGAGCAGATTTGCCTGGTTTTGGGATCTGGTTATCTGGTGTCTGAACACATGTTTTACTTCTACCTTCTGTATGGAAAGCCTCTCATACTTTGCGATACAGAACTACATAGGCATATTCACGATTATCGTTGATGTTGTGTTTATTGCCTTAGTGTGATACACACATTTATTAGGTTCCCATTATCTGCAGGTCGTTCGGTCATGTCCTACTCTTGGTGACCCCATTTGGGGTTTTCTTGGCAAAGATGCTGGAATGGTTTGCCATTTCCTTCTCCAGCTCATTTTACAGAGAAGGAAACCAAGGCAAACAGGGTTAAGTGACTTGTCCAGGGTCACATAGCTAGTAAGTGTTTGAGACCAGACTCGAACTCAGGACTTCCTGATTCCAGGCCTTACACTGTATCTACTGTGCCACCTAGCTGCCTCTGCTTACATTCTACCAGCAAAGATAACAGGTTAAGTGAATAAAAGATATTTTGAATAAAAGAGAAACTAACAGTTGGAAGGAAGGGAAGATAAGCAAAGGCTTTATTATGGGAAGTAGACCCTCAACTGAACCCTGAAAACAAGGATTCTGATAGAAACGAAATATTACAGTCACAGTGTAGTCTATGTGAAGACACAGACAGTGGATGGAATAAGGAGCTTGGATCAGCTAGCAGTACAGTTTGGCAAAAATATAGCATGTGAAAAATCTAAAAGTAAGTGGGAGCAAGATCGTGGGCAGCATTAAATACTTTGGTAACTAGTTGGTACATTATCCTAAAAGCTGAAGGGACCCATTTGAAGCCCAAGAATAATATATTGAAGCCCGTGCCTTAGGAAGGTTAGCAGTGTGGAGGGGTTAAAGAGAGGAGAGACTGGAAACAAAGAAGCAAATTGAGAGGCTACTGCAGCAGTCGGGGTAAGAGGTAAAGAAGGCCTTTGTGGAGGCTGGTAGGAGTGTGAGTGCAGTGAAAGCAGTAAATACAAGAATTGTAGGGGAGCTGATGAAACTTGGCATCTGATACAATGTGGGGGATAAAGGAGGAGTGAAAAATAAAAAGGAAACCAAAAGGGAACATCCAGATGTAGGAGAAAAACGGAGAGAGTGTCATGATGGAAGCCAAGGGAGGATGAGGACTGAGAAAAGGTGGCCAGATTTAGTAGTTTAAAGATTGTTGGTAACTACCTTGGAAGGTGCAATTGGAGTGATTGCTTCAGAAACCAGACTGCAAGGGATTGAGAAATTAGTAAGAGGTGAGAAAATAGAGACAAGGGTAGGTTGTTTTTGTCTGCAAATTTAGCAATTTGGTAGCTTCAGAGCATGACCGGGTAAAACAAAAAAAGAAGGTTGGGGTCCTTTTGTTGAGTGAGGGCAGGGGCTGTATATGTTTTTTGTTTTTTAAAGATGGGGCAAAACTGAGCATCAGATAAGAAGCCAGTGGTTAAGGAGCAATTGAAGATAAAAGAAAGAGGCCTTGACAAGAAGATGGCTGATCTCTGTAGATACCTATCATTGGACCAGAAATATAGATATCTCTGGAGAGGAAATAGTTAAACCTATGGGAATTGATGAGATTACCAAGAGAGAAAAGATAGCGGGAAAAGAGAAGAAGATCCTAGGATAAAACCTTAGGGTCTATCTTAAGTTGGGGGTGGGATATGAATGATAACCCAGCAAAGGAGACTGGAGAGGGTTCAGAGAAGTTGAAGGAGAACCAGGAGAAAAGTAGTAAATGGTGTCATGAAAGGTCAAAGAGAAGAGTTATCCTGGAAGAGAGAGTGGTCACTAGTGTCAGATGTAATTTATAGGCCAAGAAGAATGAAGCCTGAGAAAAGATTGATTTTGGTACTTAAGAAGAGATCATTGGTAACAAGCAGTTTCATTCCAGTGATAGAGCCAAAAACTAGATTGCAAAAGGTTGACAGTAGTGAAGAAACCAGCAGCCAGTAAGTGTTTGAAGATTGGGGATGGGGGGGTGCACAGTCTCCTGGAGAAGATGGAACAGGGTGGGATCAAGGGCATATGAAGGGTGGGAGTTAGCCTTGGCAAAGACTAGAGAAAAGATGGAGGATGAATGCAAAGTGATATCAGGAGGTTTTGAAAATAAAAGAAAGGGAGAAGTTGGCTCAGTTTTCTCAGTAAAATAAGAGGCGAGAGCTGAGTGAGGAGAGGCGGTGAGTGTGGGAGACTTGAGGGCGGAGTAGGAGTTTTAGAATAACTTCTGTTGGGGTGAACTAGGGAGTCAGTAGAGGAATAAAACGACTGCCTTGTTTGTCATAAGGGCCTAGTTGAGGTCCAATAACGTGAATTTGTACTATGTGCACACGATGTGGTTGTGAGAGTTCATCCAGTTGTTTTTCACAGCTCATATGTAGAATCAGAGGATAGTGGCAGTAATCTGGGGCTGAGGTTTTGCAAGAGACAAATAGGACAAGGGGGCTAACTATTATGTTGGGTTTAGAGAGGGAAGATGCCTGAAATCTCATAATTTTCTTATAAGGTCATGTTTCTCCTTGTTCGTCTGTACTAGGAGAAAACATATCCCAGAAAACTTGGTATTGGTCATTTAGCCTTTCGCTCTCAATTAATAACAAATACAGCCATCACATAATCAGAATTTTTAAAAGTTTTTTTTAAGAGTTTCAGAGTAAAGACAGTTTTGTTTTATTTTGTTTTCTAGTACAAACTGCCAGCACACACAGAGATCAGCTGGAAAGCAGATGGCACAATCATGGCTCTTGGCAATGAAGATGGGTATGTGTGTATTTGTTTTTCGTTAATTGTCATTTTCATATATATTTCATTACCAGTTGGAGAATGCCATCTGTAATGTTGTTTGGGGAAACCCAGTGTTACTTTGGATCTACTGTTGCTGTGAGAGGCATCTGATGTGGGCGAAACTATAAGGAATAATTTGGGTATCTTCCATGGTAATAAAAGAAGAGCGTGCTGCTGTATTGCCCACCCTTCCATAGCACATGACATGTTGTACCACAATAGTAATTATGTTTCCTGCTTTGAACCTGATACTGAGAGCAAATCTCTCTACACCTTTAAAGAAAGAGAAGTTAAACAGAATTGTTCTGTAGTTCAGTAAGCTTTCTTTCTGTTATCTTTCAGGAAAATAGTATTTGATGTCTTTTTATTTAAAAAAAAAAGTTAGTCTTCACCTAAAAGCAACAGATGCAGCATGTTATGATACAAAGAGGGTCTGGCCATAGTTACAAGCCCTGGTCGCAGAGAACATGGCTAAGCCTCTTCTGGCATAGGGCTCTACTTGGTTGACCTACCTCACAGTCGTTTCGAGGAGCACGTGAGATTTCTTAGGCAAGTCCTGACAGTTATAAAGCACTTGATACATTAGTTATTAAGAATGTAGTATAAGCTACATAACAATCACTTGGCCCTCCTTTTTTTATTATGAAAGTTAGCAAAGCTTTCCAGATTTTGTGGCTTAAACAAAAAAATTGTAAGATAATGTATATAAAGGTCTTTGTAAACCTTAAAACTCTAAATGTTAGCTGTTACTTAAGAACATTTCAATTACTTATTTGAGAATCCTAGTTGTTAGTCTCAACTTTTGCAGGGGTGGGGGGCAAACTGTAGAATCAGTTATGAGACTACTTATCTCTTCTTTTCTCAGTTTGGTAAAACAGGAGAATACTGTTTGAGTAGGATCTGAATGTCACTCATTTTTCTGGTCTTGGTATGTTTCTCATTTCAGATCCATAGAAGTATTTCAGGCTCCTAACTTAAAATTGATCTGTACAATTCAGCAGCACCACAAGCTAGTGAATGCCATTCGATGGCACCATGAACATGGGACCAACCCAGAATTAAGCTATCTGATAGCCTCCGGATCCAACAATGCTGTCATTTATGTGCATAACTTAAAGAGTGTGATAGGTAATGGATTTCAGCTTCTGCTACCAGCCTAACAGGGATGAGCCATTGATAATTAAGTAATTTTCCACACCAGGCTTTGTACTATTTTAACTTCTTTTTGGTTTTATAAAACAAACTGCATCAGTTTACCCCTTGAGAGATAAATCAGATATCATATGCATTTCCCTGAAACCTCACACTGGTCATGTCTCTCTCCTCTGCTCAGAAACTCTCTGTGCATTATAAGATCAGGCACCCTACCCATCTAGCTTGATTTTCCATTTCTCACCTACATCAAAAATTGACTACAACTAAATTGATCTATTTACTGTTCCCAACACATGCCATCTTCACTTTCACTGCCTACCTTCAAAGTCCAACTCGTGTTCCACCTTTACTGTGAAGTTCCTTTGTCACCCCTTCAGGAAATAATCCCTCGTTCCTCTGAATTCCTACAGTACTTAGAGTCCATACCACTTATATTTGGCACTTATTTACTGAATGGTATCATTAAATATTTTCCCATTGAAATTATGTTTCTTATATTTGTACTCCACTGTCCAAATGGTCCAGTGCTAAGCATACCTAGTAAATATGCAGTAAATACCTGACTGATTGTCTTTGTCCATAGCTGTGGTAGAAACAGGTGTTATCTATTTTGTTGCACAGAACACTCCTTCCCACATGTTTCCAAGTGGTGTTCCTAGCCAGATCTATCAGTATTTAAAGAAAAAGAAAAAAAGAACCAAAAGTAGATCTGAAACTTTCTCACTAAAGCAACCTGTAGATAAGCTTTGGAATTGGCATATAAGAAACAGTATTTTGAAAGGTTATGTCTGTGTCCCAACAATTCTAATTTCTGATCTGGGGGATGGTTGCCAGATTTTTAAAAAGCATTTAAATTGACCCATAAATAAATTGGTAAATGAAGTGAATTTATTTTGCTTGTAGATTATATCTTTGTGTTTAATACACTGTTCTCCAACTATATCACTTAAGAGATGGAGTGGAACTAGAACTTTTTAATTATGAAGCATTCAGATTTTTCCCTCCCATCTTCCCACTGAAGGAAGACACAAAGAAACACCAGGACCCCTGTATTACATGAGTACAGCCCAACAAAACATTTTCATATTGATCACATGCAAAAATGAATTTCTTATTCTTCATATTAGTCCATTGTCTATCTCACTGGTATGTGGTGGGAAGTACAGGCTTTATTGGTACTCTGTAATGATAGCTTATCATTTAATTGGTCAGAATTCTTAAGCCTTTTAGAATTTTTTATTTTTATAATAATTCTGGCTCTGTTCATTTCACTGTTCAATTCATACAAGACTTTCCATGTCTCCAAAATTACCTTTTAACACATTTCTTACAGTACAATAGTATTCCATCGTATACCACAGTTGGTTCAACTATCCCCCCCAATTTGGGGGTATTAGTTTCTAAGTTTTTGCCACCACAAAAAGAGCTGACATAATTATTTTTATATGTAAAAGACCTGTTCTTCTTTCCTCTGTCTCTTCGGGGGTATAGACCCAACATTGGCACATCTGGGTCAAAAGATATCCATGTTTAGTAACTTTTTGTGCAATTTTCAAATTGCTTTCCAGAATGGTTCAGTTCATTCACAGCTTCACCAACAGTGTACCAGTGTGCCTGTTTTCCCACAGCCCTTCCAACATGTCTTTTTCTCTTTTTATCATCTGTGCCAATCCAGTGAATGTGAAATAGAACCTCAGAATAGCTTTAATTTGCACTTCTTTAATTATTAGTGATTTTGAACTTTTTTTCATATATTGATGTTGGTATGCCCTTAAACCACTTATCATTTGGGGACTGGCTCTTATTATGAATTTGAATCATTTATTTATGTATCTTAGAAATGAGATTTTTATCAAAGAAACTTGATGCAAAGATATTTTTCACTTCTATTTACCTTATAATTTTATCTGTATTAGATTTGTTTGTGCAAAACTAACTAGAACTGGAAATTGATTTGTAGTCAGAAAATCTAAGTTTGAGTCCCAGATATGCCAGTTTACTAACGTTATGACATTGGATAACTGTCTAAACCGCTCTGAGCCTGTTTCCTACTGTAGCTTGTTGTGAACATAGAGTCAATTGAGATCATATCTTTCATAACAGTATAAATGACAAAGTACAGTGCTTATTATTTTGGAATTCCAGAAGTGTTTCTTAAAGGTTTGTAGTAGCTTTCAGAATATTGCGTTTTGTTCATACTATATGCATTGCGTTACTTTTTATGATAATGGTGTCATCTGTGGCTTGTCTTAAAGAGAGCACCCCAGAATCGCCAGTGACAATTACAGAACCCTTTCGAACCCTCTCTGGACACACAGCTAAAATCACTAGTCTGGCTTGGAGCCCTCATCATGATGGAAAATTAGTATCCGCTTGCTACGATGGCACAGCCCAGGTACTTAAAATGTCTTATTTCTTTGCCTGCTTAATGAAGTCCTATAATAATAGTCTTTGGCCTTGCCCCGTTCTTCACAGCATTGCCCTTGAGCATCATGGTTTAAAAGAAAGCCCTGAGTTTGGAGTCACATAGGACCTAGGATTAGCTCTTAGAAATGTATTAGTTTGTGTGTGTAGATAAGTCACTTAACCACTTTTGTGTCTTGGTTTCCTCATCTCTACAATGGAAATCATAATACCTGTAGTGCCTACTGTACAGGGTGTTGTAAGAATCAAATGTGAGGTAATGTAGAAGTGCTTAGTGAATCCTGAAGCACTATACAGGGCTTCTAGGTGGCACAGTGGTTAGAGCACCAGGCCTGGAGTTGGGAATACCTGAGTTCAGGTCTGGCCTCAAACACTTAACTAGCTGTGTGACCCTGGGCAAGTCACTTAACCCTGCTTGCCTCAGTTTCCTCATCTATAAAATGAGCTGGAGAGGAAGATGGCAAACCACTCCAGGATCTCTACCAAGAAAATCCCATATGGGGTCATGAAGACTTGACTGAAACAGCTGAACAACAACAAAGCACTTTATAAATGTCTCTAATTGTTATGAGAAAATGTTCTCCCCTAGGTCAGTAGATGGCTCGTATAGGCCCTGGAAGACAAAATGTTTATATGTTGTGTAAGAGTCTTAGTGACACTTCAGTTTGATTCCCCTGACTCACCTTTCAAGTGAAAGGAAGAATGTATTGAAGGAACAATGAATATAATGAAGGAAGTAAAAAAAAAATCTCTCATCTAAGATTCTGTTCATGAGTTGCTGTTGGTTTCATTCAGGTATGGGATGTTCTCAGGGAAGAGCCTCTCTGCAATTACCGAGGACACCGGGGAAGATTACTTTGTGTTCAGTGGTCTCCACTGGATCCAGATTCAGTCTTTTCAGGTGCAGATGATTTCTGTGTACACAAATGGCTGATATCAATGCAGGATCACACCCGGCCACCTCAAGGTGAGTAGTAAAAAACCTGGGGTATGTACGGGTGATGCAAAGCAAATGTCTGTTAGAAAATTGTTATAAACATATGTGTGTGTGCACGCGCATGTATGTGTACTTTAAAATATTCCTTTAACCTTTCACTCTGTGGACATATATAACAAGCCTAACATTCCCAGGTGTTTGCTCCCATTTCCAATGTCTTTTTGAGCTTGACCCTTTGCTTACTGGTGGATAAGGTTACCACTGTTTTCCAGTTGTTGAGATAATTCAGTGGGTTTTTGTTGAGCCTGTATTTCCAGCTGTTCCATACCAACTGCTGTTCCACTTTGCACTGTACTGAGTCTGCTGTTTGTTGCTCTTATGGATTGTAGGAAATACTTTGGATTACACTTTCCATATTAGTAATTTTCTTCCTTAGTTCCTCTTGTCTTCTTTTCACATCTCTTACTTATCTGATCTTATGATTTTCTTAGCTTTGCCAATTCTTGTTTAATGTATTTGACTGTCATTCTTCACCCTAAGGATTTTAGTCTATTTTTTGTGGCTTCTTTTTTTCACTTTTATTCTTCTCAGGTTTTCAGCTTCTTTAGTTCTCAGTTTTTTAATTGTTGCTTTTTTTTTTCTTATGTGCACATGTGTTTGGCTGTTTTCCTTTTGTTTGATATTTCTCTTTGTTTTCTGTGGAATGTGTAAGGATCCTCTCACATGGGCATCTTTTTTTTTTCCTTTTTTTTTCATGTGGGCATCTTAACTCAGTTTCTGAGGATACTATTGTAATTTAAGCTACACCAGGGAGAAACACCTTTGATTATGCCTACAAAATCAGTGTCCCATGTTGAGAGACTGCCTACCTCAGTCCTATGTGCAAACAACTTTTTAGCTCATTTTTTTTTTCTGATTTATGATTTCCTTCAGGCAAAAAAAGTATTGAGTTAGAGAAGAAAAGGCTCTCTCAGCCTAAACCCAAGATCAAGAAGAAGAAAAAACTGGCAGGGAAAGTGGCAGCGAAACAGGAGGTGATTGATGTGGTTGATGGAGAGGACCGCACTAAGGAGAGTTCTCTACCCATTGAAAATGGGGTGTCAGACCAGGAAGGTGAAGAAGAAGTACAAGAGCCAGAGATTCCCAATGGCATCTCTTCAAATGGTAAATAACATTCCTTGGACATGACAGATGAGGTTATGGTGAAAGGGAACATAAACATAGACTATACTAAATTTTAATTCATATCTCTCAAACAGCAGGCAAAGTCATAAAAATTAATATACAAGAGATTTAATTTTCCGTGTGCCTTCTAGAATGAGTTCTTCTGAATATGGATTTGAGTGGCTCAAAAGCTTGTTTTTTCAGTACTTTGAAAACTATATTTCAGTATAATTGCTTTTCTTTGTAATCCTACATGTTTTATTTTATGTTTTTAAAAACAATGTTCTGAAAAGACACCTATAGGCTCGACCAGATTGCCAAGGGAGAGTCCATGATACAAAAAAGATAAAAAACCCATGTTCTAGAAGTTGTTTTAACTCCCACAACCTGACCTTGATTTTCCCAGTGCCTCATTCTTAGCTGTACCTTAGGTACTTTTGGAAGATAACATCATCTCTTTCAGGGGACCATTTACTCTTCTCAAGCAATAATTCTAATCTTCATTAATTGATATCTTGATTTGGGGAGTATCTATTTAAACATTTGATACTGTATTAGTAAAGATGTGTAGCAGGGTATATACTATAATCAGATTGGTAAGAAGGAACAACACTGGGTGCAGAAATACTTAGCCCTTCTGGGGAGTTTTATAAGAACATGATAATGTTTAAGTTTTATGCCTTGATATGTAAATGGATCAGTTATTTCATTGATATGGATATTCCCTCCCCAACCCAGCTGTCTTCTCCACTGCATCCAAAAGCCAAGAAGACAAGGGTACTGGTGCATTTTCCTAGGTCTTAAAATAAAGGGTTCTTACTTTACTAATCAGTACAATGGGTTAAATTATCATCTCTGCAGAGATGACTCCCACATGTATATATTCAGCCTCTGGATTTTTCATAGTCATTTGTCTCTACTCCCTTGTTTGGTTTCTTATGAGCGTGTTTCTTAGAGCATAGTAAATGTTTCTTAGAGCATAGTAATATTCCATTACTTTCATGGGCCACAATTTGTTTCATAATTTGATGCGTACCTACTTTGTTTTCAATTCTTTGCTATTACGAAAAAGCACTGCTATGATTATTTTGGTATAAATGGGACCTGTCTGTCATCAACCTCCTTTCCTTGTATATGTATATACTTGCCTAGTGGTGAGATCTCTGTGTCAAAGACTGTTCCTTTCTTTTCAGAAGGATTCCAAACTACTATCTGAAAAGTTCGAGTCAATTCCCAGCTCCCCCAGTAATGATTTGTGTCTTTCCACAAACCCTTCCCACATTGATTGTGCTCATCTTTACCAATTTGCTGGCTGTGATGTATTTTAATTTGTGTTCCTCTTATTAGTAATTTGAAATAGTCTTTCATACAGTCACTTGTAGCATGTCGTTCTTTGAGAATGAACCCTTTCCTTTGGAGAAGGGCTCTGGAATCTTTGTGATAACTGCACATAAGCTTCTTGGAAGTAGAGGGTTTTAATCTTTGTACTTGTTTCTGCAGCACCTAGTACAGTGCAGACATGTAGAAGGCATTTAATAAGTATTTATTCATTAATTGATGTCAGACCCTGTAAGAGATAGATAATGTGAATATTTTTTTCCCAGTAAAAGGCTCCACTTCTTAGCATATTTACGTTGATTTTGTTCGTGCTGAAGCTTCTCATTTTTGTCTTTGTGAATTGTCTCTACTCCCTTGTTCGGTTGAGAAATTCCTGAGCACTCCACACCCTACCCAGCAGTTCAGCCCATCATAGCTGTGAAAGGCAGATCATGGCATTGTGTCTCATTTGTTGACGGTATGATCTTTCATGTTTGGGTCATCTATCCATTTTGATTTTATTTTAATGCATATACATTTCTAAAGCACTTGAAAGTTTACAAATAACCAGTCCACATAAATTCAATTCAACAAACATTTAAGTATCTACTATATTGAAGACACTGGGGATACAAAGAAACAGTGCTTGTCCTTGAAGACCTTACACTTATATCTGTGAGAAAGAGGTCTACATGCAAACAAATAAGCATAGAATGACAAAAATTGTGGAAGACAAGACCACACAAATAATTGGGAGAAGTAGTAGGGAAGGCATTAAGGACGTGATGCTGCCTGAACTGAGTGCCGAAGGAAGATTAAGATTAGAAGGAGAATGAGAAAGGAGTGCATTTTGGAAGGTGGGGGGAGATAAGTTGGTGTGTATGAATACATACAGGCAGTTAATAGAGTACTCATTTCTAAAGTATAGACTTTATGAAGGAGAAAGTCGTATGAAATAAGACTAGAAAGGCAAATACGTGTAGAAAGGGCCTTACGTACCAAACCGAGACATTTTTATTTTGTTCTATAGACACTGGGGAGCCACACCTGTGTCTTAGATTATTTTGACAGCTTCATAAAGGATCACAGCACGTAACAGTTGGTAGAGTGCCAGGCTTGGAGTTAAGACTACCTGGGTTCAAATCTCACCTCAAACATTTGCCAGTGACATGACCCTGAGCAAGTAGCTTAACTTCTCTTTGCCTCAATTTCCTCGTCTGAAAATGAGGGGTCTCAACTTGATGAGTTCTAAGGCCCATTCTAGCTCTAAATCTGTGATCCTTTGGATTGGAGAGAGGAGAGACTAGATGCAGGAAGACCAGTTAGGTGGCACAGGTAGAATGGTCATTATATACATTGAGAGATAAAGACAGATATAAGATGTTGAGATTCGAGAACTAATTGAATATGAGGGTAAAAGGAAAGAGTCCAGGATGACTATGGCTTCAAACTCGTGTAATCCTAAGGTGGAGGCACCTTTAACAGAAGGGAAAGGGTTGGATTTTGGAGGGTGAGAAGGGGGAAGATAATGAGTTATGTATCAGGCATGACACATGAGGTTGAGATGTCTAAGGACATCTAGGGGGGATATATCTAGCCAGCAGTTGTCATTGCAGGACTAGCATCCAAGGGAGGAAAGGTAAAGAGAAAATAGGGCCCAGAACAAAGCTCTGGGAGAGGAGTCAGAGAAGAAGGCAGAAATTGGATAATGATCCAGGTGTCAGTTAAGAGAAGAAGTAGGAGAGAGGCATGTCTCTGAAGCTGAGGGAGAAAAGTTTATTTAGGATGAAAGGCTACTCAAAAGGATCTCATGCTTCTTAGAAGTCGATCTGCTTAAGGCCTAAAAAAGGCCATCCCATTTAGCATTTGAAAGTATAGTTTCTGTTCAAGTAGTAAGGTAGGAAGCAAGCTTGCAAGGATTTGGGAAATGAGTGGTAAGGCAATAGAGGCAATGAGTATAAGGATTTCTTTCCAAGGAATTGGGTAGTAAAAGGAGAAGGGTAGCTTAAAGGGGTGGCAGGGTCAAGAGAAGAATTTTATAAAGGGTAGGGATTGACCTGATTACATTTGTAGGTGGTAGAGAAAGAACCAGTGGTTAGAAAGAAATTGAAGATGAGAGAGGGAATGATCAGTGGGATTGAAGCTTTTGAGGGAGATAGAAGGGGAGGGAATCAAGGACACAGAAAAAGAGCTTGATTTAGGTATGTGGAAAAGGCCTACTTCCTCAAAAACCAAATTAAAGAAAGGGAGGATATTTAAAAAGCATAGAAAGGTTTCGAAGTGCGGAATAGGAAAAGGCTGATAGCTTTCATTTTTCTCAATAAAATAATGGATAACGATACCCCAGGGTAATGGAGGTAGGCATTAGAAAATTGAGGGGAAAATTATTAAAATTCTAGTTACTGACTGATCTAATTCCTCCATATCAGCATAGCAGACTCCATTACCCAGTTGTCAGAGCCCCAGGCCTTTCCCCTGCCACTGGAGCTACTATTGTGAAAACCAGAGAAAGTCTCATGACCAGGAATGTGAAGAAGACAAAGTGTTCTTGGCATTTCATCTTTCCTTAGAAAAAAATTATATTAAACGGGGGCTAGGTGGGTTCAATATTATATCATTTTTATAGTGTGTGTGTGTGTATGTGCACATGCATGTTAGTACACACATGTAATACTTAGGGTTGTCTTAAAGAAAATGCTTTGTAAACCTTAAAAAGGTGCTTAAATATGAATTATTATAGCTGTTGTAAATTAGTCTACCATTTATAATACTGTTGCTATGGGGAAATGTATTCTACATTCTAAACAACCAAATATTAACAGATATAGACTGCTTGTTTTATTTGTTTTCATTTTTCCAAAGGGATTTTAATTATACAGTGCTTGTTTGATTTATGGGCCAGTTCTCACTTCTCATGATCTGGTCATTGACTTAAAAATCCTGGCATTATTTTCCATCCCAGATTGGTCCATTATTATGTGCTTTTTTTTTCACGTTGCAGTTTCCAAAGACCTACCTTCATACTCACCCATTTCCTCTGGATTTGAAAAACCAAAAATTCCAATTAATCCCAAAGTGATTGTACCCAAAAAGGATCTACCTAAAGAGAAGTCAGGTTTGTGTCAAAAAAAACAAAGCAAAATGTATTTTGTTTCTAAAAGGACCAAACTGCGTATTTTCTTGCAAACTAGGGTAGAGTGGCTATGCTTTTAAAAAAACAGCCTTAGTAGCATTTTGGTCTTTATGAGGATGTGACCAAGGAACAGTATAGAATATATCCTTTTCTTGAGTTGCCATGGCCAAAAGAAAATAATCATCCTTCAGCCATCCTTTTGACAGTGAACTTCTCGGAACTCATGGACTAATTGTCAACTAGTACACATGGGGTGGGTCAGTAGGCCACACAAGGAGCCTCCCCAGCAGAGTGGAGGATGTGCCAGAGCAGACATTCACCAGCATGGCCACCAAGAAGCATGGAGGAATTTGTCCTACCTCAGCTTTGGTTCACTATGTATGATTGGAGTTGTGTTGCTTCATTTCTGTACACCATTCCCCCAACCTGAACTATAAACTCAGTATAAACAGAGAGCATCTTCTGTTCCTTCTCTGCCCCCCCACCTCCCATCCCACTCCCCATCTCTGTAAGTCATAATCTAGTATTTTATGCACAGAAAGTACACAGTAAATGCTTGCTAAATAACTCAGCAGCACTGCCAAGGCAAAACTGTTTTCATTCTATTTCAGAAGCCCTTGCAAAGAAGAAAAAGGCACGTTCTGTTCTACCTGTCAGCACAGCCTTGGACCACAGGTCCAAAGAGGAGCTCCACCAGGACTGTTTGGTGCTAGCAACTGTGAAACATTCCAAAGGTATAAGAAAGGACCTCCTAACCTCTTAGATCTTCTCTACTCACAGTCATCAGGGAACTATTTACTCTCATCTAGAGCTTGTCTGTCCTTCTCCATGCCTCTAAGTTCCCACTTCTGTTTTGGAATATCCAAATGATGGAACTCAGCTGAGGCCTGTGAGATAGGTAGGAATTAAATGGACAGAGAGGAATAGGAAGGCATTCCATGGAGAAAAGATAGTGTGTGGTATAAAGGGTCTTTAGTACCATGTTAGGTTTTGGACTGTAGCCTAGTTTTGAAAATTTTTGAGCAAGGAATCCATGATGAAAGTGCTAGGCTTCATCATTCCTGCTAGAGGAGAGATAAAAGTATGGTGAGTAGATAACCAGCTAACCACTAGCCATGGTTCAGTCAATCAGAAAACATTTATTAAGCACCTACTATTTGCCAGGCACTGTGCTAAGCATTGGGGATACAAAAAGGCAAAAGATAGTCCCTGCCCTCAGTCTAATGGGGAAGACAACATGCAGACAAATACATACAAAGCAAGCTATATATACAGGGCAGGCACTAGAATTAGGAGTTGGGGAAGATTTTCAGTAAAAGTTTTATTTGTTTTCATTTTTCCTAAGGGATTTTAATTATACAGTGCTCGTTTGATTTGTGAGCTGGTTCTCATTCTCATGATCCGGTCATTGCCTTAAAAACCCCGGCATTATTTTAGTCGGGATATAAAGGAAGACAGGAAAGTCAGTAGTCTGAGCAGAGGAGGAAGAGCATCCCAGGCATAAGTGATAGAGAAAATACTCTGAGAGATGCAGAATCTTGTTTATGCAACACCCAGGAGACTGGTGTCTCTGGATCAAAGAGTATGTGTCAGGGACTAAGGTATAACAAGACTGGAAAGGTAGCAAGGAGCTAGGTTACAAAGGTCTCTGAAAGCCAAACAGGCTTTTGTATTTGATCCTGGAGGCCATAGGAAACCACGGAGGTTAATTGAGTAGGAGGGTGATGTAGTTAGACCTGTACTTTAGTGGCTGAATGGAGGATGGATTGGAATGGGGAGAGACTTGAGGCAGGCACACCCACCAGCAGGGTATTGCAGTAGTCCAGGCATGAGGTGATGAGGGCCCGCACTAGAGTGGTGGCGGTGTCAGGAGAGAAGAGGGCATACTTGAGAGATGCTGCAAAGATGAAATTAACAGCGTGGATACAGAGAGTGAAGACGGTGAGGAATCAAGGACGACTCTTAGATTTTGAGCCTGAGGGACTGGGAAGATGGCATTGCCCAGGTTTGAGTTCTTAGAGACTAGCTGGGAGGAATCTCGGGGGTCGTCTCTTCCAGCGTTCTCATTTTATAGATGAGAAAACGAAGGCCCACGGAAGCAGAGTGATAGAATAACTAACATTTATGAGCCAGCCACTGTGCTAAGTGCTTTACAGTTGTTATCTTACGTTCTTCACAACAATCCTGTGCAGTAGGTGCCGTTATTATCCCCATTTTACAGTTGAAGAAACTGAGTTAAGTGACAAATAGGGTTGAGTGACTTGCCCAGGGTCACACAGGTAGTAAGTATCTGAGGCTAGATTTGAACTCAGCTTTTCATGACTCCAGGCCCAGTGTGCTCTGTCCACTGCCCCACATCATGTGTATGATAGTAGCAGGTATAGGATTCAGACTCAATTCTTCTGACTCAATAACTGCTGTTTTATTGACCCATTGAGTTAGATTGGCTTTAAATAATTTGGTTCTCCACTCACAAGTTTCTCTTTCAGAAGCACCTGGTTATTGTATTTCATACTGCTATATAGCACTTTTAAATCAGTCATTATATGTGTGGACAATATATGAATCAAGGCTTCATTTGTCCCTTTTGGCTCTTGAGTTTTTTGACGTATGCCAGGACCCCACCGAACATACCAGCAGTAGAAGCTAAATTTTGACATGTGCCTATCTGTGGTAGCTAGCGCCTATGGTTTTGAGTCGTACGTATTTGGTTGGGGGATAGGGAAACTGTAGAACATATTTGCTTTTTCTTTACTTTGAAATGACCACATGGAACCCTTTCAAATGAGTCAGGATGAATGGATCTGAATTGATGTTAGATTCTTTTAATAGAGTATTGATCAAAATATAAGTGACCCCTAAATATATGACATGCCCCTAAAATGAGATGTTCTTGACAGGAGCATTTTCTGTGTACACACACATGCTCGGAAAACTAACACCAGTTATAGGCCGTTTTCAGTTTTTATAAATCTCTTAATTTAAGGGAAAGCACAACCTACGTTCAAATCATTATATGGCATGGGTTAGCTGAAAATTGAATTTTAGGTATTTCATTAGCAAATAGTTATTGAGCTTTTAAAAATTTAATTTTCGACTCAGCAAACCTTTTTTAAGTCCTTATCACATGTAAAATAAATTTCATTTTTTCCCAAATATAGCTTTGAACTCATAAGTACCGTAATTATCACATTCAAGGTTGCCAAAACCAAAAATAGCAAGGAATGGGGCAGGGGAGGGGAGCAAATTTTTACAGAACTAAGCCTGACTCCTAATATCAGATTTTCAAATCTTACCTCTATTAACACAAACAGCTGGTAATCTCTGTTTCAGTCAGTACAGAGCTCTCCAAGAATTTTGTAGCAGGACTTGAGAGTACCTGTTTAGAAGCAGCTGGGACACTAGAATGAGAAGCTGATAATAGCCTGTTCTAGCATCTTTATACACTACCAAGTGTGTAAATCAGTATGACCTACATAGCAAATCATCATGTGATTTTTTTTTTCCCTCCTACTCACAGAATTAAATGAGGACTTGGCTGCTAGTCTGAATGAGCGGATTCACTTGGGACTCTTCACAGACAGGACAGCCCTATACAGGATGATTGAGGTAGAAGGTAAGATTTCACAAACCCTGATTTCAGCCTCCATTGTGATTGCTCTGGTAGAAATAGCTAAGTATATCTGAGAGGTAGTTCCTCTCCATTTCTCTCAATAATATTCAATTTCCCACTCTCTTATACTCTTTCAAATAGGAAAAAGTCATTTGGAAAATGGACACCCTGATTTATTCCACCAGTTGATGCTGTGGAAAGGAGATCTAAAGGGAGTTCTCCAGGCTGCTGCAGAAAGGGGTGAACTGACTGATCAGCTGGTAGCTATGGCACCAGTAGGTATGTACATTAAGAAAATGCTTATCTTGTCTGGGATACCATCTGTAAACATCAGCTATTTGTAATACCAGCTGATCTCAAAATCAGTTTAAAAACCAACGTTTGATATGGTCCTTTAGTGTTAGACTTTCTCATAAATAGAACATAAAAGAAATAAGACAGCTGAAAAGGAGGCAGCAAAGGCCCACACTTAACTTATTGTTCCCAATCCAAGCCTTCCCCTAAATAGGTCTGTATAAAATCTGAGTGCAGCCTGTAATTAGTTGTCTTCTCCTTAAAGCCTTCCTTGAGTCCCTCGCTTCTTCCTCCCTTTGCTGAAACAGCAACATGATGTAGTAAAAATTGTAAATTTATAATCAGTGGGCCTGGTTTCAAATCTCAGCTTGGGTACATCTGTGTGACTTGGACAAATTACTTGTCCTCTAAAACATACTTTCTCTTCTATAAATTAAGGGGATTTATGTGTCTTTCCCTCTTCAGCTTTCTCATAACAATTTGCCTTGCCCATCATGCTTATCATTTTCTCCCTTATTTGATAAATTCCTTGAGAACAAGGAATGGTGTCACATCTGTCTTTGTATCGCCAGAGTCAAACATAATACCTTGCACATAAGTCACTTAATAAATGTTTATTGAACTGAATTTTATTGTGGGTGGAAAGGAACTAGGTAGGAGAGATGTAGAAGTAGAAGCAACAGACCTGACTTAGTCAATTGGATTTGACAGATATGAGAGTCAAAAATGATTCCTCAAGGTCTTACTATACTATTTTTCTTTTCTGGGAATCCTTAGGTTAATGGTATAGTGGATCTTCATAATAATACAGTAAAAAGGAAAATCTGAGCAGATTCCTAAATGTGTACTTACATGCTTGCTAACCTTACTAGTTTTGCTTTCTAGCTGGCTACCAGATGTGGCTGTGGACAGTAGAAGCCTTTGCCAAACAGCTGTGTTTCCAGGACCAGTATGTTAAAGCTGCCTCTCATCTCCTCTCTATCCATAAGGTGTATGAAGCTGTGGAGCTGCTCAAGTCAAACCACTTCTATAGGTCAGCAAAGAGACTTTTGTTAACTTTCTTATGGTAGAGCTCCTGGCCATGGCGTCATAAGATTCAGAACTGGAAGAAACCTTATGGGTCACCTGTTCCAGCATTTTCATGATGCAGATGAGGAAAGTGAAGCAAATCCCTTGTTCAAGGTCAAATAGCTAATAAATGACAGCACTAGGATTTGGAATCTGGTGGCACAATTCCAAGTCCAGTGCTCCAGAACACTGTTTCTGGGCACAGATCTACTCACATACATCCAAATCAAATCAGTATAAGTATCTATTATTTCTCTGATGTCAGCTGTATTAGCCATGGGGGGTGCGAAGGCAAAACAAGAACCACCTGCCCTCAATGTGTTCATATGGGGCAGGGGGGAGCAGATGGCATTTATATAAGGTTATTTGAGGAGAAGGGGAGGAAGCATAACAACTAAGTGGATCAGGAAAAGGGGGGGATACACATAGAAATTGGTGCCAGAGTTGTTTTGAAGGAAGTTCATTCAGGGTTCTAAGAGGCAGAAATGAGGAGAGAATGCATTCCAGGCACAAGGGGTCAACTTGTATGAAGGTGAAAGGCACTAGCATTAAGGGGGATTGGGAAAGGCTTCTTAAGAAGGTGAGATTATAGCTGGAACTTGAAGGAAGCCAGGAGGTAGAAATGAGGGAAGGAAAGAATGCCAGTCCCGGAGGAGAGCCAGTGAAATGCTCAGATTTAGGAGGTGGAGTGTCTTGTGTGAAGAAGAGCAAGGTGACCAGCACCACTGAAATTATTGAGTTAAGTGGCGGGGTTACAGATTATCAGGGGCTTTGAATGCTAAGGAAAAAATTTTATATTTGATCCCAAAGGTGCTAGAGAGCCACTTAAAAGTATTGAATAAGGGAGTGATGTGATCAGACGTGTGCTTTGGGAAGATAAGTTTGGCAGCTAAATGATGGGTAGACTGGAATGGGGAAAGACTTGAAGTGGGGAGACCAGCCAGTAGGCTATTACAATAATCTAGGTTGTGAAGTGATGAGGGCCAGCACCAGGGTGGTCAGAGGAGAGAAGAGAAAGAGATGACATGAAGGTAAAATCGACAGGGCTTGGCAACAGATTAGATGTGAGTGATAACAGAAAGGAAACATGATGCCACCTAGGTGACCAGGAGGATGGCGCGGTGCCTTCCACAGTTATAGGAAAGATGGGAAAAAGGGAAGGGATTGGAAAAGTAGGAGATGAAAGGTCCAGTTTGGGATATGTTGAGTTTTAGGTACTTATAAGACATCCATTTTCAGATGTCCAATAAATAGGTTGAGATGGGAGTCTGGATGTTAAGAGAGAGTTTAGGGCTGGATAAGTGGAGCTGGTTAGATTACCAAGTAAAGGAGAAGGCAGCTCAGGACAGAGTGTTGGGGAACACCCACAGTTAGAGTAACCTGGATAAGGATTAAGTAAAGGAAACTGAGAAGGAGTAGTAGGATGGGTAGGAAAACCAAGAGAGTAGCATCATGTAAACCTGGAGAGAAAATATCAACAGGGTGATCAGCAGTATCAGGGGTTGCAAAGGAGTCAAGAGGGATGAAGATTTTTAAAAGGCCATTAGATTTGGCACTTAGAGGATGGAACTAAAATGGTGGAGTAAAGTACAGCTAAGCTCTCCTTTCTCCCCCCACCCCCACCCCCAAACACCTACAAAAATATCTAGAAAATTAACTAACCCTGATGAGGAAATCCAAGAAATAATCACAGTGAGTCATTTTTCCAGCCCAGGTCATCATAGGAAGATAGGCAAAGGGGTCTTCAGGCCCTGAGGACTGCACCTGGTTAGGAGTGTGTGTGAACAGAGCATTCTAGCATAGGGAAAGGGTATGTACCAGGGCCAAAAGAGGGTCCAGATCCAGCAAAGAAGATTCTAAACTTGGTAGAATACAAGAATATATGCCAACTGGCAGCTATCACTATCTAGTTGAGAGAGATCCCAGGTAGATGAAGGAGATGACCTATACCCAGAGGTGCCGTTCTAGGGTGAAGAGTGGTCACAGACCCAAAGCTGTGTACTGAGAGTGGAACAAGTTCAGAATCAAACAACAGTAGTGTGACTCTGATGTCCCCAGGACGAGAACAGGAGCTCAGTTCCAGCTTCTAGCCCAGTCTGAGGCCTGTAGAAGTATAACCAAAGCAGAAATCCCAAGCCAAAGGGAAACCTGCAGTGTAGTGCTCCAAACCAGCAGAGCCTCCCAGCTGGTTGTCAGAGGCTGAGACTAGCAGCAATTGACTCAAACCACACAGGAGGCAAGCTCACAGGTCTACTGCTCAGACCCAACCAAACCCAGGTCAGGAACTTGCAGGGCTCCAGCCAGGGAAGGTGGGCAATAATCAGATCTTGCCCTGGACTGGAACACTTTGGGATCAATGAAAACTTGCAGGTCCCCAGCCTGAGGTGTCTCTGAGATCCTGGAATAGCACAACTTTCAATACCCCAAGGAAACAGCAGCAGGACTTGCCCAAACATTCCCTCCAGAAGTGCACAGAACAAAGATTTACCAACTATTGACAGCCTTCTCAAGGAGTTCAGCCACGAAAGGGAGGAGTTATGGGATCATAACTAGAAGCGATAGCTGGACTGAGTGAGCCTTTTTGAGGGTGAAGAGACATGGATGTTTGTAGGCAGTTGGGAAGCAGCCAGTAGACAGAGAATGAAGTTAAGTGAAAGGGTAGGAATGATGGAGAGAGCATTCAGCTGGAGAAGAAGGATGGCAGGGATCGCTTGTACATGTAGAGGAGTTTGCCTTGACAAGAAGGACTTCATTTAAGACAAGGGTGAAGGAGGAGAAATTGACAGAAGTTATATGAGGGAGCAAATGGCCTCAGTTTTTTCAGTGGAATATAAAGCAAGGTTCTTAGCTGAGAGGGTGGAGGGAGGAGGAACCAAGATGACTCCTAAACAGAGTAGGACACTCAGATCCAGGTTTTCTGACACCACATCCAGAGGCCTTTTTGTTATTCATCAGCACCCTGAATGAACATCATTTGAAAGAATGTGCCACATTGCCTTCTCTTCATAAGTATAAGGCAGTGTGGGACATTCCATTATGTGTATCTGTATTGTCTTTAGCTAGGTTTAACTGGAGGGGACTTTTTTTCTTCCTGCGGTCTGTTAAACATAGTAGATACTGATTTTTTTTCTCTCTTCCTGCCCTAGGGAAGCCATTGCAATTGCCAAAGCCCGGCTACGACCGGAGGACCCAGTATTGAAAGACCTGTACAGCAGCTGGGGAGCAGTCCTAGAAAGAGATGGCCATTACGCCATGGCAGCCAAATGGTAGGCACCAGGGACACGAGAGAATTCAGAGTCCAAAGTCTTCTCTAAGCACCAGTGAAGAGGAGCATTTCATAAGGAAAGAAGAGCAGCCATAAGGAGATGTCTTCCTAGAATTGTCCAGTCAGGCTTGATGACAAAACTAGCCTCTCTCCTTATGGCATTTATACTGTTGGAGCCAGTCAGCAAGTGCAGCCAAGGACATGCTTGTGACATTGTGCCAGCAAGTGGGCAAAATGGGAGGGAATTCCCTGTTTAAAATTCAGCTTAACAGTTATATTGGCTAAAAAATAGGCTGTGTAGAACCCAAAAAATGAGATCCTCTTCGAAAGAAAGCGGGGGGTGGATCCCAACATAAGCATAGAATGGAGGGAAAGACACCTGTTCTGGCACTAAGGTTTTATACAAGGTAGATTTGGGAAGAAAGGGATGAGTCTGTTCTGAGTACAGCTCTATATTGATGATATTTATTGAGCTTTTCTTTTATGCTCTTATTTTCAATTTACTAAGCTATACTGAATATGGCCATGAAGGAAACAACTGAAGAAAAAACCAGTGTACTTGAGAATACCATGAAGGAAAAATAAGTTATTGGGAGGCAGAATTAGGAATATAGAGATCTGTTCTAGAATATATCCAACCTGAGAGTTCACTGGTTTTATCATTTCTATGTCAATACTCTTTTTCTGTTCATATGTTGTAGCTACTTAGGGGCTACCTCTGCCTATGATGCAGCTAAAGTACTCGCCAAAAAGGGGGATGTGGCTTCTCTTAGAACAGCTGCAGAGTTGGCACTAATCGCCGAAGAGAAGGAGCTGTCTTCATCGTTCTCTTTCAGATGTGCCCAAGAGCTGCTGTCAGTCAGGAACTGGGTGGGAGCTCAAGAAGTCCTCCAGCAACAAGAATGCTTCCTAGTGAGTCTACACTTCACTCTTGGCAAAATATAGAGAAGACCAAAGCTTAGACCTGGAATTCTTTCCTAGTGAAATCTCACTGAAATAGAAAATAAGGTGCTTGTGCCTAATGCAAACAAATATCCAAGTTTCATTAAGCTCATCCTAGTTCTTGATGATGTTCTTCGCCATTATTCCTAGTGTGGACAAGTTTATGAAGTAGAATGAGGTGTTTTGTGAATTTTTATAATTAAAATTTTAATTCATGAAAGTGCCTCACAGTTTGTCCATAATGTGGAGTCCAGGACCCACCCCTCTAGTCCAGGCCTTTTGCTGCTAAAGGAACACCTGTGTTAGAATTCTACCCATTCTATTTTATAATTGTTACCATTTCTGGTCCATTTTATTCCACTGATGATGAATTGACTTTTTACTGCGATCATAACCCTGGCCATAACTGTGATTTACTTGGAACCTTATGTGTTCCTCTTTGCCCCTTTTTGGAAACGGTCACAGCTAGTTTCAACCTTCTGAAATATCTTTTAGCAGTTCATTCATTCTTAGTGAGCAAGAAGCCCCCAACACCATCACCTATAGGCTATAATCATTAAAAGCCTTCTTCTCCTCTCCTCCATCACACGGTCAGTGATACATCTAGAGACATCAGGAGGGAATTCCCAAAACAGACCCTAGATTAATCTGCTACAAGTGAAAGTGGGAAGACATGGGGAAACAGTTTCTAGGGGATGATCTCCAGGCATTGAGGCAGGTTCTTTTATTGACTTTTTTTCCCCTTGGCTCTTGAACAAAAGTTCCTTTCTGGTTGGTTGTGTTCTAGGGTCAGCGTTTGGTGTTTTGCCTTCATGAATTGCTGTCCAAACACCTGGAGGAAAGACAGCCATCAGAATGGAAAAGTTCCTTCTTCCCTTCCTACCATAGCTGGGCCATTGGGACTGAGAATTCCTTTATGGAAAGGGTGATTACAGTATGGAAGAGCACGTTTGGCTTGGAGACCCCTGAACAGTACCAGGCAGCATTTCAGCAGCTATGTGGTATCGAGTACCCATCTGCCACAGGCCATACCCTTTCCAAACAGGTAACAGATGTTTAATTCATAGCTCCTGTTCCCACTCAGGAATAAGAATCTCTCTATTCTACATGTAAACTAGTAGAATAGTGGTTTATCTACTCCTGAGTTCCACAATTCATTTCTCTTAAGTGGAAACATGTATTTTCTTTAAAGAACTCTGAGGTTGGTATCAGAAGACCTGGATTCCAGTTCTGCCACTTAGTTATGTGTCCTCTGAGTAGGTTGAATTAAACAGTCTCTATTGTCCTTTCCAGTTCTAATGTGCTAATGTTCTGCAGTTCTTGACCAAAAAATCAGTAGTTCACTTGGAATTTTCAGAGTGGAATTTAAAACAGACAGACCAGCCAGTACCAGTAGATCGTTAAGGCCAAGTCATTTTCAAATCAGTTTGTGTTCCCATTCATTTGTAAAGAGGTAATAAATTTGGGGAGATCAGAAGTGATCTGTTAAGTAGGTGGAACAAGACTTAGAAGCTTTGACTTTTTGTTTCAGAAATTCTTGTCAGTTAAAATATCAAAGTGTTCTCCTTAGACCCCTTTGCTTCCAGTCACTATGCATGTGAACTGCCATGCAACTATGAAAGTTTCTCTTGAAACCAAGATGGGCCCTTGTCGATAAGCATTATGTGTTGGGAAATTCCTGGTCCCAAACTGTCCGTAGGCCCTGTTGGCAGGACATTCCAGCTGAATGTTGTCGATGCCATTCTTTGTCCCTGAAGTAGAAAGATAATTAACTGAGACTTTGGCTTCTTGCTCTAGCTCCTGTTCCATATCTCCCATGATCTGACCTTAGCGGTGCTGAGCCAGCAGACTGCCTCCTGGCCTGAAGCTGTCAGAGCTCTCCTTGCAGCTGTGACACGGAGCTATGACTCAGGGAACTTCACTCTGATGCAAGAAATCTGTACTGTCTTTCTTCCCAAAGGCAAGTAACTCCTCTATTCAGGACCAAATTATGAGCAATTAGTTTCACAGTTTCACTTTCTTTGCTTTTTTCTCCACAATCCAGAAAAGCCTTCTTAGTAGTTAATAATTGATGATGGGAGCCAGGAAGGGACCTAAGTCATTGAGAGCCATAAATAATCTAAATATTTCATTTTCATCAATAATGTCAGATTCTCCACCAGGATTGAAAGATACCAAAAAGTACTGACGTGAGTGTTTTTCTTCTTATATGTTCCACAAAGGGAACGATTCCACAGAACCAGAAGAAAATCCACTCAAAAAAAGAAATGTTTTGGATAGTCTCCAGGCTTCATAATTAGCTACTGAAGAATGGAGATCTGACCATAGCGCCATGGTTCTGCAGATACACACTGTAGAAATTGCTTGCTTGAGTGTGGCCTAGTGCCATCACTTCAGAGGAAAGATGGAAATCCCTAACAGAGTTGTAGAATGCTTCTTTTCTCCTCCTTTTAACATGCATGCCCCCAGCTAAAGTAGACCAGCTCTTTCCTAGGACTAGAAAACTCTTGGCTTTCTATGGCCACAGACTTTAGATGCTCATTTTGGTAGATAACGTTCTGCTGTTCCCTTGAGGCTTAATCTTAAGCCTCCAGAATTATAGCAGTCTGTCTTTACTTGGAATAATTTCCTTACAGTCCCATCAGAAACTGTTGTCTCCTTTGTAGGGTCTCAAGGGTCAAAACGAGAGATCAAAATAATAAAAATTATACATGGGAAACAAGCCCTCAGGGACAATGGGACATTTCAGACAAAAAAGCAATTGGGAAAGTTACATCTACTTTCTCTCCCTTAGGCTGTGATCATTTAAGAGAAAAACTGGGTGAAGAGCCAGCTTTTAAAAGTTTAGAGGCCTTTTTCTCATATGGACAGCTCTACGACCTCTGGTGGAACCTGCCCAGGACTCCCCTCATTCAAATACAATGTGTGACAGATCCAGTGCCTTTTATTGGCACTGCCTCTAGTGATGAGCAGAATGGTCTATCAGATACCTCCAGTCCAGAAGTAACTGACCCTGAAGCCCCTACCCAGCTGAGCAATGTTCTTCCCCAAGTTGCCATACTAAATACAGCTTTGGAACAAGACCAGGACCAAAGGAGCACAGAGGAAAAACAACCTACACTAAGTGCATGTGAGGTTCTCATTTCTCAAATGCATGCAGATCTCCAGAGTACCCAAAAAGCTATCACAGAGGTCCAGGAAACATTAGCAGAAATGATCCGCCAGCATCAGAGAAATCAGCTCTGCAAAGCTACAATGAACAGTTCTGAAGAAGATCCTTCCATGAAGTCTCAGTTGTATTCTGAAAATCATGATATCCAAAGGTATGAAATCATCTAAAACAAGGTGGAAGAGTGGTAGATAGAGGCCAAGGGCCTTCTTCATTAATTTTAAAATTTAATGCTTACATACTGACATTTTTAAATTTTAAAGTTTAAAATTCCTACAGGGAGCCATTATAACTAACTTATCCTGCTAGCTGTAGACTCCTCCCTAAAGCCAGTCAATCCCTAAGGGTAGGAAAGAGGGGATTTGGCCACCAAATGGTCAGAGATAGCTTGTAACAGTATGTATTGTCACACATACACAAACAAAAGTGCAAATACCTGAAATTTTCCACAGATAGTTATGGAATGGCTAAATTGTGAGTCAATATAAAAAAGCGCAGCATGGCGTGGTAGATGTAGAGGACCAGCCTTGAGTCAAAATAAACCCTGTATTCAAGTGCCCCCTCTGAGACAAACTGGTCATGTGACCCTGGGCAAGTCACTTCATCTTTGTTGTGGGCAACTCCTTAAAGATGATGACCTGCAGAATAGTAAAGGACAGAATTTCTTCACTGTTCCATTACTTCGATGAAACCAAATCCAAGAGAGAAATATTATAGATAAACATTTCAGATAAATTATCATATTTATATTAATTTTATATGTTTTGTATATGTATAATACAGAATGTTATGCTTTGGATTGATATGTGTGTGTATACATATATATACATATATATATGTATGTATGTACGTACATATGTATATATATGGGGAATGTGAGGAAATCCAGAACAGCTTATGTGAAATAGAGGAAAAGCCAGCAGCAGAATAAAAAACAAGTCTGCATAGACCATGACCATTTTTTTATTTTTTTAGAACATCTGCATGGAGAGATGAATTGGAAAGCTTTTTAAAGGAACACAGAGTGACTGATAATTTTTCAGGAATGTTTTGTGTCTTGAAATTTTTAGCTCCACTCCTGCTGCTTGACACTTGGCTTTTTTCCTCTCTGGGCTTCACTTTCCTCATCTGTAAAATGAGGTTTTACTAAATGACTAGGTTCCTTACAACTCTAAATCTGTAGTCGTTATACAAATAGTTGTACAGTGTGTTTGATTTATTAA
The DNA here is from genome assembly GCA_028646595.1 of Phalanger gymnotis. Taxonomy (NCBI): domain Eukaryota; kingdom Metazoa; phylum Chordata; class Mammalia; order Diprotodontia; family Phalangeridae; genus Phalanger; species Phalanger gymnotis. Next base: position 43,743,347 of record CM053625.1, on the reverse strand, counting down.
TGTTTAAGTTCAAAAACAGTTAACGAAATATTTTCTTGAACATCGATTGTGTTCAACTCTTTGTGTATGTCCTTTATTTTAAAAAAAAATTTAAGCTGCCTCTCTTAAATAGTCACAAGGGAGTAAGCAGTCACACTTAAGAGATCTCTGGAAATTGATTATAGCTTTTATGTCATGAAAGGGATCATTATATACATCAAGGCTAAGGAAAATGGAATGGGAACTAGAATTTGTCCAGAAGGGAAAATAAAATCTTTATTTTAAAAATAGATATTAGAAATGTCATAGAGTCTCAAATCATAGTTAAGTGTCCAAAGTGTTGAAAATTATTGATCTAGTCAATTTCTTTTTATCTTAAAGAATTGTGTTCACTATTTGGTTTTGTAAATTGTTTTATATTAAATATTTCTCCTTGATCTTTATATGCACAAGAGATAAGCAATGGAATTTCAGAGAAATCTTACCTTTTAGGATAATGGCAAAAATATGCAGTTACTTGAGCAAAATATGAGAGAGGTTCTATATTCTGTTAACAGTAAAGAACAACTAAATGAACCAGTTTCTCTGGCTGAATTGACAAAACGACTTTCAGAAGCAAATAAGAAAATGGCTGGATTTCCTGAGAATATTAAGGTAAAATCTGTAACTGTTTTCTTTGCTAAAAACTACATCTTTTCAATCCACTTTACCAGGTTAAGACTCATGTATTGTATAGCCCCATTCATTTTATGAGCTTTCTCAATATTCTGTAGTGTCATTATTATTATTGTTAATAATTCATTGTTATATAGTCTCAAATGTCATTTTTCTGGATAAAATTTTGCTCTATGAACATTAACTACATGTAAAAATTGTGTCATTCTGAACCTACATATTGGTGAATGGCCAGGGTAATTTGACAATTGTGGATAGACATAATGTTCGCAAATCAAGATGAGAAAAGGCCAGATACAAGTAAGATTATTTATTAGGGAAAAACCCTGGATTTGTGTCAAGAGGCTCAGGTCTAGCAACAATTTATTTCCCATAAGACCTTGAACAAGTCATTCTCACTAAAACTTTATTTCCCCAACTCTAAATGACAACAAAGGTTCTTGCATTACCAGACTTACAAGGTTATTATAAATATCAAATGAGAGACTTTATGTATTTTGTAACTATAAATTACTAATATAAAGCTCAGTTATTCTGTAAATTATAAAATTTGAATCTGAAGAGTATTCTAAATTTTAAATTACCCCTTTAAGAGCAGTAGTCTTAACTTTTTTTTTATCCATGTTTTGAGTTTTATCTTTTGAGAAAGAAGTATTCCATATCCAGTGCTCATCCTGCTTTATATTGACCTCTTTTCTTTCAGACCTTTCCCTTTCCTGATGTTTTAGAATGTTGTCTTGTAATGCTTCATATTGGATCCCAGTGTTCCGGGTATTTGAGTGTGGATATGCAGCAACAAGCCTTAGAACTCCTTCAGAAATATGGCAAAAAGCAGAGTTTACAAAAAAAGTTCTCAGATTTTCTGCACATGAATTTGAAGCCCTTCAACTGAAGACTTATCACACCTAGGCTGAGACACAGGACATCTTTTCACTTCTGCAGATTGCTGTTCTCTGGCCTTTCTCTCCCCGAGCTGTGGACACTTCTGAAAGATGGTCCTTAAAATAAGGGGCCAGATGTGCTCAGACTAACTGGTCCATAATGGACCCCAACTCTGCTTGTGAAATTAAAAAGGACTTCCACCTCAACTATCATTTTCTGTTGAGGGAAAAATGATGGCAGGCCAGCAGTCGTTGCTCAGAAATTACCCAGCATAGCCATCTCAGTAACCTTTGACCTGTAGGTTTTACCCAAATAGGAGACACTTGTATTTTTTTCTATTGTGATAAATGTGTTACATTCTTAAATACACAGGCTGCCTTTAAGTAAAATTTTAAACCATATGCTTCTGTGAAAATAGGAGTTATTGCCACCCTGCATCATCCATAGTGTTATCTGTTCTCTTCTCTTTCTCAGCATCCGGGTTTGACAAGGAAAGTCAAAATACCAACTACTCCTAAATGCTCTCAATATAAGTGCTTCTCACATAACCTCCCCTCTCCCCCTCCCAAAAAAAAAGTGTAAAATCACATTTCCGATTGCAAAGAACTGGCATTTGGCATCTCATTATGGAAGGCTAAAGTCTCATGACATGGAAAAGCAACTCATATGATCGTAGATGGGGGTTTTTTTCCCCTTTCAAAGATAATTTTAGAAATGGCCTCTATTCAGACCAATATAGCCCAAGTTTGTTTGAACAATTTAATTGTTAAAGGTACCAAATGCCTCGTGACCATAATGGCAACCAAGCCGAGGAAAGGCACCTCTATGTCTGTATAGTTTACATTTGTAATAGCATTTCTGTTTTTGCTCATGCTTTTTATAAACTATAGTCATACTACAAAATATTTGTTTTGGTTGCAGTCTAAAAATGGTTTTAAAATTTAGGTTAAACAAGGTCAGCCATCTAAATTAGTTATTAGAAGAACCCAGTGTATAAGGATGCCAGTGCTAAAGTTTGTCATTCAGCCATTTGAATTCCATTCCTTTGGCACTTGAGGAAAGAACTAGAAGCCCTTAACGAATTGAAGTTAAAGAGGCAGATTTCAGCTCAACAAAAAGAAAAAAAATCCCCCAAATGAGACTGTCCAACAAAGAAATGGACCACCTTGAAAGGAAGGGAGTTTTCTATCACTGCAGGCTTTGTAGACAGTTTAAGCTGCACGTGAATCCTTGTGGAGGTGAGGTATCTTCCTCCTGAGATTTTCTTTTTTGTCATTAGTCCTTTTCAAAACTAAGAATCACCTAGGCACAGAGGGATACAATCAGGTAACACTTTCTGTCAATGACAGGATATAGGAGGAAAGAGAACAAAGATAACTGTTTTGACCAGGTGTATTCTTAAGGTTAAGAGTAGGAGTTAGTTTTCTGTGTTAAAATAAATGGCCAATTGGGTACAGAGGGTGTCTTAAAACCATTTCATGAGTTTTACCATGAACTTAAGTGACACCATACTCCTCAAAAAGAAAGGATGATCTTAAGTTGCAGCAAGATATCCACAGCTGGACCATTGCTACTGGAATTGTTTCCAAATTGGAAAGTCTTGTGGAACCTAAGGAGACATCCTTACAATAGCTGTTAAAAAGATCGAAGGTCTGAGGACTTGCAATAAATTACACAGCAAGGTTAGCAAACCTTGTTAAAATTAAGAATGCTCATATAGAAAGAAAGCCCCTTTCACAGCTGTGAGTTCAAAAGGACTGTTGCTGAGCTACAAGGGAATTTAGTCTTGACCCACAACTTAATCTAGTTATATTCTAAGATTCCAGTGAAGGCTACTCTTACTAAAACATTTTAAAATTACATTTCTAATAAGTCTCCAGTGATTGTCCTAATATTTTAGTATTTTGCCTGGGGATAAAGGAATCATGTACTATAGTGAAACTACAGTAAGCTGAATTCTAACAAGATTCGGGATACCATAATAGGAGAGCAACTCCAATTCCTTGCTGCATACTTGGTGAACAATTGGTATTCTAATCTAAAAGATCAGATGTCATGTGCTTCTTTAGCCCCTTAGCTGGTTGGCCAGTTATCAAAAAAAGTCAGGGGTTTTCATGCCAGACCAGTGAATGAGAATAATTCACAAAACATCAAAGATTTAAAGTTGGAGAACTCTTCAGTTATCTAGCCTAGTCTTCTCATTTTGGTTCAGAGAGAAGTGACTTAACTAAGGTTACTCAGGTTGCCAGTAGTACAATTCTTAAGAATAATCGGTTGCTTTTGTTCCTTTAAATTTTGACTAATTCAATTCTGTGTATAAATGGATCCTTTCATGTAACTGCAGTGTGTTACTATATCAAAGCAGTTCAGCATAATTACAGAAAATAGCAAATTGAATTTTAAGAAAATGCTATACACACACACATATGGGTATGTCTGCACAGACACAAGAGTGAAGAGCTCTAAGCTTAACTAATGTAATTACATACAGGTACTAAAGGCTGGACCACTAGCATACCTATGGGAACCCAGGTTTTTGGGATTACCCATCTTCCTTTCTCTAGTCACCAAGAGACTGAGTCCTAGAAATAATTATCTGATCTCATGGCCCTCTACTTTGCCAACATAAGTATGCCCTGCATAATAAAATCATCCTTATCAATACTGACAAAAACATAACCAAAACTAATCTTCAAAGTAAAATCCTGCCCTTTTCTGCCATTATTCCTATGGAACTAAATGCCCCTTAATTACACTTGCTTTGTTTTTTAGGAACCACTTAAGGGGATTAAATAGGAAAATCTGTATCCCAGTCCCTGTTCAGCCAATTGTAACAACTATAACTTTGACCACATCACTTTATAGTTAGAGAAGATTTCAGAATGTTTTTCCTCCTATCCTCTGTCAATACTCCCTATCTCAGAGTACTTACTCAGTTTCTCTACTTACAAAATGAGGATAAGAGGGTCCCTTCTGTCTCTGAAAGTCTGCCCTGAAACAGGCTAAAAGTGAGGAAAACTGTAACACTAGAACAGGCCTGCACAATCTGTGGCCTGTGGGCCACTTACAGCATGCCAAAGGATTTCCTCTACATACAGAGGATATTTTCCTCTCCATTTTTCACAGGCTGCCTGAAATCCTTTGGCGGGCCACAGGTTGTGCAGGCCTGCCTCAGAATCAAGGCCAGAATACAATAAACAAGAATTCATAGCGAGTCTTAAAGAGTATCACCATAATTCCTTGTAGCAAGGATATCAATTCGCCAAGGAAACAAAGGACTCACAATTGGCAGGTCAAATGTAAACAAGCAGATGTGTATACAATCACAATTCATGAAAACAGGGATATGTGGGCACTGGCAAAGGGCATTGGGAATATTCCCACATCAACAGAGGCTGGGGTGTAATGTTCCACAGCCAGAAACTTATAGCTGAAAAAGACAAAACCTTCATACCAGTGGTTAAAAAAGGCTTTATTTTACAAAATTAAAAACAAATATTTACAATCATTTTAAATACCAGCTTATAATACCTGAGACATGCTTAAAGTACCACAAATTGAATCTTCCATAAGCTTGTTAAAATTCAAGGCTTATCTATCTACTTCAGTGAGTAACCAGTTTCCTTCTTTCCAGTGCAACAGGAATTTTGATCTTCGAAAAAGAGTCCACACTGCAGTCATTCAAGAAAGAGAAAACAATTCTTGAATGACTAGATTTTAAAACAAAAAGAAAAATAATTGTCCTGAGCTTTATATCCCAGATGTGGGAATACTACTTTCAAGAGAACTCTATAAACAAAAACTGAATCCTTTGCTGCCCTTCTTACTGCTCACATTAATCTACTTCCTCACCTTATCCTCAGACTCGCTGAAAGGAAAAATCAGAGAGAACAAAGAGGAAGAGAAGTGGTAGAATCCCAAATGCCCATCTGAAATTATCTTCCTGAACTGGAAAACTGTTGGTCCAAAGTTACTATTTAGGAAATAGAAATTGGGAGGCTTTTCTCTCCATCTAAGTCCAAGATGTTTTATCAAAGTTAATACCTAAAAAGAATTCAGAAGAAGAACACCACATACAGCAAATCTCTGGCATGACGGAACAATGCACCTAAGACATCTGAATGGCCAGATACTGAGTTCTGGAGATTGCTATAACTGAAGGGTAGACCAGTAGTTGAATTTTTTACTTTTAAGAAGAGAAACTTTCCATTCTAGCAGTGAGCAAGCAGAATTTTAAAAACCACGCATTTATAAGCTAGTCCACAAGTACACCATTTTGTCCTGTTTTCATTGGCAGCTCTCAACTCAGCTGAGTATCAGAGTATCACAAGTCTTCATTCTCAGAGATTAGCAACAAATTTTAAAATGAAAAGAGTGACAACAGATAAGAGTTATACACATTTTACTTGTTTGTTTCCGACTTGTCCCTGATATTAAAAGGTGTCCAGTGAGCCATATGTGCCCATGGTAGATGGCAACTGGAAAGGAAAGGATTTGGGGAAGACTTGTTTACAAATTCAGAGTGAACTTCTTTCATCTGATCTAAAATGAAGACATCACTTGTCTTCAGTAAAACAAAAGTCTTTCTGCTCAATTCAGACTGTAGGAACAGTTCACTCAATAGAAGGTCTTTCTGTTGGGAAAGGAGAGAGATACACATATACAGAGACCAGTCAGGACAACAAGCACTGAATTGGGCCCATCCTGCAGAGCCATACCCTGTCCCTGTTATCACTGTTGCATGTTATTAATAATAGCCAGTATGCTCATTTTCTCCTGAGCGGAGTCCACGTCCTCATTCTGTTTCTGTGCCACTCCTGTGCCAAGGCCGTAGAGCCGTCCACAGTACTTCGCATCATCAATACTGTCCTCAAAAAATAACTGGAGAAAGGACAAAAAGACCACTTTGAGAATAACAGTAAGATGAAGCCTTTTAAAAGAATAAAGCACTCTACCACCCACCATTCTCATATCCCGCAAATTGCAAACTTAATGTCAGCAGAACGCTAAAGCACAAGGGCCCACAACACTGAATAATTTCAGTCCCTACTGGCTTCAAATGTCCATATACACAAATGTCCATTCCTTTAATATTCACTTCATTAAGTAACAACTGCTTCCTAACTAGGAAAGGACTTTGCATAATTTGAAAATATTTTGTTTTCAAAACATCTACACAAAATAACTAAAGAAGGGGGTGGACGTATAATCACTCTTATCTACTCCATCTACATTTGTCTAGCTGCCCTGATGATGATTATAAGTCAACAAAAAGTCAGATGCAAAACACCACCTAGCTTTTAAAAAAAAAGAACCATAAGAATTAACAGACAACAAGCAAATGATACCCTTTTGCATTTCCTTCTAGGCCTATTTGAACCTTAAAGGGGTCACGATTATTGACATTCATGGTTTCCATTAGAACCTGAAGGCAGTTTGGGAATAACAGTAATAGTAATAACATTTCAGAGAAATGTTAGAGAAATGATGTGGTAAGCTTGATACCAGAGCTTTACATCTTATCTCCAGTGTTCTTTCCAGTACACCTTCATAACTAGAATGTCTCCAGACTGGGAGAAGCTCAGAAAGACATGACTTCAAATGCTGCTTCCAAATGCTAGCAAGTCACAATCTCTGAGCTGCAAGTGCTTCATCTGAAGAAACGGGGTGGTACCTTTCTATCTAAAAATAATATGTAGTAAAGTGAGTATACTACTCGCAGCATTGTTGTAAAGATCAAACAAGATAATAATGTAAAAAACTTATGCAAACTTCGCAAACAAATGTTACTTATTCCCACCAGACTTTTTCCACCTCCCTTTGTCATACGTCTAGCTCAGATAGTATCCACTTCTCCCGACTTAATGTGACACATGATACACTAACAGGCCTCCTAACAGGTCATAAAGTCAGTGCCTTAAAAATATCAACGTCATTAACATTTCAATTTTCAAGGTAAATATTGACACTGCAGAAAGCAATGTGGTGTAGAGGAAAGAATATTTTGCCAGGGAATCAAGACTTCTATATTCTAGACCAGGCTGTCCAAAATGCGGCCCGCGGTATGATTTATGCAGCCCGCCTACAAGCATAGAAATTTACATAAATGCTTTAGTAAAAGAAGCCCAGCTACCGCAGAGCTCTCACTAAAATGGCAAATCAAAATATATCGTCAATTATTTCAATAAAAACCTAAGGTTGCATAGCCCTGCTCTAGACCAACTCAGACTGTGTGATATTGGAAAAAGCATTTTACCAGTCTCTCCATTTGTAAAATGAGGTTGAACTAGATTATATCTAGTCTTCTCCAGCTCTAACATTCTTAGATCCTACTTCAAAAAATAACTGAAGAGGATAAGTAAATAAGGAGCCTAAACTGGGGCTTCCAAGCTATTTTCAGATTCTTAATTAGATGGTTGCAGAGGACTCTCAATACATTTTGCAATTAAAAGGCTTCTGCATAAATAAAATAAGCTGGTGATTTAACAATTTTTTTTTTAAATTACAGCAATTAGTTTCTTTTGGCAGTCTTAGGAAGGGAAGCAAAACACTGAATGGATTACAACTTGTCTAATTGTCTACAATATTTTCACATTAAAAGACACTGGGCTGCTATCACAGTGTTTTATGTTTCATTTGTCCCTCAGACTGAATTAAACCATTTGAGCTCCAGAATATCTTGTTATGGAAGGAGAAAAAGACTTGGAAATCAAAAAAATCACATCACTCTCACTTTCCATTCCTAAAACTGAGGTCAAGATATCTTTCTCTGAAATTTAGTTTCTACCCCTGTAAAATAGGAATATATATTCGAACCATCAACCTCACATGGCTGTTGGGAAAAGCGCTTTATAAAGCTGTAAAAGACTATAGCAATGTGAAATGTGGAAAATTAGGTGAAGTGTGAAATGTTATTACTATTACTATTATTCCCAAACTGCCTTCAAGTTCTAATGGAAACCATGAATGTCAATAATCGTGACCCCTTTAAGGTTCAAATAGGCCTAGAAGGAAATACAAAAGGGTATCATTTGCTTGTTGTCTGTTAATTCTTATGGTTCTGTCCTATTTTTTAAAAGCTAGGTGGTGTTTTGCATCTGACTGTTTTTGTTGACTTTTATAATCATCATCAGGGCAGCTAGACAAACATAGATAAAGTAGATAGACTGCCAGGCCTAGAGTCAAGAAGACTCTTCTTTTCAAGTTCAAATCTGGCCTCAGACATAGTAGCTGTGAGACCCTGGACAATTCACTGAACCTCATTTGCCTCCGTTTCTTCATCTGTAAAAATGAACCAGAGAAGGAAATGGCAAACTACTCCAGTACCCTTGCCAAGAAAACCCCAAATGGGGTCACAAGGAGTTGGACGCAACTGAAACAACTCAACAAAATACTCATCATCATGTTGGCCCCTGTATCTGATGGCAGCATTTGTCACCTCTTTCATCCTGAAGAATGCCATTCCAGTGAGCAGTGAGTCTGAGCCTGCCTGATGTTGCCTGCCAATTCGTTGCAAATCCAACTGATCAGCAACTTCCTGAAGACCTCCCTGTGGTTGGAAGGAGAAAAAAAAAATTACAGAATCAAATCTTTTATCAAATAAACTAATTCTATTCTTTGAAAAATGCAGATTTGGAACTTGCCTAACCCTTGATCTGCCCTTGGCTTCACCCCAATGGGCCTGTCCTTCCTATAGTTATTAAAGCTCTTTTCTCCCAAAATAGTCTTATGTTCCATGTCTCCTCTCTTTGCTTGTCTGGTGGAGCCCTGTCTTACTCTAAGATTCAGACTGCTATAAAATACTAGCATAAAAAGAATGACAACTAATCAGTATCTGAACATCAAAACTTATGGAATGTAGAGATTGGGATGAAAGAAGCAAGTGGTTCCAAAGACTGCCAGGTTGAAGGTAATGTCAACACATCTCACCAGTCCCCCTACCCTTAATTTTACTGCTCCAGGCTTTAATGCATCATATAAAAAGAAAGAATGCTCTGACAAAAATTTAAATGGACAGATGTCTACTACCTGTACAAATGATGACATCAAGGTATAAAGCAAAAAACACTCCACTAAAGAGTCAAATCACAGCAATATGAAAAAAAAAATGTTCCCAATCACTAATTAGAGAAATGCAAAAACAACTAAACTCTGAGCACCTACCACCCATCAAACTGGCACAGATGACAATAAAAGTCAGGGCACCATATTTTAAGAAATCATACATAAAGACCTGTCCAGATCTAGTTAGCATGAGAGAGCAAAGTAAAGATGGAGAGAATATACTGATGCCCTCCTGGGGAAAAAAAAAAAAGGAAAAATCCCAGGAATGTCATATCCAAAATCCAGAGTTTTCCCATCAAAGAAAGATAGCGCAAGCACCTAGAAAGAAGCAATTCAAGTAGCAAGAAAGCAGTCAGGATAACAGAAGACCTGACAGCTTCCACTATACATGAGACCCCCTGGACTGTGGCAAGAGACATACAACCAAGAACAGAAATTATCCTGTGCAACAATGTAAATGGAAAAAACAATTACACACTAAAAGATCAAAAGTGAACGTAACGAAGTCATCAAGATCAAAGAGAACTCGAAGAGCCTGAGAAGACACTCTCAGCCCACCCCTTTGCAGTGGTGTTCCAGATTTTCTTGCCCAGATGTTCTACATGTTTTTATACTTTTTTTAATGTTATCAAGTAGTTGTGATAGGTTTTTTTCCTCTTTAAATATTACTATTTGTTATATGGAATAGCTCCCAGGGAGGGTGGAGGAATACTCAGGCAACTATGACAATGTAAGACAGTGATATCAAATAGAAAGGGATCTCTGCAAGCCACCTACTAACTCAGAAAACCACACACTAGGTTATGTTGTATTTTTATTTATTTTGTAAACATTTCCCAATTTTAATCTGGTTGGGGCACACTGTGAAGTTCTGAGCTGGGGGCCTCAAGATTGACACTTTTGATGTAAGAAAACTGATAAAAACATATTAAATAAATATAGGCAAATGAAAAAATGAAAGTAGCTAGCAAGTGTCAAAAAAAAAATTATCCTGTAAGGCTGGGCCTAATCCTACAGGAAAATAAATAGGATAGTATTTCTGATGGAAAGACCACAATGGAACAGAAAGCTTGAAATACAAACAAACATAAGAGTCAAAATAAACTTAGAAAAGTAAATTTATCTGAGCAATTGGAAAAGGCTGTACAATAATCAAACGCTAATATTCTAATAGAAGAAACAATCATCCTTCAGCAGCTTTTGTCTTCAAATGATACTGAGTGAGTTGAATAAGAAAAACAGAAGTCTTAGGGACAGAATGGTTCTGGTTTTGTTTTTTGTTTTTTTTTTTGGAGGGGGGAAGGCAGGGCAATTGGGGCTAAGTGACTCGCCAAGGTCACATAGCTAGTAAATGTGTCAAGTGTCTGAGGCCACATTTGAATTCAGGTCCTCCTGACTCCAGGGGCTAGCTGCCCCTAGAATGGTTCTGTTTTGAGAATTTTAAGAGAGGAAAGAGAAGGGAACATAAAAGGAATATATTGGTTTAGAAAGGAGGAAGAAGGGAGGGAAACTACTAATATTCATAACTGGGGTATAGGAGATGAGTATACAAACTTTAAAAAGGGGTGAGGAAGTCAACATTGGATGAATCTCACTCTTAGTCTAAAATGAACAAAGGAGGGCTGAACACACAAAGAGTTTAGGGTAGTAATACTTCAAACTCAACAGGTGAACAGGAAGGGGGAGAAGAGGAAAGATAATATTGGGAGAGGAGAGCAAGCAAAACAAGACGTCCTCATCCTGGAGGCACATGAACAAAATAAACATACAAACAAAAGAAATGATTTCGAAGAATACTGAGTAGTTTAATAAACTGACACAGTGGGAAGTGAGCAAAACCAGGAGAACAATTTATACAAGAACAAGATTGAAGAAAAAATCCATCTGAAAAACTTCCATGTGTCCACCAACCATGTTTCCAAAGAACCTATACTGAAGCATGTTACCCAACTTCAAACAGAGAAGTGACAAACACAAGGGGCGGAGACATAGATTCTCAGACATGGCCACCGTGTGGATTCATTTTGCTTGAAAATGCTTATTTGTTTAAAAAATTGAGTAGAGGGCTTTCCTTCTTTCTTCCTCTAGGCTAACAGGGGAAGAAGATGTGGGAACAGAGAGGCCAAAAAGAAGAGAGTCGCTGTGACTTTTTTTAAAAAATGCACAAAACGAAACAGAAGAAAGTTCAGAAGGAAGCGCATACAAGCAGGACAATTTTTAAAGTAATGTTATTGTATACTTTTTTTAAAGCAAGCAGTATGAAATGAAGATTAAATGTCATGTAGAATCTTCTCTCTGCACTGATGGATGTACAGAAATGATCTTCTTTGGTACTTAAATTCAAGATTTTTAAAATTGAAGTACTGAAATATTAAATAATATTTTGACAATGTCTTAATCTGAAGTTCTTGGTGTCATGTGACTACAACACTGAATCAATTTTGGGGAAAGATCTTAATTCCCTGAAACTAAGATCATTAGAAAAATCAGTCTTGTTTATGATAACCAAACTAAACTTTATTCTGCTGTTTAATGTCTTTTTTGCTTAATCCAACTAAGCGCGTTATCATTTTGTTCTCCTTTGAGCAGAACGAAAGGGGAAACTTTAGTAGGAATGGTTGAAGGGAGAGTAATTATTTCAGGAAGATATTTCTTCCAAGGTTGCGTGCCAATATTGTTCCATTTAGTCAACCAAAACTTTGTTTTACTTTGCTGTGGAGTTTCATCTCTTGTTTCACAATCTGTAATATGTAATTTGTAACTATAAAATGTATCATGTAATGTAAAAATGCAAATTGTAAGTTGGAAGTTGCTTGGGGAAGAGAGGGCACTCTGATTAGCAAGGAAATTCATCTAACCTCTCTCCAAGCAGAAATGACTGCATTTTAAAAAATTGTCTCTGAAAGATTGTGGCTAAAAGTATGAATTGTTTTCTTCTATAAGACTGAAAAGTCACTAGATTTGATCATTAAAAGGTCAACAGTGGCTGCCAAATAATTTCAGTAAAGTGATGGGAGGAGTGAGACTACAAGGAGCTGATGAATATTTAGTGATCAGGAATAGAAACACTGGATATAGAAAACTTGAATTGGTTTGTTTGTTGTAAGTTTAGCTGTCAAAGTGAAGAAGCTAGCTACTGAATATGAGTTATGCAGGAAAATTACGATAATTTTTTTTAAGGACTGAGAAGAAGAGCATTTTTACAAAGAGAAGTCAGTGATGAGGGAAAAATTAAAGATGCAAAAGAGACATTATTGCTTGAGCAGATACTTGGAGAAGGCGGAAGGGGACAAGTTCAAGCATATACATAAAGTAATTGACCTAATAAGGAGTAAGGATACCTCCCCTCCTTTGAGACACAAGGAAAGAAAAGAATGGGAAATTATGCTAGGAAGTGTTATGAGGGCTGAAGGAGCTCAAGTGGGATGACTTCAATCCTACTGGAAAAATAGAAGGATAAAGCAAGCATGTGCCTTATGTGTGCGGGGAATGGGGAAATAGGGATCTGAAGAAAGAAAAAGTTTGGAACAGCTACTATATAAAATGAAAGGAATAAATTTACAAAACAGTTATGAGGGCCACAAGTTATAACCATACCGTACAGCAATTCATGAAACTCCACTGAGCGGTAATCATTTGGCGACGTTCATTTATAACATTATTCCTATGGAACTATCCCCTATAATGTTAATTTACCTAATGACAATGTTATGTTTTCTGAGCATTTTAAAGACTTCTTATTCCAGCTCTGATGCTTTCTAGACTTCTGATCATGAGAACAATTCTGTGTTCTCCTCTGAGAATCACTTTTTTCATTTGCCAAATGAAGATAGTAACTTGTACTATGTACCTCAAAGAGTGTTCTAAGGAAAGATGCTTTATAAACTACTACAAAAATGAGCTACTATTAATTAGTTTTCTGATTTAAGTGCCAAGTAAAGGCTAGTTTACAAATTTGTTAACTGTCCTTCCATATTATAGCTATTAGCTACCTTTAGGGTCATGATATACTTTAGTGACTAAACAGCAGCTGGTCTTACTCAGCTACCAGTGATACTAATGAAAAATCATTTTTACCTTAAGGTTTTTGCAACTCTTCATCAGGTATTTCACATCATAGATAGATGGGAAGAAGAGGTTCAAAATATGGAAGAATTCATGCTCTTCTTCTGGCAATCGGGAGTCGGTTAGCAGCTTTACCATGTAGCCAAAATCATAACCACTGTATGGAAGGAATCAATCACTGCAGTTAAACAAACGGCAGAGATTAGAACCTACTACTCTGCCTCTCACAATTTATAATGTAAAAGACTAAGGCTTACTTTTCCAAAATTTTCCAATTTTTTCAGTTAAACTAACTGAACTCAAAAGTGAATAATCACATAATAGATCATTAGATAAAGTTATAGAAAAAAATATTAAAACATGTCATAAGTCTAGATTTTATATAACAACAGAAAATACCCTCTCTCCAATGAAGGGACAAAGGACTTCACAGTTCAGTTAGAATAACGGCAAACAAGACATAATGTACTACCTTAGAAAGGCAATGCCCTGACTTTCTTACTCCCCTAGAATTACACAAACTGATGATTATCAAACGTCTCGGGAAATCAACTATCACAAGCCCAGTTTTTTCCTTAAACTGACAAAAGCTAAGGATATACAACAAGTCAAGATCCAATTCTAAGCATTGTTACTGATGACTGAAATAGAGAACAACACAAGCTGAATTCATTATTATGCTAAGACCTAGTGAGCTTGTTACTTATTTAGGCTCTTTCTAGGACTGACCTGTGAAATGAAAGCCATTTGACGTTGTCGCAGAGAACTACCCCTGAGGTCATGAGCAGTTCCGCAAAGTGCAAAGCGTCAATACCTTCCTCTTCATGCTTCTGGAACTGTAACCCTGAGTTAGCAAGGAGATCTATGGAGTCCTGGGAATACATGTCCTCTCTAAAAAAGTAAGGCATTCACTTATAAGTGATGTCAAATTACAGCTGTCATTTTAAAACATCAACAGTATCATAGAGACAGAAGAAATTTTTTTCTAAAATGATTTTTGGAAGGCTACTTTGAGGTACCTATGTTTTTTTTAAAGGTGAAATCAACTTCTCCAACAGTCCTGAAGTACATAACAATAATTCTCTGGGACAAAAGATACATTCGCAAATAATTTGTTAATCTAGATATCAGAGCAGTCATGAAATAAGCAACAGAATCAAGTTTCTGACTCTCATTCCAAGACGCACTGCCCTCTTCCTTTTATTAGGTTTGTATACTTACACTCAGATTTGGACTGGACCTTAGAATACATTGGTACAGGGGACTCCTAGCAAGAAAATTCCCTCTATCTATATGAATCAGCACCTGCTCTTCATACGGCTTAGCAGAGGTTAATTGGCCCAAGGTCACAGTATATGGGTTAGAAAGGAGACCAGAATCAGGATCTTCCCAGGGTTTGGTAAGCTCTCTATCTATTATGTCAAACTACCTTTAAAACTCAGATTAGACTAACAAAATAAAGTCACTAGATTAACTGTGGATACTACAAAAATGATTTGCAGTTTTCCCCTCGCCTACCTAAAACTGATACTGCACTGCAATCTATTGTTCCACCCTGTGTAGCTGTGATGTAATGGAAAAAGCAATGGATTGGGTTCATATCCCAGCTCTATCAGTACCTACACAACACTGGACAAAAGTCATTTACCCCAAGTGGATTTTAGTGCCTACATCTGTAAAATGAGGGCACTGGACTAGATGAGAGGTATCAAACCTAAATAGAAACAGATCCCTGCAGTTGCATATTGACTTAGACAGCCACAAATTTGATTATCTATGTTGTATTGTATTTTCATTCATTTTGCTTGACATTTCCCAGTTACATTTCAAATCTGGTTCTGGCTACACTAGGGGATTTTGCAAGAGTTTGACAACTGTGGACAAGATAACCTCTGAAGTTTCTTCCAGCTCCACATCTCTAAGCTCCCTTCCAGCTCTAAACCCTACAATCTTATGTAAGAAATTGTTAAAACACAAAACTCTAGTCTCCTTTTCTCTATATTATTTTCATCTTGTCAGAAAATAAAATGATAAGCTTTTTACCCCTAAGTTATTCAAAGCCCTCTTTATCTTCAAGGAACTCCAAGTGTTTTTAAGAACTTATTCCTGAAGTCCTTTTCCCCATTTAAATAATACAGATTTGAATAAGACTATAATCTTAATGTCCCTCTAAAATAAGCCAGACTATTACAATAATCTGTCAGGCTGTCTACTTTTAAAAGCTGCATCATAAATGTTCCAGCAAAGAAGTCATAATTTCAGCCTTTTCTTCTGGGATCTTGTCTATACGCCTTTATCTCTCATGGTTGAAGAATGGTTCAAATTATGGAATATATTGTAATTAAATGCTAAGAACCATCAAGAATAGAAAATATGATGGAAAAAAAGTTCCTCTATGAAGGCCTACTCTAGTGCTTCATCCTGGCATATAGGTAAATGTGGGACTTCCAAGGATATGTTAGCAGAGCACAAGTTCTAGCATGTTCTACCTCTCTGGAGAGGTTTCAAGTATCAGCCAAATAACACATCGTATATGTGACATTCGAGTATTATCCTAAATCCAGAGAAACACATCACCAGGTTGGCTGCAAGGTAATGAATTTTGTGGCCAAGCAACTCATGAAGAACATTTACACTAAAGTATACAAGGGTTATAATCTGGTACTTGTAGAGACAACACCAACAAATTCATGGCTTCTGAAGTACTGAGATTTTAATACTGATCCCTGTAGGGCCAAGTATATCTTAAGTTCGAATGTTACGTTCAATAAATTATATAAAGTTTAAAATGAAAAACTAGTTGAAAAATAATAAAAGAACCTAATAAAATCTCTAGTAATCAAAAATACACCAATTTAGCAGGTGAGAAAAAAAAAGCACAGACAACTCACGTAAGGTTGAATTTGAAGTTGAACTGCCAGGTGTTGATTCCAGAAGGATATTCTCCTTTCTCATTTGTGAATGTGAGGCCCAGCTGTATAATTTTAAGAAGGTCAACATTACACCGAAGAAGCTGATACTGGTAGTCTATGGAGCTTCGAAATTCCCCAATTGGTCTCACTACAACACCCGGAAATTCTGTGTCCTAGAGAAGATTGGAAATACATTTCTTAGCGAAAAGTTCTGTGAACAAATGGCTGCTAAACTGCTAACTCATCCATCTCCCCAATTGACCTCAGTTTATAAAGAAATCTTTTAACTAGACAACCTAATACCACTTAAAATAAAGCAGCAGCAGCATCAAATCTAGAGATATTTGTCTATTATGGGATCCCAAGAAACTGTGAAATAGTTCCAACACTAAAAGGAAGTGGGCAGAAATGACTAGACACACTCACTATACATGCGCAGAATTTCAGTGTCTGGTTAGAGGGAGAAGAGTGCTGGACATGGACTCAGAACCTGTGTTCGATCTAGTTATAACTAAGTTCTCTGTGCCTCATGTTCGTCTGAAAAATAAGGGAACTGGACTAGAAACTTACAAAGGCCCCTGCGAGTTCTAAATCTATGCCATTTAACAACAAATTCAAACACATACTTATTAAGTGCCTGCTAAGGAACAACATGGCATTGGGGATACAAAGACAAAAAATGAGATTGCTTACATTCATCAAGGCTAAAATGTGATAAAGGAACCCTGGGAGGAGGGTGGGAGGGAAGATGCAAGGACAGGAAGGGGAGGGAAAAATCAAAGATATTATTTTTTAAAATATATTGGGGAGGAAATTTCAGATTAAAAAGGGGAAGAAGAGATTGTTGGTCAGCTTGAACACAAAGAGGCAGAACAGTACAGGACAAAATGACAAGAAGAGGTGTTTGTACCTTACCTAAAGGTAATATAAAACCCCTGAATGCTTTGGAGCATGGGAATGACTTGGTCAAATTTCTGCTTTAGGAAGACTATTGTGAGAGATTATTTCATGTAGCTATATGAAGGATGGATGGAGAAAGAAGAAGCAGAAGGCAAGAAGCCACAACTATAATTCAGATAGTATAAAGGATCAGAACTAGGGTGCTGGCAGGAAAAGTTGAAAGGAAGCAATAGATGAAAGAAATATTACAGAAAACATTTTTTTTAACTTGACATCTGAGTGGATGTGGGGGAATGACCAAAGGAAGAAAATGTCAGAGCTTGAAGGACTAGGCGGATGGTGATACCAAGTGGCAAAGGAGAAACAGACTTTGTAGAAAAAATGATAAATTCAGTTTTGAACATGCTGAATTTACATTTAGCTGAAAGGGCAAGGGGAAATATAAGGCTATCACTCAGGAATGGATATAGTGGATATAGATCAATACCACCAGTGAACAATAAAGCAGGTCAGGAGAGCAGCATGAGAAAAGGAATGGAAACAGGAAAATAACAAGGTGTTTTCATGGGGGCAGTAAATAGAATCAATTTAGCCAGGTGATAATTTACAGAGTCATGGGGAATAAGACCAGAAGTTAATTGGTGCCAACCTATGAAGTGGTTTTTGATAGCAACCAAAGGAGTCTGGCTTTAATTCCCATTGGGTAGTCACTGAAGGAGAAGCAGCATTGTGCAGCGGAAACAACAATGGATATATAAGACCTGAATTTCAAGTCTTACCTCTGCCTCTTAATTAGTTTTGTGATCCTGGGCAAGTCATGATTTGATCAAAAGCCTGTTTCCTCCTCAGTAAAATGGGGATAATAATACTGGTACTACTTGTGTCACAGAGTCGTAAGGAAATCACTTTGTAAATTGTAAAGAAATAACTACAGAAATGGGAGCTATTGTTACTGAGGGTTGTAAACTGGGGAACGACAGCAGTGTTCAGAAAATTTAATCTGACAGCCTATGTAGGACATAATGAGGAGGGGACCCTAGAGAAAGTAATGTCAGTCAGGGAGTTATTACAAGCAGTGCAAGCAGGAGGCAATACATGAGGCTATGCTTGCCACAACCTGCTGCACTCTATGTCTTGGCTGCTACACTGATGTGTTTCAAAAAGCAGCACAATTTTCCATCCAGTTTCATATACTTTGATTATATTGTGCAGGGGTCAGCAAACTACAGCTCTCTGGCCAAATAGGCTCACTGCTTGTTTTTGTATAGCCAGCTAAGAATGGTTTTTACATTTTAAAATAAAGTTTACTGTATTTAAAAATGCAAAAACCATTCTCAGAGGACTGTATAAAAACAGGCAATGAACTACCAAGGCTGTAGTTTATCAATCCCTGGCCAGTCAAATTTACTGATTTTCCTTATTTCCATAACTAAAGGTAATTCAAGTGCAGTGCAGCACATTTACCATAGCAATGTAACTGTAACTGAGCACAATTTCTCGGATCTTCCTCATCTCTTCTTCTAGGTTGCTGGCCCAGACTTCACAGATAACCTGGCTGTTCTCCGCAAGTGCTGCAGGCATCCTGAAGAAACCCAAGAAGACACCTTCAGTTAAGATTGAATGATAGGACAAGACAGAGAGCTGTAGTTTTGATCTAAATACAAAAACATATGCTTTGAAATGGAGAGTTTATATATACTTCACTGCTTCAAGGACCTATGATTTCATTTTATGGCTACAACTCCTCTAACAATGTCAAATCACAGCCCCCTTATGTTTTTAGTAGATCGTCTTCAAGAGCTGCCATGACTAAAATACTCATCACCCCTATTATCAACTTAGTTATAAGCCTTGCCAAATTTGTTCCAAGAAAACAGATATATAGTCCAGCATCAGACAGTCCAAAATATTAGTTCATTTATCAGTTATCATTTATAGCATACAGAAAATGTTAAAATAATTCATGTTTTCTCTGTGCTTTACTGATTTAAGCCAAAACATAAGACTACACTGGTCCTCAATCTGATAAAAACAAGGATGTTGATCACTGTTGTCAAGAAAAATACCACATAAAGTTTTCTAAACTGAACTGGCTCCTTAAACCAACTTTATGGACCCCCTGCTTTCAGAAAAGACACACCATGTCCTTAAACCAGTTCTCTGGTCCTCTCTAACTTGCCATAAACCAATGGCTAAAAGAAACCCCCCGACAGCAAACCTGCGTACAATTCTCACATCATTCCACATGATTAAACCATAGGAACCAAATGTAAAAATCTTTTACAAAGAGATCGTTTCATATACTTTAGCATAGATCCAGAAATGATTGAGGCATTCAAACCCAGAAGAGGCTGCACCGAAGGAGCAAAAAATTAATGGTTTTTATAACCATGTGTCAAATAATAGGAATATGAAGACAAGCCAAGAAAAGATATCCCCCTGCTTTCCAAATGTGAACTAAAATTAGAACTACCTGACAACTTAAAACACCCTCTCTTATAAAGAGAGCTAGCAGCAAAGGATCAAATATTTAGCACCAAAATTTTCCACTGCTCATTTGAACCTTCCTTCAACCAAACTGAAGCCTGGTAATATATAACTAACATTTCATTTCTAAACACATCAAGAGAGGGAATAAACATTTTACATAGCACCTACTATGTACCAGGCACTGTGCTAAGCACTTTATAAATATCATCTATTTGAGATATTATCATTTACATATATATGCATGTATACACACATATATCACTACAAAGCATAAAAAAGTGACCCAAAAATAAAAATACAAAAGTTTAAAGGCAAAAATAACAAAACCAGAACTAGAAGAATTTGTGGAACCAGATTTCTTAGTGGGGGGAAAAAGAATTTTAAACTATAGAATTCAACATATAAGTTGGGAAAACAGGCACACTAATGCACTGTTGTTTACTGGAGCTTTGATTGGCCCAGCATTTATAGAAAGCAATTTGGAATTATACCCCAAAACTCACTAATCTGTTCATACCTTTTGACTCAACAATACTACTCTTTAGGCCTCTACCCCAGAGAAATCAAGGAAAGAAAGAAAAGATTCACATATATAAAAATACTTACAGCAGCTCTACTTATTGCAGAAAAAGAATTGGAAACTAAAGAGATGCCTTATAAATTACAGAAAGGCTTAAGAAGTCATGGTCATGAAGGTGATAGAATATCACTATGCTAAAAGAAATGAGAAAATAGATAACTTCAAACAGATGGAAAGACTTCTGTAAACTGTTACAGAGTAAAGAACCAGAATAACAATTTATATTATAAATATTATACACTGATGAAGAATGAAATGAGCAAAATGAGAACAATTTATACATTGTAACAAAACTTTGAAAGCTTTAAAAACTATGATCAACACAATGCCCATCCATGATACCAGAGCATCAATGATAAAACATACTATTTACCTCCTGACACAGGTTTAGAGTGCAAAAAATTGAGTTTGTCTCTGTACATATATTTATTTATACACACACACACACACACACACACACACACACACACACAGAGTATAGAGATGAGGGAATTTATTTTTGTTTGCGGGTATTTGTTAAAAGGGATTTTTCTTTACTCTATTTTTTCCAATGGGGTGGGGGATTGGAGGAAGAGAAAATAGATCTCTGTTCATTGAAAAGTAACAAAAATGGCGGCGGGGGGGAGGGGGTGGGGATAATACCATTTCAGAATGTTACATTTATTTCAAGATGAGGTCACAATTCATTTAATTTACTTGTTTTATTTTCTTACAAGAGACCACTAATGGAGTGGGATAATCTGTAAATATTTATAATATAAAAGCACATAAATAAACCTTTAAAAAAAAACTCACTTAACACACTATTCATTATATTGCAATATTCATTTGAAAGTAGGCCCACAATGGGATTCAAGGAATTATTATAAGTACTAAAAATATTTTATGGTAAAGCTGATTTGCACAGTTCCAAGTGCAACACTATTATGAACTTTCAGTGTATAGGCAAAGTCCGTAGCCTAGTAACATCCAAATTTGCATTAGTGCTAACCCAAAATAAGACCAGGAAGATTTTTACTCTATAAATTCAAATTAGTGTTCCAGTAGAGATTTGAAACAGAATAAAAGTTTACATCGTGAAGCCCCACAGATGGATATTCAAGACTCATCTTCAAGAACACAAGGATTAACCCCAGTGGACTCTAATTAGCTCCTTCCCTTTACCACACAAAACCCTCTAACACTTACATACACAAGCTATCCAACACCGTACACTTGCATGTTCTTAAGGAACTCTTAAATCATTCCCTGGTCAGCAAATCTGTTGACTTCCATTTAGTTGTATTCTTCCTTAAAGGTGGTGACAGTTCTCCTTCCTTCAGCACAATAGTATCACTAGTACCACACAGTATCCACCAAAGCATGCACTCAATAAACACAGCTTGAATGAACAAATGGAGTGAGATAAAGAGAGTAAGTCTGATTTGCTAAGAGATGCACCAAATTGCCAGAATCAAAAAGGTCAATTAACATAGAGGTTCTGATTCTAACTAGCGCTTGTGATGAAACAAGTAGTTTATGGCATAATAGAAAGAACACTGGATTTGGAGATGAGACCTGGGTTAGAATTCTAATTTTGCTACATACCAGCTGTATCTTGGGCAAATCAACAATCTCTCAGACTTAAGTTTCCCAAACTATAAAAACAAAGTA
Source organism: Phalanger gymnotis (assembly GCA_028646595.1). Lineage (NCBI taxonomy): Eukaryota > Metazoa > Chordata > Mammalia > Diprotodontia > Phalangeridae > Phalanger > Phalanger gymnotis. The sequence goes on along the minus strand of CM053625.1, from coordinate 43,721,147 downwards.
GCAATACCTGCCCTGATTTTACAGAACTGTTTGAGGATAAAAGTTGATAATAGCTGAAGTTTATGGAGTTCACCATCATAATCATCCAACTCTATATTAGGGCGATGTTAAGTTTCACCTCTGCAGAAACTACTCCACTGCCTTATTTCTCGAGAGTAACTGAAACAGTCATACAACCACTCCACTTCAAAGATCACAATTAAACTATCTTCTGCGCAAGCTAAAACAGCCTGGAATGACTAGTTCACTCAATGACAAAGGCAACACAACAGAGCCAAACTAAAAATGCCTTGATATGACACTCAAATCTAGGAGGAAGCTTCAGAATGGATGATTAAAAAGCATTCAGTCTGAACCTAAATCACCAGGCTCTCTTTCTGCCTTACAAACCTACTTGTTGTAAGAGGTCAAATGAAAAGTCGGCTCATTGAGGAATGGCGGATGGCTACTCCAGCTAAAGAAAAAAAGTTGAGGTTTTCAATGTTATATCTAGTCATTAACTACATTGAATGTTTCCTGCATCTTACCCAAGAAAATAAATTACTATACCAACATCTACGAAATGCAGTGTTATGTGAGTTTTGAAAGGCTCCTTAAAACAAAGACATCAAGGATCAAGCTATTCAGAGACTCTACCCTAAGTCTACTAAAAACTGAATTCATTCTTCAAAAGGCTTCCAGTACCTAAAAATAAACAAATAGAAAACACAAATCAAACAGATTACTTAAATATGTAAATAAGTACTTAAATGGATGCAAGATCGACGTGTGTACTTCTTCTATCAGGGCAGACTGTAACCCATCCACATCTTCTCTAGAAGGAAAGGAATGAACATTCACACCTATCTACCTACCTACAGGTACTTGTGGAACACCGCAAACAAGTTTCCATAACCTCCGAAATCGTCCACTGACAGATAAGGTTATATAGCCAAGATACAGACATTAAATAAGAAATGGGGAAGGGGAGAAAGAAATAAAGAAACAAGGTCTGCCAGTTAAATATTTTTTTTAAACAAGGAATCGAATTTGAGCGGGATGGATAAGCAAAGCCGCATCTGTTTAAGGCAGAAAAAGAAGCGAGAGACGAATAGGATGCCAACTGTATTCTCTCCGCCGCTCAAGGTTTCTAGAGACACTTGCTTGTCCTGCAGCCCCAATTCTGTCCCTTTCTGAGAATCAATGGGCACCTAACCTGCTTCACACCTGCTGCTTCTCCATGGCCAGGTCCACGTTTGGCCAACCTTGGTGCGCCGCGGGGAGATGGGGGATTGAGAACAAGAATGAAAAGGGAGAAAGGCGTAAGCAGAGCGGCTCTCCCTCCCCACGTCCCTTCCCGAGGGGTCTACACTGCAAACTGTCATCCCTCATTTCTCTTCCTTCCAGGTCCGGCCCCTGGGCCCTCCTCCGGACAATGGTCAATTCTCCCCCAACTCTCCGGCTTTAACTTTACGCCCTCCCTTCCAGATTCCTCCGTCAGTCCCCGCTCACCTGGGCCTGCTGGGCCCGCAGCGGGCGGGCGTACGGGTGGGCAGGCAGGCGGACAGATTCTCCGGGGGGCGGCGGCGGAGGAGGAGGAGGAGGCGGAGAGGGGGAGGAGGCTGCCCCGGGACTGGCTCCTTCCTCCCGCCCACAGCCGTTGCCCCGGATCTGCTCCTAGCGCCGAGCGCAACAGCGAGAGAGGGCCCTCGGCCCAGAGAAGACCGGGACCTTATGCACCACCCACGCACCCTTCCCCGACCGGGCAGCTCTAGCCAGCCCAGTCTTCCGACCTCGCCTACTCCCAGCTCCCTTCTGCGTCACCCTGGACGCCAGAGCGCCTGATCGGTCATGCCAGCTCCGCCCCCTCGCGCGCCCCAGCGACCTCTAGCGGGGTCGCAGAGCCCCTGCTCTCCTAGGGAGGCGTGCGCAGGCGCAGGGCCACGAGGCCGGACTTATAGCAAGGAGAGGGGGCGTAGAGGGGGAGGGGTAAGCATTTGAGCACGCCGGCGGACGACGCAGCCCTACGCCTCTTCAGCGAAGAAGTGCGGCGAGGGCCGGAGATACGTCATAATCCCCTCCACACCCCAACGAAGCTCTTCCCTGCCAGCGCAGTCGTCCCGCTGGAGGACAGAAAGGGGCGTGGCTCTGAGCCAACCACGCTGGGATGGGGCGTGGCCTCGAACCTCTAGTCAGACGGCGGGGGTCTCACGTAGCCCCTTTCCTCACCCGGCCTTACTGGTCTTGAATGACTGCTGTTGCAGTTGAAATGCTAAGGAATGGACACCGCTGTCCACTAACGCTCCAGTTAGACTGATTCCAGATTCCAAGACAGATTCCAGGGCTCAGCCCCGTGCCCCGCCCCAGAAAAAAAAAGGCAAAAAAAAGGACAACCGAAAACCCATTACCCTCCTGCAGTTCCTGTGGCCCCCAGTTAACACTTCTGGAGAGAAGGGTCCGGGCCCGCCATGGGGCACACCTTTCCAACCCTCCACGACCCAGAAGCAGCGTTACCTTGGCAACAGAAATGGGAACATTCCCCCACCCTGCCTTTGTCCCCTTTTGGATCAAAGAAAATTACAGGCTCAGACGAGTGGGTAGAGGGCATTGTGACGAGAGCTCTTAAAACCACAGGCTTGAGTCAGACCTGATGTCACCTCATTCAGCCCAACCCAAAGCACAGATCTCAACAACCTCGTTCATGGGCGGGGTTTCTGGCTCTACGTGAAGACTTGAAGAACAGAGACAATTCACCCCTGTCCTGAGGCAGCCCTGTCTGGTGGAGAGCGCCAGTTTCTAGGATGTTTGTTGTCCTAGTGAGCCAACATTTGCTTCTCTGTGGCTTCCATCATTTGGACTTAATGATGTCCCCCAGGGCAGATTGTAGCTGAATTAATTTCATTTCCCTTACCCCTGACAGCCCCTGAAGAGACCTGAAGATGGTAATCATGTCCCCTCTTAAGGCTTCTTCTATCTTAGCCAAGTGTCCTCTGCTCCTTCACTCAACCCTGCTAGGGCATGATTTTGAGATCCAGGTCCATCAACCTGGGCATCCTTCTCTGGAGTGACACCAGCTTGTCAGCTTTACTGTGGGGCCTCAGACTGAAAACAAAGCTGGAAGTAAATTAGGGTAATAAGACTATCACTCTCTCTCCTTCTAGGCACTAGAGTACTAGACCAGACCTGCACAACTCGGCAGTGGGTAGGGGCCAAAATTAAAATAGGCTAAACTTCTTCAGGCCACAAATAGGTTTTTAGCGGCTCACTTTCCAAATAAAGGTATAATTAATGATTAAACTATTTCTCAAAGACTTTTTTTTTATCAGGACATAATCAAGAAACTGCAGTCAGCAAACATTTCTTTATGAAGTCAGCTTCAGTAAAAGACTTCCTAGCAGCAGCAATTTCTTTAGAAATCTGGAAACTACCCTTAGTAGCCACCTCACTTTCTGAGTTTACTTTCTTGAAAAACCAATGTTCCCCACTGAGATTTTTCAACAATTTGGATGCTTTAATTTGTTTTTCATTGGTGTCCAATTTGCTTAAGTCAGGATGTTTTGATTCTAAATGACGTTGAAGATTGTATCCCTTTGGAACGGCTATTACTTCTTGGCAAACAAGGCACAATATTTTATCTCATGTAAGTAAACAAGTATCTATTTGTCCATTCTGGATTAACACACTATGTTCTGATTCAACCTTCCATTTCTTCTTATCACCCATCTTATAAAGTTATCCCAATAATTTTAATGTTAGAACCAAAAAATCACAGTGTGTGGAATGAGTGAAGACCTCTCATAAAAGAGGACAAATTAAATAAATAGAAATAAGTAGGATAGTGAGTCCCATTTCTCTACTTAGATATTTTCCTTTCTGTAAAGCCATTTCTCTACTTAGATGTTTTCCCCTCCATAAGCCAAGCTAGTGACCAAAAGGCCCCCGAGGTTAAGAATAGGACACAGGATGCTCACATCCTGTGTATTTACCTAATGGCAAGAGGCCTGAAAGAAAGAAGGGTTAAGGTGAATAAGTCAGCAACCATAAAATCCTCTGAAACTAAGGATAGGACACAGGATGCTCACCTCCTGTGCATTGACCCCAGGATAAGGGACCCCCGACTTGGAAGAAGAATGGATGAAAAGCCAGAAAGCCAGGTACAGTGTAGACGTGCAAGACCAGTTAGGTATAAGAATGATGGAAGACAAGGTGTAAGGGTGCTGGAGATATCCGTCACAGATGTAAGGGTGATGAGAAAGGCTAGTTTGCCACAGATGTGAAGATGAGGTAACCAACAATTGACTTCTGCCTGTCACAGATAACCAAACCATTTGTTCATTGTCATTAAGATAGATTTATCACTTCAGATTGATGGGAGAATGGGATAAGAATGGTGGCAAGGTTATGTCCGTCACCTGCTTGTCAAAAATAACCATACTATTTGTTCCTTACCATTGTCCCTGGGATAGATTTATCGCATCCAGATTGTACCCTCAAAGCTTACATCTGCAAGCTGAGAGGAAGGAGGTTGGGAGGGGGAATTGCGATTAGGGACCTATATATACACCCCAATTCTCTGTGTCCGGCATGCTCTGACACTGAGAGGTGCCTGGAGTTGCCCTTTCCCGCGGGATCATAATAAATTTTCCTTTCTACTTTCACCTTGAGATGCCTCTGTTTTTAATTCTTGGATTCGTAAATCCATACCACACAACAGCAACTGCTCACATATAAAGAAATACCAAACTGAGTGTCTGACCTTGGAGAGAGCTCCAGGCACTCATGTAACTTGCCGGGCGGTTGCACAGTGAGGGAGGGGAAGAAAGTATTGTTGCCCCTCACCACATAGCGGGCGTTAGCTGCATTTGCCCGTGGCTGCACTTTTGTACCTGCTCATCACCAGTAATGACTGAAAACACAGAAGATACAACTCTAACTCTCGCTCCTCTCAGACTAAAGACAGACTGAAGATGGTTGGTTGCCCTGGGTCACATGACAAATAGGAAAGTGTGTGCAGTGGCAACCCACCCTCCAAGTTACATAAGGGGCATAATAGTGACTAGTGGAAGGCGGGTTAAGCGGGGCATGGACAAAGTACTTACTACATTTAACATTCTTTTACATCCTCTACATTTTTTTGAGACACCTGAAATCCTTTGTGGGGCTGCAAGTGGCCCTTGGCCATATGTTGTATGGTCCTGTTCTAGACCCTTAGCCCTCTAGCAGCCCCTAGCTAGGGTTTTCAAATTTCGGCTTGGTGAAAAGCTGGCAACACTAGCAATGCTTATAAGATTTAGTCATTTGAAGACTAGGCAGAGCATTGAAAAACAATGGCAAAAGGGCCACCCCCTACCACTGAAAATCTGAGATCAGTCCAAGAGTCATTGTTGCCAGCTATTTGTGACCACTTTCTCTGTTCTCCACCCCACCCCAGGTACTTATGCAGAGAAGAGCAAAGAAATTCTGAACCAATCGATCATTGAGCCAAAGTGCCTTTCCTGGCTGGTTTTGATCTCTTAGACATGTTCTCTATAAAAATTACAGCTTGGACCACCCCAAAAAGCTGCTGAAGGTCTCCAAATCAAACTCCCTAAACAGGTCTCAGACCACAGCACATGCAGCAGATACCCAACAGCCTCCACAATGGTTGGAACAATCCACTAGACCTGGATCATCTGTATTTTAATTAGAGCTGTGGGTCATCAAAATGTACATCAATTCCTCGCACATCTTTTCCTCCTGCCAAAAGTGATCATCTATCTCAGATCTTCCAGGTTAGTCTCGATTTCAAGTATTCTTCCCCCATCAACCATTGCTGAAAAATCTCAATATTTCAGCAATTAGAAACTGAATAAATCAAGTAAACATTATAATGAAAAAAAATGTCAGTTGCAAAATATGTAAGATCACAAGAAAGCAGTCTACACATATGTAATATGTATGGACTTTTTTGCAAATATATAAACGTATGTACACAGTATGTATACAGGTGGTGGAAGGTATACTGCAAATGGCAACATTTCTAATCTTAAAGACCAGGAACATAATTGCCATGTAGGTTTGCTAATATAAAAGCCCACATGTTAGACAGATAATACACAGGAAGCACTGGAGGTTTGGACTCCAGCCTCTAACAGGTTCACTCTTGATCTGGTCACCCAGGAAAGACAGCTTCAAAGGGGTGAATGATAACCTCTATTCTAGTCTAGTCTTCTCTAACACAGTATTGCTGATAACGGAAGCACCACAAACTCCTACAGCATTCCCTAATCACCCTTGTCGAAGGGGCTGGTGAGAAGTGGGGGGCAACTACCCCTACATCTTGATGGGGCCAGTTGAGAGGGGCATAACTTGTGCATTCAACCCTAAAGGGTTCCCCTAAATCCCCTCAAGCCTCACCGGGGGCCGGTGGAGGCAAACACAAATTCCCTTCTCTCGAACCTTGATGGGAGCCGATCAAGGCACACGGCATTCCAGCTTGTGCATTCAACCATCAAGGTTCCCCAACTCACTGACCACTGACCACCTGTTCTATAGGGCAGCAGACAAAGAAGACATTGCCAGCAATAGCCTCACAAGTTTATATCACCTTATCCCTATATCTCACTGTGCAATGGGTGTTTACAGTTTCAGCACACATGTATATATTATTTATCCTTATATAATGCTGCACAAGCATGGCGGAGATGTTTTGAACCATGAGCCTGGGAACTCATATCTAATAACTGGGAAATAGAGATTGTTATGGCCACGGATCCTGGGAAACTGAGGTTGTTATGGCCATAGATACTGGGAAATTGAACTCTAAGAAATAATAACAAAAATCCACTTTATACACACTAAAATCTACCTTACACGAAAATCCACCTTACACCATACAACTGTAATGTCAAAGCAATTTGACCATAAAATATTGTCATCATGCCCTTATTCTATTCTAACCAAGAGAGAGCTACAATTCAACTTAGTTGCTCTTAATTTATTTGTACACACACACACACACACACACACACACACACACATCCCATTGTCTACATTTTTTTTAATGGAGATAATAGAAAAGGCTTCTTCTTTAATGAGGAATTTAATTTATAGAGTGCCAGGCAGAGAAACATTCCCTTTTCCCCAGTCAGTTCTAGATGTTGTGTATCTTTTGCTCACTTTTAATAAGATGCAGTAGATAAATTAGCCTGTGCCAGCCGAGGGCTATTTACAAGGAGGAACAAGCCCTTTCTTGTGGCTTTTATTTTGTTTCGGGCTGCTGGCTACAGCAATCTCAGTTTAACAGCCTTCTTTGGGAGGCAATCAAAAAGGAAATTCACTATCCCCATTACCACCCCCTCACTCAGAACTACTTGTACATTTCTAGATGCATTAAAAACAAACTCACAGATATCTTGTTCTTTGGTAAGTGTAGGAGTGTCTTGGTTTGTTTGGTTTTTTTTTTCAGTTTTAGGCAGTAAAATTTATGTTACAGTCATTTTGATGCACAGATAAAAACAGCTGTTTAGATCTTAAGTTCTTAACCTTTTTTATGTCACAGACGCCTTTCACACTCTAATGAAGTCTATGGACCCCTACTCAGAATAATGTTTTTCAATACGTAAAATTACAAAGGAAAAAAATCATACTTAAATACAGTTACCAAAATATTTTTAAAAGTAAGTTCACGGACTTCATGTTACCTAGGTTTAGATGTACCCTTGGGAGAAATAAGGCTAATAGTTCTTTCTTGGGAACCCTTATTATATTATTCTACAATGGATATTAATAATAGCTTATATTTCTACAACACTTTAAAATTTACCAAGAGCTTTCCCCACAGCAGTCTTTAGTATAGGTAATGTATTACCTTCATTTTACAGATGAGGAAAATGAGGCTGAGAGAGAGAAATAATTTGTGAACTAATAAGTTTCAGATCTAGGACTCAAATGCAAGTCTTCTGCTCCCTAAGTTCTTTCCACTATAAGTCTCATGAATAGCACATCTTCTAAGCACACATCTTTACCGCTCACAATTCTAATGAATGCCTTTCCTTAAAAGATCTACTTTAAATAAAACTAGGAGCAATGTGATATGATGGACATAATAGAACACCAGGATCAAGAGACCTGAGTTCTAGTCCCAGTTTTTCAACTTTCTCTGTTATCCCTTCCCCTCTCTGGGTCTCAGCTTCCTCCTCTGTGAAATGAAGTGGTTGAATCAGAGGATCTCTAAGGTCCTTTTTTGTTTCCTTTTGGTCAACAGTGTCCTCAACTTCTTTCTAGTTTCAACATTCTATAATTTTTTTATCTGAATTGTAAGTCCATCCTTTTGCATTCTTAAACTACATAGCAAATTCCATTATCTGTCCTTTCATCTTTTTGTATATAAATAATAACTTCAAAATTCTTGATTCTCCTAAAGGATGGAAAAACCCTCATCTGGCACCACGAAATTATCAACAGTAGTAAATCGACAGATGCTCATAGAATGGAATGTGAGGATCATTTTTTATAATTGACTTCCTGATCTTTTTTTGCTCTGTCAATTTCAAACAGAAACACTATAGGCTCTAATCATTTCAAGTTTCAATTGGACAAACACTTATTAAATACTTCCCATGTAGAATGTACTCTCCTAGTCATGGGGGACCTTATATTCTAGTGGAGGGATACAACATGTTCACAGATGAGTAATTTAGAAATTACCAGAAATAAGTTAATTCCAAGAGGGAGAAAGCCCTAATAATTGTTGGGGATCAAGGAAAGTTTCACAGAGTGAGTGGCACCTGAGTTGAGCCCAAGACAAAGACGCTGAAAGGCAGAGATGAGGAGAGAGGACATTCCAGGTATGAGAAAGCCTTCGTGAAGGCATAGAGACAGGAGGTAGAATACTGAGTTTGAGAAACCAGTAGCCCAATGTTGACAGAATGAAAGGGTATAATAAGAACAAAGACTAGAAAAATCAGATTAGAGACAGGCTATGCAGGACTTTAAATGCTAGGAGTTTGTATTTGTATTCTAGAGACAATAGGGAGCTGGAAGTTTTTGAAAAGGGGAATGACATAGTCAAATCTGTGTCCTAAGATGATTTTGGCAGCTTTGTGGGGATGTTGTAGAGAAAAATTTCTGGAAGCTGAAAAACCAATTAGGAAGTATCATTACAGTAGTCCAAACAGTAAGTGATAAAAGTCTGAATTAGGGTGGTAGTTGTGTGAGTAGAAAGAAGGGAACCAATGTGGAGAATGCTGTGGAGATGGAATCTATACATCTTGGTAGTTTATTGGATATAAGAACTGAAGGGAGAGAAAAGTTGAGGATAACAATGTGACTAGAAGGATGGTAATGTTCTCAGTAGAAAGGGGGAAACTTGGAGGAGTTTTGTAGAGGTTTTTCTACACTGAGCATGGTAATTTTTCCTGTTGTCACCTTTTCTCTCTCAAAGTTATTGAACTGACAAGGTCTTAAAGATTTAATGAAATGATTCATAAAACTGTAGAATATCAGGCTGGAAGAGACCTTAAAATATAGAATGTTAAAGCTACAAGAGACCTTAGAATATAGATATCAATGCTGAAAGGGGCCTTAGAGATCATTTAATATATCCTCCCTCCCCTTCTACCATTTTACAAAGAAAGAGAGCTGGAACTAAGGAAAAAGAAGTAACTTGACCAAACTCACAGTGCTAAGATTAAGACCTAAATTTTCTGGCTCCCAGTCTAGTAATCAACTACTACTTAAAGAGGAAAATCAGACTGTATTTAATATGATTATGAAATAAATTCATTAATCCTGGGGCCAGTTAAACATCCATCCAGGGGTAGGGAACCTGTGGCCTCAAAACCACATGTGGCCCTCTAAGTCCTCAAGTGTTGCCCTTTGACTGAAGCCAAACTTCACAGAATTTGTTATGTGAAGTTTGGATTCAGTCAAAGGTTCGTACTTGAGGACCTACAGGGCCACATGTGGCCTCAAGGCTGCAAGTTTCCCACCCCTGGCATAGCCTATAGCTTTTTTGGTGATTTGACCAGGTTTGTAATGA